>CM028692.1:9499699-10243169 GCA_016771965.1 Brassica carinata | reverse complement strand
TGAATGATTTTACCATTCAAAACTACAATAATTATTTGATATGCTTGTTTTTCACCTCTTAGTTTTCTTAATTTGTACTTGTTTCATTTAGTATGTATGATCAGCTTGTTTCATACCATTTGAAATCATGCTCTTATCCCAAATTAAATCAAATACACCACATGTCACTAATCAAACCTATTGTTTATACTAGATAGACAAAAAATGAGAAACTCCTATGAAACCAATTATAGACACCAAATGAAAAAGTTTCAAAAGCCTGGATATCTGCCGGTGATGCAATGCCATCACGCCACGTGGTATTTGTGAACACCATGGTCCTAAGCTTTCCAATTACTAATGCTATTTTTTATTATTTGTCAGCAATCTTTTTTTATCTTTAAGAAATTAGTAATTTCATTCTAGAATTATTTTTAAAAATCATGTAAAAGTATTTAGGAAGAACCCTTGTTTACTATACTCTTCAAATTAATTAAAGAAATCTCTATTCTTCAACCAAAGAAAACAATTCACTAAATTTTATTCACAAAACAAATAAAAATCATTCTTGTAAGATAATTTTAACTTTTCATTTTATTCATTAGTTCTTAACTATGTGTTCTGATTTTATATACTAATAATTCTTGAAATACATGTGCTTTTAATTCGTCAAATATGTTTTATAGTAGAATCAATTCGTAAATTCCAAATCTTTACCAGCTAAAAATAGATTCAACTCATTTTCCTTTCATTTTTCTTGCATGTACAGTATATACATATATCTTCCTCTCATTTTTTAGTTTTAATAACTACGTACAAAACAACACCTTTTAATTTAATAACCACTTTGAGTCTTTTAAATGTAAGGAAAACGTATATTGTATATAGGTGATAAACTGTATTTTTTTTGTTCATAAGATCTCCGGATAACAAAAACAAGATATAATTTGAAAGAAAATCCATGAAACTTTGTTTTGCTAAATGAACTGCTCTTTCAAAATAAATGTACTTGACATCTGAAATTTTTATTCGCCACAGCATTACGAATTTGAAAATAGAAAGAAAAGAAGCAACTTTAATTTATCTTTAGGAAAAAAACATTTTTAAAGATTGAAGAGGATAAGGGTTTGGTTCTCACAATCTTTGAAGGGCTTTGAGGTGGGGAAGAATAACGCGGGGGACCATTTTGTGTGTTGCCAGACTTTGTAGGTATGTATCACATTCATATTTTTTTCAAATAAATTAAATGTAACTAATTATAAAAATGTAGATGTATCACAACGTTATGTGTGTAATTGCAGTGGTTCCAACAATAGTTAATACGAAAAAGAAATAAGAAACCACTATTGAAAAGGTTCACCTATATTTTATTGTCAGTGTCATTATATATGTTTTGGTTAATTATCAAAAATCGCGGTACTTGTTGACAATGGTTATGTTGGTATTAAGTAAACGTTAAGTACTATATTCAGTAAAATAAGTTGAAAAACTTATAGCTATATACAGTAGTAAGACATGAACATTTGAAGTCAATCATTTTAGCTAGATATATATTTTTTCCTTTATAAGATGATTGTTTTTCAATGAAGAATATTCATGTTACTGAAGAAGGTTTTAATTTCCAGCGACGATTATTTTGGATTCTATATATTTAACATCTTAATCCAAGGCGGACAGAAAAGGGTGGAGGTATATGTATGATATTACAAGTCCTACTATATATCTCCTTTCATTATAGGTAAATTATATACTTGATTACATATTATATATAATATATGCAAAGAAGAATAAAGCAAGAAATTGTTTTTGAAATCTATTGTCGTATGAGTCTAGCTATAAAATGCAAAAAGTATGGATGTTATTTTCATGCACTCAAGGCTATTTAATTTGAATATCAATTATTTGGAGAGAATATATAAAAAAGGTGGGGGCATAAATCATGGGAGTTAACTTAGAGAAGTGGACAACAGCTTCAACTTTGTGTCCACGAGACAAAAACTTGTAGAACACTTTCACATGTTTAGTTTCCTTTTAGACCAATAAAATGTTCTAATCATCAAATGCAATTATACTTTTTTTTTTTTACCTTTTTTAATCTCATAAACAGATAAACTAATCATTATCACCAATTTTGCTTGGGACATAACCTAAAGATTTCTTCCAACAACAGTAAAGTTACTTCCGAGTTATAATGGGGGCTAAGTAAGTAACACGCATGCCTTTTGCTCCTCCTATCACGCTGCTTCTTTATTCATTTTTTAAATTCTATCAATCACTAAGTTCTAATGATTTAGCTTCAAGGAGATTATTTCTCTTCATGCAAGGCTTTGGGATTGAGTTTTATGAAGTATGTAATCACAAATCTCTAGTGTTTAGTAGTGAATATATCAGCAGTGGGTTCTATAAATATGTTGTTAACCAATGATTGTAGGTATACATAATTAAACTGCATCAAAAAGTTTTAATTCATAGGAAATTGAACATCTCTACAGAACCATACAAACAGCATATATGAATATGTAAAAGAAACAAATATTAAAAAGAAAACAAAACGTTAAGCCGCTATAAAACGAATTTTTTTTTTATCGTTGTATGCTTTGATTAGATTCTCATTCTCCCAACAAAGAAATCTATCGTGAATCTTGTTTTTCCATGTCTGGATGCAGTTTCTGCCCGTCATGATGATCACTCGAGATCTCTGAGGCTCTCACTTGTCAACCAGAGCTTCTTCTGGACAATGAGTATGACATCCGAGTCATGGTCCGAATCCGATGCTGCCTTGGTTTCAACTGCTTCCCAATGCAAAGCCTTGAGGTACTTCTTCACAAGATCTACTACAGATTGTTTGTCCCTTATGAGTATGAAACCGCTTGGCCGAAGTATACGATCCATCTCCAACAACAAATCCTCTGCGCTGCAACCTCTCTTCTTGACATCAGAAATGATGTCCCAAGCATGGAGTAGATCGTAAGTCCTAGGGTAAGTTGAGAATGCTTCACACCTGCCATATTAATTATATCATTAAGGAACATAGATATGAATTGATTTTGATAAAGTGAAGAGGTTAATGAAGAAACTGACCAGCTATGAACAGCACCCATCAGGCCTCTGTCGTATATCAGTTTAAGCGTGTTAGGCCCGTCTTCAGGAACAACATTCATAACCCAAACGTCTTTGTCATTCAGAGCAGCAGCAAAGGAACCCATGTTTGCTTTCATGTCCATTATGTTCCTCACGGTGTCTGATTGGATTGCAGGACTCAAGAGATCCCAGTAAGCATCTACCCTATGCCTCCAAGTTTCCTGTATGGGGAAGAAATAATACAAGGAGAGTTTCTATATCACTGAAGCTCCGGTTGCAAAAACAAAGATCATGGGCTTAAACATACCGTATCCTTCTCAAACATGTCAGTGGAATATCCAAAATCAGATAGCCGAGGAGGAGGAGAGGTTAATCGAGCTGGCCATGGAGCCAATCCACTTCCCTTGGTTTTGTGGTCATCTAGTGGAAGAAAAGAAAATCGTTTCAGTGGGCATATGTTCTCAGATATGCTATATCAAACACATGTGAAGTTACTAAAAACATAACTTATAATCTCTGTTATTGAAAAGGAAGAGGGCAAATGAAAACTTACGTTCACTGTATTGACTAATGCAGGCTTCCATGTTTACACCATACACAGCATCAGGGTCACTGTCCGAATTGCATAGAGGAGGCTGGGTTCCAGGTTCTCTTTCCTGATAACAATCGTTTGTCATTGGTTTTTGCCAAATCACAGTTTGATTTCTTTTAGCAGCTATTGTCCAACACATACGCTCCACAAGAGCACTCATTTCTCTCCATATCCTGAGATCCTCCTCATCTTGTGCATATGCTTCTGGAGATGAATATGCAAAGTAGCCACCAGGTCTCAGCACCCTGTCTAGTTCGAGAAGAAGGATACCATCTCTTTGAAGCCAATCGATTCGGCAACGTGAACAATGTGCAAGCTCAAATGATCTGCTTGGGTACGGGAGCCTCTTTGTTCCAAGAACGCCGAGGTATGCAGGAATCCCTCTCTCAAGAGCGAATTGGATTTGGTTCTGATGCACATCGTTTGGTGCCAAAGACATGGTCATAATATCTGATGCAAGAAGGTACCCACCAAAACTTGCAACACCACAGCCGACATCTAGAAACGTCCTCAGCCTTCCCCCATTGTTCAAAATGTTGTTCGGAAAGTTAAGCATCTACAAAATTTCCAAGAACAGCATCAGTAACTTAAAGAAGTGCATATCTCTGTTCTACATAAGATCTAGTCACACTGCCTTACATTTGCCATGGATGCAATATACTTATCAGCACCATAGTGAAAATGAGTGCCTCCACCAGGGAAATTGATTTTGTCTCCCTTGACAACCATCCAGTTTTGGTCAGACTTCTCATGAGCAAGGTGAGTATGAGGAATGTTGACTTTCCAAACTTCGTCTCTGCTTTTAGGCCACTTGATGGGAACCTAAGACATATTAAAACAGCGTGAGGAAACGTACTCACCATACCAACAGGAGGTAGAGGAAATGAAACTCACCTTATAACCAGGAGGAGGAGGAATCAAGCAGTTAAACCTTCTTTCAGGAGGAGGGCAGTGGCGTTCATAATGCTCCATCAAAGACAAGTCAAGCTTCAATCTCATCTGGTAAATGAGGTTCCTGTCTAAGCAAGGAATAAGCTCCGAGTAGCGGTCATCACACACCTTTGCAAGACATGAAAGTGTAGTTAGACAACGAAATGGAAAAACATATTTAAAAAGAAAAAGTGTCTTAAGAACTCACAGGGAAGCTTCTTGGAGTGAAACCGTTGGTTTCATCATCGGAGGTAGAAGAAGCCTCGTCCTTTTTGGTAACATCATCATCACCACCCAAACCAAGCTTCCTCCCATACTCAATAGCTGAAGCCCCATGGTTAGAGGAGCCAAAGAAGAGGTATACAAAAACAAGAACTACCGCTGCAATGCAGGCCAAAACGATCACAGGCTTCTTTTTGCCTCCATCTGATCTTCCCCTCATCGCCTTTTCGTGTATAGTGATTGACTCCTAACCAGAGATTCTACAAGATTTGAAAAACTTCAATATCAACAACCACTAAACTCAGATATTAACTTTATTGATCACAGAATCTAAAACACGCAGCGCCATTAATGATGGTTCTAATCATTGGATCTGATGATATTAGAGGAAACTAAACTCTGACGATCTATTGAATGAACAAGTATTAATCAAAACTAGAAACATTTTATCACTCAAAACAGAGGAGATTCTCGATTCAATCAAAAGAAGAATTGAGATTACAATAGGAAACTGAAACTCGATATTAGACCTAGTTCCCGGCGAAGGGAGGAATCAGAGAAAAGTATATGAAGAAGGAACTCACCAGTAAGCTCTTAGATTCGGAAGAGGAATGGGAACAAACAGATGAAGATCAAGGCAGAGAAAGAGAGGGGAGTGAGAATCGGATCTAACAAGTTGCTTCTTCTATAATAGAGAGTCTATATTGGGAAACCAACGAACTTTCTCTTCGCTTTAGTGGAAAATGGGCTATCAAAGCAGCGAAGCGGCAGCGATAGAGAGAGAGGGTTTGAGTGTGAAGAGATAGATAGAGAGAAAGAGAAAAAAATAGCGTCACGGTCGTTAAATTATTTAATAATCTGCTTTGCTTTGAATTTTAGTTAATCGATCTTTTCCTTAGTTTTGTGTCTGTCGGTGATCTTTTCTTTTGTTTTTGTCATATGAATTGATTGATATAATAGAAGACGAGTTTTAATTTTTTTTTTTTTTTTTTTTGACGATCTTATTTTGGTTTATATTTTGGGTCAAGATTTTACTTTATTTTATTTTATTCCCGTTGACCATTTTTGGTGATGAATTGCCTCTGGATCTACGCTATCGTGCATGATCTTGATACAGTCACTGGGGGTTGGTTACTAGGAAAATAAATTTACCCGTATGAAATAATTTGAATACACTTGTCCACTACTACTTTGGTTTGACTTGCCCCAACTTATACTTTCTCCACAATAACTTCTTTTTTAGAAAAAAATTTTGCATTTTTTTCAGCTTTTTTTTTAATATTACTTGATCAAAGATACTTATATACAATTGAAAAATGATAAACCTATTTTCTCTTTATTTTGAACTTGTGAGCTGTGGCCCGTTTTTACATGTAAAAGTTCTTTTTTTAATACTTGTTTACACTAGTTTCAACTATTTAATTAGAGTTTTAGACAAAAAAAACCTTTAAACTAGAGTTGTATATAACAACTTTGTATACGTAGTACACTAGTTTCAATTTCTAAGTCTGGATATCCACTTGGAGTCTTCTAGCTTCCAAGGATGGCAATTTGTTTATACGCCTCGACAATCAAATATTGCTGCACATCGTCTGGCCACAAGGGTCCTCTTAGAAACAACTTTTATTTTATGTATATAAATCCTCCTTATTGGTTTGCTTGCAGTTTGCTCCCGGATTATGTGGTTTTACAGTTCGATCTTTCTAATGGTAGAGTAATAGATTCAGTAACGGACCAGAAAACTTTTTTACTTAAGTTATAACTCAACTTCATTGTATAGATTAGGCCCAAATAAAATAAGAATGCTTTCAATTTTTTTTTTTTTAAAGAAAGAGGATAAACACGGGTGCAAACAGTGGTTCAAACCCGCTATAGGGGGTTCAGTGAGGTAAGTCTGTAATCAATTGAACTATCGTCCATCACATATTGGGTATATACAGGTCGCCTGCCAAGTTCTAAAGTCAGAGCTTTAGGCGCCAAAATATCTACATATTTTAGGGGCGCCAAAAATTAGTAAAATATTACCTTGGTCTAGTGGTTTATATCCTCCCCATCAAATCATTAAGGTGGCGAGTTTGATTCTCAATCTCGCTTTTTACTACTTTTCTTTTTATTCTTTACATTTTCTAACAAATTTAGTATATTCTTTCACATATATTATTAGAGAAATCATTTAATTAATCAAACCTTAATTATTCCTTATCTTTTCTAACAAATTTAGTATATTCTATCACATATATTATTAAATAAACCATTTAATTAGACAAACTTTAGTTATATCTTTAAAATAGATGTTCTTCTTCTAATTTTTTTTCTATTTTTTTTTCTCTTCTTAGAAAATAATTTATTAATGATCCAAGTACTTATATTCTATTTTTTTTTTTTGATAAAATAGCTTTGTACAAGATATTTATTATAACAAAGGATTTAAATTATTAGTTGCTCAACTTCTACATTTTTTGACAAAAAGAAAAATGATGTTGATGTTAATGTAATTTATCATATTTTTCTATATTATACAATTTATGTTTTTATTATAGAAAATGTTACAAAAAGAAGATTAATAATCAACTTGGCTTAAACATTTTAGTTAATCAAAGTTCATGAATAAAAACATTGTTTCATGAATAATATGATTTTATTTCTCTGTATTTTTATATGTTTGCTAACAAATTAAGATTTAATCGAATATTGCATTATTTTGATTACATACTTAAATGCAATTAAAATTTTAGTTATATTTTAGGGCATAATTTTTTTTGTGCTTTAGGCGCCCCATGAGTCCGGACCGGCACTGGGTATATAAAACAAATTTCTATATTAAAATTGTGTCAGTTGAATCACCTTTCCTTTATGTATGTCCGCCTTCGAATAGGTTGTGGAGAATTAATTAAGTAAATCAATTGAATAGGTTGGATAACTTTAAATAAATAAATTAATATAAAGTTGAAAAATCGTATGCATCTATAGCTGTATGATACTTGTGGAGAAATAAGTTATTTTTTCCTCGTTTTACATTGCATTTTTTAATTTTGTTAAAATTTACATCAATTACACTTGTTTTTGGGATGTTATGAGCAGAGGAAAGCAGCAGTCACATACTGTTTACATGACCTCATCAATCCATTATGACTTTAGCGATGAATTATTTTTCTTTTGGAATTAATGTCTTCACATGGAATTATATGGATTGAATACTAGATAACCTACATTTTTCATTAGTATATATTAAGTAAACAATAATGGCATCCTGGCCCTTTCTCAAAAAAAAAAAAACAATAATGGCCTCCTAAAAACATCTTGATTTGGTTTAATTTCACTCTCAAGATATTTTGTATTTTTTTTAACACCATATACTTATATTAAGTTAAAAGTCCAATAGATTCAAGCGGTCACAGCCAGCAACATCTATATTATTAAAACTCAAGTACAAAATTGGAGTGTTTGGAGACATGAATTGCAGTTTAAAAAAAAGGTTTGTTTGGGAACATGGATAACAATATTAAATGAGAATTGTTTGGAAACATGGGTAGCAGTATATTTACTTCCTTTTATTTACACATTTAGTCATTGCATTTATAATAAATTAGGTATTTCCTTTTGTAATTCTTTTTATTTACAGATTCTACCACTGCATTTAAAATCAATTTAAATTAATTAATTACAATTCCAAACTTATCTAAGTAAATTGATATTCATATATTGATCATTATTAATATTGTAAAATTATTACTAAATAATTTTTTTTTCTATTTCACTTAATTTAGCCAAACACATAAAAATAATTTTTTTATTTTTTTTACGGAATCAGTTAGGCATAGACATTCAGTATCCATTTAGGTACGGATCGTTTTCTTCGTATATATTTTTGGGTTTTGAAATTTCTTTTTAGGTACTTTCTTTTTGTGTTTCTTTTTATTTACAGATTCTACCATTGCATTTAAAATTAATTTAAATTAATTAATAACAATTCCAAAACTTATCTAAACAAATCGATATTCATATATTGATCATTATTAATATTGTAAAAATATTAGTAAAAAAAAAAATTTCTATTTAACTTCATTTAGCCAAACACATAAAAATATTTTTTTTATTTGTTTACGAAATCAGTTAGGCATAGACATTCAGTATCCATTTAGGTACGGATCGTTTTCTTCGGGTATATATTTTTTGGGTTTTGAAATTTCTTTTTAGGTACTTCCTTTTTGTATTTTTTTATTTACAGATTCTACCACTGCATTTAAAATCAATTTAAATTAATTAATTACAGTTCCAAAACTTATCTAAACAAATTGATATTCATATATTGATCATTATTAATATTTTACAAATATTACTGAATAAAATTTTCTATTTCACTTAATTTAGCCAAACACATAAAAATATTTTTTTATTTGTTTACGGAATCCGTTAGGCATAGACATTTGGGTACCCATTTAGGTACTGGTCGTTTCTTTCGGATATAGATTTTTTGGGTTTTGAAATTAGGTCATGTTTGGATATAAATTTATGTGTGAGTTTCAAGTTTGATCCTCCGGGTCTGTATGAATTTTGTTCTGATGTATAGGAAACTAAAAATATTCAAATAACGAATGTATTTGAAAATGAATAGGATATTTGAACCAAAAGTAATGGCTGCACATAATAAAAAATCAATATAAAAGTATTGTACATATGGATTCAAAATCATTTCTTTTAACAACAAACTACACAAATATGTTGATTTGTATAAAAATTTAAATTACAATGTAAATATTTAATTAATATAGAAATATGCCACATTGTTTAAACAAAATATCAATATAAAGTATTGTACATTTGCGTTCTAAAATCATTTATTTTAACAACAAGCCAAATAAATATGTTGATTGGAGAGGGAATAAAACAAAGCCAGAAAAACACATAATCTACCAGAAAGACTCTATGTGTCGAATTTATTATAAAAAAGTTTTACTAAGATAAATACATTCAATAATTACAAACAAATAATATATTTCATAAAAGTGAAAAATAATACTCGCCCTTTCAAGGGCGGGTCAAAATCTAGTAATAATTAAAACATAACAACGGATAAACACGGTAAAAAAAGACACGAAGAAAAGGTCTACTTGTAATCCTAAAACCATTTTTGAAGGAACAAGAAGAAGCCGGGGTAGTACCGACATTAAAGCAGGGGCGTCCTTAGACAGAGCCAAGAGAAACCTGGGTTTTGGGCCCCCATTTCTAAAGACCCCCGTTTTCAAAAAGTTATATAGTTAGTCTTTTATAATTTTTTTTATCATTTCATGTGAGGGAAAGATGTGCTACTGAAGAATGAAAAAAATGATAATAACAAACAGATGGGGCGTATAATTAACGTAAAAAAAAATTGTTTTTAGACTTCTTACATACATCTTTTAACTTTTTTTCTTCCTCTTTTTCCTTGATTCTTAAGCTTTTTTTTTTCTAGTCTATAAATTTTGGGTAGACCCCCATTTTGTTTTTTGCTTATTACCTCATTTACTGCAAGGACGCCCCTGCATTAAAGTATTCAATGATGGGTTTGAGAACGGTTGATAACCGTCTCTCAACTATTGACTGGCAAGAGTCTCAAAAGCAATCATGCAAAAGAAAAAATGTTTTGAATCGTGGACAAGGCAGAGAGTTCTACGATGTGTGGATAACTACTACTTTTGTAAGCGTATACTAACAAATATGGTCACATATAGCTATTTATAAAAAAATACTGGGGCAATTTCCCCATTCTTAAGCAACGTACATCTGCCTCTGCCAAAGGCAAATCTAGACACAAATAACACTGGGGGCATAAACTGAAGAAAATAAATTCATGGATGCACTATGAAAATTCATATTATCTAAACTGTTTAGTTTTTTTTTCTTTTGAAAAAAATTCTTGTAGTTTTACATTGAATAATATGAAATAAACACTGGGTTTCTTTTTTTTTTTATGAAATTTCAAATTTATTGATCAATCAAAAAAGCATTTACAAAGAATAAGAGAATATTATGGTGTTCGTATATTTAAAAAGACTTAAAAAATCAATAAGAACATTGTACTCTAAGTCTTCCCTCCAGGTTCATCCTGTAACTTCAAACCATCTTCTCATAATACCATTTAGCGGATGATCAAATTTGTAATGGAGTGATGTTATCCTGTTCTTCACAATCTTATTGATTTGGTTAATCATCTGCTCAGTTCCCAGCTGCCCTTGTTGATGAATGCGACTATTCCTCTCCCTCCACACATGATACACCACCAGCTGAAACACTAGTCGAATGAGTACTTGATCTAGCTGATTAGCTGCCCTTATTTGAATGAATTGGAGCATGTCCTGCCAGTCTGGGTTTATTCTTCTCCCCACCAGTCTGCAAGCTAAGCGATCCCAGACAGTATACGAGTAGGGACACGCAAAAAAAAACAAGTGATCTCGTGTCTCATCACTTGTTTTTAATGTGGTGTTTTGGTTTTTGTATATATAGGGTCTAATAATTCATTTTCATCATGCTCATTCGAAGGTGGGTTACGTACATAGTTTTGAACGGATAGTGAAATACATTTTCGAATTATATCAAAAGTGTATGTAACATTATTTGTATTGTATGAAACATAAGTTCTAAAGAACATAATTTCGGTAACTTGCTAATGATATACTTGGTCAAGAGGCACATTAAAAACTTCTTAAAAATTTGTTCCTATTCGATTTGCTGGGCTGTCTGAGTGGCAATAAAATAGATAACAATCAAAACTATGTTAAAGCTTGGCAGACTTAGCTTACTAACGTTGTACTATATTTTTATCTAATGAATAGAAATGTTGACAAAAAAACTTTGATATAAGTTATTATTTTACACAGTTGTTATTATTTTAAAAGTCAAATTAATCAATAGTTGTTATAATGTATTTAAAACATATAAATCTATAGTAACATATCCAAAATTAGCACTGAAGCAGACAAGTACATAATTATGAATTTTAATTATAACTTCCTAGCATGGTCAAACATTAATCTATATAAAAGAAACAAACACAATTATATGATAACTTAAGTTATTGTGCGGCTAAAAATACTTATATATATGAACTTTTTCTTAAAATTAAAATCCTCTTATATATATTATAAAAGAGAAGTAACTTAAGTGACTTTTTTCTTAAGTGTAGATCATTGGAAAAATCTTCGCAAAACTGTTATAATTTGATTGGTTAACGATTTTTATTTTTTTATTTATTTTAATTAGATCTAATAATAACAGGTAAGTGTAGAACTAATTAATATTGTTCAGATGTTTTATACGTATATTATCATGTCCTAAGATTGGATGATGGTTCTGTCACGGATCTGCGATGCCAAGGTTGCTTTCTTCCTATCAATGGCGGTCCATGTTACAAGTGTGAGGATTGCGAGTTCATTCTTGACAAAGCTTGTGCTAATCTTCCTCGGAAGAAACGACATTTGTTGCACAACCATAAACTTACTCTATGGTCTGACAAGGATTGTTTTGTGCAGAGCGTGTGATAACAATTCTAATGGTTTTAGGTACGTTTATTCTGAAGGATGTCCTGAAGTCTATGATGTTCGGTGTAGTTCGGCAATAGAACCGTTTCACTATGATTTGCATCCACAAAATGTAATGCTTGTCTCATTGAGACTGAAAACCCCTTAAGATGTATGAATGGTGAGTATGCTTTATGCATGAAGTGCGCTACTTTACCAAGAAAGGTGAAAAACAGGTATGAAGATCATTTTCTGTCACTAAACCAAGGTGTCGGAAACACGAGGGTGACTTGTGGTGTGATATTTGTGAGACGAAGATGGATCTGAGTGTACGTTACTATACTTGTCAGGAGTGTGGGGTCATTCTCCATGTTGATTGTGTACTTGGAGGGTTTTATTATCTGATTGTGTACTGAAGTACTTCTCAACAACGGTGTTACTCGACCTTTATGCATCAGTTGTAGATCTCGTTGCAAGTTCCCGATCCTAGTGAGGCACACTCAAATAACTCCGTTGGTTGCTTGTTTGACTCATGTTGATCTGGTCACGAATGAGTTGTTATCATTAGTCGACCAAATTCATGTATTTTTTTTCTCTGAACTTTTCCAAATTCATGTTTTACAATCATTTTCAACATTTTTATGGCAATTACTATTTTCCAACATTTATTTTGCTGTGCATGTTGTTATTGAGAATATGATAGGTTTTTCAGAATATTATGGGATAAATTAATTTACATAGATTTATAAGTCTTTATAACTTTTAAATACACCTTTATATATCCTAAACTGGATTGATTTTACAAGAGATAAAAAACCAGTTTTAATAAGGTGTTATAAAACCACTGAAATACAAATGTGGAAATAAACCATTTTGTTTTGATTTTATAAGAGTCTATAAACCATTTTAAATAAGGTGTTATAAAGCTATTGAAATACAAATTTGGAAACTTGAACCAATATGCCACATAGTCTTTCATTTTAAACATTATTTTCTATCTTATATAAATTTGTATGCCCTTATATATATTATTTATAGACCCTTATAAATTATCTTATATAATTTATAAATCATTTTCGTTTTTTTACGACTTTATAAACCTTAATTCTTTTTGTTTATGAACTGATGAGCTCTTGAAAATAATTATTAATAGTTAAAACCAATTTATAAGCCTTTCTTTATTAGTTATAGACCTTTATAAATTAACTTACATAGATTTATAAGTCTTTATAACTTTTAAATACAACTTTATATATCCTAAACTGGATTGATTTAACAAGAGGTAAAAAACCAGTTTTAGTAAGGTGTTATAAAACTACTGAAATAAAAATGTGGAAATAAACCATTTTGTTTTGATTTTATAAGAGTATATAAACCATTTTTAATAAGGTGTTATAAAGCTGTTGAAATCCAAATTTGGAAACTTGAACCAATATGCCACATAGTCTTTCATTTTAAACATTTATTTTCTATCTTATATAATTTATATGCCCTTATATATATTATTTATAGACCCTTATAAATTATTTTATACAAATCATTTTGTTTTTATCACGACTTTATAAACCTTAATTCTTTTTGTTTATGAACTGATGAGCTCTTGAAAATAATTATTAATAGTTAAAACCGATTTATAAGCCTTTCTATATTAGTTATAGACCTTTATAAATTAATTTACGTAGATTTACAAGTCTTTATAACTTTTAAATACACCTTTAAATATCCTAAACTCGATTGATTTTTCAAGAGGTAAAAAATAGTTTTCATAAGGTGTTATAAAACTATTGAAATACAAATTTGGAAATAAACCATTTTGTTTTGATTTTATAAGAGTATATAAACCATTTTTAATAAGGTGTTATAAATCTGTTGAAATACAAATTTGGAAACTTGAACCACTATGCCACATAGTCTTTCATTTTAAACATTTATTTTCTATCTTATATAATTTATATGCCTTTATATATATTATTTATAGACCCTTATAAATTATTTTATACAGATTTATAAATCATTTTGTTTTATGTAACTTTGTAAACCTTAACTCTTTTTATTTATGAACTGATGAGCTCTTGAAAATAATTATTAATAGTTTAAAATCCGATTTATAAGCCTTTCTATATTAGTTATAGACCTTTATAAATTAATTTACATAGATTTATAAGTCTTTATAACTTTTTAATAGGCCTTTATATATCCTAAACTCGATTGATTTTACAAGAGGTAAAAAACCAGTTTTAATAAGGTGTTATAAAACTACTGAAATACAAATGTGAAAATAAACCATTTTGTTTTGATTTTATAAGAGTATATAAACCATTTTTAATAAGGTGTTATAAAGCTATTGAAATACAAATTTGGAAACTTGAACCAATATGTCACATATTCTTTCATTTTAAACATTTATTTTCTATCTTATATAATTTATATGCCCTTATATATATTATTTATAGACCCTTATAAATTATTTTATATAATTTATAAACATTTTGGTTTCTTATACGACTTCATAAACCTTAATTCTTTTTGTTTATGAACTGATGAGCTCTTGAAAATAATTATTAATAGTTAAAACCAATTTATAAGCCTTTCTTTATTAGTTATAGACCTTTATAAATTAACTTACATAGATTTATAAGTCTTTATAACTTTTAAATACAACTTTATATATCCTAAACTGGATTGATTTAACAAGAGGTAAAAAACCAGTTTTAGTAAGGTGTTATAAAACTACTGAAATAAAAATGTGGAAATAAACCATTTTGTTTTGATTTTATAAGAGTATATAAACCATTTTTAATAAGGTGTTATAAAGCTGTTGAAATCCAAATTTGGAAACTTGAACCAATATGCCACATAGTCTTTCATTTTAAACATTTATTTTCTATCTTATATAAATTTATATGCCCTTATATATATTATTTATAGACCCTTATAAATTATTTTATACAAATCATTTTGTTTTTTATACGACTTTATAAACCTTAATTCTTTTTGTTTATGAACTGATGAGCTCTTGAAAATAATTATTAATAGTTAAAACCGATTTATAAGCCTTTCTATATTAGTTATAGACCTTTATAAATTAATTTACGTAGATTTACAAGTCTTTATAACTTTTAAATACACCTTTAAATATCCTAAACTCGATTGATTTTTCAAGAGGTAAAAAATAGTTTTCATAAGGTGTTATAAAACTATTGAAATACAAATTTGGAAATAAACCATTTTGTTTTGATTTTATAAGAGTATATAAACCATTTTTAATAAGGTGTTATAAATCTGTTGAAATACAAATTTGGAAACTTGAACCACTATGCCACATAGTCTTTCATTTTAAACATTTATTTTCTATCTTATATAAATTTATATGCCTTTATATATATTATTTATAGACCCTTATAAATTATTTTATACAGATTTATAAATCATTTTTGTTTTTATGTAACTTTGTAAACCTTAACTCTTTTTATTTATGAACTGATGAGCTCTTGAAAATAATTATTAATAGTTTAAAATCCGATTTATAAGCCTTTCTATATTAGTTATAGACCTTTATAAATTAATTTACATAGATTTATAAGTCTTTATAACTTTTTAATAGGCCTTTATATATCCTAAACTCGATTGATTTTACAAGAGGTAAAAAACCAGTTTTAATAAGGTGTTATAAAACTACTGAAATACAAATGTGAAAATAAACCATTTTGTTTTGATTTTATAAGAGTATATAAACCATTTTTAATAAGGTGTTATAAAGCTATTGAAATACAAATTTGGAAACTTGAACCAATATGTCACATATTCTTTCATTTTAAACATTTATTTTCTATCTTATATAAATTTATATGCCCTTATATATATTATTTATAGACCCTTATAAATTATTTTATATAATTTATAAACATTTTGGTTTCTTATACGACTTCATAAACCTTAATTTTTTTTATGAACTGATGAGCTCTTGAAAATAATTATTAATAGTTAAAACCGATTTATAAGCCTTTCTATATTAGTTATAGAACTTTATTAATTAATTTACATAGATTTATAAGTCTTTATAACTTTTAAATACACTTTTATATATTCTAAACTCGATTGATTTTACAATAGTTTTAAAACCATTTTTAATAAGGTGTTATAAAACTACTGAAATATAAATTTTGTAATAAACCATTTTGTTTTGATTTTATATGAGTCTATAAACCATTTTTAATAAGGTGTTATAAAGCTACTAAAATAAAAATTTGGAAACTTGAACCAATATGCCACATAGGGTATGATTGGTTGAGCATTAACATAAACATTATGCTCGTCATTATCCAATCAACATTTATCACAAAAGCATTTACAAGAGCATTTACAAGATGTTAATGCTCTCCAAATGCCATTTACTCAATGCTCTCATATGGAGCTTTTGGTAGAGCATTTACAGTTAAAATGTATAAAAATTTAAAAATAATTATATATAATTAATATATTTTATTTAATAATATAAAAAATTATGTTCATAATAAAAAAAATTACCTTTTAAAAAATAAAAGTTGTGATTAATTATTTTAAATTTTTAAAAAGAACAATATTTCACATTTGAAATATAATATAACTTATATAATTACACATATCATTCATTATTTTTAATAAATAAAATAAAATAATATATATCTATATATTATATATTAGAAATTAAAAATATCTATATTATTTATAAAAAATAAATTGTATGTCATATATTAATTTTTCTGATAATATTATATGAATCATTTACTGTTCTACCAATAGATAAATAATGATAATTTATATATAAATTATATATATAATTAGTTTATTTTATTTAATAATATCAAAATTATTTTTTATATCCAAAATAAATTTATATTTTAAAATAATATTTAAATTTATTTTTTAAATAATAATATTTTATATTTAAAATTTAATTTAATTTTATAATTAAATAAAATTCATTATTTTTAATAAAACATATATTATTAATATATATTATAATTTAATATATATTATTTTAAAACAAATATATTATATACTAACTTTTATTATAATTTTAAAATTGTATACTGCTACTGCTCTACCAATCACTTTATTAAAAAATTTAATGAGAGCATACAACTTCTGCAGCATACTGCTTCTACAACATACTGCTACTGCTTTTTCATCTGCTGTACCAATCGAGGCCATAGTCTTTCATTTTAAACATTTATTTTCTATCTTATATAAATTTATATGCCCTATATATATTATTTATAGACCCTTATAAATTATCTTATACAGATTTATAAATCATTTTGGTTTTTATACGACTTTATAAACCTTAGTTCTTTTTGTTTATGAACTGATGAGCTCTTGAAAATAATTATTAATAGTTAAAACCGATTTATAAGCCTTTCTATATTAGTTATAGACCTTTATAAATTAATTTACATAGATTTATAAGTCTTTATAACTTTTAAATACACCTTTAAATATCCTAAACTCGATTGATTTTTCAAGAGGTAAAAAATAGTTTTCATAAGGTGTTATAAAACTATTGAAATACAAATTTGGAAATAAACCATTTTGTTTTGATTTTATAAGAGTATATAAACCATTTTTATTAAGGTGTTATAAAGCTACTGAAATACAAATTTGGAAACTTGAACCAATATGCCACATAGTCTTTTATTTTAAACATTTATTTTCTATCTTATATAGATTTATATGCCCTTATATATATTATTTATATACCCTTATAAATTGTTTTATACAGATTTATAAATCATTTTGGTTTTTTTATACGACTTTATAAACCTTAATTCTTTTTGTTTATGGAGTGATGAACTCTTGAAAATAATTATTAACAGTTTTAACCGATTTATAAGCCTTTCTATATTAGTTATAGACATTTATAAATTAATTTACATAGATTTATAATTCTTTATAACTTTTAAATACACCTTTATATATCCTAAACCCGATTGATTTTACAAGAGGTAAAAAACCAGTTTTAATAAGGTGTTATATAACTACTGAAATACAAATTTGGAAATAAACAATTTTGTTTTGATTTTATAAAAGTCTATAAATCAATTTTTAATAAGGTGTAAACGATAGTTCATATAACGCAGCAACCTGTCTTTTGGGATTTTAGAAATCGGGTTTTCTGACATAATCACCGCTTCTGTGATTATTGCTGTTCCATGGGATATTCTTTCTAGAAAAAATTGGTAAATTGGGCAAATCGCAAGTTTGAAATTAGAGAATTGGGCGACCTCAAGTTTAAATTAGCAAATTGGGCAAATCACCTTTTCCAGACTTGTCAAATGTCGACAGAGGGTGCGCGTGGTTCTTGATATTACGACTGTGCCATAACGCATTTTTAATTTAAAATAAGAAAAAGAGCTGATAAAATTCATAAAATAATAAAAACCACCTCTCATCTTGTCATCTCAAAACTTCTGGTCATCTTGTCGTTTGACCAAAAGCACCTCTAAACAGCTGCAATTGAAAAGCAAACATAAGAACCACACTCGACTGTACCCAGATCGGAGACACAATTGAAAACCAAACATCCGAGACACAAATTGGAGACTGCGACCAAATAAGACACACCGATTATAGACGACGACGAATTGGAGACTGCGTGCAGACTCCGGTAGAGATGGTATCCCCCTCCAGCGTACCGCCCTCGAGGAGGGTGACTCGTAGTCAATCCGCCAGTGATAGAAAACCAAATCCCAAGAAAACTCGCCGAGTAATGCTAACCGCTACTGCTATGTGTATTTCCTTTCGCTAAGCTTCTCTCTGAAATTCTTATGGAAAAGTTTAGAAAAATAAAGCGTTGAGTAAATGTCTGGATTTGGTCATTGTATTTCAGAGATGAGCACGGAGTCCGAACTAGAGGAACCTGAATCCACCGACCAAGAAGAAGCTGCATCCACCGAACAAGACATTGCTGCATCAACCGAAGAAGACGAAGCTGCATCCACCGAGCCGAAATTTGTTGGGAACACGGCGACTTTCCCGGAAAGACTGTTCGCACGTAATTGCTATCTTGGAAAACCTCGACTGAACATCTATTCAAAGGCGAGTATCATTGGATCGTTAGTGAAGTTGCTTAGAGGCTCCCCTGAAATGAACTGTCTGCTAGGAAGTCAGTTTGGAGCTCTGTTCCACTTACCTGTATCGCGCTGCTCAAACTCTGCGAAACTTATACATTCTCTCCTCAGCCGTCAGCTAGTTACGATCCGCCTATATGAGCTCTGGTTCTTGTTTGCAGACAAGCCACTACGGTTTTCTCTGCGTGAGTTCGGAGACATCACGGGTCTTAAATGCGAGCCTGAAAGAGAAAAAGTTGAAAACGGTTCAGAATCTAGCGATGCCACACCTGGACGAATGTGGAAAGAGTTGTTTGAAACTGAAGATGAAGACGTGACTGTACCAGATGTTCTTCGTATGCTTGAACAGCCAAGTCTTCCTGAGTGGAAGCGGTTGCCACTAGCTCTCATTTCGCTTGTAGATGGTCTCCTGGTTTGTGGTCACAAACTTCTTCGTTTGACGCCTGCTTACGTCGAGATGCTGGAAGACACCGGATCATTTCTTCAATATCCATGGGGAAGAGAGGCATTCGTCAGCACTCTGTCTAGATTGACACCACCTCAACCTTCTGATTCTTCTAAAATGGATAAATCCCTTTCGGTCATGCGGCTTCGTTTGAAACAGCAGTCAACAGCATGTTATGGGTTCCCTCTGGCGCTGCAACTTTTTGCTTTTAAAGCTATCCCCTCATTGCTTGAGAAAATTCCTGAACCTAATAAAACGACTACTTTCTTGGAAGAACCAGAAGGATGCGACTCAACAAGTACACTTCTGAATTTTGAAGACATACTTCTAGTGGAAACCTAAACTGAGGTGCAATTCTGTTGTCTATCTTATTTGCAAAACAACAATTAAGACGCTCAAACTTTGTGTACTTATGAATGTTTGTGTTCTTTGTTTGAGGTTATTGTTACGTATTCAATCCCGGATGAAGGTGGGGATCCAAAGTGGGAGAAAGAAGTAATCGATCCCCGAATAGATAACTTGGTTGGTGGAATACGGGAACGGCACGAATTCAAAGCAACAGACTTTAGAGGAGGTGATTCATCCCTTCCACCTCTGAAGCCAGCCGAAAAGGGTGAAGGTGTTGGTGTCAAAAAGAAGTGTCTAAAGCCGTCTAGGCGGTTTGGGAAAGCCTCTGATGAACCTGGATGTTTGACTCAGACGCCTCAGCGTCCTATTCGACCTCGTCGTGGTATTCGTAAGCAGGCTGAACCAGGAAACTTATCAGATAAGGAGCAAGAGCTGAAAGAGTGGATACGAGTTGAACTGAAAACCCAGTTGGGTAAATTGCGGAACGAGATTTTTGACTGGTTGCATGGTTTCGTCCATGCTTCTGGAACTCATGATTTAATCGGTTTTAAAATATTTTTATCGAGTCAAAATGAGTCACAAAAGGCATTAAAGAAACCGGACACGTCCAGCCTTAGAATTTCGTGGGTTTAGGAATTAGGATTAGGATAGTCGAATCTAGAATTGTTAGGTTGCTTGGTTAGAATTGCTAGGTTGCTGGTTAGAATTGCTAGGTTGTTTGGTTAGAGTTGCGATTAGGTTGCTTGGTTAGTTTTTGTTGGGCTAGTTGTTGGCTAACTTGCGTGTGAAGTGTTCTTTTAGTTGCTGCTTGTAAGTGTGTTCGTTGATCGGAACTTTAAGGATGAAAACCTAAAGTAAAGAGAGTTCAAGGCCAAAACCCAAAGCCGAAGAGAAAGAGTGACGATAGATTCAGAGGGACTGGATAGTGGTATGGTTAGAGTCTAGAACTTTATCTTTAGGTTATGTTATAGATTGTGTTTGTGTTGTGTGAATGTGCCGACAGTATGTGCGTAACCCGCCCATACTAGGCTTGTGTAGGGGTGATTAGTGTTTCCTTCAGACCTCGTACCTGGCGGGTTTAAGGAAACCCCTTATTTGCTGGATCGGGAAGACTCAGAGAGACGGGGTCATGGCCTAGGGCTGAGTATTATACGACGGTGTAATGTGGCAGTGACCCGAAGGACTGTGGGCTGTCGCGCGGTGACCCGAATGACTGTGGGCAGCGGTCGGTTGAAAGTTCCTTCTTCGGCCTTTGTGGTAGGAGATAGGATATTGCCGATATTGAGGAGGAACACAAAGTCACCAGGGCCCAGGTTAGAGTGTCATGTTGTGTTAGTGTGTCGTTGAGGGTTATGGAACCCTATAGAAAGTGTAACACTGATATACGGTGTTACGAGTTAGATTGAGTCGTAGTTAATTAGTATCTTGTCATTGTTGTTTGTGGTTGATTGATTTTCTTGCAGGTTTCTAGCATTGAATCTAATTCCGGATTTGGTACCGGATTAGTCTTGGTGTCTCTTTGGTTAGTGTAGACCCGAAGTTGATTGTTATATTGTTTGAGTGATTGCTTGTGAAGGGTGGTGGATATCAAAAGCTATGCCGTATCATTGGTTGGCCGATCATGTTCTTGTCTGATTGTTGGTCCACCAGTTAATGATCCTTGTATAGTCTGAGTGTCTAACACTACATGAGTATTGAACTCAGGCGTATATATTTGGTAACTAGAGATTGGTTGTTGACTTGTTTTCATGCAGGGTCCCGTTACTTGAAGTTAGATAACGGCAGGAGGCCGGATCTAACTTAGTAACGGTTTGTTTATATAATGTTGGTTTTGATTGATTGCATGATAGGATAGATTGCTTGTTGTTTTGGGTTGTCTGGGTTAGTGAGATAGGTTGTGGGTAGAGGCCGCCAGCTCACTGAGTAACACTAGGTTACTCACCCAACTCTCGTTGTCCTTTTTGCAGATAGCTTTAGTAGGATGATCGGTTAGCTTGGTGCTGGACGTTAGGGCCGCCGGTGTAGATTTTCATACCTTTTGTTAACGGTATTTTTGATAAGAGTTTAGTTGAATCGATTTGGCATTAGACCGGGCCCAGTCTTGTTTATGTCAATGTATGGATATTTCTTAAATCAATAAAGTAATTGTTTTATATGCGCACCATGAGTATTCTGATAACTGACTAGTCCGGTCTAACACAACGTTAGGTCTTGGTACGGGTTGCAAAGCCTTAGGCCTCGATCTAACGGAAACCGTTAAGTCTTGCTACAGGTTGCAAAGCCTTATTCCTTGACTTAGCGGGACGAGTTAGTGGACAAACTGGTCTAAGTTGCGGAATAAATTCTGCGACATTGGCCGGATTGTTCCTGACCCGTCACGTAGCGCTTCCGGATCAGGGTGTTGGGTTGAACGGTCAGTCATGTTCTTGTTTGATTGTTGGCTGGCCGGTTGGCCTTTCAAGCAGGACGGGAAATTAAGCAGGACGGGAAGCAAGCAGGACGGGAATCAAAGTACGACGGGAAATCCCGAAATTTGGCAAAAATCGCTAATTTCGGTATTATGGATTTTTTTGAGGAAGCGGGAGGCTCGGGAATTATTTTTCTCCAAGTTCAAAATTCTTTTGGAGTTTATTAAAAATATTCAGCTCATTAGAACGGGAGCGGAAAAATATTCGGGATTGATCGCGGGACGAAAATTCACTAGAAGGGCCGAAATAGCGCAAATCGACCGAGAACCTCGAGGTGGCTTGATCTAAGGGGTCAGGACGTGATGTATATCCCCAATCCAGCTGAGTGTCAACACAAGGAGGAGGTGTAGACGTGCATGGAAGAAGCACATGCAGCTTGACACACCAGAAGCACGAGATGTCGCCGTATCTGCAATCGAAGCATGCTGATCGACATGTGGAGATGGTGTGTCGCCTTGCATGCACTCCAGTCATGCAGCAAGCCATCTGGTCGTCCAGGTAGGCGATAGGTGTCACTTTGCATGAGTCCTGGTCATGCTGAAGGACATGTGGAGCACGAGGTGTCGCGACGCATGCGTCCGGAGCCATGCGAAGCGACACACGGGCTGCCACCAACTTCGATCTGATTCGCTGCTGTCTACTATAAATAGCCCACGACCCCTTCATATTTCATTCATCCAGACCTTTCAAAAGCAAGTTAAAAACGTGGGTTAGAAAGAGAGAGAGAAGTAGAAAAAGAAAGTAAGAGTTTCTGAGCTATTTCGAGAGTTTTAGAGAGTTTTCGAGATCAGTTTCTCTACTGATTTCAAGTAAGCGCCTAGACTACTTCAATATCGCGGGCATCATATCAAAGTTCGCAGAGTTCGAGAAGGCCTTAGATAAATTGGGATTCAAGTGGGGAGGGCTTGTGAGTTTCTGTTTGACCGGAAAAATGCCGCGTCGGAATGACAAGAAGGTGTTGTTGGTTTATGTGGACAGGGTGTACGCCCCAATGATGTGGGGAATAGATCATTGGGTTGGTCTTGCGATCAACTTGACATCCAGAGAAGTGGAGATTTTGGACTGCAACATTCCCCATAATGAGTTCGATAATGAAGTGAACAAGCACATGGCTTATCTTCTACGCGCATTGCCTCATGTCTTAGCTGTGTTTTCGCCTCCTTCCGATAGTAGTCATCCTGAAGAAGACCAAGCATTTTCATGGGTGCGTCCAGAAAATATTTACTTCAACAAAAGGTCTGGCGACTATGGACCATGTGCGGTTAAATTTCTGGAAATGCATGCAGCGGAATACTCCTATGAGGATATGGGGCAGATCGATGACAATAAGGTGGATATATTCCGTTAAAAATACGCGATGGATACCTATGAAGAATTTATTGGAAACGCAAAAGTTCAAAACGATAGTTAAACTTCGTCTTTCATTTTTGTTGAGACATGTTTCTTATGTCAGACTTGTGCCAGACCTGGAGATGAATCTGCTCATTTGGAGCGCCATACATGAACATATATGGTGCATCTTTGTTTTTCCTCTATGTTATCTTTGTTTTACCATTTATAAGATGACCCATTTTATATGAATGAAGTGGACACGATTGCCCATTTAATCGGAAATATTTATAACAATAAAACAAAATAAACAGAAATTGAAATGAATTTGACCCATTTCATTCGGTATTGGGTATTCGGGCCCATTATGAGATATAACAAATAAGACCCAATTTCATTCGGTATTCGTATACGTTATGTTCTCGAATACCTTATGTATTCGAAGAACTTAGGTATTCATAGAACTTAGGTATTCGTAGAACTTAGGTATTCGTACACCTTATCTAGTCGTACACATTATGTAGTCGTACACATTATGTAGTCGTACACCAAATGTAGTCGTACACCTTATGTAGTCGTACACTTTATGTATTCGTAATATAACTATTAAACATTTATGTCTAAACATCCAGATTATATATAAATATTAAAAATTCAATATATATAATATTTAACATTAAAATTACACATATTAAGTCCATTTTCATTCGGTATTCGGGTCTCATTTTCATTCGGTATTCGTACATCTTAGGTAAACATAAATATAAATATTTAAATGCACATAAATATTAAAATAAAAATCAAATCCTCAAATATTAAAATCCACATAAATATTAAAATATAACATAAACATAATTTATAAAATATTAAACATATTAAATAGATTAAAAGCGTCGGAATTTAAGCGTCGGAGCCGGAGGTGGAGTTCACATCCTCGTCGGAGGAGTTCACATCCTCGGCGGAGGAGTTCACATCCTCGTCGGAGGAGGAGTTCACATCCTCGTCGGAGGAAGATTTGTCGGAGGCAGATTCGTTTGGATTGGGTGGAGGCACGTAGTCATATCCCTCATCCTCCGGGTCACCTTTGTCATCCACCTTGCGAGCACGTTTGCTAGGGCGGTGATCGTTGCTTCTGCGGCGGCGTTTGCGAGGGCTAGATGGAGGTGTTTCCTTTAACATCTCCTCGACTTCCTCTGCCTCTTCGAACAGGGCTTCGAGTGTGGGAAACTCCTCAGTTTCCAGACCTTCTCGGATCTCTTCCTTTAACCCGTCATTGGCCATCTGGATCAACTCATGCTCGCTACGTTGTCGGACAATAGGCAGACCGTACAAGTAGCGCTCGTATTTTTTAACAGACCTTTTTTCCTGCCTGATATCGTTCACCATTTTGGAAATTGGGAAGCAAAAGAAAAGATAAGAGGTTTGCAGAGAACTGAAGGAGAAAAATATTAAATGATAACAGAGATGAAGAGTAGTATATATATTACCAGATAATTAATTATCATTAATTATTTGGTAACAGACGCGGCGTGCCATGGGGACTCCTCGGTTGAAACATCTCGTTACAGGCCATGCGAAATAAAGTAGGAAACTTTCTTTCGTATAAAATCTATAAGTGTATGCGTGTTCATACAACAACGAAGAGAGAGATGAGAATACCTTAAGTTCATACATTAATTAGAATAAATATGGATAAAGATGATGTCTTCTCCGTGTCAGAAGGTAGTAATTTCAAACTACATTATGAAGCTTACGTAACCGATGGGGTATAATGATGACTTTACACATCAATGGGTATTGTGCATGATGACTTTAAGTCCATGCATTAATAAGAATTATTAGAGCATGAGATAAATGATAACAGGGCAATAAATGATGTATATATATCACTAAAACGATGCCAAGTAATAAATAATTACACTGTTACAGATGTGGCGTGTGGCGTTACAAAAGGTGTACGTCAGTGATATACACCAACGAAGAGAGAGATGATAAAGCTAATGTGTTTAGAGCATGATAAAGCTAATGTCTTAGAGCATGATAAAGCTAATGTCTTCTCCGTGTCAGAAAGCTAATGTTTTCAAAAAACATCTTGAATCTTACGTAACCGAGGAGGAATAATAATGACTTTCGTACACCTTAGGAGAGAGAGATGACTAAATACATATGCATTTACAATAAGGCTGGTCCATAATTACTTTCACACATCATGCTGGCCCATTATGATATATAACAAATTATGGCCATTTTCATTCGGTATTCGGGGCCCATTATGAGATAAACAGCTCAAACGCCCATTATGAGATAAACCACTTATTATCGTTGAACACCAGTTATTATCCTTGAACACCATTTATTATCTTTGAACACCACTTATTATGTTCGTACAGTAAATATGACAGTTAACTAAATTACTACACCGTTAGCCACTAAATGTTTTACTATGAATATAGCCGTTGGAAAGTGATTTGTTCTCTCTCTACATAACCCGCAAAGTGATTTCGAATTGATTAGAGCCGTTGGAAGAGCTTTCAAAATGAATATAGCCGTTACGTTTTGTTGCCTATTTAAGATGGAATGGCTCAGTCGTAGTCTATCCGCACCACTTCCGAGTCTTTCTTCCAAAATCGTCACAAAACTCTTTGACAACAGTTTGCCTTCGAAGAATGACTGATCCTCATTATGCGGATATGAAGCAACACAAAAGAGACTATGACTGGCTTGAATGCGTCGCATATGCCCACTACTGCATACCCAAAAAGTGTGCTTGTGGTGGACTTATCACGGTGGAAACTGACGAGAGAGGAAGACACTACTACGCCTGCAAAGTTTATGAGGTTAGATCCGAGGTTCTCCTAATATATTTCACGAATTTAGTTCATTAAACTAACTTGTCAAATTAATGTGCTGTAGGACGATGGTTTGCACATCCGACATGGCTGCTTTTCTGCGATCGAGGAAGAGTTAAATGAGTTAAAAAAGCAATATCGTGAAGAGGTCTCGCTCCGATGCAAGCTGCAATATGAGCTTGCGGTGATGTCTACGGAGATCAAAGAGCTTAAGAAACTAATTATTGGGAGTCACTGATAATTCGTCAAAGAGATCAAAGATCAAAGATATTGTGTTGGTTGTTTTCTTCTGTTATGTACCCACTTCAATAAAAGTATCATGTTAAGGATTTCAAATTTTGAAAAAGTAGCCGTTGTTGTACTGAGTCCAATTTCAAAAAAGTAACAATATATTAATGTTCAAGTTATTATGGACCAGTCGATTTCATGAGCCTTATAGCACATTTATCGACATATCTTAGACTTTGGTCTCGATTCATTGACCCTAAACCCTAAACCCTAAATCCTAAACCCTAATTACCAATTGTAGCGAATTCTAGACAACTTCGTAGAAAATTGCAACAAGAAGAGAATTATAGAAAATTGTAGTCAAACTGTAGAGAATTGTAGAAAATTGTAGTCAAACAAGAAGAGAATTGTAGAAAATTGTAGTCAAACTGTAGAGAATTGTAGAAAATTGTAGTCAATCAAAAAGAGAATTGTAGAAAATAGAAAATTGTAGTCAAATTGTACGAAAATATCACACAATGTTAGTCGGATTCTTCACTGGACTCAGAACACGATAAGTGGTTATTCTGGAGATATTCCTGATAGTCTCTAAGATCTTCAGCACTGTCTGACTCTGACTCAGACTCATTACTCGTATTTGGATTAGACCCCTCGCCATCGTCAGTCTCATCTTTATCACCATAAGGATCTTCGTCCGGTTGCTCATCTTCCGGTTCAAACTCAGTTTGAGGATTCTTCTTCTGGCGTTTTTCTGATTCATCAGATTCATTTGAAGAATCTGATCCATCAGATTCATTCGAAGAATCTGATGAAGACGACCTAGGACCTTCTTCTATCTCTATTGCTGCCTGCATTATGTCCTCGATGGTCGAGAACTCCGTTGATCCGAGCGCAACCCGGATGTCTTTCTTTAAGCCATCTCGATACATTTTCAATAACATTCCTTGGTCAGGATTGTTTGTAAGACCCGCGGCCGCAAACGATGCATTGTATTCTCTAACAGAAGAATCACCTTGCTTCATTTTGGATGTATCTTTATCACCATAAGGCTCTTCGCCCGAGTGCCCATCTTCCGGTTGCATCTTAGTTCTAGGCTTCTTCTTCGGGCGTTTTTCTGAATCATCAGATTCATTCAAAGAATCTGATGAAGACGACCTATCACCTTCTTTTATGTCTAATGCTGCCTGCATTATGTCGTCGATGGTCGAGAACTCCGTTGATCCGAGCGCAACCCATATGTCCTCCTTTAAGCCATCTCGATACATTTTCACCAACATTCTTTGGTCATGATTGTCAAGAAGACCCACTGCCAGAAACGATGAATTGTATTCTCTAACAGAAGAATCACCTTGCTTCATTTTGGATGTATTGAAATGATTTATCCGCTTTTGTTTTATGTTATAATGATACTTTTATTGGGTCATTTTGTAACTGTTGAAAACTGCCAGCGTAATGTGGTAACTGTTCAGAAGTGACGGTTGGCATTTGGCGCCGGTGTACAACTCAACTTGTACACCTATGTGTGTTATTAATATATTAATAATTAAGTGAAAATGGGCCAGTAGTTGTGATGGACCTTCAACATTTGGCACACACTTATTACTCACTACAAGAAAACACGGCATATTCTGACGAACCTTCTGACGGATGGAGGGTCGTCGGAAATTATTGACGACATACCGACGAAAATAAAAAAATACGAAGTCGTCGGAAAATTCTGACGACTTTCGGAGAAAAATGTGTCCGTCGGAATATTGTGACGGAATTCCGACGACATACCGATCATATATGTAACAGTTGAGGTCGTCGGAATTTCGTCACTATATACTGGCGAAATTCCGACGACTTTCCGATCATATATATATCCGTTGTGTTCGTCGGAATTTCGTCACTATATACTGACGAAATTCCGACGAACTTTATGACCGTTGCCGACAATTAGATATGACCGTTTTATAGCCGTTTGAGATTGGAAAACACCGACGGAATTCCGACGAATATGACCGTTGGTCGTCGGAATTCCGTCAGAATGTCGTCGGATTGCCCGAACCAATTTCCTATAAATGCAACCTCTCCTCATTCAACTCATTCACTCCTCATTCTCTCTTAACTCTCTCTAATCACAATAATTCCAAGAAAATCATGTCTTCAAGAGTTTATTATCGTACGTGGATGGATAAACCTCATATGGATCCCAACACCAATTTGCTTACGGATGAATACGTTCAAGGGATTGGAGAATTCATGAGGCTTGTTCAACAGCAACCGAATCAAAAAACCGGTATGTTAAGATATCCCTGCTCTACTTGCAATAATAATAGAGTTATAAAAGAATTTGATTTTTGGTCTCATTTGTATATGAGAGGGTTTTCACGTAATTATAAAGTTTGGTATCTTCATGGAGAAACTGGTTATGAATATGGTAGTACTAGCGAACCTCAGCCTGATATTAGGTTAAAAGAACCTAGAACGGATATAGATTATGGTGTAGGTACTGAGCAGATGATACATGATCATTATCGAGGGGAAGAACCAAATCCCGAATCTAGGAGATTTTTTGACATGTTGGATGCAGGAAAACAGCCTTTATATAAAGGTTGTAGAGATGGTCATTCACCCTTATCATCTGCAACTAGATTGATGGGTATTAAGACAGACTATAATTTGGCTGAAGAATGTGTGGGCGCGATTCTGATTTTGTCAAAGGTATTCTACGAGGATAATCTTGCACCAGGTTCATACTACGAGGTTCAGAAACTTGTTGCGGGTCTTCAACTACCGTACGAAGTGATAGATGTATGTATTGACAACTGCATGATCTACTGGGGAGCTGATAAGGAACGGGTTAAATGCAAATTTTGTAGGAAACCTCGTTATCAGGAGACGAGGGGAAGAGTTCCGGTCCCGTTCAAAAGGATGTGGTATTTGCCTTTGACGGAAAGATTGAAGAGGTTGTATCAGTGTGAGCGCACATCAAAAGCAATGAGATGGCATGCAGAGCATTCCACAAATGGTGAGATTAGACATCCTTCAGATGCGAAGGCTTGGAAACATTTCCAGTCAACATATCCAGAATTTGCGGAAGAGAGAAGAAATGTTTATCTTGGATTATGTACTGATGGTTTCAGCCCATTTGGAAAGCATGGAAGACAGTATTCTCTATGGCCGTTATTGTGACACCGTACAACTTACGCGGAGCTTGTGCATCGGCGAGAGTTTTGTTCCTCTCAATTCTCGTCCACGGGCGAGCATCCTAACAGATCACTAGATGTGTTTCTTCAACCACTGATATATGAGTTGCAACAACTATGGGCGCATGGTTTTGAGACATACGATGTTTCGTGCAAAGAAAACTTTCATATGCGGGCAGTACTTATGTGGACAATAAGTGACTTTCCAGCATATGGTATGTTATCCGGATGGACAACACATGGGAGGCTATCATGTCCATATTGTCAAGATGACACATATGCTTTCCAACTAAAGCACGGAAGGAAAACGTGTTGGTTTGACTGTCACAGAAGATTTCTACCACCTGATCATCCATACCGAAGGAGTAAGACTTTGTTTACGAAGAACAAGCAGATGTTTGATGGTCCACCTGAGGAAGTTAGTGGGGAAGATTTGTGGAAACAGTTGAGGGATTTTGGTGCAGATAGAACGCCAGATGTAGGTGGACCTGAAAACATTCGAGTCGATGCGGTTGGAGAGCTACATAACTGGCACAAAAAGAGTATTTTCTGGGATCTTCCATATTGGAAGGATCATCTGTTGCGGAATAATTTAGATGTCATGCATATCGAGAAGAACTTTTTCGACAATCTGATGAACACAATCCTTAACATCCAAGGTAAAACGAAGGATAATTTGAAGTCAAGGTTGGATTTAGTCGATATATGTGATCGTTCTGAACTTCACGTTGATGAGAACGGTATGGCCCCTTTTCCCATTTATCGGCTGGATGGTGCTGCAAAAGAAGAGTTCTTTGATTGGATTACAGATGGAGTGCAATTTCCAGACGGTTATGCATCAAATTTGCGGAACTGCGTAGATAGAAGCGAAGGAAAGTTTACTGGCTTAAAGAGTCATGATTGTCATGTAATTATGCAGCGCCTCTTTCCGTTTGCTTTTTCCGCACTATTGCCACGTAATGTTCATGAAGCAATTGCAGGTATCTTTTATCTTTACATTTTAAATGATTTTTATATTTTATGCTTATATAAACCTAATACTTATGAAAATTTTGTCTTTTATCTATGTAGGGATAAGTGTTTTCTTCCGCGATTTATGCACCAGAGCAGTGACTCCAGAGGGTATTAGTAATCTGAAGGCAAACATACCAGTCAGCATGTGCAACCTCGAGAAGATATTTCCTCCATCATTCTTTGATGTAATGGAGCATCTTGCTATTCATCTCAAGAGAATTGGAATTTGGTGGTCTGTGCGAGTACCTATGGATGTATCTTTTGGCGTTATATGCATCATCTGAAGAAGAAGGTGGGAAATTCAAGCAAGGTGGAAGGATCTATAGTCGCACAGGTGATCAATGAAGAAACTGCAATCTTTGCTGAAAACTATTTTCCATCAGAAGTGCATACAAAAAACCGAAGACCTGCTCGGCATGATGACAGAGGGGAGAGAGCAACATATCATGGATACGCGAGATTGTGCGGGGACCAAACTTTTTGGTCAGATCATATCCAAAATATTGTACGCGAGGATATGCATTCACAAGAAAAGGTCATTCGAGATCAACATATGATGCTGGTGTTTCGTCTTCTTTCGGTGATGATGTCTACTACGGCAACATAGAAGAAATATTGGAAATACAGTTTCCTGGTATGGTTGGATTGCGGTGTGTAGTATTCTATTGTGATTAGTATGACACCACCCCAGATAGAGGAGTGAAGACTGATGCGTTTGGTGTTACATCAGTTCATTCGCGGCGGAAACTTCAATATTATGATCCTTTCATTCTAGCTTCGCAAGCTGATCAGGTATATCAATTTATTCATAATTTTTAACAACATAATTAATGGTTTATATTTTACTAATACTTGTATAATTGATAGGTGTGTTACATCAGTTACCCTCCGGTGACGTACAGAGACGATCCATGGGTCACTGTAACACAAATCAACCCAAGAGGACGAGTGGATGGAACTTCTGATAATGAGCCATTACAACCAGACTCTACCAGCAACGTGAGTGCAGTTGAAGATTTGGGAGATGTTGGACTCGTTGAGAATTTTTCCGAGTTTGGACTTGATGATGTTGTACATTCGGAGTCAGAAGCTGAGGTTGGGGAGTTTGATGAAGATTCTGAAGATTCTGATTAGGAATTCTTAATTATAACATCTTAGTTAAGTTGTATTTTTTTTTTTTAGAGTCCGTCGGTATGTCGTCGGAAATTACCGACGACATACCGACGGAATGTGGTTTATTCATGATTTACAATACTCGTCAGAAATTCCTCGGAAAATTCTGAGGACATTCCGACGAACCTGAACTCAGAATTTTCCGAGGAATTTCCGACGACATATGTTTTTAACATTTTCTACATCAAAAAATAAATATATTCGGACACAAAACTTTGAAAATAACACATATTAAGTGTTTAGTATAATATTAGATCACAACCGTTCCAATATAACAACTCATTAAAATATTTATGTATGTATATCATTGTTTTCTTAACAACTTATCTTCACACACATATACTTATACAATCATATTCATCTAATCTTACACTACATATTTTTTTTGTCTGAAATTTTGTTATAAAACATTTTCATAGTTAAATCTTTATGCAAATACTATAAATATTATAAAAGATTTGGATTTTCCATTTACAAACTTGTTTTAAAGACCTAAACACAATGTCGCCGAACTGTCAAATAATGACGGAATTCTCGACGACTTTCCTTAATGCCGCCGAATTCGCCGAATTCCAAATTACCCGGGAAATTAAACCGCGTGAAAATTTTCGTGAACCGCCAATTGGTTTAAATTTAATGATTCCGACGGAATACCGACGAACACGGGTCCGTCGGAATCATTAAACTAAAAAACCCTAGCCCCTTTCTTCTTCCTCGTCATTTCCGCCCCAATCTCACTTCTCTCCCCTGCGAATCCGGCGATTTCGCTTCCCCTGCGACTCCGGCGACTCCGGCGACGTCCGTCCTCCTCTCTCCGTGACTTCCGTGCTCCCTCTCCGACATCTCCTCCCACACACCATAAATCATGTAATTTTCTAAACTTTTTCAATTTTTAAGATCTAGAAAGTTAGATCTTGGGATTATAGATTGTTTGATTGAAAACTTTAGGATTGAATGGATAGTTAGGATCTATTAGTTAGGATTTTTGTTTACAAACTTGTTTTAATTTTTTTTTGGAATTTATAATTTCTGTTTGTTGAAATTCAATATTTTTTTGTATTTTTAAATGTATTTTTGATTTTTAAAAACGTTTTTGGGGGTTTCCAGTAATATATTATATATAATAAAACGTTTTAAAATTTTTTTTATATTTTTTAAAACATTTTTTATAATTATAAACATTTTTAAACATTTTTAAATATTTATAAACATTTTTCTATATTTATAAACGTTTTTAAAAATATTTATAATTTTTAAAACATTTTTTATAATTATAAACATTTTGAAAACATTTTTTATAATTATAAATATATTTAAACTTGTAATATTAATTTTTAATATATTTGTAAATATTTTTAAACTTTTATAAATATTTATAAACATTTATAAATATTTATAAACATTTTTACAAATATTTATAATCTTTTATATATATATATATATATATATATATATAAATCTTTGAAAAGGTTTCTGATGTATTAATTTTTTTTTTAATTTTAGGTCTGACGAGGCACGCCGTTCCACCGCTCGTCGTTCAGCACCCCGTGGCGGCCGAGGTATTCGGTGAGTACTTCCCGTGCATCAGGATCGTCTCAGGAACAAAACTCGGTTCCCGCTTATGTTCCCGCTCCAGCTGTCGATCCCGCTCATGCTCAGCAGGAACCGGGGGTCATGTCAGTTGAACTATTGGTTTAACAACCAGGTCGAGAGCATCTCCCGGTTCTCCATCCCAACCCACGACCGGAACATACAACTTGGTTAGTATTTTTACTTTATTCAAGCATTATGTTTTTTCCATTAATTAACTTTCTAACATGAAATTTATTTAAAGGTTCCAAAAGTCCAGCAATGGCATTAGCAGGAGCATCAACCAGATGATGTATTCCATGCTCCGTACCGGATATTCGAAGTGGAGTGTGATCCCTTCCGAGGAGTGGGAGTTGTGGTTTCGTCAATTTGCGGTAACTTTTTAGTTTTTTTTTTTAAATGTATTTTTAATATTTTAATGTCTGTTTGCATTACTAATTAAATCTATGTGTGTTTTGTAGCAAGAATTCACTTGGGAGTCCGGTCTGACGGAAACAGTCCGTCAGAAATTCAACGAGAAGGCCATGGACTCTTATACGAAGCAGATCAACTCGTGGAAGACAGTATGGCTGAAGAACAAGAAGCCACAGTTCATTAATGGGACGGTGTGGGAGCAGTTGATAGTCCATTGGGAGAAGGACGACACTGCAGCGACGTCTCGTAAGAACTCTAAGAATCAGAAGAGCGATCGTGGCGGGAACGGTATTTATGTGCACAACCTCGGTGCTTGCTCTATGTCCTCTAAGGAGGATCAACTTGTAAGTGATTCTTTTTTTATATTTATTTATCTTTACATTTATTTAAATAATTTTTTTATATATTCCTTAACTAATGTTTTTTTTAGATTGAAGCAAACGACGGTAATCCTGTAGATCACCTCGAGCTCATTAAAGAGGCTCACACTAATAAGAAGACCGGACAAGTTCAGGATCCCCGATCGAGAGGTCGTTGAGTTGGTGGAATCTCGAAAGAAGCTTATCAAGCTTCTCAGCCTCTCTCGATGGCGGCAATTCTGGTGCTTCAACCACCATGTCCCGACGCAAATCAACGAGATGGTCGAAAAGGTAAATTTTTAAAATAAATATATATTTCTTTTATAATACTGTTTACTAACTTTAAATATTCTTGTAGGCGGTTTCTAAAAGGAAAGGAGGCTAATTAGTTGGGTTGGTCCGCCGTGCTTCTTCGTATCCGACTTCTTCTTCGCAAGCTCCATATGCCGATCCCATGATTAGGAGCAACTACACAGCGAGATGAGCGGATTGTGGCATTGGAGGAGCAGAATGCCACAATTCTTGCTGAGTTAGCGGATTCAAGGAGGACCAGCGGAGATATTGAAGAAGCTTGATCGTTTATTTCCTTCCGGTCCTTAGTTTTTTTTTGAATTTTAAAACTTTCTGAATGTTTTTTTTTTCTATTTCAGTTTGTATGAAATTTTAAATTCTATAATATTAATAAATTTTAATTTCGGATTTTATTTATTTATTAATATTTAATATTAAAAAAATTTAAAAATAAAATTTAATATTTTTTAAAAAATGAAGAATTCCGACGAACTACGGTTCATCGGTATATTCCGAAAACTCACTGTCGTCGGAAAATACTGACGAACCTTAGTTCGTCGGAATATACCACGACCATAGTTCGTCAGTATATTCCGACGACTTTGGTTCGTCGGAATATTCTGACGACATTGAGTCGTCGGAATATACCGACGAACCTTAGTTCGTCGGAATATACTGACGAACTATGGTCGTCGGTATGTTGTGTTTCCGATGAACTCTGGTCTCGGAAATTATTGTCGGACTTTCGTCGGAAGTTCGTCAGAATGTGGTTTCTTGGTATTCGTCAGAATGTTGTCGGAGTCTCTGGCGAAATTCAGACGAATCTTTAAATTCCGGCGAAATGTTACCGACGACCGTTTTTGTCAGAATTTCGTCAAAATATGCTTATTCCGACGACATTCTGACGAATTCGTCCGTCGGTATCGCCCTGTTTTCTTGTAGTGACTGTATCACCATTTTCATCTTAGTTTTGCCAATGACTTCAAACTGACAAAAAAAGAAGTGATCTTTATCATCTTGTTAAGTAATGATGACTAAAGTTACCGTCTCAACTTAAATTTCTTTAAATGTATTCGGCCCTCTCTCTCTTGTTTGGTGTACGGTGAGAAGCAACTTTAATTAAACGCAACATCTGTTTCCAAGAAAATTACCTCATCTATATATCAGCGATCTTCCTTTGTTAAAAACATAAAATCAATTTTAGCCTTTCCCCTTTCCATATTTTTCTTTGACCTTTGTGAAAGATGGTTGCATATATCAAGCAGGGAACAATGATCGTGGCTGAATACGAAGACTTTTTCTACTCGCATGAGTTCGTTCGGCAACAAAACGACGAGCAGTACTTGATCAGTATTGCCAAGGCCGGATTGAATGAAGAGATCAGAGAAGGTTTGGAAACACCAGAATTTCCAACTCTTGAAGCCCTTTTTGAAGAGGTAATGGAAGTCGAAGAGATTCTCGAGATGGACAAAACACCTCCCAGCAGCCCTATCAAGCGCCACAGGAACAAGCGCCTCGAACAGCGATGACAACCGCCCTCGCAAAAGCTCTCGGTACAGCCGTGAGGAGGAGGAAGAGGAGGAGGAAGAGGAGGAGGAAGAGGATGAAGGAGACATGAGTGACGATACGCTTTCATCTGGGGAGTTCAGGATGTACGAGTACCCAGATGAGGAGTCGGAATCCGACGACGATCTGGACACCGGCTCCGACTCCGGCTCGGACGCTTAACCCTCCCACCCACTATTTAAATGTTTAACGTCTACTTTATTAATGTTTAATTTATCTACTTTATTATGTTTAATATGTTATGAATTTTATGTTTAATATGTTATGAATTTTATGTTTAATATGTTATGAATTTTATGTTTAATATGATTATCACAAAAAAATTGGACAACTATCTATGGCAAAAAAAAAATATGTTATCACAAAAAAAATTGGACAAATGTTTTTGTGATAATATGATTATCACAAAAAAAAATTGGACAAATGTTTAATACGAACACTTTATTATGTTTAATATGTTATGAACTTTAATTTGGTCCACACTAAATATAAAAAGATAAATAAAGGTGTACATCATATTATCCAATGTCTTCAACTATTGGGCCATAGTAAATATAAAAAGAAAAATTTAGATGTACACAATATTATCCACTCTGGTGTACAGATTACTATTTACACCTTTATTATATTATGGGCCTAAGATGACATTGAAGGCTAACATAAGATGACATTGAAAGCTAACAGTAGATGAGATTGAAGGCTAACATAAGATGACACTGAAGGCTAACCTAAGATGACATTGAAGGCTAACATAACATAAGTTAAAATTGACGAACATCATAAGATCACATTAAAGCACGTGAGAAATGTTACAGCAGATCCAAAAGAGTCTGCATTTTTTGCACGAACCTTCAAAATCTACTGTGTAATCATGGTCATAAATGCACTTTGGTGAAGATATTACCCCATCGTAAGGAAACTTGAAGGACTCACCATATTCGTTGAGGTATGGCGCTCCAAACGATGCCAATCGCCACTCAAGGTCAGTTCCCATTTCATATGTCGCGTCCGACCCTAGGTCATGGTGATACGCAGCGAACTGCTGAAACACTTTGCTGGCTTCCTTCACGTGGCCAAGACAAACGTTGAATATGCCCACAGCTAAGGTTGATAGTCCATGGATAGGCACATTTGGTTCCATGACTTGAATACTCTCATGAAGTCCTATTCTGGAGGCTGCATGGATACCTTCATAGTAGATTGCATTTATGTTCCCAGCATCGACGCACTTCAGCAAGAAAGGGCGAAATTGACCACCCTGGCTGATTTGACATGTAACAAAGGTAACCATCTCAGTAACATCGCAAATCTTTAAGACCGACTGCTCATGGACAAGTGCGTAACCGCGTTTGCCGGCACGCAAAAAAGCAGCGAGGTTGTAAAATGATTCCTCGGCGAGTAACTCAATGATTTTACACATAATTTCGTCGGGAAGATTTGGGAGTGCTTGACCTGCCATACTATTTTTGAGAGTGGCTATTGAGTTTAGTTGATAGTACAGTTATAATTCCACCTAATATAGAAGATATTAGTAAAGAAGGTAAGAAGGTGTTAATTGCAGAAGTAAATGTTCCAACAAACATTTTTAACCTAACACCCTCACTGTAACAGTTAATGCAAACAGCAATTTAACATCTATGGGAGATCTGAACAGTTGTCGGGTATAAAGACGCTATCAATGTTCGCATCTAACCCTAAACCCTAAATCCTAACACATCAAACCCTATACCCTAAAATTAACCCTAAAATCTATACATTAACTGTATAAAATTGTATACACAATATTATCCACTCTGGTGTACAGATTACTATGTACACCTTTTATTGGAAATGGATAGGCCCATGATGAGATAAACAGCTCAAATTTGATATAATAGTACACCAAAGATACCACATCACAATTACGAAATCCGAAAATAGAAAAGATAATGGAAACACACAACATAAAATTACATAATAGAAGACTACTTAAGATTAAAGCACATGACAACGACGAGATCAGAAATGCTAAGATTAAAGCACATGACAACGACGAGATCAGAAATGCTAAGATTAAAGCACATGACAACGGCGAGATCAGAAATGCTAAGATTAAAGCACATGACAACGACGAGATCCGAGAAATGCTAAGATTAAAGCATAATTAATTGCTTAAGCTCTTTGATCTCCTCACGCATACTTAAGATTAAAGCATAATTAATTGCTTAAGCTCTTTCATCTCCTCCGCATACTTAAGATTAAAGCATAATTAATTGCTTAAGCTCTTTGATCTCCTCACGCATACTTAAGATTAAAGCACATGACAACGACGAGATCAGAAATGCTAAGATTAAAGCATAATTAATTGCTTAAGCTCTTTGATCTCCTCACGCATACTTAAGATTAAAGCACATGACAACGACGAGATCCGAGAAATGCTAAGATTAAAGCATAATTAATTGCTTAAGCTCTTTCATCTCCTCCGCATACTTAAGATTAAAGCATAATTAATTGCTTAAGCTCTTTCATCTCCTCCGCATACTTAAGATTAAAGCATAATTAATTGCTTAAGCTCTTTCATCTCCTCCGCATACTTAAGATTAAAGCATAATTAATTGCTTAAGCTCTTTGATCTCCTCACGCATACTTAAGATTAAAGCACATGACAACGACGAGATCAGAAATGCTAAGATTAAAGCACATGACAACGACGAGATCAGAAATGCTAAGATTAAAGCACATGACAACGACGAGATCAGAAATGCTAAGATTAAAGCATAATTAATTGCTTAAGCTCTTTGATCTCCTCACGCATACTTAAGATTAAAGCACATGACAACGACGAGATCCGAGAAATGCTAAGATTAAAGCATAATTAATTGCTTAAGCTCTTTCATCTCCTCCGCATACTTAAGATTAAAGCATAATTAATTGCTTAAGCTCTTTCATCTCCTCCGCATACTTAAGATTAAAGCACATGACAACGACGAGATCCGAGAAATGCTAAGATTAAAGCATAATTAATTGCTTAAGCTCTTTCATCTCCTCCGCATACTTAAGATTAAAGCATAATTAATTGCTTAAGCTCTTTGATGGCTTCCTTCACGTGGCCAAGACAAGCGTTGAATATGCCCACAGCTAAGGTTGATAGTCCATGGATAGGCACATTTGGTTCCATGACTTGAATACTCTCATGAAGTCCTATTCGAGGCTGCATGGATACCTTCATAGTAGATTGCATTTATGTTCCCAGCATCGACGACTTCAGCAAGAAAGGGCTTAAATTGACCACCCTGGCTGATTTGACATGTAACAAAGGTAACCATCTCAGTAACATCGCAAATCTTTAAGACCGACTGCTCATGGACAAGTGCGTAACCGCGTTTGCCGGCACGCAAAAAAGCAGCGAGGTTGTAAAATGATTCCTCGGCGAGTAACTCAATGATTTTACACATAATTTCGTCGGGAAGATTTGGGAGTGCTTGACCTGCCATACTATTTTTGAGAGTGGCTATTGAGTTTAGTTGATAGTACAGTTATAATTCCACCTAATATAGAAGATATTAGTAAAGAAGGTAAGAAGGTGTTAATTGCAGAAGTAAATGTTCCAACAAACATTTTTAACCTAACACCCTCATCGTAATGCTTAATGCAAACAGCAATTTAACATCTATGGGAGATCTGAACAGTTGTCGGGTATAAAGACGCTATCAATGTTCGCATCTAACCCTAAACCCTAAATCCTAACACATCAAACCCTATACCCTAAAATTAACCCTAAAATCTATACATTAACTGTATAAAATTGTATACACAATATTATCCACTCTGGTGTACAGATTACTATGTACACCTTTTATTGGAAATGGATAGGCCCATGATGAGATAAACAGCTCAAATTTGATATAATAGTACACCAAAGATACCACATCACAATTACGAAATCCGAAAATAGAAAAGATAATGGAAACACACAACATAAAATTACATAATAGAAGACTACTTAAGATTAAAGCACATGACAACGACGAGATCCGAGAAATGCTAAGATTAAAGCATAATTAATTGCTTAAGCTCTTTCATCTCCTCACGCATACTTAAGATTAAAGCATAATTAATTGCTTAAGCTCTTTGATCTCCTCACGCATTTGCGCAAGTTCAAATTGCAGCTCACGGCGGAGAGACACCTCCTCAGCATACGGACTTCTCAAGCAATCCAGCTCTTCCTCGAGGGCGGCAAGGCAGTCATGTCGGATGTGCAAACCATCGTTCTACAAGAAAATATATAAGATTTGTTGGCTTAAAAGAAACCATTTCCGTTAACAATGGAGACAAATTTTCCTATTTTGAACTCCAATATTACCTTAAAATCTTTGCATACGTAATAGTTTCTTCCTCTCTCATCAGTTTCCACGGTGATAGCTCCACCGCAGATACACTTCGTTGGAATTTTGTAATTGGCATAGACACAATTGCTGACCCAGTCATACTCCCTTTTCTGATGCTTCATCTTTTTATAGTAAGGATCCGTCATTTTGTTGTACTGGTGAGTGTTGTGAAGAGAGATTGTTGAGTGTTGTGAAGAGATTGTTGAGTGTTGTGAATTTTACTTAAATAGGGTAAGATAGTAACGCTATATTTTATTTCAAAAGCATTTCTAACGATTCGCAGCTTGGTTGGTGGGCGTCTGGTGGTCTCTTAGTCTTTGGTGGTAACATGACAAGGTCACTAACTTCCGAGGTATGAAAACATCTTAGCATCTGGAACCCGAGTGTAACACCCTTTGTTGTTTCATTCCATGTCTTTTAGATAGTGTCTGCAACAAACTCGAGTCTGCAAGTCCGAATAGCATAGCAGCATGGCATGTCGACATGGTATTCCAACTTTCTGGAATTCAAGACATGCGTAGAATGGTTTCAATTCCAGAACTTCCTGGCCGTTTTTTAGAGTCACCAAATCAAAAGCATCATAAATGCATTTTGCTCTCTACTTTCCACAACCGCGCAGCACGGGATACCACTCGCCCCATATTCGCTGTTCACTCAATAAAATCAACTTATTCGGTTCATGCCTGATGAACCATTAGCGGGAATGCCGCCAGAATTGCTTTGTTGAGAGACTCAGCTATATTCGAGCTCATTAGATTGTACCGCCGCCTCAAAGTGTGACCTTGTCCAATGTCTAGGATCGATCTTCTCAAGATAATCCCAACAACGCTTATATGTAAGTTTGATCTCACAAAGTCTCTTAAAGTGGGATACCTTGAATACCTCAATGCCCCGCCAACCATTTGCTTTTGATTACTTTTCTTGAATTTTCGTACGACGCTTCTATGTAGGTGTGCGAGGCAGCACCCATGGTGTGAAAGAGGATACCACTGATCTTTAGCAACACATATTTGAGGTGCTCTATCGGACACAATAGATAAATCGAGCCATCTTCTACGATCTGTGTCAGCTTCTCAAAAACCAACTCAAGACTCATTTGATTCATTGTCTACAACAGCAAACACTATGGGAATACCTGAAAATTGGCATCTTGCCCACTTGCAGTTAGTAAACACCCTTTGTACTTCCCAAACATATGAGTACCATCCACCACAAGAACCTTCCGTAGATGCTTCCACCCGTCAATGCAAGCTTTCAGCCATGAACGATACTTAAACCTTGTCTTTCCCTTATCATCTTTTCAGTTTTGATATCAGTAATGGACCCGGATTTGCATACTTTCAAACATAAAATAGCTGCCGTTATCTTCAAGTTCTTGCAGCAGCGTCTTCAACATTTCAATATGTGAACAAGAACTGGCCCGAGCATCTCTAGCACTGGATACGCTCCAGCTTCGAGCCTTTCATTCTTTCATCTCATTAGATGACGTTTGATGTTTATACCGCGCTTTAACATTAGAAGTGCAGACATGCGCCAGTTGATTCTCACCGATATGTCGAAGATTCCCCAATTGCTTAGCCATAACATAATTCCGCAGCTTTTTAAATGCGGCAGTAGACGTATAAACGCATGGAACTTCTCGAACACCGCTGAACGATAAATGTGCAAATATCTGAATTCTGTTACCGAATAGCTTCAGCCGCATATCAGCATTCTGACCGAAGTCAATATCATCGACAAGATATCGTTAATCGCCACAGCGACAAAGGTTCTACATTATATAGCATCAACGGCCAACAGATTATGAGCGATTTCATCAGCCTTATTTTTCACGACGCCACGCTTCTGCTCGGCACGAGTTGCCTCGATTCATCCCCTTTCAAAAGGAGCCTGTTCGACCACTCGACACGTAGCTCGCCGTCAGCCATCTTCGCGTTTTCCATCCGAGTTTTATGTGTCCGACCAACTCAAAACCAACTCCAAGACTCATTTGATTCATTGCCCACAACAGCAAACACTATGGGAATACCTGAAAATTGGCATCTTGCCCACTTGCAGTTAGTAAACACCCTTTGTACTTCCCAAACATATGAGTACCATCCACCACAAGAACCTTCCAGATGCTTCCACCCGTCAATGCAAGCTTTCAGCCATGAACGATACTTAAACCTTGTCTTTCCCTTATCATCTTTTCAGTTTTGATATCAGTAATGGACCCGGATTTGCATACTTTAGAACATAAAATATTTCGGCAGAGCTTGTAAGAGTCTCTTCGTTCCTTTGTGCAGCAACATTTGTTAACTCTTTGGCTTTCCAACATTTCCAATATGTGGCCGTAACAAGAACTCAGTCCGAGCATCTCGTAATTAGATGCACGGTCCAGCTTGGACCTTTCATACTTTGATCTCATTAGTACATCTATTACTTTCGACGTCGTGATGTTTCTTATAACGCTTTAACATAAGAAGTGCAGACATGCTTCAGTTGCCTTCCTCACGATATGTCGAAGATTCCCCAATTGCTTAGCCATAACATAAAATTTGTAGTTTTTATCAATGCATTTCGCTGAGACGAAGTTAAACGATGTTTGTGGAACTTGAACCGAACACCGCTTTAACATAAATGTGCAAACGATCTTGAATTCTTGCTTGTTACTGAATAGCTTCCAGTGTACATATCAGCATCCGCTAGACTGAAGTCAATATCAGCGACATATATCGTTAACCGCTTCGTTGTTAGAAGGTTCTACATCCATATAGCTCAAGCGGCTCTAACGGATTTCATGAGTGATTAGTCATCAGCCTTATCCTTTTCACGACGCCTTCGCCTCTCTCTCGCTTCAGACTGAGTTACGTTCGATAAAGTCGCCATCCTCGCCTTCTCCAACCAGGGTTTCATGTGTCGACCACCGGAACACTGCGAGTTACCGGTTCGACAAAGTCGCCATCCTCGCCTTCTCCATCCGAGTTTAATGTGTCTGACCAACCAAAACACACTTAGATACTGGTTCCTCAAAATCGTCTTCCTCGTCTTTTCCATCGATGTCATGTGTCGCCTCGACAAACACACCGGACCTGCCATTGAACATAACATTGGTACGCCAATCCATACGGGACACGAGAACCATTTGATAAGCTGTCGACACTGTGAAATCCTTTTCGATTTGATTCGAATGATTTAGTGTCGGCATCACTTGATACTTCAATTTTTCAGCTTCATCGGTCATTTAGATGGTTTCATGTAATATTATCTACGCATCAAAGTTGATGGTGGGTTTAGGTACGCCGTTGTTTGTGGATGAACCACTGCCTTTGTTTGAAGAAGGATTGTTCGTCAATTTTCGCTTTAAATGCCATTACCGATGCGTTACCTTCCATATCCTTATCATCTACCATTCACTTACCGCAACAAAACATGCCATAAATTGAACATAATTCATCGTCGCCATCTCTGGTTTTCTGGCGCAGTACCGCCCAACTTCATTATTCATTCACCACGCGCATTTCAAAATATTTGGCGTAATCGCTTCAATTAATTATCAGAACACGTCATTAACTTTCATTTGGTGTAACATCGCAGTATTCAACTGCATATTAAGCTGCCGCTTCTTTGGATTAGATTCCATTGGCCCAGAAAATATTTCCATCTATTTTCTGAATGTGACAAATACGCTGATGTATTTGTCCATTCGTCGCACAAGCAACAATTTGAAATCGCGTTGGAAATTTGAACAGAGTTTTCACCAACAGCACAAGACCGCACTACCAGTTAATATGACATCTCAACGACAACAGACATTTCAACCAGACCGTGATGACCTGGCCACGCTCGCTAACGTTATCAACCGCGATATTTCCACGGTCGCTATCAAGCGTAATCCTGCCACAAGGTCGCATATACTCAACATAACTATGGAAGCGTGAACACCTACGCAAATTGAATTAAATTTTTTGAATTAATGCTAACAGCAATAAATGGTTTCGCATGAAACAAACACTCGAATACACAATTCTGCACAATGATTTCATATCTGCGATGTCAGCAATGTATGGGCACGTTATATGTGATTTACCTTCACACTAGATACAGCATACGCCATTCTCTCATCATAGATGTAGCTCATGTCTGCGTGTAAAGGCGAGCTCAAAATCGTTATTCAACTTCCTTATTCGACAGTCATTTTACCTCAAGGAGACATAAAGAGATAGATCGTGATAAAGCATGTATTAATAATTGTTTTGTTTGCTTTAATTAATAAATTAAAACACACTTTCAAATACCAGTCGATTATGCCGTCGCCACCTTGCCGCTGCTCGGCAAAACGCAACATAAGGCCTTCAAGTTTTGGGTTACAGTTTAAAAGCATGTTTTTCGAAATTAAAATAATATAATATTCAATGTGTTATACACGCTATACACTACGCAGCAGTCTCGCCGAAGCAAAGTTTGTGGGTAAAGACAAGCCCATCTATTTTCAGCCAGATTGACAAAAAGGTCAAATTGTCCACTTTTCCTTCTCTCTCTCACTACGCTGCCCAACAACCTAATTAAAACTTGGGCTTGCCCAATTTTCTAAGGACAATTTGAAGATTGGTCGACTTTTAAGTTTGAATTAGAAAATTGGGCAAGCCCAAATTTTAATTAGGTTGTTGAGCAACACACTTTCGAGGACACGCTTGCGAAATCATCACTGTCGTCAACTTCGGTATGCATGTTGAGCGGCTTTGGAGGAATCACGAGAACCAAAATTTGGAGCTGCTGTCCACACTAGGGTCCTCTTCTTGATTTGGATCTGAATGATTCTTAGTGTCGGGCACTTGAACACTTGACTTGATACCGAATTGTTACTTTCTTCTTGATATTTTCCATCGAATACCTAGATGAGCCTATGTAATATCTACCCTCATCGTAATCTTCAAAAGTTGATGGTGGGTTTCGCGTGCGCTTTGTTTGTTTGTGGATGAACCACTGCCTTTGTTTGAAGAAGGATTAGTTAGTCCACTCCCAGCTAGTCGCCACCTCACCATTACACCTCCATATGTTCGTTAGTTCGAGCACCACCACCTACCCCTCCATCCTCATCCTTATCATGCGTCCCATTCGCAATTTTGTCCAACAAAATCATGCCATAAATTAATCATCCTTCATTCGTCATCCTTGGCTTCCTCTAGCGGCATCTTGATCTGTCGGTTTATTCAAACTTCACATGCAGTTCCATCCACTTCGCATCCCAAAACCATTTCGCGGCATAGCTGCTTCAATTTCCGACTTCGCATCGAATTATTTCATCTTCGGTCAAATCAGACTCACCGTCATTAACTTCATTTTGGGTGTGCACATCAGCGGGCGTACTCCCAACTTGCATGTTACGCTGGCGTGACTTCTTTGGACTTCAAAAGATTCCCCATTGGCCTCGGAAAACTCATTTTCCCATCTATTTTCTCTTTGAATGTGACAAATGCGTTGATGTATTTGTCCACCTTACGATGCGAAGTAAACAACTTGAAATCCTTGTCGTTGGAAATTTGAGCGGAGCTTCTCTTTCACCAATAGCACAAGATCCGTGTTCTGGCCAATATGACATCTCAGCGACGAACATTCCAACTAGGAGCCGTATGACCCAATAATGGCCCGGCTTCAAGTCTTCACAGAAGTTATCAACCCATGACAGCCCCTCCCCATGCGGTTATTTATCAAGTTTAAAATCGGTCGCGGTTAATGGTACATAATCCACGTCCGGTTAGCGATGTATGAATGTTGAACACCTGAGAAATTGAATTAATTTTTGAATTCAATGTGCTAATCAGAAGCAATAAATATAGTTTACATTACAAACAAACACAATTCGAACCAAATCGTAATAAATGATTTCAGCCATAACTATGATGTATAAATGCATGGGTGTCTGGCTTATATGTGATTTACCTTCGATACTGATCTGTGAGACCCACCATCCGCCATACCCTTTCCTCTCTCATCATATCGGATGTAGCTCATGCCTCACATGTGTAAAATTAAGCTCGCGTAGTTCTCCAAAATCGTTATCTCGACTTCCCTTATTCGATGGATTTTACTCCTCAACAAGGAGACATGCAAGAATAGGATCCGTGCGTTTGTGTATTAAATAATTAGTTTTTGCCCTGTTTTAATTAATAGAATTAAAGTAAAACACATGTTTTCCAAATTCACGGTCATTAATGGTCATTAGTCACCTTGGAGCCGTTGTTTCTGGGCAAAATCGAACATATAAGGCCTTGGTTTTGGGGTCAAATGGCAAAAGCATGTTTCCTTCTGAAATTAAAATAATATAATATTCAATGTGTTTATTACCGCACATCCGGAGGCCGTGTCGGTCATCTGAAGCAAGTTTTGTGGGCAAAGACAGCTGGTCCACGATTTCCAGCTCAAGATTGTTGGACAAAAGGTCAAAATTGTCCACTTTTCGCTTCTCTCTCCTACTCGTTGCCCAACAACCTAATTAAAACTTGGGCTTGCCCAATTTTCTAAGGGACAATTTGAAGATTGAGTGGGCTTTTAAGTTTGAATTAGAAAATTGGGCAAAATTGCGGTACAATGGGTTGTTGAGCAACCTAGTAAGAGAGAAGAAAAAGTGGATAATTTTAACCTTTTGCCCAACAATCTTGAACTGGAAATCGCGGGAACCGGTGTCTTTGTCCACAAAAACTTGCCTCAGATGACCGACACGCTGCCCCGGATATGCATAGACACATTGAATATTATATTATTTTAATTTCGTAAGGAAACATGCTGGCTTCGCTGGGCTATTTGACCCCAAACTTGAAGGCCTTATATGTTCTCGATTTTCCCTGAAACAACGGCTCCAAGGATTAATGACCATTAATGACTGGTGAATTTGGAAAACATGTGTTTTACTTTAATTTATTAATTAAAAAGGGCAAAAACTAATTATTTAATACACAAACGCATTAACCCTATCTCTTTGCCTCGCTCTGTTGAGGAGTAAAATCACAACAACAAGGGAAGTTGAGTTAACGATTTTGGAGAACCACGCAGCTTAATTTTACAATAACGAGGCATGAGCCTACATCCCATATGATGAGAGAGGAAAGGGTATGGCATCTGATCTAGCATCAAGGTAAATCACATATAAGTCGTACACCCATGCATTTATGACATCATAGTTATGGCTGAAATCATTTATTACAGATTTGTGTTCGAATTCAAGTGTTTGTTTGTACTAAACTATATTTATTGCTTCGATTAGCACATTGAATTCAAAAAAATTTAAGTTCAATTTTTGTAGGTGTTCACGATTCATACATCGCTGTAATCTCTCGACCGGTGGATTATGTACACCGGTGACCGATTTTAAACTTGATAGCCATCGTATGGGAGGGCTGTCTATGCTGTTGATAACTTCGCGAAGACTCAAGAGGGCCATTATTGAGTTATACGGTCTAGTTGGAATGTCCATTGTCGCTGAGATGTCATATTGGCTTGGTGAACATGGTTCATGTGCTATTGATGAAAGAGAAGCTCTTGTTCAAATTTCCAACGACAAGGATTTCGAAGTTGTTTACTTCGCACGAAGGTGGACAAATACACCAACGATTTGTCACATTCAAAGAGGAAATAGATGGGAAAATGAATTTTCAAGCCAATGGGGAATCTTTGAAGTCCAAAGAAGCTGCCAGCAGCAGCAATATGCAAGTTGGGGAGTATCATGTACAACTGAACGGTTAATGACGCGTGAGACTGATTTGACCAAGATGAAATAATTCTGATGCGAAGCTGCAGAAATTGAAGCCGCTTATGCCGCAAATGGTTTTGGATGCGCGAAGTGGATGGCACCGCATGTGAAGTTCAACAAAGGACGGATCAAGATGCCGTGTTGAGGAAGCCGAGATGACGACGCATGAGGATTATGATTTCAATTTATGGCATGATTTTGTTGGACTAAATTGCTAATGGGACGATGATAAGGATGAGGGGATGGAGGGGTGGTGCTCGAACTAACGAACATGGAGGTAATCGGTGAGGTGGCGACCAAGCGAGGGAGTGGACTAACTAATCCTTCTTCAAACAAAGGCACTGGTTCATCCACAAACAAACAGCATACCGCAAACCCACCATCAACTTTTGAAGATTTAGATGAGGGTAGGTATTACATAGGCTCATATAGGTATTCGATGGAAAATAATCAAGAAGAAAGTAACAATTCGGTGTCAAGTCAAGATCAAGTGCCCGACACTAAGAATCATTCAGATCCAAATCAAGAAGAGGACCCAAGTGTGGACAGCAGCTCCCAAATTTTGGTTCTCGTGATTCTCCAAAGCCGGTCAACATGCATACTGGGAAGTTGACGACGTGATGATTTCGTTGGGAAGGTTCCTCAGGTGTTTCACAAGGCCGACAATACATACATCTGATGGAGAAGACGAGAAGACGAATTTGAGGAACCAGTATCTAAGTGTTGGGTTGGTCGACACATGAAACTCGGATGGAAAAGACGAGGATGACGACTTTGTCGAACCGTACCTCGCAGTGTTCCGGTGGTCAGACATGAAACCCTGGTTGGAGAAGACGAGGATGACGACTTTATCGAACCGTAACTCAGTCTCGGCCGCGGAGGAAGACGCAAGAAGACGCCGTGAAAAGGATAAGGCTGATGACTAATCACTCATGAAATCTGTAGAGCCGCTTGAGCTATATAGATGTAGAACCTTTGTCTAACAACGGCGCTTAACGATTATACCGCGATGATATTGACTTCAGTCTAGAGATGCTGATGTACGCTGAAGCTATTCAAGAACAAGCAAGAATTCAAGATCAGTTTGCACATTTATGCAGCTGTGTGTTCAGGTTCAAGTTCCACAAACATGCTTAACTACGCCTCTCGCGAAATGCATTGGTAAAACCGCAAATTTTATGTTATGGCTAACAATTGGGGAATCTTCGACATATCGTGAGGAATGCGAACTGAAGCATGTCCGCGACTTCTAATGTTAAAGCAGTATAAGAAACACGCGACGTCGAAAGTAATAGCTGTACTAATGAGATCAAGAATGAAAGGTCTAAGCTGGACCGCACAAGATCTGAATTACTAGAGATGCTCCGGACTGAGTTCTTGTTTACGCCACATATTGAAATGTTGGAAAGCCAAAGAGTTAGCAACTGTTGCTGCACAAGGACTTGAAGAGAGCTCTTACAAGCTCCCCAAATATTTTATGTTTAAAAGTATGCAAACTCGGTCCATTACTGATATCAAAACTGAAAAAGATGATAAGGGAAAGACAAGGTTTAAGTACGCCGCTCATGGCGCTGAAAGCTTGCATTGACTGTGGAAGCATCTACGGAAGGTTCTTGTGGTGGATGGTACTCATATGTTTGGGAAGTACAAAGGGTGTTTACTAACTGCAAGAGGGCAAGATGCCAATTTTCAGGTATTCCCCATACGCTTGCTGTTGTAGACAATGAATCAAATGAGTCTTGAGTTGTTTTTGAGAAGCTGACACAGATCGTAGAAGATGGTTCGATTATCTATTGTGTCCGATAGAGCACCTCAAATATTTGTTGCTAAAGATAAGTGGTATCCTCTTTCACACCATGGGTGCTGCCTCGCATAACCTACATAGAAACGACGAAAAATTCAAGAAAAGTAATCAAAAGCAAATGGTTGGCGGCAGCCGAGGTATTCAAGGTATCCCACTTTAAGAGACTTTACGCGAGATCAAACTTACAGATAAGCGTTGTTGGGATTATCTTGAGAAGATCGATCCTAGACATTGGACAAGGTCACACTTTGAGGGCGAAGGTACAATCTAATGAGCTCGAATATAGCTGAGTCTCTCAACAAAGCACTAGTTCCTCGCTGATCCCCGATAATGGCTATTTGAGTTCATCGACCGACAATGCATACTGGGAAGTTGACGCGTGATTTTCGTTGAGGTTCACCGGTGTGTTTGTCGAAAGTATCTGATGAAACGACTTTGAAAGGAACGGCTCCCAGAACAATGTTTGAACGGTCGACACATAACTACGGATGAAAAACGAACGTTACGATGTTCGATACCCTGATTGAAGAAACGGCGTTTATCGGACGGTAACTTCGATCTCAGCAAATTCATGAAAGCGATAAATGGCTGGAAGCGATGACGATCACTCATAATCTGTTAGGCGTTGATTATATAGATGTTAGGGCGCTGTCTGGCACAGCGATTAACATTATCTGTCGATGATATTGACTTGATAGCGATAATCGGCGAGAAGCGACCATGGCTGCTGAAATTCAGATCGATTTCACGATTATACGTTACGGTGTTCGGATTCAGTTCCACAAACATGGTTATCGTCTGCGGCTTCATGTTAAAGCGCAGTATGTTATGGCTAAGCAATGAGAAATCTTCGGCATATCGGTGAAAATGCTTCTAATGTTGGCGGTATGAAACATCGATGACGTCGTAGCTGTACTAATGAGATAGAAAAATGAAGCGCGCATCTGGTACTGAAGTGCTCGGACTGGTTGTTGTTCGACACATTGAAATGTTGAAAAACAAAGTGCTGGAACGCCGAAGAACAATGTTTAAAGTAATGCCGAAATCCTGGTGATACTGATATCAAAACTGAAAGACGATGAAGAGGAAGACAGGTTTAATCTGGCGTTCATGGTAACTTCAGATTGCCGGTCGAAGATTGTGGATGTTACTCATGTTTGGGAAAGGGTGTTACAACTGCGAAGGCAGATGCCAATTCGAATTATTCCATGGCGTTTGCTGTTGTGAACAATGAATCAAATGGTGCTGAGTTGTTTTGAAGCTGACGGTAGAAAATCGTTATCTGTTGTTCTGATAAAGCACCTCAATATTTGTTGCTAAAGATGAAGTGGTATCTCTTTCACACCATGGTGCTGCCTATCTACATAAGCGTCGACTAAAATCGAAAAGTAATCAAAATGTTGGCGAACGTGATCAGGTATCACTTAGAAGACTGCGTGGAGATCAAACTTACGAATAGCGTTGTTGGGATTATCTTGAAGATCGTCTGACGATGGACAAAGATCACACTGGCGGCTGTAATCAGTATAACTGATCTCGAACAAAGCACTAGTTCTGTAGCGGTCCCGATGTTATTCATCGAGCGCTCGTTGATTTGTCAGTGGTACAGGCGAATAATAGAGTGGTGAATCCCCGATGACGGCAGTTGATGGTATCTGAAAGCACTGGAAAATGCCTACAGCTCTGCTGTTGAGTAACTCTAAAAAAAACGACCGGAGAATAATTACGTAATGCTAATCAGAAAAAAGTGGAATACCATCTTTCGACTATGTTCGGACTTAAATTTGATGCAATATCTAAAATAGGAAAATTTGTCTCCATTGTTAGCGGAAATGGTTTCTTTTAATCCAACAAATCTTATATATTTTCTTGTAGAGCGATGGTTTGCACATCGAAATGACTGCAGCCCTCGAGGAAGAGCTGGATTGCTTGAGAAGTCGATTATCTTTGAGGAGGTGTCGGCTCGCCGTGAGCTGCAATTTGAACTTGCACAAATGTGTGAGGAGATCAAAGAGCTTAAGCAATTAATTATTCTTTAATCTTAAGTATCGTGAGGAGATGAAAGAGCTTAAGCAATAAATTATGCTTTAATCTTAGCATTTCGGATCTCGTTGGTTGTCATGTGCTTTAATCTTAAGTAGTCTTCTATTATGTAATTTTATGTTGTGTGTTTCCATTATCTTTTCCATTTTGGTTTAGTAATTGTGATGTGGTATCTTTGGTGTACTATTATATCAAATTTGAGCTGTTTATCTCATCATGGGCCTATCCATTTCCAATAAAAGGTGTACATAGTAATCTGTACATCGAGTGGATAATATTGTGTATACAATTTTATCTGTTAATGTATAGATTTTAGGGTTAATTTTAGGGTATAGGGTTTGATGTGTTAGGGTTTAGGGTTTAGGGTTAGATCACGAACATTGATAGCGTCTTTATAGACAAGCTGTTCAGATCTCCCATAGATGTTAAATTGCTGTTTGCATTAAGCATTTAAATTGAGGGTGTTAGGTTAAAAATGTTTGTTGGAACATTTATACGCAATTAACACCTTCTTACCTTCTTTACTAATATCTTCTATATTAGGTGGAATTATAACTGTACTATCAACTAAACTCAATAGCCACTCTCAAAAATAGTATGGCAGTCAAGCACTCCCAAATCTTCCCGCGAAATTATGTGTAAAATCATTGAGTTACTTTCGCCCGAATCATTTTACAACCTCGGCTGCTTTTTGCGTCTTGAAGCAAAGCGGTTTCGCACTTGTCCATGAGCAGTCGGTCTTAAAGATTTCGCGATGTTACTGAGATGGTTACCTTTGTTACATGTCAAATCAGCCAGGATGGTCAATTTAAGCCCTTTCTTTGAAAGTCGATGCTGGGAACATAAATGCAATCTACTATGAAGGTATCCATGCAGCCTCCAGAATAGGACTTCATGAGAGTATTCAAATCATGGAACCAAATGTGCCTATCCATGGACTATCAACCTTAGCTGTGAGCATATTCAACGTTTGTCTTGGAAACGTGAAGGAAGCCAGCAAAGTGTTTCAGCAGTCCGCTGCGTATCACCATGACCTAGGGTCGGACGCGACATATGAAATGGGAACTGACCTTGAGTGGCGATTGGCATCGTTTGGAGCGCCATACCTCAACGAATATGGTGAGTCCTTCAAGTTTTCTGACGATGGGGTAATATCTTCACTAAAGTGCCTTTATGGCCATGATTACATAGTAGATTTTGAAGGTTCTTGCAAAAAATGGAGACTCTTTTGGATCTGCTGCAACATTTCTCACGTGCTTTAATGTGATCTTATGATGTTCGTCAATTTTAACTTATGTTATGTTTTCCTTCAATGTCATCTTAGGTTAGCCTTCAATGTCATCTTAGGTTAGCCTTCAATCTCATCTACTGTTAGCTTTCAATGTCATCTTATGTTAGCCTTCAATGTCATCTTAGGCCCATAATATAATAAAGGTGTACATAGTAATCTGTACACCAGAGTGGATAATATTGTGTACACCTAAATTTTTCTTTTTATATTTACTATGGCCCAATAGTTGAAGACATTGGATAATATGATGTACACCTTTATTTATCTTTTTATATTTAGTGTGGGCCAAAATAAAGTTCATAACATATTAAACATAATAAAGTGTTCGTATTAAACATTTGTCCAATTTTTTTTGTGATAATCATATTATCACAAAAACATTTGTCCAATTTTTTTTGTGATAACATATTTTTTTTTGCCATAGATATTTGTCCAATTTTTTTTGTTATAATCATATTAAACATAAAATTCATAACATATTAAACATAATAAAGTGTTCGTATTAAACATAATAAAGTAGATAAATTAAACATTAATAAAGTAGACGTTAAACATTTAAATAGCGGGTGGGGGGGTTAAGCGGCCGAGCCGGAGTCGGAGCTGGTGTCCAGATCGTCGTCGGATTCCGACTCCTCATCTAGGTACTCGTATATCCTGAACTCCCAGATGAAAGCGTATCGTCACTCATGTCTCCTTCATCCTTCATCCTCGTCCTCCTCCTCTTCCTCATCTTTTTCCTCCTCACGGCTGTCGGGGCGTTCGCGGCGGTTGTCATCGCTGTTCGAGGCGTTGTTTTCGAGCGTTTGATAGGGCTGCTGGGAGGTGTTTTGTCCATCTCGAGAATCTCTTCGACTTTTATTGCCTCTTCAAAAAGGGCTTCAAGAGTTGGAAATTCTGGTGTTTCCAAACCTTCTCTGATCTCTTCATTCAATCCGGCCTTGGCAATACTGATCAAATGCTGTTAGTCGTTTTGTTGCGAGCGAACTCATCGAGTAGAAAAGTCTTAAGTATTCAGCAGCGGTCATTGTTCCTGCTTGATATTTGCGACCATCTTTCACAACGGTTAAAGAAAAATATGGAAAGGGAAAAAGCTAAAATTGATTTTATGTTTTTTTAACAGTGAAGATCATTGATATATAGATGAGGTAATTTTCTTGGAAACAGATGTTGCGTTTAATTAAAGTTGCTTCTCACCGTACACCAAACAAGAGAGAGAGGGCCGAATACATTTAAGGAAATTTAAGTTGAGACGGTAACTTTAGTCATCATTACTTAACAAGATGATAAAGATCATCTTTTCTTTGTCGGTTTGAAGTCATTGGCAAAATTAAGATGAAAATGGTGATCTGATAATAAGTGCGTACCCAATGTTGAAGGCCCATCACAACTACTGGCCCATTTTCACTTAATTATTAATATATTAATAACACACGTAGGTGTACAAGTTGAGTTGTACACCGACCCCAAATGCCAACCGTCACTTCTGAACAGTTACCACATTACGCTGGCAGTTTTCAACAGTTACAAAATGACCCTATAAAAGTATCATTATAACATAAAACAAAAGCGGATAAATCATTTCAATACATCCAAAATGAAGAAAGGTGATTCTTCTGTTAGAGAATACAATTCATCGTTTCTGGCAGCGGGTCTTCTTGACAATCATGACCAAAGAATGTTGGTGAAAATGTATCGAGATGGCTTAAAGGAGGACATACGGGTTGCGCTCGGATCAAAGGAGTTCTCGACCATCGACGAGATAATGCAGGCAGCATTAGACATAGAAGAAGGTGCTAGGTCGTCTTCATCAGATTCTTCGAATGAATCTGTTGATTGAAAACTTAGAAGAAGCCTCGAACTGAGATGCAAGGAAGATGGGCACTTTCGGTGAAGAGCCTTATGGTGATAAAGATACATCAAAATGAAGCAAGGTGATTCTTCTGTTAGAGAATACAATGCATCGTTTGAGGCCATGGGTCTTACAAACAATCCTGACCAAGGAATGTTGGTGAAAATGTATCGAGATGGCTTAAAGGAGGACATACGGGTTGCGCTCGGATCAGCGGAGTTCTCGACCATCGAGGACATAATGCAGGCAGCAATAGAGATAGAAGAATGTCCTATGCGTCTTCATCGATTCTTCGAATGAATCGATGGATCAGATCTTCGAATGAATCGATGGATCAGATTCCGAATGAATCGATGAATCAGAAAAAGCGAAGCGAAGCCTCAAACTGAGTTTGAACCGGAAGATGAGCAACGGACGAAGATCCTTATGGTGATAAAGATGAGACTGGCGATGGCGAGGGTCTACTCCAAATCACGCGTAATGAGTCCAGTGGAGTCGAGGCGGTGCTGTAGATCTTAGAGACAATCGGGAATATCTCCAGAATAACCACTTATCGTGTTCTGAGTCCAGTGAAGAATCCGACTAACATTGTGTGACATTTTCGTACAATTTGAATACAATTTTCTATTTTCTACAATTCTCTTCTTGTTTGACTACAATTTTCTACAATTCTCTACAGTTTGACTGCAATTTTCTACAATTCTCTTCTTGTTTGACTACAATTTTCTACAGTTTGACTACAATTTTCTACAATTCTCTTCTTGTTGCAATTTTCTACGAAGTTGTCTAGAATTCGTTACAATTGGTAATTAGGGATTAGGATTTAGGGTTTTGGGTTTAGGGTTTAGGGTCAATGAATCGAGACCAAAGTCTAAGATATGTCGATAAATGTGCTATAAGGCTCATGAAATCGACTGGCCCATAATAACTTGAACATTAATATATAGTTACTTTTTCGAAATTGGACTCAGTACAACAACGGCTACTTTTTCAAAATTTGAAATCCTTAACATGATACTTTTATTGAAGTAGGTACATAACAGAAGAAAACAACCAACACAATATCTTTGATCTTTGATCTCTTTGACTAATTATCAGCGACTCTCCATAATTAGTTTCTTAAGCTCTTTGATCTCCATAGACATCACCGCAAGCTCATATTGCAGCTTGCATCGGAGCGAGACCTCTTCACGATATTGCTTTTTTAACTCATCCAACTCTTCCTCGATTGCAGAAAAGCAGCCATGTCGGATGTGCAAACCATCGTCTTACAGCACATTAATTTGACAAGTTAGTTTAATGAACTAAATTCGTGAAATATATTAGGAGAACCTCGGATCTAACCTCATAAACTTTGCAGGCGTAGTAGTGTCTTCCTCTCTCGTCAGTTTCCACCGTGATAGGTCCACCACAAGCACACTTTTTGGGTATGCAGTAGTGGGCATATGCGACACATTCAAGCCAGTCATAGTCTCTTTTGTGTTGCTTCATATCCGTATAATGAGGATCAGTCATTTTTCGAAGGCAAACTGTTGTCAAAGAGTTTTGTGATGATTTTGGAAGAAAGACTCGGAAGTGGTGCGGATAGACTACGACTTAGCCATTCCATCTTAAATAGGCAACAAAACGTAACGGCTATATTCATTTTGAATGCTCTTCCAACGGCTCTAATCAATTTGAAATCACTCTGCGGGTTATGTAGAGAGAGAAGAAATCACTTTCCAACGGCTATATTCATAGTAAAACATTTAGTGGCTAACGTTGTAGTAATTTAGTTAAGCTGTCATATTTCTTGTACGAACATAATAAGTGGTGTTCAAAGATAATAAATGGTGTTCAAGGATAATAACTGGTGTTCAACGATAATAAGTGGTTTATCTCATAATGGGCGTTTGAGCTGTTTATCTCATAATGGGCCCTGAATACCGAATGAAAATGGCCCTAATTTGTTATATATCATAATGGGCCAGCCTGATGTGTGAAAGTAATTATGGGCCAGCCTTATTGTATATGCATATGTATTTAGTCATCTCTCTCTCCTAAGGTGTACGAAAGTCATTATTATTCCTCTTCGGTTACGTAAGATTCAAGATGTTTTTTGAAAACATTAGCTTTTTGACACGGAGAAGACATTAGCTTTATCATGTTCTAAGACATTAGCTTTATCATGCTCTAAACACATTAGCTTTATCATCTCTCTCTTCGTTGGTGTACATCACTGACGTACACCTTTTGTAAAGCCACATACATCACGTAATGTTGTAATTATTTACTTGGCATCGTTTTAGTGATATATATACATCATTTATTGCCCTGTTATCATTTATCTCATGCTCTAATAATACTTATTAATTCATGGACTTAAAGTCATCATGCACAATACCCATTGATGTGTAAAGTCATCATTATACCCCATCGGTTACATAAGCTTCATAATGTAATTTGAAATTACTACCTTCTGACACGGAGAAGACATCATCTTTATCCATATTTATACTAATTAATGTATGAACTTAAGGTATTCTCATCTCTCTCTTCGTTGGTGTACGAACACGCGTACACTTTTGGATTTCATACGAAAGAAAGTTTCCTACTTTAATTCGCATGGCCTGTAACGAGATGTTTCAACCGAGGAGTTCCCATGGCACGCCGCGTCTGTTACCAGATAATTAATGATAATTAATTATCTGGTAATATATATACTACTCTTCAGCTCTGTTATCATTTAATATCTTTCTCCTTCAGTTCTCTGCAAACCTCTTATCCTTTCTTTTGCTTCCCAATTTCCAAAATGATGAACGATATCAGGCAGGGAAAAAGGTCTGTTAAAAAATACGAGAGCTACTTTTAAAGTCTCTATTGTCCGCTTGTAGCGAGCGGGGAGTTGATCCGGATGGCCAAGGACGGGTTAAAGGAAGAGATCCGAGAAGGTCTGGAAACTAAGGAGTTTCCCACACTCGAAGCCCTGTTCGAAGAGGTAGAGGAAGTCGAGGAGATGTTAAAGGAAACACTTCCATCCAGCCCTCGCAAACGCCGCCGCAGAAGCAACAATCACCGCCCTAGCAAACGTGCTCGCAAGGCGGATGACAAAGGTGACCCGGAGGATAATGGATATGACTACGTGCCTCCACCCAATCCAGACGAATCTGCCTCCGACGAATCTGCCTCCGACGAGGATGTGAACTCCTTCGACGATGATGTGAACTCCTCCGACGAGGATGTGAACTCCACCTCCGGTTCTGACGCTTAAATTCCGACGCTTTTAATCTATTTAATATGTTTAATATTTTATAAATTATGTTTATGTTATATTTTAATATTTATGTGGATTTTAATATTTGGGAATTTGATTTTTATTTTAATATTTATGTGAATTTAAATATTTATATTTATGTTTACCTAAGGTGTACGAATACCGAATGAAAATGGGCTCCGAATACCGAATGAAAATGGACTTAATATGTGTAATTTTAATGTTAAATATTATATATATTGAATTTTTAATATTTATATATAATCTGAATGTTTAGACATAAATGTTTAATATTTATATTATGAATACATAAAGTGTACGACTACATAAGGTGTACGATTACATTTGGTGTACGACTACATAATGTGTACGACTACATAAGGTGTACGACTAGATAAGGTGTACGAATACCTAAGGTCTACGAATACCTAAGTTCTACGAATACCTAAGTTCTTCGAATACCTAAGTTCTTCGAATACCTAAGTTCTTCGAATACATAAGGTATACGAATACCGAATGAAATTGGGCCTTATTTGTTTTATCTCATAATGGGCCCGAATACCCAATACCGAATACCGAATGAAATGGATCAAATTCATTTCAATTTCTGTTTATTTTGTTGTTATTGTTATAAATATTTCCGATTAAATGGGAAATCGTATCCACTTCATTCATATAAAATGGGTCATCTTATAAATGGTAAAACAAAGATAACATAGAGGACAAAGAAAGATGCACCATATATGTTCATGTATGGCGCTCCAAATGAGCAGATTCATCTCTAGGTCTGGCACAAGTTTGACATAAGAAACAGGTCTCAACAAAAGATGAAAGACGAAGTTTAACCATCGTTTTGAACTTTTGCGTTTCCAATAAATTCTTCATTGATATCCATCGCGTATTTCTGACGGAATATGTCCACCTTATTGTCATCGATCTGCCCCATATCCTCATAGGAGTATCCCGCTGCATGCATTTCCAGAAATTTAACCTCGCATGGTCCACAGTCGCCAGACCTTTCGTTGAAGTAAATATTGTCTGGACGCACCCATGAAAATGCTTGGTCTTCTTCAGGATGACTACTATCGGAAGGAGGCTAAAAAGCAGCTAAGACATGAGGCAATGCGGCGTGAAGATAAGCCATGTGCTTGTTCACCTCATTATCGGACTCATTATGGGGAATGTTGCAGTCCAAAATCTCCACTTCTCTGGATGTCAAGTTGATCACAAGACCAACCCAATGATCTTTTCCCCACATCATTGGGGCGTACACCCTGTCCACATCAACCAACAACACCTTCTTGTCATTCCGGCCGTTTTCGGTCAAACAGAATCTCACAAGCCCTCCCACTTGAATCCCAATTTATCGAGGCATTCTCAAACTCTGTGAACTTTGATATGATGCCCGCGATATTGAAGTAGTCTACAAATCTGCACCTCCCTCTCAGATAATTGCCTCCATGTCGCCTTACTAGCATACTAATTAGCATAGACATGTGCTGAAGAATATGTACAAACCATTAGAACATTAAATCGGTGGAAATCCGTGTTGTAACTTGAATAAAACGGGTTAAGTTCAGATGTTTTGAATACCTCGGTAGTGATCCAATTCGTTGGCCTCGCCAACGACAGGAAGAACTGATTTGAGACATGGATCCCAATAACAATTTCAAATTCCCTGCAATTTGAAAACAAACAAAAAGTCAATATTAGACAGTATATTTAGACATTTACACAGTATATCCAAACAACTTACTGTTCCGGATTCTCACGGAGAATTTTTTGAAACTCTTTAAGCTGCGCTTTCTCCAACTCTGCTAAGGGCGTATATTTGGGTTTCTTGCAGCTTTGGAAAAGGGTCTTCAATCTCTTGGCCGGGGTGTACACTCCTCCAATCTTTATTGAACGTCTCGGAATACGCTTCGTCTGGAGATCGTCTTTTCTGGTTGAGCTTATTGGAATACATTTCCCTTCTAGCTCTGCTTTTTTGGATGACCTAGTCAGATATCGACTCCGCTTCGTCATCCCAACGTCTGGTGTGCGAGATTCAGTCATCGGATCATCCTCCAGCGGTGTCTTGTAATCTTCAGAATTTGTTGGTGATGCTTTACCAGCTTGTTCCTCGGTAACATCCTGCAATGTCATGATTTCAACCAGTTCAAACGCACGGAAGGACATATGCTATAAAAACATTACAATCGCACCTCCGGAAGGACATAAGATTAGGATGAGGCCAAATGGTAAAAATCCTACAACTGTTCTCCTGTGGATCTTTATAGACATTGTCACTCCATGTCCCCTTTTCAACCTCTTCTGCTAACAAATTTAGCCCTGATATTGGAGACTCATCTCTCCCCTCGCCCTGACAACGTTCAGATATCGCTCATTCAAATACTTTGAATCAGATGTAGTTTATATATAAATCTGTACACCTAACAAATTGGGTGTATACCTGATTAAAAACCTGAACACCTAATCAATCTAATCTGTACACACGGCAAAATAAGCTGAACACCTGACTAACTAAGATGAATACCTCAGAAACTCACATGAAAACTTGACAAAACAAATCTGTATACCTGACTACATAAGCTAAACACCTCATAAATTCAACCTGAATACCTGACCAAACAGATCTGTATACCTGACTACTTAAGCTGAACACCTCATAAATCCAACCTAAAGACCTAACCAAACAGATCTGTATACCTGACTACTTAAGCTTAACACCTCATAAATTAACTTGAATAACTGAACTATTAACGTGAATACCTGACCAAACAAATCAGTATTCCTGTACACCTCATAAATTAAACAGAATACCTGAACTATTTAACCTGAATACCTGACCAAATAAATCAGTATTCTTTACACCTTACATTGTTTATCATTAAAAATTGTAAGAGCAGTTTAATTACCTTTTCCCAGAAGCGATCATTTGGCGTACGACCATCATAATGATTATCATGCATTCTCATCGTCTCATCGTCGCTAAACCCATCGCCGTTGTTCTTCTTGTGTTTCATACTATCAGACCCACATTTTTCAGCTTCATCAATATCATCACCACTGTACGGACGTCGCTTCTTTGGAACTTCCATGCCGGTAGGGTCAGCATGATTGTTGTCTCTGTTTGTTTTACCGTCTGCTGTGTTTTGCGGAACCGTGAACGAGCCTCCCCTATCATGATGCAACCAGTCAAAAATCTCGTTCCGCAATTTACCCAACTGTGTTTTCAGTTCAACTCGTATCCACTCTTTCAGCTCTTGCTCCTTATCTGATAAGTTTCCTGGTTCAGCCTGTTTACGAATACCACGACGAGGTCGAATAGGACGCTGAAGCGTCTGAGTCGAACATCCAGGTTCATCAGAGGCTTTCCCAAACCTCCTAGACGGCTTTAGACACTTCTTTTTGACACCAACACCTTTACCCTTTTCGGCTGGCTTCAGAGGTGGAAGGGATGAATCACCTCCTCTAAAGTCTGTTGCTTTGAACTCGTGCCCTTCCCGCATTCCACAAACCAAGTTATCTATTGGGGGATCGATTACTTCTTTCTGCCACTTTGGATCCCCACCTTCATCCGGGATTGAATACGTAACAATAACCTCAAACAAAGAACACAAACATTCATCAGTACACAAAGTTTGAGCGTCTTAACTGCTGTTTTGCAAATAAGATAGACAACAGAATTGCACCTCAGTTTGGGTTTCCACTAGAAGTATGTCTTCAAAATTCAGAAGTGTATTTGTTGAGTCGCATCCTTCGGTTCTTCCAAAAGTAGTCGTTTATTAGGTTCAGGAATTTTCTCAAGCAATGAGGGATAGCTTTAAAAGCAAAAGTTGCAGCGCCGGAACCCATAACACGATGTTGACTGCGGTTTCAAGCGAAGGAGCATGACCGAAAGGGATTTATCCATTTTAGAAGGATCAGAAGGTTGAGGTGGTGTCAATCTAGACAGAGTGCTGATGAATGCCTCTCTCCCCCATGGATATTAAAGAAATGATCCGGTGTCTTCCAGCATCTCGACGTAAGCAGGCGTCAAACGAAGAAGTTTGTGACCACAAACCAGGAGACCATCTACAAGCGCAATGAGAGCTAGTGGCAACCGCTTCCACTCAGGAAGACTTGGCTGTTCAAGCATACGAAGAACATCTGGTACGATCCGCGTCTTCATCTTCAGTTTCAAACAACTCTTTCCACATCGTCCGTGTGGCATCGCTAGATTCTGAACCGTTTCCAACTTTTTCTCTTTCAGGCTCGCATTTCAGACATGTGATGCCTCGAACTCACCAGAGAAAACGTGGTGGCTTGTCTGCGAGACAAGAACCGAGCTCATATAGGCGGATCGTAACCAGCTGGCGGTGAGGAGAGAATGTACAAGTTCGCGAGTTTGAGCAGCGATACGGTAAGTGGAACGAGCTCAAACTGAGTTCCTAGCGAGCCAGTTCATTTCGGGGAGCCTCAAGCAACTTCACTAACGATCCAATGATACTCGTCTTTGAATAGATGTTCAGTCGAGGTTTTCCAGGATAGCAATTACGTCGCGAACAGTCTTTTCGGAAAAGTCGCCGTGTTCCCAACAAATTCCAGCTCGGTGGATGCAGCCGTCTTCTTCGGTTGATGCAGCAATGTCTTGTTCGGTGGATGCAGCTTCTTCTTGGCCGGTGGATTCAGGTTCCTCTAGTTCGGACTCCGTGCTCATCTCTGAAATACAATGAGCAAATCCAGACATTTACCCAACGCTTTATTTTTCTAAACTTTTCCATAAGAATTTGAGAGAAGCTTAGCGAAAGGAGATACACATAGACGATTAGCATTACTCGGCGAAGTTTTCTTGGGATTTGGTTTTCTATCACTGGCGGATTGACTACGAGTCACCCTCCCGAGGCGTTACTGGAGGGATACCATCTCTACCGAGATGCGCTCGCAGTCTCAATTAAAATCGTCGTCATGTCGGTGTGTCTTATCTGGTGCGATCTCAATTCGTGTCTCGGATGTTTGGTTTTCAATTGTGTCTCCGATCTCGGTACAGTCGAGGGTGGTTCTTATGTTTGCTTTTCAATTGCAGCTGTTTAAAGGTGCTTTTGGTCAAACGACAAGATGACCAGAAGTTTTGAGATGACAAGATGAGAGGTGGTTTTATTATTTTATGAATTTTATCAGCTCTTTTCTTATTTTCAATTAAAATGGTTATGGCGCGATCGGTAATATCAAGAACCACGCGCCTCATGGGCATTTAACAAGTCGGAAAAGGTGATTTGCGAATTTGCTAATTTAAACTTGAGGTGCCCAATTCTCTAATTTCAAACTTGCGATTTGCCCAATTTGCCAATTTTTTCATTTTCTAATTCAAACTTAAAAGTCGTCCAATCTTCAAATTGTCCCTTCAGAAAAATTGGCAAATTGGGCAAATCGCAAGTTGAAATTAGAGAATTGGGCGACCTCAAGTTTAAATTAGCAAATTGGGCAAATCACCTTTTCGGACTTGTCAAATCCAGGTTCATCGAGAGGCTTTCCCAAACCTCCTAGGCGGCTTTAGACACTTCTTTTGACACCAACACCTTTACCCTTTTCGGCTGGCTTCAGAGGTGGAAGGGATGAATCACCTCCTCTAAAGTCTGTTGCTTTGAACTCGTGCCCTTCCCGCATTCCACAAACCAAGTTATCTATTGGGGGATCGATTACTTCTTTCTGCCACTTTGGATCCCCACCTTCATCCGGGATTGAATACGTAACAATAACCTCAAACAAAGAACACAAACATTCATCGATTACACAAAGTTTGAAGCGTCTTAACGCTGTTTTGCAAATAAGATAGACAACAGAATTGCACCTCAGTTTGGGTTTCCACTAGAAGTATGTCTTCAAAATTCAGAAGTGTATTTGTTGAGTCGCATCCTTCTGGTTCTTCCAAAAAAGTAGTCGTTTTATTAGGTTCAGGAATTTTCTCAAGCAATGAGGGGATAGCTTTAAAAGCAAAAAGTTGCAGCGCCAGAGGGAACCCATAACACGCTGTTGACTGCTGTTTCAAACGAAGCCGCATGACCGAAAGGGATTTATCCATTTTAGAAGGATCAGAAGGTTGAGGTGGTGTCAATCTAGACAGAGTGCTGATGAATGCCTCTCTCCCCCATGGATATTAAAGAAATGATCCGGTGTCTTCCAGCATCTCGACGTAAGCAGGCGTCAAACGAAGAAGTTTGTGACCACAAACCAGGAGACCATCTACAAGCGCAATGAGAGCTAGTGGCAACCGCTTCCACTCAGGAAGACTTGGCTGTTCAAGCATACGAAGAACATCTGGTACAGTCACGTCTTCATCTTCAGTTTCAAACAACTCTTTCCACATACGTCCAGATGTGGCATCGCTAGATTCTGAACCGTTTCCAACTTTTTCTCTTTCAGGCTCGCATTTCAGACATGTGATGCCTCCGAACTCACGCAGAGAAAACCGTAGTGGCTTGTCTGCAGACAAGAACCAGAGCTCATATAGGCGGATCGTAACCAGCTGACGGCTGAGGAGAGAATGTACAAGTTTCGCAGAGTTTGAGCAGCGATACAGGTAAGTGGAACAGAGCTCCAAACTGAGTTCCTAGCAGACAGTTCATTTCAGGGGAGCCTCTAAGCAACTTCACTAACGATCCAATGATACTCGTCTTTGAATAGATGTTCAGTCGAGGTTTTCCAGGATAGCAATTACGTGCGAACAGTCTTTTCGGAAAAGTCGCCGTGTTCCCAACAAATTCCAGCTCGGTGGATGCAGCTTCGTCTTCTTCGGTTGATGCAGCAATGTCTTGTTCGGTGGATGCAGCTTCTTCTTGGCGGTGGATTCAGGTTCCTCTAGTTCGGACTCGTGCTCATCTCGAAATACAATGAGCAAATCGGACATTTACCCAACGCTTTATTTTTCTAAACTTTTCCATAAGAATTTGAGAGCTTAGCGAAAGGAGATACACATAACGAGCGAGTTCAGCATTACTCGGCGAGTTTTCTTGGGATTTGGTTTTCTATCAGCGGCGGATTGACTACGAGTCACCCTCCTCGAGGCGTTACGCTGGAGGATACCATCTCTACGAGTCGCTGCAGTCTCCAATCGTCGTCGTCATGTCGGTGTGTCTTATCGGTGAGTCTCAATTAGTGTCTCGGATGTTTGGTTTTCAATTGTGTCTCGATCTCGATACGATCGGGGTGGTTCTTATGTTTGCTTTTCAATTGCAGCTGTTTAAAGGTGCTTTTGGTCAACGACAAGATGACCAGAAGTTTTGAGATGACAAGATGAGAGGTGGTTTTATTATTTTATGAATTTTATCAGCTCTTTTCTTATTTTCAATTAAAAATGCGTTATGGCGCGATCGTAATATCAAGAACCAGCAGCCCTCATGGACATTTAACAAGTCCGGAAAAGGTGATTTGCGAATTTGCTAATTTAAACTTGAGGTGCCCAATTCTCTAATTCAAACTTGCGATTTGCCCAATTTGCCAATTTTTTCATTTTCTAATTCAAACTTAAAAGTCGTCCAATCTTCAAATTGTCCCTTCTAGAAAAAATTGGCAAATTGGGCAAATCGCAAGTTTGAAATTAGAGAATTGGGCGACCTCAAGTTTAAATTAGCAAATTGGGCAAATCACCTTTTCGGACTTGTCAAATGTCGACGAGGGCGTGGTTCTTGATATTACGACGTCTCATAACGCATTTTAATTTAAAATAAGAAAAAAAGCTGATAAAATTCATAAAATAATAAAAACCACCTCTCATCTTGTCATCTCAAAACTTCTGGTCATCTTGTCGTTTGACCAAAAGCACCTATAAACCGCTGCAATTGAAAAGCAAACATAAGAACCACCCTCGACTGTACCCAGATCGGAGACACAATTGAAAACCAAACATCCGAGACACGAATTGGAGACACAATTCAAACTTAAAAGTCACCCAATCTTCAAATTGTCCCTTCTTTCTAGTGCTGGCATGCTCCCTGTCTCTTTAAACATTTCATACAGCGTTCCCACCGTAAACTTATCCCCCTTTCCCAGCATCCAAAGATATGGCTTCTTCATTATTTTGAACTGCGGCTCTGTTATTGTTTGATCTTCCTCACAACGTAAGTCTGTTGTCAAATTAAATTCTCTTAGTGAAAACCTCATAGGCTGGTCCGAGAAAGTAAACCAGGGATCCTCTGGTTTCGTCAGTACTTTGCTGCATTAGAAAATGGAACAACTCTTCTGAAAATTGAACCCTACTCCTTTTAACCAGCTTCAAAATGCTTCCAATGTGAGAGTTCTCTATCTTTCCTAATATATCTTCTACCTTCTCGACATAATCCATCTTTGAGTGATGGATTATCGCTTTGGGATTATCTGATGGTTCTCCAGCTTCATAAACCCTCCCAGGCAATCTCAAGGTTGTGCAAAACTCGTTGCTATCTAACTGTAATACAAGGCAACGCTTTGTGAGTTCACGCATCTTAAAGTTACTTGAAATCCACATTTATAAAGGCTTATAATTTTTCAAAAAACTCAATGTTCACTATCGGTAATCTTTCTCTTAGATCTAACTGCAATACAAGAAAACACTTCTCGAGTTCATGCTTCTTAAAACTACTTGAAACCCACATTTATAAAGAGTTATAATTTTTCAAAAACTCAATGTTCACTATCGATACTCTTTCTCTTAGATCTAACTAGGGACACGACAATCCTCAACCAAACTTCTTTGATTTTTTTATAACAGAAATAACAAAATTAACAAATGACTTGAAACAAACAAAAAGATACCAAAATTTAAGAACTTACTTGTTGAGAATCGTGAAGAGGACAATCGTGAAGTGGAGAATCGCGAAGAGGAGAATCATGAAGAGGAGACGACATTTTGAGTTGAGATTTTGAATCGTGTAGTGTGATTGTTATTGTCGCCTGAAAGAAATGATCTTGGATTCGACGTCACCGTGAGAAATGATCTTTCCAGAGAAATGACGTGACTCGTGAGTGAGAAGATTTTTTCTCGTCGTCGTGAGTGTCGCCGTCGTGAGAGTCGCCGTCGCCGTCAATCTCTTCACAGAGAAAGTAGAATAATTTGCCGTGAGAAAACCTTATCTCTTTCTCCTTAGATCTGGTTTACTTAGGGGGTCCTTAGGTCATTTACTCATTAATGAATGTGGTATTTATTAGGGGTGGGCAGTTCGGTTTAGTTTCGGGTTCGGTTTGGATTCGGTTTGGTTTGGTTAATTTGGGTTTTATAAAACTCAACCCAATTAAAACCAAAGTTGTTTTGGTTTGGGTTTGGTTTGGGTTTAGTTCGGTTCGGTTTAGTTCGGTTTGGTTTAGATTTAGTTCGGTTTAGTTTTGATAGTTCGGTTTACTTTATTATGGTTTAGTTGTAGTTCGGTTTGTTGTAGTTCGGGTTGGTTATAAAACCTATTATATTACATATTGTAATCAAATTAGCATAACAAAGACTTATAAGAATTCCAAAACATATTAACTAAAAGACTATTTGCATCTACCTTTTTGTTTTTATTGATCCTATAATATTACATAATTTTACCTTTAGACAATGGAAATTGGAGAAGATGAACGAGACAAGACAGCTACTATGTTTTAGGTTTTGTTTTAATACAATCTTTAGGTATTATGATTAGAGAATATGTATAATAGTATTATTTGAATCATATTTAGAAAACGTTGTAAACAAAAGAATCATATTTGGAATATTTTAAAAATATATGAAAGTTACGAAATATGAAAAACAAAACTTTAACTAAAATTTATAATATATGTTAGTATATATATATATATATATATATACTGGGTTATCGGTTTGGTTCGGTTTTGTTCGGTTTAAACCCAAACCAAACCAAACCATTCGGGTTGAGTAAAACATGAACCAATTGGGTTATGTAAAGAACACGGTTTGGTTTGGATCGGTTTAACTTCGGTTGGGTCGGTTTGGTTCGGTTCGGTTTGAGTTTTTTGTCCACCCCTAGTATTTATTAAAATGTCATCTAATGGATGGTAAAATTGAATAATGGTACCAATGAAAGTGTAAAAGTAAAATTTTACCAAGAACTAAAACCACTCCTGATTCATCTCTCTATTAAATCAACCTATCAAGATGTACATGTATAAAAAATAGTCGACGTAAGTAATAATAGAAAGTTTATCAATACATATATTATTTTAACCAACAACTGAGATATATACATATATTACTTCTTTATGTATAAAATTCAAACTAGCTATACAATTCCATATTTGTTATATATTCTAAACAAACCAAATTAATTAATTTAGAATTCAAATATAATATCTATATAAGTCTATCGAAAGATATAATCAATGTGGAATATTAATTGTGCATATAAAATGAAGTTTAAAACGTACAAAAATAATTAAAATATTAGATATTACTTTATCAACTAATATGTTTCCAATTAAATTTTTCCACATTCAATTCGGAGGTAAATCAAAGATATTCTGAATAATTAACATCCAAATTATGGGCATGATTTTCGGCTACCTATTATATTTAAGATAATAATATATTATCTATATTTTGTTTCCAAATAAAATCTTCATCACTTGATTTGCGGAATAATGAACAATAAATAAAAGACCTGGGGAATAATTACCACCCAAGCAATTTCCTATATTTACGCTAACAACAAAATTTTTTGGAAACAATTTAGTTTCCTAGCATAATATCATGACTTTTGCCTTGCACATTTGGTTTAAGTATATTCTCTACATTAGGGGTTTCTCATCTACATTATATATAATTGACCCTGCATACATATGAAACAGCAGCTCAAAAGCTCACACAAAAATATTTTCAACGCCTCTAAGCAAACATAATGTCGCAAAACAAAAGTTTTACCTTGCTAAACAAAGTCTAGCCTTATAGAAGAAGCAACTGGCGTGTTCAAGTGAAACTGATTCCCTCGTGGAAACAAACCCCTCCCTACGCTGACGAAACACTAGAAATGGTCTTAGCGGAACAGTAAGTTTCTAATTGATTCACTCTTGAAAAACAGTAAGTTTTTATCGATTTATATGTTTTCAGGGTTGTAAAATGCTGGCATCATGTTCTAGAGTTCACTCTTGGAAATACCAAGCATATTCTTATTTCTATTTGGTAGATGATTATGTAAAATTTTATAAACACTATGCAACATTGACATTAATGAAAAATTTCTTGCGAGAATTACTTACTTTTTACATTTACCATGACCTCCCTATTATGTTTGCTAAATGTTGAATTCCAACATATTTGACTATCAGACTTTTGCGAGTCTGTAAAATGAAAACTCAAACACATCTTAACAAACTAATCATGCTATATTACAACTGAAATCAAAATAAATATAGTACTGTAAAACATAATTGGTAGTTTCTTGAAATAACTTATCTTTTATATAAACCTGCGAAGTTGCTCTTCATACAGAACATGAAACACTAGATCTTTGTATTTCAAGTATATTATTGCTGAAAACAAATACAAATTGTAAGAATAGTAACAAAACAAACAGTTGAACAAAATATCAATTTTTTCAAGTGACTAAATCATTTCAATATAATATTTACCTTTTTAGAATTTAGAGAAGGCAAGATAATTTTTTTTATTGTTTCAGATCTTCTTCGGACACATTGAAACCATTCCATTTTCACATGCAGAATAATCCTGAAAATTAAATTGTAGTTCTCAATAGTTTAAAAAAAAAAAAAATCAGATTAAAGGTCTATGGAACAAAGAAAAACGTGAGATTGTATTTACCTTTAGGTTGTCCAATTAACTTCTTATCACTTTGTCAAAGAGATCCGAAAGCCTCAACTCAACATCCATGTTTCAGAAATTGTCCATAAGAAACGACTCAGCAATTACTCAATTTGAAAAAAAAAGGCCCCTGTTTTAACTGTACTTGATCATCTTAATCCTATCTTTTATACAGGATTATTCCTTGTGTAGATCGGTGAAATAACAGTTAGAACTGCAACTACAGTATATATATATATATATATATAGACTTTAAAAACTTGACCAAAGTACCCGATTCAGTTAAAAATCAAAAGACATAGCAGATCGAAATACTAAACTTGAAATAGGGTTACAGATATTAACCTTTCAGAACCTTTTTCAATCGAAATAGTAAACGTTAGCGCATGCTTTATAAGAACTCGTGATAGCTACATGAACGGATTGAAATGGAGGAATCGTCTGTAGCGCCCCTGGTTCATTTTTTAAAGCCACAATGTCCTCATTATAACCTCTATTCAGTTAACATTTATTTTTAAATCGAAAAATGAATGAAATACGATAAAACCAGGGTTAGTGTTGATAATTTCAAAGAAAACCAGGGTCAAACCCACCCATCCAATAACCCGTCGGATCTAAGTGGGTAAACCAAAATAAACCAATCAAATCCTAAAATCAAACGCGATTTCTAATCGCTCCTCCCTCCCTCTTCTATCTTATGAGCCTCGGTACCTCAGCCTCATCTCTCTCATCTCTCTCAGCCTCATCTCTCTCATCTCTCTCATCATTTCAATTTCTTGTGTTTGTTCTTTTTTTTGGCAGGATACAATGAGCAATCACGTCAGTGATATACCTGGTAGTCCGGAAGAGAGCTACAAGATGATGTATAGCTATTTGTACATGTTAGAACAAGTGAATCAAGGAACAAAAACCTATGTGAAATTGGATGATGCAAGTAAATTCAAGTACCTCTTCATAGCTTTGGGAGCTTGCATTGAAGGATTTGCATTTATGAGGAAAGTGATAGCTGTGGATGCGATATGGCTGAAGAACAGATATGGTGGTGTCCTAGTTTTCGCGAAAGCTCAAGATCCTAATGGTCATAGTTATCCACTTGCGTTTGCAGTGTTAGATGGTGAGAATCTTGCTAGTTGGACTTGGTTTTTCGAGATGCTTAAAAGTTTTATACCAGACTCTTCTGAACTGGTTTTCATGAGTGAAAGAAATCAGAACCTGATCTTCGCTATAGGAAACGTGTTTCCACAGGCTCACCATGGGCATTGTTTATGGCATTTGAAGGAAAAAGTGAAATGGCATGCTTGTAACGTCAACAAGAATATAGTCAGGCATATATTTATGGAGTTGGCCAGATATTACACGGTGGGTGACTTCAACTCTGCTTACGACTCATTTAAGAAAAGATATCCTGCTGTGTACAAGTATGTGGAGGAACATACTGAAAAGGACAAATGGGCAAGGGTTTTTTTCCCACGTGACAGGTACAACTTCGATACAAGCAACAATGTGGAATCAATGAAGAGCGTGTTTAAAGAGGCAACGAGGTGGGCCTTAATACCAATGTTGGATTGTATCGTCAGGAAATTCTCTGATTGATTCATTCAACGGAAGGATGCTGTTTGTAGATCAATCGATACAAGACTGGTGCCTCTGGTTGATAACTACTTGGACGATCTATTGGCTGTTGCACAACAGCTATCTGTACGGGAGCTTAATAGTTATGAGCTTAAGTACGAGATCACTGACACTGCAGAAAAGATGTTTTGGGCGAGCTTGGTTGGAAAATCTTGTACTTGGAAGGTGTGGGATTATGAAAAGTTTCCTTGTCTGCACGGACTGGCAGCTTACATCTATTTCACTACGAACGTTGATGGCAGCCGCCTTAATATCCATGAGCTATGCTCAAAATACTACTGGACGGAACTGTGGGCTTTGGCGTATGACATGACACTTTATGTTGTGCCCAACATGTCTTCTTGGAATGTATCGGATCAGATCAAGGAGGTGAAGATTATACCATTGGATCGCATCACGAGGAAGGGAAGGAGGTGAAGATCATACCTCATAAAACTTGGAATCTACTTAAAGTTTAAAGGGGGTGTATTGAATCTGAAATTTGAAGTGATTTGATTGTTAGTGAGTTTTTAGATGATTGTAGGAGAATTTTGAGATTTGGTGTGACTTTTATTAAATAACTCTAGAATCTCATCTAAAATCATGGGATTTGGATTTTTATTTTTATAACTTAGAATCTTCTCTGAAACACTCTAAAAACACCTAAAGCACTCTGAAATCTTCAACTTAAATTTTATTCAATAACAGTGGATTTTAGAGTGTTTTATGAAATGACAAATTCAATAACACCGGATTTTAAAGTGATTTTTAAAATCTACGTTTGAATAACATGGATTTGTCATTTTAAGACAAATCACCTCAAACTCTTAGTTGAATACACCCCCCTAAGTGTTTTGTTCCAAAACCTATGTATGATATGTTATGTTTTACGTGTTTTTTTCCAGAACCTATGTATGATATGATATGTTTTAAGTGTTTTGGTAGCTATGTATGATATGTTTAAGTGTTTTGGACCGTTTTGAAACATTCCATATGGTATTAACGGAAAACTATGGTATTACTACGGAAAACTAGTAGTCTTAACACAACATCACATTAATTCTAGAAATCTTAACACAATTCCACAACTCTTAATACAACATCACATCCAAACAAAACAACATAAGGCTTATTGCAGAAACAAAAGACAAACATCCAAACAACATAAGGCTTAATGCAGAAACAAAAGACACACATCCAAACAACATAAGGCTTCTCATTTACGGGTAAGAACCTCCTTAAGCTGAGCAATCTTTGCAGCCATTTTGTCCACCTTCTGCCTTAAGGAGCAAACCTCTTCCTGAACTCCGAGAACCCATGGTTGTGGAAGTGGATCCCATCATTCTGCAAGTTTCACATAGTTGCACTCAGTTTGACATATTGCAGTAAGTTAAGCAAGTAGAGAAAATGTAAATTACCTTATGCAGCGTTGCAAGTGAAATACCTTTGGCCTGGTAGAAAATCCTTATCTGTTCGATTAGTAGAAACCTCGTCGACGATTTGTCCCCACATGGGCACAAAGATGGAATCCTGTGCTCAGCATCGCAAATAAACTGAAGCATGTCGCAGTGTTTCTTCATCTTCTTCATCTCCTTCCTTCCCTGCTTCTCAACCCATGGATCCATTTCCTGTTCGGAACTGAGAGAAATTGAGGAATTTGCAAGAGATAGATGAGAGAGAAAGGTGACAGAGAGATGAGAATTGTGTGATGAGTGAGAGGGAGAGAGGAGGAGAGAGCGAGATGATAGAGTAGAGAGTAAGAGTAAAGATGAGAGAGGACTCGACAGTGGGAAGTGGGAAGCGGGAATCTACTTTTTCCCCTCGAAAATCCCGCCTTGACTAGAAAGTCCGTCGAAATTTCGAATGATTTTCAAATACCTGCCTAATATATACAATTAGTTCTCCCCAGGATAGTAGTTGTACAAAATATCAAAATAGTTGTACTTTCGGTGATTTTCAATTATTTTAGTATTACATGTAATTATATTCTACTTCTTTAGTTGTACAATAAAGTATAAGATTCCAAAATATGATTATTGGTGATTTACGTAATAAAAGTGTTTATACAAGTTTCAGAGCGAAATCTAATCTTCAGTAATTATATATTTAACAAAATGACTATGAAAGTGTATGTAGTGTGATGGGTTGTTCTTTTGATTGTAGAGTTAACATTTTTCTGTTGAATATAACATTTTTCAACTACTAAAGATTATATTTCTTATTCTGATTTCCAATTTCGAACATTTTGATTTCCAAATTCAATTTCAGAAAGTCATACTAGTAATACACAAACAGAAAAACAGTTCTCTATAGTTGTACAAATAAACAGTCAAATTCAAATTCAAAATCATACTAGTAATACACAAACAGAAAAACAGTTCTCTATAGTTGTACAAATAAACAGTCAAATTCAAATTCAAAATCATACTAGTAATACACAAATGAATTTAGTTTTTTTTTCTTTTTCTCTATTTTTTTTCATACCACTGATAATGATTGATAACTCACAAATTTTCAATTGAATTTTTTGATTCTTGGAACTAGTATCTGTATCTATCTTTAAATTTTTTGATTCTTGGAACTAGTATCTGTATCTATCTTTAATTTTTTTTTTGATTCTTGGAACTAGTATCTGTATCTATCTTTAATTTTTTTTTGATTCTTGGAACTAGTATCTGTATCTATCTTTAATTTTTTTTTGATTCTTGGAACTAGTATCTGTATCTATCTTTAATTTTTTTTTTGATTCTTGGAACTAGTATCTGTATCTATCTTTAAATTTTTTGATTCTTGGAACTAGTATCTGTATCTATCTTTAAATTTTTTGATTCTTGGAACTAGTATCTGTATCTATCTTTAATTTTTTTTTGATTCTTGGAACTAGTATCTGTATCTATCTTTAATTTTTTTTTTGATTCTTGGAACTAGTATCTGTATCTATCTTTAAAAATTTTGATTCTTAGAACTAGTATTTGTATCTATCTTTAATTTTTTTTTGATTCTTGGAACTAGTATCTGTATCTATCTTTAATTTTTTTTTGATTCTTGGAACTAGTATCTGTATCTATCTTTAATTTTTTTTTGATTCTTGGAACTAGTATCTGTATCTATCTTTAATTTTTTTTTGATTCTTGGAACTAGTATCTGTCTGAGAGCTTAATAGTTATGAGCTTAAGTACGAGATCACCGACACTGCAGAAAAGATGTTTTGGGCGAGCTTGGTTGGAAAATCTTGTACTTGGAAGGTGTGGGATTATGAAAAGTTTCCTTGTCTGCACGGACTGGCAGCTTACATCTATTTCACTACTTAACGTTGATGGCAGCCGCCAATATCCATGAGCTATGCTCAAAATACTACTGGACGGAACTGTGGGCTTTGGTATGACATGACACTTTATGTTGTGCCCAACATGTCTTCTTGGAATGTATCGGATCAGATCAAGGAGGTGAAGATTATACCATTGGATCGCATCACGAGGAAGGGAAGGAGGTGAAGATCATACCTCATAAAACTTGGAATCTACTTAAAGTTTAAAGGGGGTGTATTGAATCTGAAATTTGAAGTGATTTGATTGTTAGTGAGTTTTTAGATGATTGTAGGAGAATTTTGAGATTTGGTGTGACTTTTATTAAATAACTCTAGAATCTCATCTAAAATCATGGGATTTGGATTTTTATTTTTATAACTTAGAATCTTCTCTGAAACACTCTAAAAACACCTAAAGCACTCTGAAATCTTCAACTTAAATTTTATTCAATAACAGTGGATTTTAGAGTGTTTTATGAAATGACAAATTCAATAACACCGGATTTTAAAGTGATTTTTAAAATCTACGTTTGAATAACAGTGGATTTGTCATTTTAAGACAAATCACCTCAAACTCTTAGTTGAATACACCCCCCTAAGTGTTTTGTTCCAAAACCTATGTATGATATGTTATGTTTTACGTGTTTTTTTCCAGAACCTATGTATGATATGATATGTTTTAAGTGTTTTGGTAGCTATGTATGATATGTTTAAGTGTTTTGGACCGTTTTGAAACATTCCATATGGTATTAACGGAAAACTATGGTATTACTACGGAAAACTAGTAGTCTTAACACAACATCACATTAATTCTAGAAATCTTAACACAATTCCACAACTCTTAATACAACATCACATCCAAACAAAACAACATAAGGCTTATTGCAGAAACAAAAGACAAACATCCAAACAACATAAGGCTTAATGCAGAAACAAAAGACACACATCCAAACAACATAAGGCTTCTCATTTACGGGTAAGAACCTCCTTAAGCTGAGCAATCTTTGCAGCCATTTTGTCCACCTTCTGCCTTAAGGAGCAAACCTCTTCCTGAACTCCGAGAACCCATGGTTGACGGAAGTGGATCCCATCATTCTGCAAGTTTCACATAGTTGCACTCAGTTTGACATATTGCAGTAAGTTAAGCAAGTAGAGAAAATGTAAATTACCTTGTACGCGTTGCAAGTGAAATACCTTTGGCCTGGTAGAAAATCCTTATCTGTTCGATTAGTAGAAACCTCGTCGACGATTTGTCCCCCACATGGGCACAAAGATGGAATCCTGTGCTCAGCATCGCAAATAAACTGAAGCATGTCGCAGTGTTTCTTCATCTTCTTCATCTCCTTCCTTCCCTGCTTCTCAACCCATGGATCCATTTCCTGTTCGGAACTGAGAGAAATTGAGGAATTTGCAAGAGATAGATGAGAGAGAAAGGTGACAGAGAGATGAGAATTGTGTGATGAGTGAGAGGGAGAGAGGAGGAGAGAGACGAGATGATAGAGTAGAGAGTAAGAGTAAAGATGAGAGAGAGGACTCGACAGTGGGAAGTGGGAAACGGGAATCTACTTTTTCCCCTCGAAAATCCCGCCTTGACTAGAAAGTCCGCCGAAATTTCGAATGATTTTCAAATACCTGCCTAATATATACAATTAGTTCTCCCCAGGATAGTAGTTGTACAAAATATCAAAATAGTTGTACTTTCGGTGATTTTCAATTATTTTAGTATTACATGTAATTATATTCTACTTCTTTAGTTGTACAATAAAGTATAAGATTCCAAAATATGATTATTGGTGATTTACGTAATAAAAGTGTTTATACAAGTTTCAGAGCGAAATCTAATCTTCAGTAATTATATATTTAACAAAATGACTATGAAAGTGTATGTAGTGTGATGGGTTGTTCTTTTGATTGTAGAGTTAACATTTTTTCTGTTGAATATAACATTTTTCAACTACTAAAGATTATATTTCTTATTCTGATTTCCAATTTCGAACATTTTGATTTCCAAATTCAATTTCAGAAAGTCATACTAGTAATACACAAACAGAAAAACAGTTCTCTATAGTTGTACAAATAAACAGTCAAATTCAAATTCAAAATCATACTAGTAATACACAAATGAATTTAGTTTTTTTTTCTTTTTCTCTATTTTTTTTCATACCACTGATAATGATTGATAACTCACAAATTTTCAATTGAATTTTTTGATTCTTGGAACTAGTATCTGTATCTATCTTTAATTTTTTTTTTTTGATTCTTGGAACTAGTATCTGTATCTATCTTTAAAAAATTTTGATTCTTAGAACTAGTATTTATATCTATCTTTAAAATTTTTTAATTGTTAGAACTAGTATTTGTATCTATCTTTAAATTTTTTTGATTCTAGGAACTACTATCTGTATCTATCTTTAAAATTTTCTGATTGTTAGGACTAGTATTTGTATCTATCTTTAAAATTTTATGATTCTTAGATTTACTATCTGTATCTATCTTGAAAATATTTTGATTCTTCGAACTAGTTTATAACTATAACCTCAGTTCTATTGTTTGGTCCAAGCAAAATACAACTTATTTGAAATTAGTTGAATGAATATTTTTTTTATCAAAAAGATTTATATGGTCTTTCAAATTCAAAAGCCTTCCAAAAAGATTTATATGGTACAAAAGTACAAATAAAGCAAAGTCAAATTCAAACATTTCGATTTTCAAAGTCAACTTCAGAAAGTCATACTAGTATTACACAAACAAAAAAACAGCTCACCATAGTTGTACAAAGTTTTTCAATAAAACAGAGTAAAATTTTTCAATAAAACAAGAGGTTCCATCTGCCCTGGATAATCATCATGCAATAGAGATGCAACTAGTTTTGGTGTGCCTTTGAGTAGTTGTGGTGTGCCCTTTGAGTTGGCATCAACATTTTCATCCACATTTACTTCTTCATCACTTTTTTCCAACATCTCCTCAATCGCCACAATCCTCTACTCGTGTTGTTTATCAACTTGATTGTTGCCACCATATCGAGTTATGGCTTTATCTCCGATTTCATCATCATTCGAATGGCACACCTCATAGTTCGTACCTACTGAATTTTGTTTCCCCGCTCCTGAACTTCGTTTGCCCGCTCTTGAAAGTTGCTCTGAGAGTTCTGACCTTTTGATGACCTCCACCAACAAAATGCACCTACGGTTGTCTTTATCAAGGGACAAAAGATAACCACAAAGATCCTCATCATCACAAATGACGAATTTCTCGTCACTCCCAACCAGCAGTGGAATGTAACTCAATTTCAACTTCACATTACATTCATCAAGCCTGACCTTTTTGCATATGCGTGCTTCTACCATTGAAATATTTATCTCCTCCACAGCATGCTTCAACACTAAACAATACATGCCACCTTCGCATCTGAAGTGTATGATGATGTTGTGGCTCATTGTAGCCTGCCAAAACCATTCAATACCATCCATTATACATTCGAAGTTATACCAGTTTTCCTAGTTCTACAACAATCATCAGTAATACTAGTTTTGCTAGTTCTACTGTCGTACACGTTTTATTTTGAATATACATTAAGCGCACTAGAATCGAAAAATGCAACAATTCTCTTACTCAATTCAACTCATAATGGACTCGAAATCTAAATCCATTCCGATCTGGTTTCTCAGCTCATTCAAGAGCTTTGGAACCCTAAAACCTACCTGTTCAACCTCCTATGGTGGAGGGAGGATACACCAACGATGGACAGGGGATGCGATTGGCCTTTACACAGCGGCGGAAGACAGCGGAGGACCGAGCCGCAGTGAGGCCGGAGTAGCAATCGAGCCGTACGGTCGGGTTCCCTTTTCCCAAACGCAATCCCTCGAACCGCAATCGTCGAAACCTCACCGCAATTGAGCTGTACGGTCGGTTCCATTTTTTTAAGGAATTTTGTATTTATTTTATTTTCTTTATTCTGAGGTTAATTCGGTAATTGTAGGTGCTTTAATGAATATGGGGGATATGAAGATTAGTGAAGGATATAAGTGATTTAAATATTTCTTCCAAGGGCAATAGAGATGAATCCTCATTGAAATGATTTTTTCACATATATTTCCTCAAGAACATCGAAGAAGATAGAGAGAGACTGTTTTTAAGTTCCACCTACATAACCCTAAAATGAAAACTCAGATTGCTTTTGTTTGTTAACAATCGCCAAAGACAATTTTTAGTTACACTTCCCGGAAAAAAAACCGGTAACAAGATGGGCTTTCACATTATGGGCCTTGAACAAATTAATATTATGGATTGTTGTTAATCTTCTTCAAAAAAAAAGTCGATCAGCAATTTATTATTAATAAAATTAAATTCATATTTACATTTTTATATTATAAATATTAATGAATTTTTTTTTTATGACCCTAGTATCCAGATGCCCTCGAAAGAGATCCGACTAGCGTCTAATAACCGTCCACCGGAGCATAGCTGGGGAGCCCGCCGATGGCATCCAGGAGGGTTGCCTTTTTCACCCCATGTTAATCGACGGTAGCCATATATGGGGCTAATAATCTCGCACTAAAGGAGAATCGATCCCTTGCCATTAATCGAAAGTTTTTATTTATTATAAACTTTATAAAAGTGCGAAAATCATTGTATTGTATTGATATAACTAATTTATCATTTTTTCTATGGCATACTAAATCACAGCTCATTATTTCTTCATATTTAAAATTCATAAAAATTATTTTCTATATATCGATACAAATCTGTAATTCAATATATATGTTAAATTTATTTATATTATACCGAATATTGGTCATACAATAATCAAAACTTCATGATTTAATCAATGTAATACAACCAAAAAGTATAAATACATCACTTGCGTGGTCGCGCGGATCAAGGTCTAGTATATTATTAGTTAGCAAGTTGTTTTGCAAGTTATTCATAATCGAGTTTCTAATCATTTCCAATATTTCATCCTCTGAAGAGGATGATGATTGCAAAGAATCATGGAGAATTAAAATTAAAATTCTACTGAAGGAGAAACTTTTGAGTGAGAAAAATGATGTATTTGTTGGATATGAAATAACTAACATATCTAACAGTATTTGTATCAAAGAAAAATATTATAACCAATTTGTCTTTGTATTATCAAATCTTTAAATCATTTTTTCATAGAATTTTTATTATTATTTTTTTCAAATCATCTTTCATTGAATTGTCAATATTATCATATTGAATTGATAAACATGAAAATATTGGAATAACCTTTTCATTTAATTGTCATGAAAATCTTAAAATTATTTTTTATAGAAATTTTAAAAACTTGTCATGAGAGTCATTAAATCACTTTATCACTGAATTATGGAAAACTTGTCACGAGAATCTTTGAATCATTTTGTCATAGAATTATCAAAATTGGCATATGAAATTGATTGATGTGAGAATCTTTAGTAGTTTTTTTCCTTGAAGTGTCCAAAGTTATTATAGTGGTTTGATAAACAGGAGAATCTTTAAGGCTCATTTTTCTAATGAAAAAGTCATCTCATAATAATTAAAATATATTTTTTATTAACATCTATAAATAGTATGAAGTTCATTTCCATTCACAACTTATTCCATAATTTTATATACATATCTACACATATTTTCTTAACAATAATGTTTAAGCTTTTTTCTCGTTCTACTTTGATATTTTAAAGAAGAAAATCAATTTCTATGTTCAGTCTATTTGTAATTTCTCTAAGATCTAGTCAAAGGCGTACCAAACATCCAACCAATTTGGAGATCATGTACTTATTACTTTTGAAAATAGAAAACTACAACTTGGAATGAACTTACAAATTTTTTTGCATTGAAGTATTGAGAAAGCATCAAGAAAGTTGCAATGAAGGATCAAATAATGTGAAGTAGGTGTCCAAATGGTGTGTGGAATAGTGATATCCTAATTATAAATACAGATTTTCTTAACTATTCAGTTGTTTTTAAATATGTTAGTTATTTATGTTGTAAGCTTATATACTGATCAATCAAGCTAAAGAAATGTTAGGGGAAATTCTAATTTTTTAATCTGGTTGAAAATTTGATCGAGTGAAATTTTGTTACGATAGTTCAATGATAAAAGAGATATAAATCTATGTGATTTTGGGAATACTTCTGAAGAGTCTCCTAATTCTATTCATGGTCTTGTTAAACAAGCATCTCTAGTTTTTTTTTAATCTCTAAACTTAAAAGAAAAATACATTGGTGGCGGATATCCACCTCAATAACCAATTAAAATGAAAAATCCGAACTGAAAATATAGTGATTAAATATCAGTTGTTATCAAAACCACTGAAGAAGAAACCAACAACTTTTGAAAAAGTAAAGAAGACAGACAACACCACTTAGAAATGCAAAGTAAGAATTATGCATTGAAGACTCTCAAAGAAGAAAATAAAATGCTTTAATGATCTTAAAGGATTTAGGAACGATCTATCAAGTATTAAATTTTAACAGTGTAACATGATAAGATATATAATTACAAAATTACTATTTTGAGTATTTTGTCTTCTTGTCGCTAATTAAGTATTTTTTGTTTTTAATTACTATGTTATTATTTTTCTTCCTTAAGTTACTATTGCATGTAAAGATTCAATTAGTTTAATAATTAACTTGGTAATTTAATAATATTTAAATATATAAAGTTCCAATATATAATTTTATTTAGGTGAAAATAAAAATATATAGAATTGATAGATCATTTGTAAAGAAAAGTTACTCTAAAAATATGGTATATAAATAGTGTTACATTATATTTAGAGTATTATTATTCGTCCCTCTATATTTGATGTGAGATTATGTTTTTGCTTGAGATGTTTTTACTATATAAATATTGTTTAGAGACAAAATAGAATATTTATGGAGATGCTCTAAAAATCAACATTGGTTGAGTTTCTCACTCAAGAATTTTAATTTATTTATTTAACTTTATACTGAAATCATTTTTTGTTATATTATTTAATTTTTTGTAAATAAGATATGAAATCTAGAATGTAGACGTAAGTTTAAATTTAGTTCTACAAAATGATGTCAATATATTTAAAATAACAAGAAAACACTGAGATGAACTTTATGAATAATAAACAATTAAATGTTTTGTTTATATTTTATTAAATTTTTATGTAATTATTATTAATTTGTGACATTAAACGAACTATAGTCTAACTAAGGTCTTGACTGACACAGTATTTTCAAAAACATTATACTCATTATCATCTAATCCATAATTATTGGAAAGATATTTAGAAAAGCATTTATAAAATTTAATGCTCTCTAAATGCTCTTTACTCAATCCTTTCATATAGAACTTTTGGTAGAATATTTGCATTTTGAATATATAAAATTTATATATTTAATATATCAAAAACTATCCCTAGTTTATATTCAAGAATAAATTTTTTATTTTTCAAAATAAAATTCATAATTCAAATATATTTACCATTTTGAAAAAATCATTTTTAAATTATAATTAAATATGATTCCTTATTTTCAATAAAAATATATAAAAATTAATATATATATATATATATATAAGTAAAAATATAGCTATATTATTTAGAAATAAAAATTATATATCATATGTTAACTTCATTTATGAATTATTTACTACTCTACAAATCATTTTATTAAATATATTAATGAGAGTATAAAGCTTTTGCAACATACTACTTATATAAACATACTGATATTTTTGTCATCGGTTCTAACAAGCAAGGCATAAATTGTGTTATATGTTGATGGTTTCAAATTGCAATCAATTTTTTCATTAATTTATAATTTTATTAGTATATCAAATATTAGTTTACTAGGTGTTTTCCTGCACCATGTGCAGTAATACAATTTTAAATTTAAATTATAGATAAAAATAAAATATTATTATTAATTTAGATATTATTATTTTTACCAATATTTTCATATAAATTTTGATTTAATTGAACATAAAATTAAGACAAAATAAAGAAAAATTATTTTAAATTATATTTAAGAATGTATATGTATATATTTTAAATTATAATCTTAGATAGATTTTTATCTATTTTATTTGGATAAAATAGACTTAACCAACTTGTATTACAAAATTGATATAAAAGTTGTAAACTATCAAAAAGTAAAATTATGCAATATTTTTAAAATTTGTAGATATATAAAAGAAACTAATAATATTATGATTAATTCTTTTTTGTTTTTTTCAAAAAAATTGTTAATCCTTTTTAGTAATAAAACTATATAATTATAAAAAAAGAAATACATAAAATTTTGAAATTTATAAAATATTATTATATTTATATTATTTAATGTCATATTTGAATAGATTTACTTTAATGTTGATGTATAATTTATTACCATATTTTACAAAGTTTACAAAAAAATATAAATTAACATTAAATGTAATTATCCATGTCAAATTTAAATATAAGCCATGTCATCATTTCTATATGTCATGTTATATTTATTTAGTGAAACTGATTGTAGAGAAGAACTGTGTCAAAATCACTTTACAAATAATGTATAGGAGATGTAAATAATGTATAGGAGATGTAGTAACTTCACTGTATATAATTAAAACAGCTTAGCTGTGCTCAACATTTTCTTGACTTTCGCGCTAAACTTTTTAACACCTTTAGTTAAAAAAGGAAGGAGTATAGTAACTAATAGTTTTAAAACCGTTACTTGTTCACTGTTTTTACAATTTACAATATCATTTACAGTTTATGAAATAGCAGTGGAGGTACCGCCAGTGACGGATTTAGAAACATTTTAAACCCATGGCAAATGTACTAACTAAAATTACCATTATTTATAAACAATACTAGAAATATCTTAAGAAAACTTCTCATATTATTGAAGAACGTTTATACAGTCAATAAGATCATATGCAGTGTACTTGTTGAAAAATTGTTGAAACAGTTTAACCAAAACAATGAGGTGTTGAAGAAGAAAGAAAACACAGATGGATTTTTTTTTTTTTTAAACGCAGATGGATTCAATTAAGTTGAATACTTTCAGATGATTGAAAATAATGAGTTCTACTTTGTCATATGTATAATTGTGAATGGAGAATAGGTTGGACATGTGTAGGCAAACATTGTCATTTTAGATAAACTGTTGAATGAAGATATTGAATATAGAAACCAATGTAGATAGTCCATAGTCAAAACTATCTAGCGGAACGCAAATCTATAAAAGTAAATGGGAAAATTAACTAATAAACAGCAAGATAAATGTTCAATTATGTTTTTTTTCTGAAAAAGCTCACATATTAATTTAGGAAATGTGCGAGAGAGATATAATTTCCCTATATAAAAATTAATTGCAACTAAAAATAAACAGAAAGGAAAATTGCACGAGTCAAATGGGGGCATCATCACTAATCAACCGGAGGAATTTACCAAAATAGTTAACACTTTCTATTAAAATATATTTTAATCTAGAGGGGGCACGTGCACTCGGTAGCTGTAAGTGTATGGAATCAACCTAGACATCAACCTTCATTGCGGAAAATATTTTCTTTCAATCTGATCTGTAAACCCTAGGGAGCAAGGTGAACAAACCTATCAGAACTTTATCCGGGACACTACTGGTGGTGTCCAATATATATAGTTTTGATATCATTTGCCTAAAGTCTAAGGACAAGAAGTAGTGTTTTATTTTAAGTAAAAATAGAACATATAAATGTTAAGCGCAAGCAAACGCAAAAATGAATAATTAAATGTTAAATGGGTTTAAGAAGTAAAGAAAAAAATAATATTTTTTTTTTTGCTAAGAATATGAATTGCATTACTTGAATGAGCAGGTTGTGAGTTACAAAGTGTTAAGGCAGACAGGCAATCACGATGGCAAAAAAGATAAAAACAAAGTGAGAACCCAATTTAAAAACAGAGAACTACTCAGTAGCAAGCCACAGCTGCAAGAGGCCCTTGAAGGCTTTCCTGTTTCTTCGAGCAAGGATGATATCCTTGAGTTGTCTGTCCAGTTTTTTAAACAAGGCCTCCGTTGAAGAGGAGACGTTGTTATGAAGTCTGCTGTTGCGCTCTGTCCAAATGGTGTAAATGGTTGCTTGAGAGGCTAGCGTGAAGGGTTAAAGGAGTGACTGAGTCCCTATCTCCCATCCAGGTAACAAACGCCAACCAAGTGTGGAAGAAGAATCTCCCATACCCTAGACGCCTCAAGATTAAGGTCCAAAGGTGCTCACTAACTTCACACCTAAGGAAAAGATGATCTCGGTCTTCCAGTGCTTGGTTGCAGAGGCAGCATGATTGCTGGACTGGTAAGCCCCACATTGATAGCCTTGCTCTGGTCGGTAGCCTGTCTATATGTGTTATCCAGAAATGAAAAGCATGACGAGGAATACCTCCTTTGAACCATACATTAGCGGTCCATGGTTGAGTAGTTGCTCTGGGGCGTAATGATTCCCAAGTATGCTTAGCCGAGAAATGATCAAGTTCAATATCATTCGCACACCAACAAAATTCATCATCAGGAGCGGAAGGATGAGGAAAATATACCGTTGATAAGTGAATTTGAAATGCAGCAGCCTCATCAGAGCGAGCAGGCCGAAGGTTCCATCCTCCATTGCGTATAACTGAGGCGACAGTGGCGTCAGAAGGGACACCAAGTTCTCTAGGTCCATGAGGACCGATGAACTTGATAAGTTGCCCAAAAGGTGTCCAATTATCGTACCAGAAACTGGTGAGTTTGCCATTTCCTATATTGCTTTTTAGTAATCCAGCAGCTGTGTGGCGGAGAGAGAGGATGGCTTTCCAAGTCCAGGAGGAGAGCGATGAGACTTCAACTTCCCAGAAGATACTTTGTTTTATCCTATTAGCTCTGATCCAGTCTGCCCATAGAGAAGAGGAGTTCGAAAATAGGTTCCAAATGAGTCTGAGACATAATGTACGATTCCGTGCGAAAGATTTCTCAGCCGAGTCCTCCTTCCTCCTTTGGCAAGCAACATACTTCCCATGAAACCTTATGGACCCCCCGTTTTGTTATATCTCCAGACCAGAGGAATCTAGAGCAAAGAGATTGAACATTGGCCAAGCAACCCTTTGGCAATATAAAAGCAGAAAACCAGAAATTCAGAAGCCCATAGATGACAGATTTTATCATTTGTAAGCGTCCTGCATAAGACAAAGCTCGGGTTGACCATGACGTGAAACAATTGCTTATCTTATCAAGGAGAGGTCTGTAGTCTGCTATTTGAAGTCGTCTATGCATCAGGGGCAGACCTAAGTAGCGGATTGGGAGAGAACCAAGGTTGAAGCCGAGGCTAGTTAAGCTATTGGTTTCAGCTAGAGTTAATCCACCCGTGAAGAGATCAGTCTTGGAGCGATTCATCGTGAGACCAGACCAGAGAGAAAATTCATGAAGAGTTTTAGCAATGTTGTCTAGAGAATTCTTCTCTCCATCGAAGAAAACCATGATGTCATCGGCAAACGCAAGGTGAGTAACTTGAGGGTTATCAGCTTTGGGGTGAAGGCCAATTCTACCAGCTGAGTAACTCTCATTAAGCATACGGCAGAAAACCTCCATGATAAGAACAAAAAGGTAAGGAGACAGGGGGTCCCCTTGACGCAACCCTCTTGTGCCTTTGAAGTACCCGCAAAGATCACCATTAATCGAGATAGAGAACATTGTTGTTGAGACGCATTGACTGATTAGATTGATGAAGCCGACAGGGAAGCCAAGAGCATGTAATGTATTGGTAACAAACTTCCAATTGACAGTATCAAAAGCTTTTTGGAGATCAATTTTAAGCATAGCCCTTTTGGAGATTGTTTTCCACTTGTATCCTTCAACCAATTCAGTAGCTAGAAGAACATTCTCAGCTAAAGATCTCCCTGGAATAAAAGCTGATTGGGAGTTCGAGATGATGGAAGGGAGGATTTGCTTGAGACGATTCGCGAGGATCTTAGAAACAACCTTGTATAAGGTATTACAACACGATATGGGCCTAAACTCTGAGATCCGCGAGGCGTTAGTCTTTTTGCGTACCAGGGTAATGGCTGTAGAGTTCCACTGTCGCAGGATCCTGCCAGAAGAGAAGAACTCCAACACAGCAGCCATTAAATCCCCGCCTACTGCATTCCAATTTGCTGTGAAAAACTCTACCGGGTACCCGTCAGGTCCTGGCGATTTGTTCTTAGGCAGTGAGAAGACAGTTTCTCTAATTTCTAGAGCTGTAACAGGGGCAGACAAGATATTTATGGCTTCCCGAGCATCTATAAGGGACTAAGCCAGCAATTAGATCAGGCGAGGAGGCCGTTTCTAGGACCGGACAGCCTAGTAACCCTTGGTAGAAATCAATAATGTGAGCTCGAATATCCTGTGGGTCATCAATCACTGCATCATTTGAATCAAGAAGCATATTAATAAAGTTTTATGCAGCTCTTGATCTAATAGCACGGTGAAAGAAGGTCAATTATCGCCTCCCTCGCAAGCCATTGTATCGTGGCGTTGCCGTAAGAAAGACTCCTCCGCTTTGGCGAGCATTATCCACTTTTTATGCGCATTCCTTTCTAGAACAGCAAGAGCTGGCGTTGGCGTAGCAAGGAGGGCCTGCTGGTAAGATTGGAGTTCTAGGAAAGACTCTGTTACTCGTTTCTCTAGCTCTGAGAAATTCTCTCTGCTAAAAGATCTTATTATACTCTTTATTTCTTTGAGCTTTTTAGAAATGAGAAACATTTTTGAGCCTGCGAAAGATAATGAGCTCCAGCAAGACTCAATAATCTCAGCAAAATCAGGATGACTGTTAAGCATGGTGAAAAACTGAATGATTTGCCAATTCCCTACCAAATTAGGACGGTACAAACGAAGGCATACACAGAGCATGAAAAGACACGAACAAACATTTGATTCTGCAAATCTTCTTTTGTCACGTCTTATCGAACTACAATAGTATTCAACTTATATGATCCCAAACATTTTTAGTTGGTTTCTACCAATAGACTCGCCGATTATGAAGATTTAATTATACTCCGGAAAAGTAATATGACAAAAAAAAACAATACTATATTCTTATTAATGGATTTCGATCCATTTAAAGAAAGAAAAACAACGAAATTTACGCACAGACGATACTTTATGAACAGAACTTAGGTACACCCCCTGGGGTGAACCTTTAAATTCACCTCTTCTTCTATAACCAATCAAAGTGCCACGTAGATAATTAAATAAATAATATTAAATTTTATTTTTAAATAGGTAAAAAAGAATAACGCTAATTTTATCGATGCTGACGCCGCCAACTAAACCGTAAATTTTAAATTCTAAGCTCTAAACCTTAAATTCTAAACTCAAACCTTAAATTCTAAACCCTAAACCCAAACCCTATACCCTAAACCCAAATCCTATACTCTAAACCCAAATTGTAAACCTTAAATTCAAATCCTATACCCTAAACCAAAATCATAGATCCTAAATCCAAATCGTAAACCCTAAACCCAAACCCTAAACCCTAAACCGAAACCATAAATCCTAAATCCAAATCTAAAACTAGACGTTATAGGGTTTGGGTTTGGGTTTAGGATTTACGATTTAGGTTTAAGGTCTAGAATTTGGGTTTAGGATATAGGGTTTGGATTTAAGATTTACGGTTTGGGTTTAGGGTCTAGGGTATAGAATTTGAATTTATGGTTTAGAATTTGCGTATAGGATTTAGAATTTGATTTAGGGTATAGGGTTTTGGTTTAGAATTTAAGGTTTAGGATTTAGAATTTAAAATTTACTGTTTAGTTAGCGGTGTCAGCATCATTAAAATTAATGTTATTCAATTTTTGTTGTTTTAAAATAAATTTAATAGTTTTTATTTAATTATCTACGTGACATTTTTATTGGTTATGAGAGGAGAGGTGAATTTAAAGGTTCAGCTCAGGGGGTGAACCTAAGTTTTGTTCATACTTTATTTATTTATTTATTTTTTTTTTGGACAAAGACGATACTTTATTGAAATATGTTTTTGAAATAATATTTCTTGGTCAAAACTTCAATTAGTAGAAAAAATACAAACCCTTGAATAGAATAGTGGTGTATGTATTGAATATGATACTAAAACATATCTTATGCGAGGCCGAACGGAAAAAAAGAACATTATTTCAATACTACATAAAATTCTTTAGCTTGCCAAATAAAAAGATTACGAAGAAGGACGTGCAGCTTTTAGATAACCCGTGCATGTTCGTCATTGACAAATACTATATAAAGTTGTAAGGAAACGTAGTTGACTGAAACGTTTTTTTTGTTTTGGGCAACAGTTGACCGAAACATATCTTACTGATATGACTTAATGCAAATTAGGGCTACTAGACATCACCGGCTGAGGCGGTGGTAGCGGTGCCTGAGGAGGTCTCTTTCGCTTCTTCTTTTCATAGCTGATCCCACGCGCTTTAGCCTGCGAGTCACGCACTTCCCTTAGGTAGAGTCGAACGGCTCGTGCACCAAAAGGGTTAGTCTCTGGTGAACCACCGTTCTCTTCAAAAGCGGCTCGAAGCCGGCCAATGAGTGCGTCGAGGCTGCCCCACGCTTGTCTGAGTGGACATGTACATGGTGCTGGTGGGTTTGGATGTCCAAAGAACGGACATAGTTGCATGTGAACCTTGAGATACAAGATCGAATTAGCGTCTAAAATCAGGATTTTCAATACGTAACGTTTTAGAAAATACATTCAATTGCTTGTCTAGATTTTGAATATATACAACCACCAAATGAAAAAGCATATCATGTATACAATTTTTTATAGTGATCGAGTTAATCATTTTGCATATATACAACAATCAGAGGAATAATCACATATAGATCATATATTACATATATTAGTTTATGATGATAAGAGTTCACCTTTGGAACAATAGGATTAAACAATCATGATGTTGAAATAAATTTTGTCGGTGATTGGTAAAAGTATGTGATATATTAAAAAAAACTAAAATTAAGATCATAAAATAAACTAAACCTAGATCAGTGAGACTCAGCTCTTTGAAAGAATCACAATAACATCTACTATCATCAACAAGAATCCAGGTGAACAATAATACAAATATTGTGTACGTCAAAGAAACCCAAAATTAGACAAATAGGGTTTCACAATTTCTTTTTTTTTTGTCAAGCAGGGTTTCACAATTCGGATCTATATCTTCAGTGGAATAGTTTCAAAAGTAGCATATTGGCATATTGATGTGAGAGATACATACATATACGTAAGAATATATGTTAATATGTATACCTTGGTCTTGCCGAATTGGTCGAGGTACCTGAGGAACTCAAGAACATGAGCACCACTGCAACGGGAGAGGGAAAGTGGCGGACGGTGGTTGCGTAGATATTGTCCAAAAGTATTCCAATCTCTTCTCTTCTGATTCTCGTACCTACTCAGCTGGTTCGTCGCTGAGCCGCCGGAGGAAGACGAGGAGGAGGAGGTGGTAGTGTTGGTGGTGGCTGCTGCGGCGGCGATCATAAGGTTTGTGTTGTGTGAGATGTTTGATGTGCCTATAAAGCCGTGAACAGGATCCATGATATCAAGATCTGATATATACTTCAATTTTTTTAACTCTTTGAGATTTTGGTTTTAGGTTATGATGAATATGAGAGGAGCTTTATGAGTCTTGATATTGAGTTGATAAGGGAAATTAGATGGTGGAGAGAAAAAAATAAGGAGAAGAGGGGGTACCATAGTCATTGCAGTAATGAGTAGGCTGAATGTAGTCATGATAGTATATATTTTCTCATTTAATTTTTTGATTGACTAATAACAGTGAAATAACTAATAATGCAAGCTTGTATTTTTGACAAAGAAAATTAAATATCTCTTTAATCATTATTGTTATATTGAATTGTTTGCGGGCGAAGGTAAATTGCATATTGAAATGCAGTAAAAATGTTTTAAATAGTACAAAACAATTCATCTTTGACGAAAAGAGTACGTTTGAATAGAGTAACTCTTATAGTTTAAAACTTCATATTAAAAAAATGTTAGTTCTTTTTTTTTCTTTGTTTATCGACAAAAATAGAAATCAACTCAGTTTTGAAGAGTATCCCAACAATTTTCTCTAGTAAATTATCAACACAAATTATCACATAGAGGCAAGTCAATCCTTTTGTTTCCTAAGCTCCGTGTATTGAATAAATACATCAAATAGGTAAACCAAGAGTACATCAAATTCTTAACATGATAACCAAAAAGGAGTGTAAGACGAACTTTAATCTAACCTAATTACTTTTTAGGTAAGTTGCATTGGTACTCCATCTGACGTCCGTTTTCTATTTTAGAGACTCCTGAAACACACAATGATAACATGATCTTAAACATCTTTATTTTAAAATAGTTGTTTCCACTGTAGAAAATCATCTGAAACTATATTATGTTTTACAAAAAACGTAATAAGCTAATATTTCAAAAGGTTGGAATTTTGTTTATTTATTTAGCGACTTACAAGCTTAATTAAATAACTAATTTGAAGATCTTCTTCATTTTCAATCAGTAATTGCTTTAAATTTAATTCTTAGCCTACAAAATTATTACAAAAAAATACGAGAAAAAGACTAGAGTCATTCCATAAACATGTAGTAATGTTTTCCAATAAAAATATGTTTTATTTTCAAGATATGTTAATATCAAAATTGAAGCTTTTTTGGTCAGATATTAATATGATCTTATGTTTAGTGTTGAATTATATAATTTTCTATTCATACATATAATATATAAATGCCTATAAGATTTCCTTATTTTAAAAATATAGTTTACGCATTTTAAAATGTTTGATTTATGTTTTCATCCTATCTAGCTTTTAGTTTTTAGAATTTAGAATGATTAAACAGCTTTTATTGTTGGAATTCCCCATGTGACGTGTGTAAATGGTAAACATAAATAAAACTTAAGTGTTCGAATGCCAAAAGAATGAGTAAGATTTTGTTCAAGATTTGGCACTAAATAACAATTAAACGTACTATGAATTAAACAAAAAATAAAAAATAAAACTTAGAGTCTATGGAAGTGTATAATCCTTCAAATACATATTTGTGCTTCAATGGTAAACTTAATCTCCTACTGTAAAAAAAGGGGTAGGAAATTTTTTCGAAATATACAGGGAAAAACCAATATGCAAGTAATAAAAACTGTACATTTTCAGTACAATCTAATTGACCTAAATTCATATGGAAATTATTTACCATTCGACCATTGCGTCGCTAGAGATAATCATTCCGAACTCCTTATTTTATATTCTGAACATTTATTCAAATTCCCAAAATGTAAGTTGATCACTAAATCTACATCAGTGCAATATTTAATGATCTAAATCAGAATCTGGAATTTATGTACACAGTAAGAACCATATTTGGTTTATAATTAACCTAATCGTTATGATCAAATTTGTTTGTTTTACAAAAAAAAAGACTTCTGTGTTGTAGGTTAATTATGTGAAGAAAATAGTTTATCGTCTCGTCAAATTATTTTTTCTTCTTAAAAAAGTGTTGTATTTTCAGTTGATGATTTTTTTTTTTTTTTTGTTATCGCCCATCGTACAACGGATCAGAGTTGCAAAGAACGACACAACAATTGTCTTTGGAATATGAAATAAAAACTAGTGAACTTTTACTCACATCATTTTCATTGTCAATAACTACTCTCATTAATTATTATTTCACTGTTTAATTTTTTTGAACATCTTCAGTTAAAAAAGAAAAAAAAACGAACAACTAAATTTGATTCGGCCATTTCCTTCGTCTTTCCGACCGGATGTGAATGAACCGACCCTACGTACATGGGATAAGACCATAGGAGTCATGCCCCTACTAGTTTTTTTTCCGCCAATTGTTTTTTGATTAATAAAAACGGGCCAAGCCCATAAATACATGGTCCAACGCCGAGAAACATAAACAAAGGATAAAAGTCCAAAAACCAACTGGCTACAGTCGAAAACCTAAAACGGGCCCGCGTCCCAAACCCATTGAAACCCGTACGGCGTCAGCTGAAGAAACGCGTCAAGGATGCTGGCTGCTAACACGTGTAAGCATCTAAACCCTCGGATCGACACGCGTCACACACCGCTTCGACTTGAACGTCTCCGCCTCAAATCGCCGCCGGAACCACATCACCGTACCAACACTTCCCTGGATCTCATCATCCGCTTCAATCGCCTTCCTATCCGGTGGTCCTTCAACGAGAGCGTCATCGGACATACCGAACTCTCGTAAAGACCACCCACTCTTACTCTCGGGAGTAAATCCCGTCACCACACCCTCGACCTAACTTCTCTTGTCGGCGGTATATCAATGGAGAGCTTTCTCTACCGAAATCTCATCCGATCTATCCACAGTCCACCCGAGCCGACAAGAACAACAACCAAACCACAGACTTTAACCTCTAACACCCAATCTTCCTACGGATTCCAAACCGGTAGCGTAGAGCTTTGGTAGCTTCCACCCTCCGGAGACAAGACGGCGACGACGGAGATAGGTAAGCTTTCCCTCCCGTGAACTGAACCGGCGTCGGTGGAGCAAAAGGAGCCTCCACCTCCCGGGGTATACCGACGACGACGGAGCTGTAAAACCTCTCCCTCCCGGAAAAGAACCTTGATCTAAACAAAACCACTTCTCCACCGCAGAGAATCCTCCCCACGACCGCGTCTTTCCTCCATACCGCAACCGCCATGCATCATGGATTAGGCCGGATCCAGAGCTCGGACAAGGCGAACGTGAGAGGGATACAAAGGAGAGGCCCTAGCTGAACTTTTAACCGAACGAGACTCGGTTCCGGCGACGGAACGCGCGCTCACGCGCCGACTGTCCGCCAGAACCAAATGGATCTACTTTCTCTCTCTTAGACTCTCTCTTAGACTGTCTTTTGCTTTTTCGCCCCTACTAGTTTTTATATTACTCTCATTTTTAATTTATATATTTTATTTAATCTTTCAAACAGCAATACAAAGTCTTACAATTAGTATTAAGCAAAATTAGCTACAACATGAAATTGGTAGATTTAACTAATCGGACTACATAACTAAGTTATAGGCGCAAACTCTGGATCCTCTCACCATCACTACCTCGTCCAAGTTAATTTGGTTAGGAGTTGATAGTATTCACTTTCCTCCTTATCGAAAGCGCCAAGGAAAGGGATGCCAAATAAGCTACCTAAATCGGTTACAACTTCCATAAAGACATACGACGATAAAGAGACTGCTACTGTCGCTATTAGATAGTGAATAAACCAAAACAAAAGAAAAGAGAGACGGTAAAGACCCGATCGCAACAAAACACATGAACAACTATCCACTTCGGAAGGATAGCATCTACTTCAACTAACCAAGCAAAAGACGGGCCGAGTTCACCAAAGCTCCCAGATCTTTAGGGCTTGACTGGTGTATCCGCAGCGGTTGCGTGAGTTTGCGGATGCGGGTGGTTGCGGTTTTAAGAATTTTCTAGAGATTTGTACGATTGGTACAGCGGTTAGAAATTGGTGCGTCTGCGGGACTTTTATGACTGGTAAACTACCAAATGCAACCGCTGTTAAATAATAAATTAACAATATTTACATTTTATATAATTATAAAAGTATTAAAAATCATAATATTATAATAATTATAAAAATAATATTTATAAAATCGTAATTTTAAAATTTTAAAAATTATAGAAAATATTTTTGTTTTAAAGTTTTATAATATAAATTAAAATATAATATGTATACATTTTATAATTTCTATTATTTCAACTTAAAATTTTTATTGAATATTTTTAGTTTTATTTTTATTTTTTATTTTCTTTAAGAAAAAAATTTACCCTCCCGTAACCGCAAACGCTAGCTGGAACCAGCTTTTGATTTTATGAGGTTCAGAGCGTTTTGAAGCGATTTGTTGCGTTTACTGTGATTGTTTCAAAATGCCAACAACCGCTACTAACCGTAAAAGCTGCGTTTGCGGGTAGTAGCGGGGAAACCAGTCAAGCTCTTAACCTCTTAACCTGCAAAATTAAAGTTAACTCACTACGCAAGATCAAGCGAGCTCAGATGGTTCTGTGATGTGAGCGATGACCAAGAGCTGACACAGAGGCAGCCAATGACAACACCAGAGAATCGTCTCGACAAAGGTCACTACCGAGAACCGAAAAAGATTTATTCGACTGTTAGAAACCAAATACAGTGTCAAAATACGGGAGACAAAGAAGACCAGAGTATGGATCCAAAGGAAAAGTTGTTGCTTTCATTAACAAACAGAACTAAGAGCCGTGAAAAGAATATAGAAAATATGGAGATATGAGAAGAAGCTATCAGAGAGCCATAAACAAATCTTTCGAAAACAACCACCACACACACACGAATCGGCCTGAGATGAGCGGCCATTTCCTCCTGCGTGATACAGCTCAAGAACCGCCTCCGAGCTAAAGGAACACTTTGGTTCACACCAAACTGAGCTTAGATGGACTTGCAACTCGCCAACATCGGAGAAAACAAAGAAACCAACAACCTAAGCCGAAAGAATCATATGGTGAAACCGGCGAAGAAACACAACCGCGCTAGAATAGAGGCTCAGAACGTTATTCCTCATCACGCATGGAGAACACTGAGAGCGATTTAAAGCAGAACGATGATCTATTCCTCACTCAAAAAGACGACCACTCCCTTAAACCACCATAGCTACGACTTCGCCGCAAAGCCAGAGGCGAGTCACCACTGGAGATAAAAACCTCTCGCGAGCGGAGAATACACTGGGGAAAAATCCTCCACTAGATCTGCGAACATAACCGGAAGAGAAGAGGAGAAAGAGACAGTAGCAAGGTCGAAACATGGAAAAGGAAAAAAAGCAGAAGGGGTCCTCTGGTGCTGATATATGCGCGCACTTTCCACCAGACGCTGGAGATGAAATCAAATCTTGTTTAGGATTGAGAGAGTTAAGGAGGTGAAAAAAAATAAGTGAGGTAAAATAATTATATAAAGACTTTCTACTATTATTTTCTCCAAAATTAGTGAACTCTTTTGAGTATGATAAACTTGAGTATTCATATACGTGAGTATACAATTTTAATCTAAAACTGTTGTAGACTCCATATGTAGATAAAAAAATATCTGAGCTCATGCATAAAATATAAATTAATTAATTTACTATCAATTGGTATTAAATTTAATCCATGAATATTCTAAAAAAGGCTATTTGAGAGGATTGCGCTTTAAACCATGAAATTTAACATCATTGAAACGAAATTAAAATAATCTGAAACTAATATGATTAACCCACTTGAAATTGATCATATAATAAAGTTGTCTCTTCTGACACTTTCTTCTATAATATAGTTATAATTTCATATACGTAGATGTTTTTGAGAATATTCATGGTGTAAAAAGATTATATTGTAAAATGTAAAACTCTTAAAATTTAACTTGAAATTGTTATTTTAGAGATGAACACCTTCAAACTTCAAATTTAAAATTTTGCCCAATTCAAATATGAAATTTCTTTTGGAAATGATCTAAGGAAACTTTTTTTTTGAATTATACAGAAATATCCTGCCCCACAGAAGTAGTCCAGAGTCCAGACTAGTCACGTGTCGATCCTCTCCAGTGACCGGGATTCGAACCCAGGTGGCGGAACTCACAACCGTGAATCCTTTACCACTAGAGCTAGAAGTCCCGGTTATTTATTTATTTATTTTTTTTAGAGAACTTTTCTCCTCGTATTAGCTTTGAACATGCACATCAGCACATGGAAATGAACTAATGGTAGCAAAAGCGGCATCAGTTCCGGAGTGCTACTAGTTATCATTCTAAACATCTTTTTGACACGTTAGTTTGTTTCTTCTCATATAGCTCTAATCTGTAGTAGCTAATACTACAAATATAGACAAATACAGTAGTTTACAGTTAACCTGAGAAGATGGAATCAAGTTTACAAATCTAGTGATAGATTATCAACTTAGAGGAGAATAGGGTAGGCAGGGGCAAGGATTGAAAAGGCCCTGGATTGAACAGAATGACGATAATATTTGGTTTTGGTGTGAGTGGACAACACCTGAATGAAAAGTCGAGATTACCCCGAGAGCAGTTAGCGTCAAGGGGTAACTTGTTGCAGAGGTACAAAACTGGATGGGGACAGAGAGGGAAAAAGAGGAGCAGTGGAGTGTGTTTGAATGGTTACTTAATAAAGAAGGAGAAAGGTTGCGTCAATCAATCAATCTCACTGTTGATTTCATATCATAGTGGACCATGTGATTTTTTTCACCTGGTTTTTCATGTTTTGGCTCTTTTCTATCTTATACAAGTACAAAATAGATGTTTGGTTTATTAAATCTATACATATGTGACCGCACGGTTGTTAGTGGGAAGTGGAAACAAAAGAGAAATCCACCATATAGCCATTCGGATGTTTTTATTGAGAAAATAAAGCTGTAAACGATACAAAGATGAAGTTATGTTACTTATGTGTTAACCATGTTAGATCTCTATATTAAACTACCTAAATAATTATAAAGCATTTCAATTTCTGTTCCTGGTTTAATGTTTAAAAAAAAAATCGAGGTAATCTGAACGTACATTTAAACTAACTTTTTCAAAAACATACCTTTAAACTAACCTCCAAATATTTGAAAATGTTTACTTTATTCTTTATTTAAGTAAATGAAGAAATGGCTATGATCAAAATTTATAATTTTCAGTTTAATTAAAACAGTATTTTTATTATCCTTTTTATAGAACAACTTAAATATATGATTTAGTTGTAGTGAGAATCAGGTATCTTTTAATTTATTATGCTTTTCAGAAAATGTCTGGTGTAATAACATTAGTTTATTCATCAAAGAAATATTATTTCATTGAAGTTAGAGATCATTAAAAATTTAAAACAAAATAATTAGAAACTATATACTATATTCTATAATATTTCATCTTTCTTTTAGAGCATGAGTAATGATAAGTTCTCATCACAGTTTTTAAGATTAAAAAATTAGAAAAATAATTAAAAGGAAGAAAAAGAAAGAAAAACATATTCTTGTGGGAAAACACAAAATAGAACAGTTATTCCACATGTTCGTAATATAACTTATTCTACCAATATTATAATACACCTATTAATAATCACTATTTTTTAAACATTTTTTTAGAACATCAAACGGTGCTCTAATAATTAATGATGCTCTTATATTCATTACTGATGGCCTGGCTGCCCTTAAAAAAAGAGAAAATTGGCCACTTGGGTCGTTTTCAAGTTATATATTTGCACTTCGGATCCGCGAATGTTTTATTTGCAAAGATGGGTCGGTGTTTTTTGCGACCCATATAAACTCGTCCGGCAAATACAAAAGCTCCCTTCTCCCCTTGACTATTAACGAGTATGCCACTCCTTGTCTCACGTGCGAGCTTTTGTGGACTGTCCCGCTTACCGAGACACGCGTCTCATTAACTTCATCTTCTTACCTGCAGTTGGCGGTAAGCGACGGTGTGGTAATAATCAGCTTTACAGTCAAAAGAATCTTTACTTTCTTCTCCGGTTCTCATTGCCCCGAAGACTTAAATCGGCGAATCCTTTTTGATTTCGGATTGATATTTTCTCATCGCCACATCGTGCGCCCTAGCATTTATCTTAGAGCGATGGTGGGTAAGTCAACTCGAAGGGATCTCGAGTGAGATTGCAGCCGAAGTCGGAGCCGATCGACGGAAGCCTTGCCTCCGCAGACGCCGCTAACGCTTCCGTGTCCGTCATGGTTCTTTCTTTCTCGAACTTCATAGTCGACATCGAAGTCGGGAGAATGGCTTGATTTGTGATACCTCTAAGATCTATTGCTGTTGTCGGAACTTTTGTTTATATTCTCGCTGGCCTTATAGATGGTTCATTTCGTTTTGTAGCTTCTCCTTCGGATGGTAGTCAATCCGATCAGATGCCCAAGCGGAGGAGGTCCATATCGGTTCATCTTCTTCGCATTTCCTACCAGACTTTTCGCCGGTGCATATCCCGTCAAACTGCGTTTGAACATATATTCAAAAGCAAACGAATCGGTGAGGTTGCGGAAGTCCGAAAGATTACCCGCCATCCTCCGAAGTTGCTTGCTTCCCGTTTGGTAAAGCTGTTTCAGCTTCCGTCGTTCGCTGCAACAACTCGCCAAGCTAATTGGTAGCCTCCTCTGCCGACAGCTTGTAACTTCTGGCGTTTACACGAACTGTGGTTCACCTTCGCAACCACTCCTATTCGCTTCGCTGGGCCGAATACCGCGACGTAACGGGCTTGAACTGCGGAGCTTTCGATGTTGAGGATTCGAAGCTGGTGAAACTACTGACAAAGACGATGTGGAATCGACTTTTGATACCGCAGCGGTTCGATAACAGTACCGACGATCGAGATGTTGAGAAACCGACATCTTGCTGATTGGAAACGCCTTCCTTTGGCGCTGATCGCTTTGGTTGATGGTCTTCTCTGCTGCAATAACAAAAGTCTTAAACTGACTCCGAGGTACGTTGCAATGCTGTCGATGTTGAGAGGTTTTGGCGTATCCATGGGGTAGAGAGTCTTTCATGGTGACAATTCCTCGCTTATCCCTCCTATCTCGGAAGAAGTCCCGAATCCTATTGAGACGATGCGACAGCGGCTGTCTCGAAGACGACAACTGCCTATGGTTTTCCCCGCTCGCAGCTTGTTCGCTTTTGAGTGTGTTCCTCTGCTCTTGGAAAAGATACACGCCGGTTTGTCCACCGCAACTTTCTTGGATGACCCGGCGGCTTGCGCAAACCCGCTGACCATTCTTACTGCGGCAGACGCCGTGGCGTGGAGAATGATCCGCGTGTAAGTTAGCTAACACGATTTTCATACCGTAGTCATCGCGGTCTCCCAATTTATGCTATCTTTTTGTTTTTGTTGATGCAGCTTACCATCTCCTTCGCCATCACGCCGGAGGAGGAACGCCTGCTTTTGTTGAACGAGGTTGAAGACACCCAAGTTACTTCTCGCTTCAGAAACCGCTGAGTGGAGAAACGTTTGGAGTTGAAGACTTTCCGGCGGAGACACCTCCTTCGCCTAAGGTGGACAGCGACACGGTGCCGATCAGTGTGGGGAAGAGAACCCTGTACCCAATCCCGTACACCGGCGTAATTTGCGACCGCGTAAACCAGTGGATGTTAAAATTCAAGATATATCATCGGAAGAAGACAGTGAGCCAGCGGTTTTTTCTTGCTCAAATGGATGTACGTATGAGAAGATGCAAGCATTCTTAGTGGCGCAGTACGAGAAGATTTCAACCCAGATTAAGGAGATGGAGAGAAACATACGTAGGGATTTGGGTTTGCCCGAGAGAATCATCAGTAATAGCCGGAAGAGGAAAGCAGGCGACGATAATCATGTACAGACTTCCTCCCCTGAGAGTAGTGGCCTTAAACCACGGCCTAACCAGAGTGGGAAGAGGAGAAAACGGTTCGCGAGTGCTTCAGTTGTAAAACTCATTCGTATTCGCTGCGAGCAGGCGGAGACAGGACAGCTGCAGTTGAGAGACCGAGTTGAAAAGTATCCGCCAAAGGTCGCTGCAGCAACTTTGGACCGTCTACCCGTCGGGTTATCTCATAATCACCGGTTCATTGTGTTTAATTGGTGTACACTTTCGCTAATCGTTAGTGTGCGGATGACTCCAGTACCTGGCACACCGACGAAGAACCCACGGACCATGCGCTGACGCCACCCACCGCCGAAATTTGATAGATCAGGTAATGTGTTCGATAGTTGTGTTTTTACCTCAATGTAGCACGGTTTTAATTCACCGGGAGGATGATCAGCAGCCACATACACCATCTACTGCCCTCATCCCGCATTGGGATCCTTTATGTGTTCAGCCCCACCGTATGTGTTACCACCGAGGTCAGTGTGATTTAAGATTGAGCTGGTGTATTTCCCTATCTGACGTATTTAATATTGAGGCTGCTGTGTTGTTCTTGTGACAAATTGCAGGTACCGCCTATCTTCGTTATGGCGGGCGGCTCCCGATGGCATGGGAGAAAACAAACCCGCACCGCTATAGGTCCGTCGGAAGTGTGCGTTCATGCCATCCCCACGGGAGCTAAATTCGACTCAAAGCCAAGGTTACATCGACCGAAGTGGAAATGTCGCCGCTCGATTATATAATGAAAGCTGCTTTGGTTTGTTATATGTGAACACTTCGTAACACCGTGATTAACCGCATTTTTGCAGGAAGGTGATCGTCTTGGACACGACAAATCTGTCACTGCTCAGTACGCACCACCTGATTTGAGTGTAGAGGCACAGGTAGTTTAAATTTTTTTTCCCTATTCGCTGTACACCCAAGTTTCGCATCCAACTTACTGCTCTCATGCAGCACCGGCAAAACGAGGAGTCTGTCAAAGAACGGACGATTGAACCTTTAGAAGATCCTACACATAAGGTATTCGTAATGTCTTAGTTGGTGTACACCGGAATCCAAAATTAATCGCCTTCGCTTTGCGGAAACGATTGTTCCCGATGCCAGCACCGGAGAAGTGAGCGGCGTTCAGGTATTGTCGGTGGTTCTAGTTATGGTGGATTCTTAGTTGGTGTACATCTGGAATCCAAAATTAATCGTCTTCGTTTGCAGGAAACGATTGTTCCCGATGCCAGCACCGGAGAAGTGAGCGGCGTTCAGGTATTGTCGGTGGTTGTAGTTATGGTGGATTCTTGGTGTGCATTCTTTAACATTAAAATGCTGTTCGCGTCCAGGAAGCGGTTACGCCGACTGATGTGGACTATAGTCAGCATGAGGAAAACAGGCATGAACGGATCTCGATCCTCTACGCCGGGACGGAAGAAAACATAGCATCCCCTGTCCGGAGAGAACACTCGAAAAGCGGTTCTCTATTGTTGATGTGACTAGCGATACAGCGCCGGTTGATGCCGACGGCGATATGACAGTTGCAAAGAGGACATCTCCGCTGATACCCAGATGCAAGAAACCGGAGCTGATCAGCTGTCTGAGCCGGAAGAGGACTCCAAGGTCGGTGCTGGTAAACGGCAGCGCAAGAGATCCAGGAAGCTGACGGGAGTGTACGAAGCCGATCCTAGGTTGAAAAAGCTGTTTGATAGCGCCAAAAAGGTTGAGTATAAGCCGATGGAGGAGACGGACTCTGCGTGTTTGAGGAGTTCGAACAGTTTTGTCCGAAAACACCGATTCGTAAGTGTCCTATCTCGCCTTTAGGTTATATATATACACCCGTGCATAAGTTCTTTTCGTGGGGTTGAATTTGCGGACTTTCCAGATCAATACCGGTCACTCTGTCGACAATCGGTTCTTTCTTGACATGGCTGAGCCTCAGAAATGGTTGACCGACGAGGTAATAATCTCCCTGATTTTTGTTGACGTGCTTACAATAATGTGAAATAGCTGCACACCATCGTTTATGTTTATCCAATTTTACGTATAGAGCGTTGCAAGTAATTGTTTTTTCATATCTTCGTTGAACAGCACATGCATGTCCTAATGAATATGTTGTGGAGGCGTCAAGGGAAACATCTTCACAAGGACGGGATTGTCATTTTCGATCAGTACTTTACTAAAACCATTCTGTCATACTGGTCTGAGTTTGAAGCTGCCAATGATAAGCTGAAGTTCGAATGGGGGCCAAACATACCAAAGTATGTGACAGGGAAGAGGAGATGGCAATCAATGAAGTTGGAACTTGTTCGCGATGTCTATACCGTCTATGCACCGATGAATTGGGGTGGAGACCATTGGGTTGGGCTACGCATTGATCTGAAGGACTCTCAAGTGATGATATATGATTACTTCGTGCCTCACAACAGCGACGAGGAGGTTAAAATACCGACCTCTTTTAACCAAAAACATCTGTTACACATGTCTTCCGCCTTGCTCTGCTCAATGCCCAATAGATCCCAATCCTGGTCCAAAATAGGAGAACACGGGCAACTGCGGAACATTGGGACCACCGCTGATATGAATTCCTCCCTCTTTGTGATGAACCAGCGCTATGGTCCAAATTCCACCCCGCGGCGATGATCTAGCAACCATTCCTATTTGACCAACGGATTGTCGAGAAGAGTGAAAATAACTCCTCTCGCCGTTAAAATATTTGCAGTCATTGCATAATGATACGAGCTCTCGCACCTGCATCTCAAGGCTGACTTTAACAAAGCTAATCCCTCTTCCTCGGCGATCGAAGTCCGTAGAAATACTCTACACCCTTGATCTAAAATGTACTTGGGTTCCCCGCGGCGTAGCATCTTCTCAACAATCTGTCTTCAAAACCCGGATGAAAAGGGTGTTTGAACATATCGACGGACGCATACACCCCAACTCCATATGACAACGCACACAAGGATTTGCAAGTAGCGCGGACTCTGTAAAGATCTACAAAAGAATTGGCTGCGACGCGTTCCACTACTAACACTTGAATCTCTTGTGGGAGGCTTAATATAGGGAATTCTAGCATTGTGGGACGGATTTTTCGCGTACGGAACGACTAAGTTGTATTTCTTAAGAACTTATACCACCATAAATTGTCAAGACAAGCAGTCTCTTTTAAAAGGAAAGATAAACCCAAGTTGCAATGAAAAAGTGTCTTATACGAAAGAGTGTATTTCGCAATACGCCATCAGTTGCAATGACGTACACCATGAAGATTACGCTCATTCTTGGTGTACGCTTTTCTTTTATAAGCACAAATTAGATTAATCACAGAAAAATAGATTAAAAAACAAACAAACCCATTTTGAACTGTTTTTCATCATTATACCCACTCGGTAACGTAAGCTTCATAATGTAGTTTGAAATTAAGGCAACCTTCTGACATGGAAAAGACATCTTTTTATACATATTTATACTAATTAATGTATGAACTTAAGGTATTCTCATCTCTTTCTTCGTTGGTGTACGAACACGCGTACACTTATGGATTTAATGCCAATTTAAATTTAAGTAAACTCTGCCTACGACAAGAAAGTTTCCAACTTTATTCCGCATGGTCCAATCAGTCGAAGATTTAATTCTACCGAGGAGTCGCAACCATTAAATTCGCATGGTTTCAACCGAGGAGTAGTAATGGAACGCTTCGTTTCCAAAAATAATTAAATATATAGTAATTCGTTGTCATTCTACACACATTCTCTGCAAACACCTTTCTCAGCAAACTTCCTTTTCGCATACTTTCTCATTTCCAAAATGGTGTACGATATTAGCCGGTAAAATTTCGGTGAAAATACAGGCGATTCTTCTACAGTTTGCCTGATGTCGCCAACCGCCGAGGAGGAGTTGATAGCGTTGGCCAAGGCCGGGCTGAAGGAAGAGATCCGCCAGGGTCTGAAAAAGGAGGAGTTTGCCACCCTCGACGCCCTGTTCGAGGAGGCAGAGGAGGTTGAGGAGGGTTTGAAGGAAACACCTCCTTCCAGCCCTCGCAAACGCCGCCGCACAAGCCCCGATCACCGCAGTAGCAAACGGGGACGCAAGTCGGTGACAAAAGGTGACCCGGAAGATGAGGGTTACAGTTATGACGGCGAAGCAGCGACGGAGGAGGAGGGTTCAGAGCGTGACTACTGGAAGTGGATGGACATGGAGACGGACGTCGAAAAAGACGACGCTTCCGACAACGACACCGACTCCGACTGCAACTCCGGCAACGACTCCGACTCCGACTCCGACTCCGACTCCGACTCCGACACCGACTCGACTCCGACTCCGACACCGACTCCGACTCCAACTCCGACACCGACTCCGACTCCGACACCGACTCCGACTCCGACTCCGACACCGAGTAGCAACCTCCCACTCTTTTAATAATTAATAAATATTTTGTATTTCAATGTATTTCTTTTTTATTTTGAACTCTTTTAAATTTATAATATTTCTGTTTATTATTTAAAATATTTTATATTTCTGTTTAACTACAACCAGCCACAATACCTGATCGCCGATCACTTCTCCAGATGAGATCGTCCTGCCATCGGGTACAATCGTTTCCTGCACGCAAACGATTAATTTCGGATTCCAGGTGTACACCGGCTAAGACATTACGAATACCTTATCTGTAGGATCTTCTAAAGGTCCAAGCGTCCGATCTTTGACATACTCCTCGTTTTGACGGTGCTGCATGAGATCAGTTAGTTGGATGCGAAACTTGGGTGTACAGCGAATAGAAAAAACAAAATTTCAAACTACCTCTGACTCTACCGTGGTGCGCATCGAGCAGGATGAATTGTGAAAAGGTTGGCCTCCTCATCTTCCATGGCATTTCCCATTTTTAAATTGTGGTCGCTGATTATCTTCACTCTATATATTTGGTTAGCTGTATGCAACAGCATACATATTTAGATTCAAGAGTTCTCTAGAAGGTTTGATTTCTTCACTTTAATCAAATATCATGTACACCTTACAGGTAATCATGTGCACCTGGAAGATTATGACGTACACCATATCAAATGTATCCAAAAACAGCTAATATGTTATCACAAATATTAAAGGATATGAAAACCATAATGTATTAAGTACGCTCATCCTGGTGTACGCATTAATCAAGTATCATGTACACCTTACAAGTAATCATGTGCACCTGGAAGATTATGACGTACACCATATCAAATGTATCCAAAAACAGCTACGTTGTGGTTACCAAAAAACAAAGATTTCGGTTTTCGAAAAGATGAACGACGTTGCTCCCAAAAAATGTACCCTACCAATCATGGCTTCGGTTTCTTGCAAGTACTCTTCTTGTGACCCTCCTCAAAACAATTGGAGCACTTGTTCGGTTTTTTCTTTTTACTCGCCCCCTGCTGTAAACGACAAAGTATATATTAATTGGAACATGTACTATGGGGCACTGATTTATTTGTTAAAGTCGAAGTTGCAGTCTTACCGAACCTCTCCGCCGATAGTTTGTGTTTGATTCCTGGCCTTCCCTTCGCTCTTTGGTCATGGGTGGACAAAGATCAACCTTTAGTATTTCTGCTGGTACTTCAATATCCTTTGGATCCTGAACCGGAAGTATGATACCCTCAACAGCGGCTGCCCATGTTTCTTTGAGATGATGTTTACTAACATACATGTTGTACTCCATATTACGAGAAGAAGCAGCAGCAATGGCGTGTCGGCAAGGCAATCTAAGCATCACGGAATTGAGGCAAGTGCAGGTCCGTTTTCCAGATCAACGGTGAAACTGAAGCCCGTTGCCTTGTGCGAACTTCAATTTCCATGTGGAACATGGCAAAACAAGAAGGCCGGTGACAGCACTAGCTGTTCCACCAGAATTTCTTCAATTTTATCGGGAATATTCCCTTCATCTTACCGATATCGCATCTCCGGTCTCAAACCATGTACACAACTTCCACGAATGAATTCAAACAATGCCATTATAGGACTATCACGAGCTGGCAAAGAGGCTTGTTCAACGATTCAGCAGCGTTAGAAGTCATCATGTTGAACCTGTCTCCTTTGAAATGTGAACGGCCCATAACTTCTTATCGATTTTCTAAATAATCCCAACATTGCCAATCCGTAAGTTTAATAAGCTCCATGATCTCATTAAACTCGACACTTTGAACGACTCTCCGCTCGCCAACCATAGCCTTCTGTTATTTACCCTTATATTTCTCAGCCACATTACGTTGAAGGTGTACAAGACAAATTTCATGGTGTGCACGCTGGTACCATTTCTCTTTGGCTGCAAAATTGCTGCACATCTATCCGATATCATACTTAAATCACACCCATCTTCTACAATAGTAGATAGCCTCTCAAAACCAGGACCAAGATTCTTTGTTCTCGCTTCCACTACAGCGAAAGCAATGGGGAATACGCTGTTAGCATCTTGTCCGCTGGCAGTTAGCAAACAACCTTTGTACTTGCCAAACATGTGCGTCCCGTCCACCACGATGACCTTACGCAGGTGCTTCCACCCATCAATGCATGCTTTCAGGGACATGAATGCATACTTGAACCTTGTTTTTCCTTCTATATCGAGTTCGGTTTTGATATCAGTTATCGCCTGTGGTTTGCAACCTTCGAACATGGAAGTACTGTGGTAGCATCTTGTAAGATGTCTCCTCTGTTCCTTCTTGGCGGACGCAATCGCTAGTTCTTTTGCTCTCCAACCTTTCCAGTATGAGCATGTGTAGTTGAATTCCGTTCGCAATATTTCAGGGAGTTCCATAGCACGCGGTCCAGAGTAGAGTCTCTCGTATTTTGACCGCAACAGAGCTGCAAGCACTTTTGCAGTACCATGTTTTCTGTACTTTCCTCGAAGATCTGATACGCATGTATGTGTAAGAATGGACTTTCTAACAAGATAAGTTGGTGACTCACCGAGTTGCACCGCCAATACCCTCCACTTACATTCCGCGATCGTAGCATTTCGCCGTGATTCGGCGCATAATGCCGCAGCTTAAAAGTACACACCTTCGCAATTGCATAGACGGCCAACGCCAACTTGCACTCCGCCTTGTCTTTAAACGCCCTACCAACGATATGTTACTGTCCTCCTTGCTGAAGTCGATTTGCAGAGGCTGGCAGCTCGTTTCATCCCTTTCACGATACCCACCATCTACATCATTATATCCGTACATATCTGATACAGAAATCCCTTTCATGAATGCTTCGCCACCCTTAGTTTGTGTAGTTGCGGCGCCAGGAGGATCAGTAAACACATCGTCGTCGTCTTCAATCTCACGGTTGTGCCTGTTAAATTTCTTCGGAGGAGTATCCAGAACTACATCACCACTATCAACCGGTTCTACACCCTCAGTGTGTGTCCTCTTCGAGACAGGAGTATCAGCAAACGCATCTTTATCATCATCTTCAGTCACCCTGGTGTCTTTGTTTTTCGTTTTAGTTGGCGTGACGTGAACAATACCATCGCCTTCATCGATATGGGTTGCTTGGGTGTACGAACTAAAACCACAGCGAGAGGATGATATATAATCGTTTCCTACATCGCTAGTGTCCGTTGAAAGTGTCTGCTTGGAAGTGCTTTTATCTGATTTACGCCCACGAGCTACAGCGTTTACCCGCCCGGACCCTCTCTGTCCAGTCCCCACGCCTCTGCCACGAATACCACCAGAACGCCTAATACCATTACCACCAAACTGTCCACCATGTTTCCCTGTGCTTGGCCCCTCTTCAAAATCATCATCGTCGTCCTTATAACCACAACCGTCCCGAATGTAATCATCCCACTGATTGTAGTCGTAATCGTAATCATCTCCTTCGTCTTCTAACATAACATCTTCCCTGCTTGCTCCACCGTCCACCTCCATAGCTCCAGAGGTTCCTACTACCTCAGCTTCACTTTTGTCCATTGGCTTCTCAAGACATGGCCTTCCCGTCTCTTCTTCACTACACATTTGTTGAGGTAAATTATCTTCCTTATTCAATCCATTTTTGGCCTTCATTATTCCTCCATTCACTACTCCAACTTCATTCCCACACCGTTATCCTTCTCCTGTTCGCAGCTCTCTTTATTAGGTCGGAACTGCGATTCAGATTAGCCCCACCGATCGCGATTCAGATTAGCCCCACCGATCGCGATTCAAGATAGCCCCACCAGACTGAGATTTGCTTTTGTAAAGTGCTTCAATTGCTTCAACTTCTTGCACCCAATCAACGTCATCTTGCTCTGGAGCTCCCAAAGGTGCATTCATTGGCGACATTATTGCTCTTTCGGACCTAAGAAATATCATTTCTCCCGCAACACGCCTCGAATGTGACGAAGAGATTGACAGACTTGTCTCAACGGTGTAAAGCCTTGAAAATCCTTAAATCGTGTCCGTTACTATCTCACCCGGAGCAGCCCCTGTACCCACCATATCACTCTCTCCATCATTAAGCCAGATCGCATTTCCACGAGACTTCCCGCTCCAATAGCCCATACTCAGCAAAGATACTACCTTTTAACCCTCAACACCTCTAATTCGGATAAATCGATTGCTCTACCCATTCTATCATTATCTATCTTGAAATCCCAAGCTCCGTGTCATACATTATCCACCTCCCAGCCATAACGACAATGCAAGAATTACAGCCACCTACAGTCCAAGAAAAGTTACCGTTAGGGTAATTGCAAACGAGGAAACCCAAATTTATGATAAAAGAATATCGTACCATCGCCGGTCGTCGTACTAATTTCCTTCTCTTTCCCATCATCGCTGACCCGCCGCTCCGGCACCGATAATTGTTTCCATCGTTTTCAGTTACGGTGGATGCACCTCCACCGCTTGAGAACCAATATATCTTCGCTATTAGGGTTCTTTTTTGTTGTCCACCGCTTCTAAGTTAATCTTACCATTAACTAATAAGACCCACAAATTAGTTTAATAATATTATCACAAATATATGAAACTGGCGGGAAAGTAGATTAAGCTCGTTGTGTAACAGGTCACCTGCTCAACCGGTCACCGAGAAAAGAAAAAGCTTCAGCCGGCCACTCGCACGTGAGAAACCATGAAAGTCGAGTGGGTCGTTAAGTTTTTGGGTCATTTCCTATGGGTCGCTGCCATAGTTTCATGGGTCAAAACAAAGAAGTTTCTGGGTCAAAAGGCCAAAATGGCCATCGATTTTACTCTCTCACATAGGCGGCCCATTTCCACAAATAAAACTTCCCGCGACCCGAATCCCTAATTAAAACTTAGACGCGACCTTAAACACTAACGGACTCCTTAAAAAGACAGGGTTTATTTGTAACTAGATTTGTATTTGATGCCATTAATAACAATGACATGATGTTTTGTTTGTGATTAGCTTTGTAGTTGATGCCATTAATGGCAATGATATTCTGCTTTTCTTTATGCTACATTTGGTGGTGGAGCTCTATAGTGCAGCCCAACAATTTATTCTACTAATCTTCTTCATACATAAAAGGCAGTAAAATATTCCTACTAGATATGTAATTTAATTATTTTAATGTTTTTTTTGGAAATAATTGCTCATTTTACGTACTTATTATGGAGCAAGAAGGCACATAGATTGCGTACGATTATTGAGTAATTAACGGAAAAGTTATCTGGACACAAACAGTTTTACTAACCATTTAACTTTCCGTACAATGATTAACTTATGCTGGGCCGCCAGAAAAAAAAAAGATTTAACTTTTTTTTTTCTTTTTTTTATAAAAAAGATTAACTTATGCTGTTCTTACTTTTGGGAACCAATCCACGATTCATTACAATAATGCAAGAATATCATATATATTCAAGATCTGATACCATAAGCTATAAATTGAAATATAATATAATATTGTATGAATACTTTTCACATTTCAAAACCATATATACAAAACATAGGTACTGTGTTGAAATTCCAAGTATAAACGTATTGTCAAGAAAACACAAGCGTAACAGAGATAGTTTCAATGGTCGAGAAACTTTGATCTCACAACACAATGAAGGAGAGAGATACTCCCCATGGAGTAAGTAGTAGTACCTGTCTATTTCAGACACGGTACAGTTTAATAATCTGATCGATCTTGGCACGACAAACCGGACATCCCCATTTCTTGGCTTTGATCTCGGTTAAGCAAGACATGCATCCCGCGACATGTCCACACGGGACACAAACAGCTTCAGATGGAGCGTCAAGACATATCGAACACTGGCCAGAGCTTCCGTCATCTTTCTTTTCACCATCTGTTGAAGCTGGTAGAGGAGATGGAGATGGAACATCGACAGGTGTTGAATCGATTGTTGGGTAATGAATAGGACCTTCCTCCACAGTTTCTATATCCTCGTCTGCCAATGGAGGAGCTGATGGTGAAGGTTCATGGACAGTAACACTTTCATGGCTATTGAAACCGGAGGTGCTTGCTTTTCCTGAGGGAGGTGGAGTAGGAGGAGGAGGTGCAGTTGATGAGCTTGGACCGGTTGAGGAACTTGCTTCGCCGATAGAATGGTGATTGATATTTGGTGTGTCACTCATAGCAGGATGAAGTGGTGGTGCAGACGGTGTCGTTTGGAGAAAGACTGGGGGATGCGCTGGCTGTATATTTTTATTGCATGAGAGTAATTGAATAGACCAAAGGGTGAGTAAATGAAACAATAAGTCTTTGTAAATTTAATGGCTAACGATTTTGATATTACCTGTGGAATTCCTTTACATGCATCACAAAACCACTTAAGCTGTTGTCCGTCACCTTCAATCGAGGGCGCCAGTTTAAGACGTGTTTCTGTACGAAAGACAGCACAAACTTACATGTTTCTACTTCACTTAAACATAACATCTATAATGCAAGTAACAGATAAACAGAGACATCGATTTTAATACTGTCTTTGCAGATTTCAAAAATGGAGGTGGAAGAAAATTTGTATGTAAACTAAGGATGGTAGCTAGCGACTAAACAGTGTAGACTTACGCCTAACTACTTGAGGCCTACGTCTCCCGTGGGAGGCGCAGGCCCTTCGTCTTTGCCTCCTGCGGCTTGGGACTATCCACCAGCATAAAAGTTCAATCATCATCCACAAAACAAAGAGGTTGCATGTCAGCAACATATAAAAGTAGCGAGAAATTACTTGTAGAGTTATCGACAATCATCACTGAAGTATCAGACTGCTTCCCTTTTGGTTCCTCCAAATTTGCTTTCCACAAGGGCATCACTGTGCGTGGCTGTGCATCCTGATTACATCATACAAAGTTAGAAGCACATAGGCAAACACTTAAGAACATCAAAAGTGAAACGTACTGACTTTGTTCTCTGGATTATTAATATTAATGATCATCGTACCTGCAGACTAGCATACACAACCAGCTCCAACTTGAAAGGCTTTGCAGGGTTTCTTGAACCAGTTGGTACGATGACTACCCATCTGCAAACCACAAGGTTTAGAGAAGATTTTATAGCCATATGCATAAAGAAATTAAATTCCCTAGAATTCATAGGAAAAGAAAAAACAAGTTTGCCATGCACACGAACAGATTCAGCTGCATGTGTGTGTAACACAGAAAGGGACTCATAAGGGAAAAGTTTAATGAATACTACTCACACTCTTCTTGAAAGAAGCTGAGGAGCAAATAAATCAAGAATGGCAGGCCCGTAAAACTCACGCATCCAGCCAGAGAACAAGCAGATGTGACTCTAAAGAATCAAAAATTCAATAAAATTAACAAATCCACAAAGTAAGCATATGTTTTCACAAGTGGGGATCACAAAACATACCTCAATAGCACGCACGACATTGCTGAACCCTTTGACTCTGGCGACCTCAAGCGGTGTTTGACAATCATCATTGAGAACAAGTGGATTAGCTGCCAAACATCAAATTATGTCATATAAGATAAAAAGACGCAACAACTACTTTATACTAAACTCACAAGAGATTAACAAAAGAAAAACATACCACCATGTGAAAGAAGTAGCTTAACAGTGTTCTCAAGACCTCTTTTAGCAGCATGGTGCAGCGGAGTTCCCGCATGGCGAGCTAATTAATGATACCAAGAACAAGAAGACCACATTAGCTATTATCACATTCTATCACCAAAAGAAGGAAGGTTCTTTAAAGTTGTACCAGGACGATAAGCATTAACATTAGCACCCAACTCGATCAAAGTCTTGGCCACATCGTAAAGCTCCGAGTTCATGCAAGCCATGATCAAAGGCGTTTTGCCTTCTCTATCCATCCACTACATCCACCAAAATCACACATATCACATTTACTTAAAACGATCGTAAAACCCTAATTTTCGAGCAAATTCAATCAACGAAATTGAACCTCGAGGTCTGCTCCTTCGCGACGAAGAGATCGAATCCCTTCAGCGTTACCGTAGCTCACTTGCTGAAACAGCAATTCCCCTTTCGATTGCTGTTGCCCCATTTTTTTCCTTCGTAGATCAAACCAAAAAATCCAGAAAATTCAACGAAAGGAGGAACGATCGGGCAACACAAGGAACTCTAGAGCGAGATCTCGTCTTTGCTGTGGTAGTTGAATCGATCGAGAAAAATTTTCTCGGGAAAATTGAAGTTTTTTATCAAACAAAAAAAAAGGGAAACGATAAGGGAGGGAAGGAAGGAAGGAAGGAAGGAAGGAAGGGTCCCAGAAATTAATGACACTTGTTTTTTCCTTAGTGAAGAAGAGAGTTGGGGAGAAAATCAGGTCCATTCCAAAGTTGAAAGACTTTGTATTACACGTTTTCTCTATTTTGCGAAATACTCCCTGCATTCTACACAATTTTAACTTTTCACCCACTGATTATTTCTTTGATTAATAAGTTATTTTTTTGTGTGTATATTTTGTCAATTAACAAAATAAAATACAGGGTTTGAGGCACTTAAGAGACTTATTGGATCAATGATTTGAAAAACATGAATATATATATATATATAATCTAAAATTTTATTAGATTTTGAAAATAATTATTACAAATTTTAAATTTTATTTGAAGAAATTTCAAAATTTTCGAAAATACAATTGAAATTTTAAAAAATTTATTTACAATGATATTGTTATTCTTTAATAAATATATTTTGATTATTTATATAAATGAAACATATAAATTTTGATTTTCAAAGAATGTATTTACTTTTCTCATTTCAAATTTACTTTTAAAGTAAGTAAGAATTTTTTTTTAGTTTTTTAAAAAGTAGCAATTACCATCATTGTTGTATTCATTATTTGATAGATTTTTTTTGGGAGGGCGGAGTTATTGAATCAAGGATTTGAGTAAATCTTAAAAAGTTTTGTCACTAGTTTAATGGTTTTTTAAAAAAATTTAAAAATCGATTTTCAAATATTTTGTTTCTTTATTTATTTTTTTCATTTTAAACAGTTTGATTTTCTTTTTGAAAATATGAAGTAAATTTGCTTTATTTTAAACAAATGTTTCAAATACCATCATAGGAGGTGGTATCTCGATTCATTGTTTTTTCACTAAAAATATCATCCAAACTCTATTAAATCCAATTTGATAGATTTTATTAACAAAATCTATATTTTCCAATAAGATGAAATTTAGAGAGAACTCATACAAATGACTAATCCAGTAAGTTTAGATTTCATATGGAATTTATAAATTTTTGATACAATAAGAGGGAATTTGAAAGAAGAAAAAAAAATTCTCTCAAATCTTTGATCCAATAAAACCTTCTTTATTGAAAAATACAAAATTTCCAATATATATATATATATATATATATATATATATATAAATGTCAAATACAATAAGAAATTATTTGAAAATGAAGTTCTCTTAAATATTTGAACCAATAAACTAATTTAGTTATCAAAATAAAATATTTATGAAAACAAAGGCAATTATATATGTAAAAAGTATATGCTATCTTTAACGAAAAAACTAACAATCAGTTACAAATTAAAATTTTCATGGCTACTAAAATAATAACAACGTAAAAATAAATTTAAAATTTAGGTAATATTTTGAAGCCACTAAAATCTTATCTTTTTCTTTTATTTACCACTTTCATTTTTTATTTTTGATATCAGTAAAACATCAAAACGTTAACTTATAATTTTATAATATCGAAAAATTTATATAAGGACAAAATATTATACCCGCAGGAAGGACATAATACTGATACAAGATAATAATCGAGAGCGAATATATTATAAGAAGGAGAAGAGATGGTGTGTTACAATTGAACGAATTCTTTCGTTTATATAGAGTAAAAAGCAAAAGTTACTGTGCACGTATAGTGACGGTGGGCTCCACATGAATTTACTTCACACGAAAATTTCAATATTCGGTGCATCTTTAATTACATTCATATTTCCAAGTTTATAACACTCCCCCTTGGAGACCAGTGTCACTATCGTCTCTAGCTTAACGTCTTTGTTGCCTCGTTAAAAATCTTTCTAGAAAAAAACAATGGAAAAAACCATAGTAAGATAAAAAGAGTACAAACACATAAGCTTCCCCTCGAATGAACAGTCATAGATCCTTCTGATGACGCATTCTAATGTTATGAACATGTTTTCTGAACACCGAGGTAGGAAGTGATTTTGTGAATAGGTTGGCTGCACTGTCGCATGATCGGACATATCTTACTTCAATCTCTTTCTTCTTCTCTAGCTCTTGAGTGTATGAGAAGAACTTCGGATGTATATGTTTGGTTCTATCGCTTTTGATATATCCTTCCTTCGTTTGAGCAACACATGCAGCATTATCTTCATATGTAATAGTTGGTTCCGTATTTTTGTCAATTCCACTGCTTCAATAGATGTATCGGCTTATTAATCTTAGCCATACACATTCTCTACTTGCTTCATGGAGTGCAATGATCTCAGCATGATTTGAAGAGTTGGCTACAAGTGTTTGTTTATGAGAACGCCAAGATATAGCAGTACCTCCGATCGTGAAAACGTATCATGTTTATGATCGGGCTTTGCGTGGATCTGAAAGACATTGTGCATCTGCATAACCAATCATTTGACCTTTCGAATCTTTAGGATAAAACAAGCCCAAATCAATGGTCCCTTGAAGGTAACGACATATATGCTTAATTCCACTCCAATGTCTCCATGTGGGAGATGAGCTGAATCTTGCCAAAAGATTAATAGCGAATGATATATCAGGCCGTGTACAATTTGCAAGGTACATCAGAGCTCCGATTGCACTTAGATATGGAACTTCCGGACCAAGTATCTCTTCATTTTTCTCAGATGGTCGAAATGAATCACTTTCAATACTCTTTTAGTATATGTGGATAGATGCACAAATATATCATTTTGAGAATGCTCAATTTGTAGGCCAAGACAATACTTTGTCTGTCCGAGATCTTTCATCTCAAATTCTCCTTTGAGATATTCTGATGCCTTTTGTATTTCCTTTTGAGTTCCGATAAAATTAAGATCATCAACATATACCGCGATTATCACAAATCCGGATGTTGTTTTTTTGATGAAAACACAACATCGGGATTATACCATTGAGACAACATCCTTCTTTTGATAAATGCTCATTGAGACGATTATACCACATACGTCCAGATTGGTTTAATCCATATAATGATCTTTGCAGTTTTATTGCACATAACTCTTTAGGTTTGGAATTTAATGCTTCTGGCATTTTAAATCCATCATGAACTTTCATGTAGATATCAGTATCTAATGATCCATAGAGATAGGCTGTAACAACATTCATGAGACGCATCTCGAGATTTTTTTCAGCTGCTAGACTCATCAGGAATCTAAATGTGATTGCATCCATAACAGGAGAATATGATTCCTCATAATCGATTCCAGATATCTGAGAAAACCCCTGGGCCACAAGGTGAGCTTTGTATCTTGTAATCTCATTTTTCTCATTTCGTTTTCTAACGAAAACCCATTTGTATCAATCTTGTCTCACATATGCAGGTGTGAGTGCAATAGATCCGAACACTTCTCGTTCATTAAGTGAATTAAGTTTGGTTTATTGTATCTTTTTTTTTGTTCCAATCATGTCTCTTTTTACACTCATAAACAGATTTGGTTCAGGATCTTCGCGTTCTTCATTTATTTCACTTAAAACAATGTATAAGAAAGCATCATCAACATCATCTTTTTCATTTCTTTTCCATATCTTCTTATTATGGATGTAGTTGATAGAAATTTCATGATTACTTTCTGGCTCATGATGCTCAACTTTGTCAGTATCCTCATTATTTGTTTCTTCCAAAATACTGTCTGCTATTTTGGGTGTGTCATTTATCTGACATCCTTTTGTTTTCTAGGATTTTTATTCTTAGAACCAGCAGGTCTACCACGCTTCAAGCGTGTTTTAGACTCACGTGTATCATCTGGTTTTCCTTGCTCATTTGATATTTTGATACAAGCAGGAGCATTTGCAGCTGGTATATGAGATTTAGTTACCGTCTTGGTATCTGCAAATGCATCAGGTAGCTAATTAGTTATACTCAGTAAGTGCATAATTCGTCGAACTTCTAGTTCTGACTCTTTAGTAGGAGGATCAAGATATAACAACGAAGGTAAACTCCATTTGATATCATTTCCTACATTTTTGTTTTCTCCCCTAGAACTGGAAATACTTTCTCATCAAAATGACAATTGGTGAAACGTGCCATAAAGATGTCACCAGTATGTGGTTCTAGGTATCGTATAATTGATGGAGAATCACAACCAACATATATTCTCAATCTTCTTTATGGTCCCATCTTTGTATATTGTGGTGGTGCTATTGGCACATATACCGCACAACCAAAGATTCTTAAATGGGAAATGTTTGGTTCTCGACCAAACGCTAATTGTAGTGGGGAATACTTATGGTATGTAGTCTAATCCGAATAAGTGACTCTGCATGCAAAATAGCATGTCCCCATACAGAAGTTGGAAGTTTTGATCTCATGATCAATGGTCTTGCAATCAATTGCAGACGCTTAATTAAAGATTCAGCCAAACCATTTTGAGGATGAACATGAGCCACATAATTTTTCAACTTCAATTCCCGTTACCATACAATAATCATTGAATGCTTGTGATGTGAATTCACCAGCGTTGTCTAATCTAACTCTTTTAATAGTGCAATCGGAAAATTGTGCTCGCAGTTTGATTATCTGAGTTAGAAATTTCGCAAATGCCATATTTCGAGATGATAAATAGACAAACGTGTGACCATCTACTGGATGCATCAATCAATACCATAAAATAGTGGAATGGTCCACAAGGTGGATGTATTGGTCCACATATATCGCCTTGGATTCTTTCAAGGAACTTAGGTGATTCTTTATTGATTTTGGTTGGCGATGGCCTTATAGTTAATTTTCCAAGAAAACATGCAATACAAGTTATTTTATTCCCTTGAGAAATCTCCTGAATTTTCAGTGAATGATCATGTGAGCTTTCTATGTTGGGAATGTCCTAAAATCATTTGTACTTACTCTAGTAGAAGTCGTAATGTCGAGGTTTGACAATCGTACAATATTAGGTGGTTATAATGTTTTGCTAGAAACCACTTATAATCTATGAATTGAGAATTCATTACTAATACTATATGATCCTACATGGTCACACACCTAAGCAAATTGGATCAAAAGATGTTAGGGTTTTACATTTAGTGATATATGATATAATACATATATATATGATATATGTAATATATATATTCACTCACGTGGGCTAAAGATGTGATCAAAATCAATTATTGAATTGATTGTTGTATCAATGGGGTCAGCCCACTAATCACATTAAGTTAATGTGTGTTGATTATATAAAGTCACGTGTATGTGACATAATAAAAGGATCGAGACACACACAATAGCTTTACGGCAAAAACCCTAAGGTGATTAGAGACAAAAAGTTTGTCTGGAGATTTGATCTTGACGGTACTAGCATCCCGTTCTGATCCAGTTTGTGTGCGTATGGATACCAGTAGAGGCACAACGTTTGGAGTGCTTGAAATCTCGACTCGGTTTGTTTGTCTTTCCGCTGCAAACTTCAAGGTATACCCGAAACCATGAGATCTATATTTATTTCAGTATTTGCATGAGATCTAGGCAAACTAAATTCATAGGTTGATTTATAATTTGTTATAAACCGGTATGAATTCCAACAGTGGTATCAGAGCCTAATTGTTTAATACTGAAATTGGATCTTGTTTGAACTTGATATGTTGACATGTTGATAGAAAACCTAATTTGATTACGGTATATTTCAGTATGATATCGATTTATATAAACGGCATGTTAAGTTAAAACAATTTCAGCATCCGAACGTCCATATGAGACATACGCTTTATTGTGGTGACTTTAAAACTAATGTGCTCATGTTCTGAATAAGATCATATGATTCGAACATTGTGATTATTGTAATCAAATAGTTATAATATGATTTTGTCTGGTAGTGCTTTTGTATGTCTCGTATATGTAATTTATAAGTTATATTATTTAGCACATGAAGTAATAGTCGATTGCTTGTCTAAATAAATATATGTATTTGATATACTCTAATTTATATCAAAGAGTTGATATAGATTCAGATATGATCGATTTGGTCAACTCGATTTTAAAGGAAATCACATTTTGATAGTTTGAGTTATAATTCTAATTTGATTAGAATTAAATACTAAGATTATCTGATGAATATATAATTAATAATTAATAATTTTAATTAGATTAAAATTAATTAGTTATTTGTAATCCAATTAAAATACATATAAGATATGTATTAGTTATAATTATATTTTATATTAGATATAAATATTAAATGTAAAATAAATTGGATTAAAATTCATTCCTCAATTAATTTCAAGTATTTTTGATGTCTACCCAATCTTATCAACCATCAAGGCTCGTTTCGTTGTAAGATGGGCTTGCCTAAGCAAGGTGTCTGCAATTACATGAGTGAGGTGGATGGTAACGGTTACCATATGAAACAAGATTGGTTTACTTGACTAGGCTATCAAAACGGTTTTGGGCTTAGAGGTATAGGTTGGATAAGACATAAGATGTCGTCTGACAACCAAGAATTATATTGGATATAATTAGCAAAGTGTTGCTTACCTAAATAGCTATACATTCGGGCGATGAGCCAAAGTTCACTCGGATTTTAGTGAAATATGGATCTTGGATTATTATATTCATTTGAGGAAAATGTTATGAATATAATATGAGTATTCTTAATTGTTGAGATTTCTCTAATTCCTGAACATCATATTAATATTTGCTATTCTTCTATTTCAGCAATGTTAACTCCTCACAACCCATTTTCATTGCGATTTGCCCTTAAGAAGGACAAATTGAATGGATCAATATTCCTCCAATGGTATCGAAACACGAGAATTGTTCTCAAAGAATCCTACTTGGAAAATCTGAAAAAGAAAAAGACTTTTGAAACATCGTCTAAGGGTATTTATGTTATAGAAGTAAATGTTACTACTTCTGGTTCTACTTCTTGGGTATTGGATACCGGCTGTGGTGCTCATATTTGTACGAATATGAATGGCCTAAGCAACAGTAGAATTTCAGAGAAAGGACAAGTGGACCTACGCGTGGGAAATGGAGCAAGAGTTGCTGCATTAGCCGTGAGAACATTTCATTTATCTTTACCTTCAGGCTTGGTTTTAGAACTTAAGAATTGCTACTATGTACCTGCTATAAGTAGGAATATTATTTCCATTCCTTGTTTGGATTTGGAAGGATTTGAATTTACGATCAAAAACAAATGTTGTTCTTTTGATCGTAATGATATCTTTTATGGTAGCGGTCCATTAGAGAATGGGCTTTATATTATAGACGAAAGCGTGCATGTCTATAATATTAATACCAAAAGATTCAAGTCTAACGACACGAATCAAACCTTCCTTTGGCATTGTCGCTTGGGCCATATAAATGAGAAACGCATTCAAAAGCTTCATAGTGATGGACTTTTGAGCTCATTTGATTATGAATCATATGAAAAATGTGAATCTTGTTTGTTGGGTAAAATGACTAAGGCTCCTTTCTTGGACACGATGAAAGAGCCAAAGACTTGTTGGAACTTATACATACTGATGTATGTGGACCGATGAGTATAAGTGCTAGAGGAAACTATCAGTACTTCATTACATTTACTGACGACTTCAGTAGATATGGTTATGTTTATCTAATGAAACATAAATCTGAATCTTTTGAAAAGTTCAAAGAATTTCAGAATGAAGTACAAAATCAGCTTGACAAGAAAATAAAAGCTCTTCGATCTGATCGAGGTGGAGAATATTTGAGTCAAGCGTTTAATGATATCTGAGAGAATGTGGAATTGTTTCACAACTCACTCCTCCAGGAACACCACAATGGAATGGTGTATCTGAAAGGAGGAATCGAACTTTATTAGATATGGTTCGGTCTATGATGAGTCATGCAGATCTTCCACCATCCTTTTGGGGATACGCCCTAGAAACGTCTGTGTTTCCGCTAAACAAATGTCCATCAAAATCAGTTGAGAAGACACCATATGAGATGTGGACTGGAAAGGTTCCAAATTTATCTTTTCTGAAAATTTGGGGTTCTGATGCTTATGTCAAACGTATGTTTACAGATAAGCTTGGACCAAAATCTGATAAATGCTCCTTCGTTGGTTATCCCAAAGAAACCAAAGGTTATTACTTTTACAACTCTGCCGAGAACAAAGTGTTTGTTGCTCGTAGTGGCGTTTTTGTTGAGAGAGAATTTCTTTCTAAGAAAAATAGTGGGAGTAAAGTACAACTCGAAGAAGTTCGAGAAATACAGGAGATTATTTCATAATCTCAGGAAGATGATCAATTAGATTTACGAAGAGTCGTAGAATCTACACCTGTGGAACCTGAGGTACGTAGGTCTGAAAGGACACGTCACGAACCTAATAGATATGGGGTTTGGGTGACGGATCATCATGATCTATTGATAATAGAAAGTGATGAACCTACGTCCCTTGAGGAAGCTATGATGGGCCCTGACTCCGATAAATGGCGAGAAGCCGCAGAATCCTAAATGAACTCCATGTCAGAAAACAAAGTGTGGACTTTGGTTGATTTACCTGATGGTGTTATCGTCATTGAGTGTAAATGGCTTTTCAAGAAGAAAACTGACATGGATGGTAATATAGTGATATACAAAGCTAGATTGGTGGCTAAAGGTTACAAACAAATTCATGGTATTGACTATGATGAAACCTATTCACCAGTTGCAATACTTAAGTCCATTCGGATTCTCCTAGCAACTGCTGCTTATTATGACTATGAGATTTGGCAGATGGATGTGAAAACAGCTTTCCTTAATGGAAATCTCGAAGAGGATGTGTACATGACACAACCTGAAGGTTTCACAGTCCCTGGAAGTGCTGGGAAGGTATGCAAGCTTAACCGTTCCATTTATGGTTTGAAGCAAGCATCTCGGAGCTGGAATCTTCGTTTCAATGAGGTAATCAAAGAGTTTGATTTCATTAGAAATGAAGAAGAACCTTGCGTTTACAAGAAGACTAGTGGGAGCGCAGTTGTGTTCTTAGTGTTGTATGTAGATGACATACTTCTCATTGGAAATGACGTTCCTATGCTTAATTCTGTAAAGACTTGGCTTGGAGGTTGTCTCTCAATGAAAGACATGGGAGAAGCTGCATATATTCTTGGAATAAGAATCTATAGAGATAGATTAAATAGGACTATTGGATTATGTCACGATGCTTATATCGATAAGGTTTTGCATAGATTCAAGATGCATGATTCCAAGAAAGGCTTCTTGCCGATGTCTCGTAGCATAACTCTCAGCAAGACTCAGTGTCCGTCGACACATGATGAGCGAGAGCGCATGAGTAGAATCCCATATGCTTCTGCTATAGGATCTATCATGTATATGCCATGCTCTGTACTCGTCCAGATGTTGCATGTGCTTTGAGCATGACGAGTCGATACCAATCTGATCCAGGTGAAAGTCACTGGACTGCATTCAAGACCATCCTCAAGTATTTTAGAAATACTAAAGATAAGTTCTTGGTCTATGGAGGAAGTGATGAGCTTGTTGTGAGTGGTTACACTGATGCTAGCTTTCAGACGGACAAAGATTATTTCCGATCACAATCTGGTTTCATCGTTTGTCTTAATGGAGGAGCAGTGAGTTGGAAGAGTTCCAAGCAAAGCACCGTAGCAGACTCAACAACTGAAGCTGAATACATCGCTGCTTCTGAAGCAGCAAAGGAAGCTGTTTGGATTCGGAAGTTCATTGCTGAACTGGGTGTGGTTCCGAGTATTTCTAACCCATTAGATCTCTATTGTGACAACAATGGAGCCATCGCACAGGCGAAGGAACCTAGATCCCACCAAAAATCCAAACACATTCAAAGGAGATATCATCTTATATTGTGATATTGTCAATATAGGAGATGTGAAGATTAGCAGAGTCTCAACGGATGCAAATGTTGCTGATCCATTGACTAAGCCTTTTCCACGGCCTAAGCATGAAAGTCATACTACTGCTATAGGCATTAAGTTTCTTAAGATTTGATCTTGATTCTAGTGGGAGATTTTTATTTTATGATATGATGTTCAGGTTTACATACATTTGGTTATGTTTTAAAATTAATGAAATTGTTTCAGATTTATTTTATTATTGGATAATTAAATAAAAGTCCCAGAATAATTTATATCATTCTTATAGGTCATCAAGTACGTGACTTGATCATGAAACCCTATAAGTGAGAGATGTTATAAATTATTGAGGTCCCTAGTCAAGGTTGTTAAGGTGGGACATTAATAACCGAGAAAGACTAGTATGTGAGGTGATTGATGACTAAGTTTTATGGAGTCATTCAATATGTGGTATTGAAGTCAATCTCATGGATATGTGTTAGAGAACACATGATCGGACTGACCCGCTATGAGAACTCTACAAGATTGTTATATGAGTGTCATAAGAGTTTTTCATTACGACTATAGAGTATAGTCCTTAGACCTGAGTTCGTCATGATTCTTTACTTGTGGATTTGTTCACTTTGACCTTGTCAAACATCAGCCGTAACTGGTGATTATAAAGGCATTGATTAGGTGTTCTATGAAGTTTGTAAGGAACAGGGATGGAACAAGATGGGATTTGTCCCTCCCATATAACAGGAGATAAATATCTCTGGGCCTATCGAAGATTTGATACTGAGAAATGCATGGCCGTGCTCAAACGAGGTGAATGTCAATCGTTTGTTTTATCAGTATAAATCAGAGTTCGATAAACGTGATCTAGCTTGATAAGGATGACACTAGTTCTTGCCTTATGTTGAGATCGAGATATAGAGACAAAAAGATTATGATAATAGATGATTCTAGTACAAGTGGAAGATTGTTGGGAATGTCCTAAAATCATTTGTACTTACTCTTGTAGAAGTCGTAACGTCGAGGTTTGACAATCGTATAATATTAGGTGGTTATAATGTTTTGCTAGAAACCGCTTATAATCTATGAATTGAGAATTCATTACTAATACTATATGATCCTACAGGGTCACACACCTAAGCAAATTGGATCAAAATATGTTAGGGTTTTACATTTAGTGATATATGATATAATACATATATATATGATATATGTAATATATATATTCACTCACGTGGGCTAAAGATGTGATCAAAATCAATTATTGAATTGATTGTTGTATCAATGGGCTCAGCCCACTAATCACATTAAGTTAATGTGTGTTGATTATATAAAGTCACGTGTATGTGAAATAATAAAAGGATCGAGACACACACAATAGCTTTACGGCAAAAACCCTAAGGTGATTAGAGACAAAAAGTTTGTCTGGAGATTTGATCTTGACGGCACTAGCATCCCATTCCGATCCAGTTTGTGTGCGTATGGATACCAGTAGAGGCACGACGTTTGGAGTGCTTGAAATCTCGACTCTATTTGTTTGTCTTTCCGCTGCAAACTTCAAGGTATACCCGAAACCTTGAGATCTATATTTATTTTAGTATTTGCATGAGATCTAGGCAAACTAAATTCAAAGGTTGATTTATAATTTGTTATAAACCGGTATGAATTCCAACAGATCATGTGAGCTTTCTATGATTTTACGCATCATTGAGTTGCACGGGTGACCGAGGCGATCATGCCATAATGTGAAATCTTCCGGATTTTGTTTTACTACAAGATTGGATTCAATTGCATCGATGTAGGTATGATGTAATCCCGAAGGAAGTTCAAGAAATCTTTCCAATATATGTCTTTTGCCATATTTCTCAGAACTTACATACATGTACTTCTTTCCATCCTCAGTTGCAGACTGAGTATTATATCCATGAAGATAGATATCTTTTGAAACTCAACAAATTCCTTTTATAATTCATAGAATATATAGCATTGTTTATGGATAATCTTATTCCATTTGGGAATGTAAAGTTAGCTTTAACAGCTCCTTCAATCACGTCTGCAGGACCTGATATTGTATTGACAATAATTTTTGTGGGTTTTAAATCAGAGAAATATCTCTTTTATTTTCATAATAGTGTGTGTTGTTCTACTATCTGGTATACATATTTCTCGAATCTGTTTCTTGGATTTTGTTCCATTGGCATTGTGATCCATTTATGTAATAGTCATAAACATCAATAAAAAGGGAAACATGCAATTCATTCATATAGTAATCATAACAGAAAACACACAATAAGTATACCTTAAGGTGATGTTAAAAACATCATTATATGTTTTAAACAGAAAATGTAATAATTATACATGACGATACTGATGACTATTCAGTAGTCTTATTATAAGCATTTCCGTTCTCTTCAGAAGGAATCTAGTCCAGCTCATTTGCGAAATCGAAGGCTTCGAGGTACGATGTCCCTTCAAAGTTTTATGTGAGATTCACTTCTTTAGCTTTTAATTTCATGGACTCTTGATATAACTTATAAAGGTGTGGAGGAGTACGACAGGTACGAGACCAATGTCCTTTACATCCACATCTGTAACATACGGTCTCACGCTTCTAGGTGGTATCCTCTTGAGTTTATTTACCCTTAGAAAGTTGTTAAAATCTAACCCATTTGTTAGATCTCTTCCATTTGGGATTTTTAGTTTTTCCACGTTTGTTGTTGAAACGGCGACTACGACCTCGATTGGTCTGGTTTCTCCTTTCCAAATTTTCTACCGCCGCAACATTCACTTCAGGGAATGCCTTGGCTCCCGTAGGTCGGGAATTATGGTTTTTGATTAGTAGATCATTGTTCTTTTCAGCCAACATGAGCGTAACTATCAATTTAGAAAATCTAGTGTATCTATATTTTTCTGTAAATTCGGGATAGGACGTTATGCTCTTTGTGGATAGTGTTGTACGTCTTTTCGAGCATTTCTGCCTCGGAGACGGGATTACCACAATACTTAAGTTGTGTAACTATCATCAGGACGCGGAATTGTATTCTTCAACCTTTTGAAAGTCCAGAAACCTCAGTTTTTTCCACTCTTAAAGAGCGTGAGGGAGATTGATTTCCTTCTGGTTATTAAACCTCTCTTTCAAGGCTTGTCACAGTTCGGCTGGGTCCTCTATGTTTGCATAGTCGTGCGTTAGATTCTCATCCAAATGGTTCCTCAGAAAGATTATCGCTTCGGCTATATGCTCGGGAGGCGATTTTTTACTGATTTTACTTGTTTTGGTTAACTTTCTCATCACGAGATAAGGTTTCAAGTTTGTGACCCATCTGACGTAATTTTCGCCAGTTATTTTCAGAGCCAGGAACTGAAATTTCTCAATGTTTGCCATTTGTATTTCGAATCGCAAAATGATCGTGCTGATAACGTGTTATAAAATAACTTATAATTTTATAGTATCGAGAAATTTAGATATGGAAAAAATATTATACTCACAAGAGGGAGATAATACTGATACAACATAATAATCGAGAGAGAATATATTATCAGAGGAAGAAGAGATTGTGTGTTACAATCGAACGAATTCGTTCGTATATATAGAGTAAAAAGCAAAAGTTACTGTGCGCCACAATTGATCTGAGGGTTCAATACTGCTCTTTCCAACCACTTGAGCCACAATTGATCAATAAATAACAGCTTACAAACTGAAATTTATACTATTTTTGTGGTGTCAGATGACTAAACAACCTTTCAAGTGGGTCTGCCTCTGTATGTTCGTCAGACCAAAATTTTGTGCTTGTTTGAAAATTATCTTGCTTGTTTGATAAACATCTTAGTAGTCCATATGAAACAAATATGTGCACTGGAAGATAAGTTCAAACATTTATAAAGAGTGAGGTACAAGTATTGAGTGGACATATACAAGAGATTGTATGGTTTGCATTTATATATATGTTGTTTTAGGTATTTTTATGATGTATGCATCAACGATTTGTAACTGAATTGATATTTTGTTAAAGATTCAATATTGAGTGGAAGAATGACAATGCACTCAAAAACGTAATTTCTACTGATTTAATTTGTGACACTAATGTTTTGTGTTAAGATGTGTATATGTGTTCAATGCCATGTAATTTATAATTTTTTTATTATGAAAGTGCTCATTGTCTTAATGTTGAACTAAACTTTGATCTGCGTGCCCGTGCGGATGTATTTTTTCAAAAATATATTGCTATTTATTTTTCATGTCACTTTTTATGTAACATATATGCGTCATCATATAATTAATAATATTTTATACGTATCATCGTATAAATAATCACATATATTATATTTTAAAACTTAATGTGAAATATATAAACCATACTTTAAGTTGGTGTTGTAAATTGTGCTTTGTATTGTATTTTTCTTATATATATTGAAAACATTTTTTATAATGGTAATTGAAAAATATTTTAGTAAAAATCAATTTTTGAATATATGTATAATTTTGAATCAATTTTTGATATAAATCAATTTTAAATTATTATTTTGATTTGAAATATGTATATATAGTTTAAATTTTGTTTTATAATTATTTTAGACAAAAGATATTTTTACGTAATTAGATTGGGCCTTTTTCGTATATTTTAAAATCGGCCTAGATAGATAGTTTCTCATAATATAATGAACTTTCAATTTTTCTTAATAACATAAGCCCATGACTTTTTTTTTCTTAATATACTGCTATTCATGTTTCCAAACATTATATTTCTTTTTATACTGCTATCGATGTTTTCAAACAATTCTCAAAGGTACTTCAGTTTTAATGATATATATTGTAAACTGTATTTTATTCTAATCTTAGATTTTTAAGTCAATACAAAATGCGTAGGAATACTTAAAAATGTATGAAAAGGTTTGTGATAGGAAAATAATATTATTTAAAACTCTCTATATAAACATGAAGATCGTGTATATGTGAATGATGCTATATATTATAGTGATAAAAATTGTCCATAATAATATATTAAAATTTTGATCGCAGATGTTTTTTATTACCATCAATTGTCAATTACAAATCGCCAAACAGAGTGCCAACCTCATATAGCATTACGCGAGGATCTAAAATTCATGCGGACAAAAGGAGAAGGTCACTGAATCTAAATTTTAACATTGAAGGATTCCTTTGAAGTATGTACACATGAATATATATTTTGTGGACACCATGTCAATTGACCATGTGGATGAGAACGTGTGATGTCCTTTCAGGTAATTTTTTTTTTGAATTATACAGAGGTATCCTGGCCCCACAGAAGTGGTCCAGACTAGTCACGTGTTACCACGTGTCGGTCCTTTGTCCCTGGCGGTGCCGAAATGTTAATTCCCCAGTGGCCGGGATTCGAACCCAGGTAGCAGAACTCACAGATGTGAGCCCTTTACCACTAGAGCTAGAAACCTCGGTAATTACAAACTAATTTACTCAATTTATGTGACTTAATTGTAGATAAATGTCGATAGATAAGTAATGATGGACAGCACCGATTTGATCAATGAAAATCGTCATAAAAATGAAAAACCATTAATGAAATTGTTCAAACAATCAACAAAAACAAATTTCACATGAAAAACATTAGGGTCTGAATGGTAAGAATTGTATTTTCATTCTTTTGGTTGTAAAACTATAGCTGTGGTTTTTTTTTTGGTTCTAGATTTTTAATTTTAAGAACCTTCAGTGTTTAACTATAGATATTTGTATCTACACATCAATTAAAAAAACATGTGTGTTTAAAAAAAGTTGTGAACTTCAGAAAAAATATAATTATTTATTTAAGATTGTACATGTAACTATGGTTATGAATAACATTTAAAATTCATTCTAACATAGGAGTTTTTCCACGTTTTTCATCATTTGTGAATACGGATTACCTTTTTGGCGATTAGCAAAGGATCAAGATTTTGATTAGTTACCATGGATACTATGATATATTTGGAAGAATTAAAACAATAAAATCTATAAAGAACAAAAATTGATACTCTTAAGACATTCTCAGGATTGCCAAAATTGAAGGAATATTATGAAAAGAAGCACAATCAAAGGAAATGGATCACTTGGGGGCTAAAGCAGTTTCATACGATATTCCGCAACTAGATAATGTACGATAGTGTTTAGTAGATGGATCATGAATAAAACAAGACAAATTCTCTGATGAAGGAAGATATTTCCATACATGAGATTCAAGCAATGAGATAATGAGAAGCATGAATATCCGACGCAGTCTAACTTCTTTACTTACACAATATGAAACATTGATTTGGACTATAGAGTACATATAATTTCTATAAATCTTAGATGTGGTGCTTGTAACTGACTTTTTCTAACTGGTGAAAATAATTTCTAACCAACGGAATGACACAGTTTCGCTACTTTATTGAAAAAAAATAAAACTATGTAAACAGTTCTTCCCCAATTTTCAATTCCAGTATATACTAATTACTAAGAGCAAAAAATACAATAAGGGATAAATTTGCATGCGGTGGTAGCAGCTCCCCTTCTTTGTACAATGTTCGTTATGTAGCACCATATTAGTTTTCCAAACCGGTGACTCCAGTTGTATAGTTATGTTTGAAGATTTGTTGTCAAAAATACGAAGCGCATCGATAACAATAGCTGGTACAAATTATTAAATTTGACTCTTTTTTTTCAACAATTTCTCTCCAATTTAAACTTTGCGAGGTACATTAGAACCTCTATAAATTAATAATGTTGAAACTTTAAAATTTTATTAATTTATAGAAATATTGATTTAAGAGATTTTTCTTATTTAGATTTTTAAGATATATTTATTTTAAAATAAGAAAATATTTGATTTTACTGTATAGACATTAATTGTTATTTTTTTGAAATTTGATATTTATATTAGATTTATTATATTATTTGGTGTATATAACGTAAATGTAGTTTTCGATATAATATTACTAAATTTCATCGAAAATATATTAAGTGTTAAGAAAATATAAAGATAATTATATTGTGAATATAAAACAAATAATGTAATAATATGTTCTTACCTATATAATATATGTATACATATAAATTATTAATTTATAATTTTAATGAAGTCATATATTTACATAGAATTTTCTAAAAAATGTTATTTTATTATTTAATAAATTTGTGTCAAATTTTAAACCGGTTTAAGATCGGTTAAATTACAGAAATTATTAATTTATCAGAATTTAATTTATAAAGGTTTACTGTATATCTTTCGTACGACGTATAACCAAACCGGAATTTAACAGAACCGAAGTCTCTTTCTTGGTTGGAATTAATTCGACAACACTTTTCCAAACCGAAAAACTCCAAATTTAGAATTCGGAAATACCAAACCGATATCAAACTCCGGTATAGCTTTCTGATTTTCAAGAGAATGGGCCGATTCGAGTAGGAATTGTCTCCAACCAAATGACGGAGAGATTCTTCCCGACGAAACCAAGCTCCGGCGGCGGCGGGAATCACCGGCGAGATAACCTCACCCTCCTCTCCGGCCCGATTTCCTCGTAACTTTCTTCCCACCCTTTTCGTCATTAAGTTTTCATCTGTCTCTCTCCCTGATTCATTCTTCTCTCTCTACTCACAGAGGCAAAACCTCTCTGCTATTTCAATTCGCAATCAATGTAGCGACTGCTTCTCAAACCAATCACGTCGTCTTCATCTGCCACCGCAGAAGAATCGAATCCAACCCTCCCTTTCTCTCTCAGGGAATCGACCCTTCCTCCGATGTATTAAATCGAATCCAGATCAAGTAAGAAACTACACAATTTGAAAAAAACTAATTAACTTAGCTTTGATTCACTTTGACCTTTGTTTTGTAATCGAAAGGTATGTGGATGATGATGAAGGACTCAGGAACTACTTTGCTGCGTTTCATCTTCATCTTGATCTCCCAGCTGCAGTTGTAATCGATGATTTTGGTGACTACTTCACCAACTTGTAAAGCTCATCTCTCAAAATGTTTCAAGAAACATAAGTTCACTTTGGGTTTACTAATCCACATTTGTTGTTCATCGACTAGGAACTCGAAAGGGAGTTTAATGAACTCACGTGCTAGAGACATGGCCATGGTGCGGACTCTTGCTCTATGCCACAATGCTATTACTGATGCCAAGTGAGTCTTAACTTTGTTTTCCAGTAAAAAATGGTGAAAAGGGTTTTTGAAACGGTATCTGTTACAGCAAGAAAGCTGCTTGCGAACTTGTCTTATCCGAGACCAGTTCTGGAGACTCTCCCAGGTCATTGTTCATCTACAAACGATGGATCCCGTCAATCTTTACAGTAAAAGGTTTTGCTTTTTATCCTTTTCTTGATTTCATATTAGAAACATTTAACTCCAGAGTTTGTAAAACAATCCAATGAATGTGATGAAGGGCATGGTGACGGGTCGTTTCTCTTGAGAAGTAACGGTTCCTCCGAGAAAAGCGCCAAGTATTCCATCGCGCTGCAATATCTCATCTTGGAGGAGATTGTTGATTAAATGAAAGAGTTACTTCTTATAAGGGAAATCGGCCGATTCCTACATCAACAAGGGTCCGCGGTCCCGATCAGCACATCAACTCTATACCTGTGCTAAAACATACATCAATTCTTGCTTTTTTCAAATTTCATACATAAACTTAGACTTTTAGGTTATTTCATACATTGACCAGCTTACCGTTAGTCAAATTATAACGGAGCCTTATGTGGAATTAACGGGTGATTATGTGGATTTACAGGTTTATTACGTGGATATTAGGGTTAAAATTAGACCAAGTTTAACACCGAACGGCGTCGTTTGTGCTCTAAGAAATGGCGTCGTTTCGTTTTCAGAGACAAAGCTCATCTTTCGCTTACGCCGCGACGCCGGAGAAGAACACAACTTTGAGAGAGAGAGAGGAAGATACGAGACTGAGAAAGAAAAGCCCTAATGTCTAGCTCATCTAACCTAATTCCTCGTGATGCTGTGTAAATACAATCAATTTTGTCCCGAATCAAGTTCGGGTGTATATTTAGGTTGTTTAATTGAGTAATAATTGAGCAGCGATGAGTGCAAATTGGAATCGCCGTAGGGCTGAAAGGCAAAGGGTTTTCCGACGATTTGTAGGAAGTGTGGAGAAGAGGCTGAGATTTTACATCTAAAACATTGAAAATCCGGAAGACTTTTCCATGGTTGTCCTAATGGTAGTGAAGAGGTAAGAAACCGGAGTTTGTTTTATTTTTGTGTATGTTCTAAGATAAATCGATTTGATTGTCTTTGGTTTAACTAGAGTGGATAAATGTTTCGTAGGATAAGAACCATTTGTTTAAATGGACTGATGAATCTGCTGTTGAGGAAATTCATGATATCAAGAGCTTGTTTGATGAAAAATCGGTCACTTGGAGCTTCATCTCGAGAGATGTGAAGATGTGATAAGAAGCTATGACAAAAGATTGAAGATTTGGGTGATGCTTTGGCTGGATTGGGGAAAGAGGTGAAAGAGATGAAAGAATTGGTTCAAGGGCATGAGGGAGATGTGAAGAGCTTGAAGAAGATAGTAGTTTGTGGCATTGGAATGATGTTAGTGTACTACTATTTTACCATGTAGTAATGTGGTAGAGTGCAGTGACTGTTTTCTCAAGATCGAGATGATATGTTTCTGATTGTTTGGTTTTCATAGGGTTTAATGGCTTATATTATGAATTTGGATTATGTATGAATTTGGATTATGTTATGAATGTGGTTTATGTTATGAATGTGGTTATGTTAAGAATTTGGCTTTGTTTTGAACATAAGATTTTCATAAGATAATAAGTTTTGAAACATAATATTTTCATTACATAATAAGTTTTAAAACGAAGATAACATAATAAGTTTTACAAAAGAGAGATTATAAGACATAGCGAATTAAGAACACACCTAAAGCACACCTAAAATACCAAAACCAGCATCTGATTTTTTTGTCGCCTCGTTCTTCAAAATACATCACCAAAAGAACCTGAAAAAGAGGCAAATGAGGCACCTAAAATACCAGTAACCAACATTATATAGTGAAATCTATGTAAGAGAGCAAACCTCAAGTTAGTTGGAGGTTTGAGTCGGTTGACTTGGTCCCGGAGCTTCACCCTTTGTCAGAATTGTCAACTGACTTCACCATGGAGCTTCACCATGGTCTCGGTTGACTCATACACTCAAGATAGATCTCTAGTGTCTTCACCCATTGTGAAGCATCACACATCTTTTGGAAGTTTAAACCACCATCATACAACACCTTCAAATCTGACAATTCTTCAGAAGGAAACTTGTACCACACTCGCTGCCCATACATATCAACAACCCCTGCCGAGACTATCCCACCAAAAAGACACTGAGGAGTGGTTTCAAGATGATGAACTTTTCCACCAACATAGCTTAGAATACCTTCTAAATGTTCAAACTTCCCGTCGTAGTATATAATAAACGTGATATCATTATCCCCACTGAAAAAAAATTACAAACCATCAGTTAAAGAAAAAATTTGATAATATATTCATTGACACATTTCATCAACACCTTGTGTCCACTCGAAGTTTCTTCTTCTACTTTCTAACAAATCCACAATTTACATGTACCCATCATACAATTAACCTATTATAACACGAGAATACTCTTCAATCACCCCTAATCGATTTATTTTACAAAACAGAAACCCATTAATTTTCTCAAATAATAGGTTTGAACTTACCTCATTCCAACAATTCTCTCTTATATGTGCTTTCAGCTCTTCTCAATCGCCTTTCTAACCCCTAGCTTTGCAATTCTTCTTCCCAATTTCGTTTCTTCCTTTCTCTCTTTCTCTCGGACTCTGTTTTTTCTTCTTTACGTGCGACTTCAACGACAAAGATGAAGTCTTGTTTGTCAATTATCAAAACGACACGTTTCATTAAAGATCAATACAACGCCGCTTTTGCTTAAACTGTATTATTATCCACGTAATAAACTCAGAATCCACATAATCACCGTTAAGTCCACATAAGGCTCCGTTATAATTTGACTAACGGTAAGCTGGTCAATGTATGAAATAACCTAAAAGTCCGAGTTTATGTATGAAATTTGAAAAAAACAAGAGTTGATGTATGTTTTAGCACAGGTATAGAGTTGATGTGCTGATCGGGACCGCGGACCCTTGTTGATGTAGGAATCGGCCGATTTCCCCTTCTTATAACAAGTTATTTTATTGGATGTCAGAAAAGGGAAACAATATTAACAAGTTGTGTGTTTTTAACATATTTACCATTTATTTTATAGTTCTAATAACTCATTTTTTAAATTAAAAAAAGTGTTGGGGGATTAGGTAATAGGTGTTCGAGAGATATAAAATTAGGGATTAGGTCTTTCTCACTTATTGCTTGCTAAAGTAGTTATTGAACCCACAGTCTTATTATGGAGTGGGGAAATCTTCCAGGGGAGATGATAGAGGAGATTTTCTCATGGCTTCCAGCTAAATCTCTGTCACAATTTCAATCGACATCGAAACACTGGCAGGCTCTGTTGAAATCTGAGAGCTTTGCTAAGAAACACTCTGCTAATGCACCAAAGGAGGAGCCTCTGAATATCATGTTGATTGATTCTAGGGTATTCTTAGTAAGGATCAATCTCCATGATTCTCCTCCATCTGTTAAGGTAGCATATCAATTCAACCTTAAAGACCCTGATTATAGATCTTCACAAGTCGCTATACGTAATGTGTTTCACTGTGACGGATTATTGCTATGCACCACAAAGGACAAGAGACTTGTTGTTTGGAATCCATGTTCAGGGGAAACCAAGTGGATTAAACCCAGAGATAGATACAAGAAACACGACTACTATGCTCTCGGTTCTTCTTGCAAGCAATACAGAGTCTTGAGGGTGGATAGTCAGAAGATTCTACCAATCAAGAATAAGTATGAGATATACGACTTCACCTCTGATTCGTGGAGAGTTCTTGGTGTGAATACTGACTGGTTTTTAGCAAAACATTGTCGTGGCATATCTTTCAAGGGAAATACTTATTGGGTTGCTAAATGGAGTCATACTGAATTCTTACTTAGTTTTGATTTTTCAACAGAGATGTTTCAAAGTCTATCACTTCCTCATCCTTTTCCGCATAGTATATCTGCTTTATCTGTGGTTAGAGAAAATAAACTTTGTCTGTTAGGCACTTCACGCATTTATAATCCAACAAGCGATTTACATGTATCAGAGACAACTTGTTGGGTGACAAATAGTCTCGGATCGGTCATGTCGTGGAGCGAGTTCCTAACGGCGGAAGGCCATAGCGAGGTAAATCTTAATGGGTTGAGTTTCTTGGCTGACAAGCAGAACAAAACTTTAGTGTATTGCAACCAGTCCACGAAGAACAACAAGATAGTACACATTGTGAGAGGAAATGAAGACGTAAACGTGGATCCTCTTGATCGAAACTCTACAATCAGACCATCATCGTCTTCCCACTTCTTCTAAATTATGTTCCAAGTCTGGTCCAAATAAAACAAGGTACAAGAATGAAAGAGCAATGCATGTGATTTGTAACTTGTCTTTTCATTGTTGTAATTATATGAAATAATAAGATGTTTTACCATTATTTAGCACACAAAAGAGAGTATAGATTTTGGTTGAGCAATAGGTAATAAAGTTTTCAAAGGTTTTGAAAAAAAGTCAAATACTTCAGACACGGTACACCTTAATAACCTGATGGATGTTGGCCCGACAGACTGGACAACCCCATTCCTTAGATTTGATTTCGGTCAAGCAAGACATGCACCCAGCGACATGTCCACACGGGACACAAATCCCATCAGATGGAGCATCCATACATACCAAGCACTGTCCAGAGCTCCCTCCGTCTTCTGTATTTTCACCACCAACTGAAGCTGATGGGGTAGTTGAACCGCTTAATGGGTAATGCATTGGACCTTCCTCGACCGCTTCTGTATCATAATCAGTCAATGGAGGAGCAGATGGTAATACTGTTTGGAGAACGACCGGGGGACGCACTGGCTGTATATTTTGATTCCATGAGTGTTTCATTATATAAAACAAAGGAGTTAGATATGACACAAGAAATTTTAAAAATCCAAGGGCTCTTTTTTTTTTTGACATTACCTTTTGGATTCCTTTGCATGCATCGCAAAACCACTTCAGCTGTTGTCTGCCCTCTTCTACCGACGGTGCGAGTTTCAGACTTTTTTCTGTAAGAAATACAAGAGAAAACTCACATGTTTTGAATTCACAAAAACAGAGTTTTAATAATTCAAGAGCAGATAATAAAACAGAGACACTTTCTAAGCAAAGCTGTAGATTTTTCTTTTGATACAAACTAAGAATAGTTGCCAGCAACTAAACAGTATACAAAATTTAGCAAAAAAAAAAAAAAAACTTGTCACTTGAGGCTACGCCTCCACTCAGACTCAGAATAAAAACTCAATCAACATGAACAAAACTTAGAGGTTTGCATGTAAACAACATACAAACGTGCTGGGATATTACTTTTGGTGTTATTATTATCAACAATCGTCACTGAAGTATTAGGGTGCATCTCCTCTGGTTCTTCCAAGTTTGGATTCCTCAAAGCCATCACCACCCGTGGCTGTGCATCCTGATTACATCAGACCAGTTTCACTAACCAGATAAAACCAAAAATATGCAAGACTTATAAAAAATTACATCTTGTTCTCTAAAATCTTGTTATATAATGATCATCGTACCTTCAGACTAGCATACACAACCAGCTCAAATTTGTAAGGCTTAGGGTAAATTGAGCTAGTTGGTATGATGACAACCCATCTGAAAATCAGGGAAGATTCATATATAGTCTTGTGCATAAAGAAGTCGAAATCCTCAGAAAAAGGGTTAAATTCAATGAGTGAGTACTCACACTCTTCTTGAAAGAAGCTGAGGAGCAAATACACCAAGAAGAGCAGGACCGTGAAATTCACGCATCCAACCAGAGAACATGCATATGTGATTCTACATAACAGTCATATCTTTCAAAAATTAGTTGCAAGGAATGAAAAAGGAAGAATAAGGTATTACAAAACATACCTCAATGGCACGTACGACCTTGGTGTACTTATAGTATCTAGCTTGGTGAAGTGGTGTCTGACAATCATAATTTGCTGCCGTAAAAGAAGGAAGAGATTATGACATATGAGATGAGATAAAGATCAGTATACCTAACGTAGACACCAAAGTCACATTCAGTTAAGTAGAAAGCATCCAATTCAGTAAGGATTTTTATTAAAAAAAAATTTGTTTTTACAAATTTAGGATCAAAAGTGTATATAAATCAATTCTTAAATTTTGGGGTCCATACGCGAATGTCTCACTTGCATATGTTTAGGACTGTCTTTGGTAGGAAGAGAGGAGAAACACTTACCACCACTTGAAAGAAGTAAGTTAACAGTCTTCTCGAGACCTCTTCTTGCAGCATGGTACAGAGGAGTCGCGTCACGGGGAGCTGATAAGACAAGAGTAAAAGGAATGACCAAATTAGCTGAATTACATTACAAAACTCAAACTTGTCTCTGATCGTAAGTATCTCTCTAATATTGAATTAGCTACCGACTGAAGCTCAGTTACTTTCTCACTTGAAACAAGAAAGATGTAATAGCCAAATTTTAGAAAAGTCTTTCTTTAATAAAAAGAATCTTAAAAATACCAAGAGGATGGGCATTAACATTGGCCCCTAGCTCAATCAAAGTTTGAGCGACATCATGTAGCTTAGACTTCTTGCAAGCCAAGCTCAAAGGCGTGTTTCCTTCTTTATCCATCCACTGCGATGATATCGAAACACATGTAAATCAAAACACGACTACTTTCCTGTAATACCCTAAAATTCAGAGCAATATAACAGGAGAACCTCGAGGTTTGCACCCTCTAGACAAAGAGCTCGAATCCCTTCTACGTTGCCGGACCTCACATGGTTAAACATTAATTTCTTTTTCGATTGCATTTGCCCCATCTTTCTCGTCGATCAGAGAAAATGTTTTGTTTTGTTTACTTCCTTCGAAAATAAAAGTTCAGAGATGGCCTGGTCAATTTCAGATCAAGAAGACTTCACTCTGAAAAGTCAAAACTACTAACCATGGAACTGTTTTGGTTATTTTTTACTAAATTTTGTACACTACTCCCTATATCTTAGAAACTTTCAAACCTTTTTGGACGTTGATTATTTTTGTCATCGCTAAACCCCTGACAGAAGGTTCGTTTGAGTGGTTAAGTACGAATGTTAAACACATTTCATTTTCAGAGCTTACATCAGCTCTCGCTCTAATCTCTGAATCTCGGTCAATTTTTGAGATATGAATATTATTTTTTCTAAAAGACGCGTAAAACACATCAATTTTTCTAAAAGACGCGTAAAAGTAAAACACTAGAATTCTCGGCTCCCAAACTCCCAACTGAATACATCCTCTTACGTTCTTTGTCTTGATTTTGAATCTTATTATTCTATCAGATATTTTATTTTAATCGTTGACTTAGAGAAACTTTGAATGAAAGAATATTACTCCCTCTGTTTCAGTTTGTAAGTAGTTTTAGATAAAAGCACTAATATTAAGAAATCTATCTACTTTTTAAAAAGTATAATTTAATATATAAATTCAACCAATTATAAAAAGGCTAACATATTTTCATTGGTTATAAAATATACAATAAATACAAAAGATATATTGAAATGTCAAAACTACTTATATTTTGAAACAGAGTTTTTTTGTTAAAACTACTTACAATATGAAACGGAGGAAGTATAAAACTAGACGGTCTCTCTTTAAATCATGGGTTTGCATTACACAAGATCCTATTACATAATCCCTTTATGTTTTTCCTACTCATTGTGATACAATCCAAATTAAAACAAGGTTGTGACTAGTTTTCCCGCGATCACCCGCAAATATAAATGCAACTTTTGCGTTTGGTCATAGTTGTTGGCGTTTTGCAACAATCACACAAAACGCTACAAACCGCCTCAGACCGTTCCAAACCTTATAAAATCAAAAGATGGTTCCCGCTAGCGTTTGCGGTTGCGAGCGGTTGCAGACGGATAAATATATATAAAAATTAATATTTTATTTTATTTTTGAATTTAAAATTAAAAAATATTATAAATAGTACTATTTTTATATCTTAATTTAAATTCACTAACAGTATAATTTATATTTTATAAAAACTATAAACCAAAAATATTCAATATAATTTTTATACATTAATATATATAAACATATATAAATACACATATATAAAATATATACGTTTATAAATAAAATAAAATATTCTTTTAAAAGTTCTAATATAAATCTTCAAAATGAATTTTATTGAAATTATAACTTTCATTTAAACTAAACAAATAAAAAATAAATGTAATATTGTTATTAATTATGTTTTATTAATATTTATTATATTTTACGATCATATTATACTTTTGATATTTTTATAACGTTAAAAAGTGTTAATATTGATAATTTATTATTGATGCCAAAAAAAATTGATAATTTATTATTAAATCCCTGTACTATCTCATAATCAACCAGTCACAAATATCCCGCAAACGCAATAATTTCTAACCGGTTTACCAGTCGTACAAACCGCTTAATAATGCTAGAAGCCGCAACCACCTACATCCGCAGATTCCCGCAACCGCAACTGCAACCACTGCGTTTCAACCAGTCAGACCGTAGTCTCTAAAGATAAGCAAGTTGTAAAAACTACATGATTCTAGAAATTACAATCTTATTTCCAAAATTACTCATATATTTGCATAAGGCAATACAATTGACCAACATTTCTTTTCAGATTTGACAAGCCAAGAGAGGAGCCGTAATAGGGTAAAAGGTATTATTCCATAGGAAGACTGCAAGTCTGCAATTATATATACATATAAGTGCTTGCTTTCCTAAAGTGCCGGAATACAATAATTACAATAGATATAGGGTATCACAACACCTTTCCTCAAGTTAGAGCGTGCACATTGTAAATGCCCAACTTGCTACGAAACATGTAAAATTCCTTCCTTCCCAAAGCTTGGTGAGAATGTCTGTGAGTTAATGCGGAGAAGGAACCTAATATGGTGTGATATTTCTGGCTGCAACGTGTTTGGTACGTTCATGTTCGACAGGATTAACTGAGAGTGCAACAGCAGACTTACTGTTAGAGTTTACCTTCATCGGCTGAGTGTGAGAGACACCAAGATCAAGGAGGAGCTGTTTACATAATATAGTTCTTTGGCCAAGGAGTCATCGCTCTATATTTAGCCTCCACGGAAGAGAGACTGACTGTATCTTGTTTCTTCATCTTCTATGAGATCGGAGAGTCTCCTAGTTGAACAAAGTATCCAGTGAGAGATCGGCGAGTCAATGGACAGGCCGCCCAGTCAGAATCGCACCAGCCATGTGGCTGAAGTTTGTCAGTTTTGGTGAGCAGAATTCCTTGTCCTGGATCATATTTCAAATATCTCACTACAGGCAAGCTTGCCTCCCAATGGTCTTGACGAGGTGACTTCATGTACTGAGCCAATGTGTGAACAGAGTACGATAAGTCAGGTCTGGTTACTGATAAATATATAAGCCTTACGACCAGACGTCGATATTTTTTCGAGTCCTGTCTTAAAGGAGAGTGAGACTGAGACAGCTGATGATTCTGTCCCACAGGAAACGAAGCTGGTTTTTCTCCAAAGAGACCGGTTTCAGTGAGAATATCCAGAACATAATTCCTTTGTGATAGATAATATCCTTGAGAATTCTGTGCAACTTCAGTTCCCAAAAAATACTTGAGAAGAAAGCAAGTTGATAAGTATGACTTGAAACTTTCAAGTGAATCAAGACAACTTCCTTAGACAATCAAGTCATCCACATACACAAGAACATGAAGTTCAATATGGTTTTTGATGTAACTGAAGAGAGAGTAGTCTTGCTTCGACTGAGTGAAACCATAGGTTTGCAAAGTGCTTGATACCCTCTAAAACCAACATCTCGAAGCTTGCTTTAAACCGTAGGGAGATTTACGCAAGCGACATACCTTGTTCGGATTGTCAGTTTGAAAACCTTGAGGTAGCTTCATGTAAACTTCTTTCGATAAGTCTCTGTGTAAGAAAGCATTATGTACATCCATTTGATGCACAAGCCAATTTTTTTAATGCTGCAACCTCAAGAAAAATCCGAAAGGTCTTCATCTTAGCACCGACGCAAACATTTCGTCATAGTCGACTCATTCCGCTTGACGATTTCCCATGACAACTAGCTTTGCTTTGTATTATTCGATGATCCCATCAGATCTGTATTTGACTTTGTATACCCAATTGTTGCCGATTGCTCTTTTTCCGGGAGGAAGATCTTTTATTGTCCATGTGAAATTCCTCTGTATATCACTAATTTCAGTCGACATAGTGTTGCGCCATATCTCATCAAAAATAGCCCTTTTATAAGAGCTTGGTTCTGCCACTGATGTGATTGCCACTAAGAAATCCTTATATATATATGTTTCTGTGAATTTATGGCAATCATTAAAATCTCAAATAAAGTACAGTGTAGAATGTTTTGTGTCGCAAGGGACCGATGTAGTCACAACTGTGTTTGTTACAAATTCTCTCATTGTAACCGGCGTTTTTTTTTATGACGGTGCCCCTGCCCAAGAAGTTCAGCTGATACAGAAGCAGGCTGTGCAACAGGTGTGGGTGAGGGAGAAACATGATCAGTTGAGCTTTTTGAGGCTGTTTTAATTTCGGTGAAGGCAACACATGAGGCGACGGTGAGGCTTGAGCTGATACCAAGGGACCAGACAAAACATTTGTGACATCATCAATTACTGGACCAATAAGAGGAGGCGTTATCGGTGTAGCATAAACATCTGAACACTCATCCATCATTGACTAACTATAGGGAAACTCTGTCTCAAGAAACTTAACATCACCAGAAACCCAGAAAACATTTGTGTCTAGATCATATAATCTCCAGCCCTTCTGACTGTGTGCGTATTCAACAAAAACACAGCGCTGTGTTTGTGACTCAAACTTATCTCCTTTTGTATGTTGGTTGTGAGTGCAACACAAAGAACCGAATGAAAGAATATTTTTAAACTAAACGATCTCTCTTTAAATCTTGGTTTGCATCACTCAAAATCTTATTATATAATCGCTTTATGTTTTGTCCTACTCATTGTGATATAATCCAAATTAAAGTAGCATCAAAAGAGATAAGCAAGATGTACGAACTACATGATCATAGAAATTATAATCATATTTCCAAAAGTATTCATTTCATTGCATAAATATTTAACTATAAGTCTATAACTATAATATGTAAAACTTGTTGCACTCGTACAAATACTATTTATCAAACTAATATTAGTTGTACAAATGGTATATGTATAACTTGTAGAACATAGGTAAGTCGTATAGCTTGTACAGCTGTGCTATGTATTATTTGTATAACTACTACAACTGTAACATATGTAGCTACAAGTAGAACATATCTAAGTGGTTTAAGTTGTACAATTGTTCCATGTATTACTTGTATAACTTGTACAACTATAACATTTAAGTATACAACTTGCAATACTCGTACAACTACAACTGGAATAAAACTTATAATATTCTATAAAACCTTTATTACTAGTACAGCTCCTTAGTTTTGTAGCCAGTATAACTTGTATTACTAGTACATCTCCTTAGTTTTCCAATTGTATTAAATGTTCTGTATTACTTACAATACTCGTACAACTAGAATTAGAATAGAATTTGTAAGACTCGTATTACTAGTATAACTTGAATATGTACAACTTGTGTTACTCGTACAACTAGAACATGTGTAGCCAAGTATAACTTGTATTATCAGTATAACTCTTTAGTTTTCCAACTGTATTAAGTGTTATAATTTCTTTTTGTGCAGGGTGAAGAGATGGCTGGAGGAGCAATCAAACCACACAGGTTCTTCTTCCAACCGGCTGAGTATGGGAAACCCTGTAAGCTCTCCTCAAGGTGTCATTAATGGCATTTCATCAAATTGATTGAACATTTTGATGCATCTGAGAAGAAGTGGTTTTACAGGCACCCACAATTCAAGCATCTTTTTCATATGGAGTACTCCTCAAGGAGAAAGGTCATGGGATGATGTTGTTATTCGCACCATAAAAGTCGACAAGAAGAGACAGGTTTGGTTTGTGGTAAATGGAGTTCCCATTCGTTACTCCATCAGAGAACATGGCCTCTTATCAGGACTATACTGCCACACATATCCAAAGAACTATGAGAGCATTGGGAGGTTGAGGTTTCCTAAGAAGTACTTTCAGAAAAACCAAAGGAGAAGGGTGAGGATCCTCCTGAACTAAGAGTGACACCGGTTGATGTCCTAAAGAAGCTAAAGAAGATGAAGTGTGATGGTAGTCATGATTGGTTGAGGATGGCGGTGTTTTACTTCTTGGCCACATTCATTAGAGAAAGATCAAGGTTTGGAACCCCTCCAGAGCATTTTCTTCTCTGAATGGTTAATGATCTTCGGATGTCCCACACGTTTCCATGGGGGAGTTTCACATTTGACGACTCCTTGAAGGAGATAAAGCATATGGTGAAGCATTTTCAAGGAAAGATTCCAGCTAAAAAGGCTTCTTGGATATTTCTTAGGTTTATCAACCCACTGGTTGTAATAATTGTTAACTGAGTGGCATATAACATGTATAATTTGTTACTAATGTGTTGGTTTAAAAGGCTGTGCAGATATTGGCGTTTGAAGTATCCAAGTGCTGAAGAAATTTTTTAGAGAAGATGTTGAAAAATTTGATGATAGCTATTCAAGAATGTGCAAGTCGAGGTTCCTAGGGATTGGGTCGTCAGGATATGCGTTGGAAGAGATATATGAGAAGCTTAGAGAAACAAAGGTGATACACTTGAAGTGTATTTTTGTGTCATTTTTGAAGTCTTCATATTTTAACCTTAATGTGTGATATTTTGGTTACTTTTTATGGAAATTTATAATATTTTGGAACCACATGGAAGCGAGTTTGATCTATTGGTAGAGATCTTTGATGATGGGTTATGGAATGACTTTAAGCTGGGAGATGATGGGGATAAGCTTGATCCAATTGTCGACGGTTGGAGCAAAATTATTCTCCATGACCGAGTAAAGATTCTTTGGGAGGACCTGCACATGATGGATGTCAAAACCCAAAAGAAAGAACACGAGCCTGAGAAGATTTGTGAAGAACCTGAGGGTCCGAGGGTGTGTGAGGTAACTGAAGCATGATGTGAGAGTCTGGAAACAACCGTTGCTCAGTTGGAAGTAAGCATGAAGGTAAGGGATGGCAGAATTGCTCATTGGGAAGCAAGAATAAAGAGTATGGAAGATGACCGCAATTCGAGGGACGGATTTGGGAACATGGATGACTTCTTTGATCATGATCGTTTTGAGACTAGTGGAGACCAAGAAAATGGCATAAATTATTATCTTATTTATTGGGATCTGTTTTTGAAGACAAGTGATTAACTCCTATATGTTCTTATTTTAGATGGCGTGGTTGATGCTGATAAGGGGGCCACAAAGGATGGGGAGAATGAGCTTGAAAAAGAAGGCGAGGTTGATGCTGATAACGAGGCCACGAAGGATGGCGAGAATGAGATTGAGAAGGAATGCTAGGTTGATACTGATAAGGAGGCCACGAAGGAGGGTGAGAATGAGCCCGAGCTGATGGCAGAAGATGATGCTGATAAGGAGACTGTGGAGGTTGATGCTGATAAGGAGACCACGAAGGAGGGTGAGAATGAACCCGAGCATATGGCAGAAGATGATGCTGATAAGGAGGCCACGAAAGAGGTTAAGAATGAGACCGAGCAGGCGGTGCAAGGTAATGTATTTTGTTGTAGTTTTATTATAACTTAGCTGTGATTTTATTTTGTAGAGGATGCTGAGGAAAGTCCATATACACTTGAAGTGATGGCAGCAGCTGTATAGAAGGTTGAGAAGGAAGCTGCAAAGAAGGAAGCTGTAGAGAAAGAAGCTGCGGAGAAGAAAGCTTCAGAGAAATAACCAACAGATGAAATGGATGAATATGCTAAAGAATTTTCAGCAAAGAAAAGGAAGAAGGTGCCAAAGCCTTCTCGTATGAAGCAGTCTCCATATGTTGAGAAGTAATCTATGTGTTTCTTGTATTTGGAACTTAAAACTTTATGCTGCCTTTGGATGTTGGTGTTGCTTTGTGAAACTTAAGATTTGTGTTGCCTTTTTGAAACCTAAGATTTGGTGTTGCTTTTGTCAAACTTAAAACTTCTGTGTTTCTGATTTAATATTGAACTTGTGTTTGTCATATTGTTGTTGAGCTTGTTTGAACTTGACAGGTTTTTGATATAACTATTACAACCAAATAAACTATGGCAAAATTACTCTGATGGGTACAATGGGTACAACTAGACAAAAGAAGGTACAACTATCATGTTTAGAACGTGCTACACATTTAAAACATGATAAACAACTAAAACATAACAAACTTATTAACATGTAGTTGTACCAGTATTTTAGTTGTACAATCATATACATAGTTGTACCGGAGTTTGAGTTGTTCAAGTTTGTACATAGTTGTATTTTGGTAGAAAATTTGAATTATATAGTTGTACCACATTTAATAGATATACCTCAGTTGTACAATATTTACATTTTTAAATGCATAGAACAACATACAAAAGAATCATTAATTTTGCTAAAATATATTATGTGTACGTTTTCCAAAAATATAGTTCACAAGCTAGTAAGCAAATTTTTAAAGTATAAGGTAGATCATGGGAACTTATGTGATTGTTCAATAAATGCAATTTTTTTTCCGGTAAAACTTCAAATAATTAGGATGGACCACTCTAATGACATTCCAACTTGTCTACTCTATTGTTATTTACTTATGGAAAGCCAAATGAAATTTAAAATTTAAAGAAGTTGTACCAGTATTTCCTTCCTCATGTATATAATGCAGTTATTCTAGTATTACATCATATAGTTATACTAGTTGTACCAGTATGACAACACAGAAACATGATTATTCTATTATATGAAGTTTTACCAGTAGTACATGTAGTACCTGACAGAAACAACACATTACATAAATAAGTTGCACAACACATAAATAAGTTCCACAACACTTAAATAAGTTCTAGAACACATAAGCAAGTTCCATAACACATAAGTAAGACTCATGCATCATTTCCTTCGTTGTCACCTCCCTCGTCGTCACTTCCTTCGCTGCCACTTCCCTCACTGCTGCTTTCGTAGTCGATGTCATCGTTGTCGCTGTCATCTTTGTCGCTGCTGTCACCAATCCACTCCGAAAATGGTGGATACATTTTCGTTCTCTTCCTCCGATATTCTCCTGCAGATGGGAATCTAGTAGTTTGTAATCTTCCTTTCTTTATTTCCACATACGGCGGGAAAACAACCTGAGACTGTATTTCCTGAGGAACTTGCCAGGATGAATGATGAGTCACTGGATATATTGTCCTACAGTATGCCAATTTCCACTGCTCCGTCCAATAATACTTAGAACAATAATTTTCTACCAACTCCTCCAACGTATCATCTGTTGTTGTTCTGCAATACTTCATGATAGCAGCAAGCACATGCACACAAGGATACCGGTAAATATCAAAATGCCAGCAGTAGCATCTTCTGTTGATCAAATCAACCAAATAACCTTTCCTGTCCGTACTAGTAACATTGTACATAAATTCAAATGTGTTTAGCACCTCCCCATGGAGTGTTCTTGCAATCTGACAGTTCCCATGCAAGTCAACATGCACACGTGGGACAAGTAACTGCCTCTGTGGAATCCCTATAGAAAGTTGTCTGTATTTGTTAAACCATTCTATAATCTTCCCCACGATCTCATCAATAATTGGAAGTAGCACATATTTCCTTTGTTCCTTGAAAATACCATTCATAGATTCAACAATGTTGGTTGTATCTAAGTTGTACATTGCTTTTGGAAATTGACATCTTGCCCAGTTAGTCTCATGAACACTCTCATCCAGATATTCGGCGGCCTGACACTACATCCGCCGTGATCGACACGCTTTCTTCTACATCGATCGATATGGTATCGGTCAGGTATAACGTTCTAACTTGTTTAATTTCGCATTTATATTATGGTTTTTATAAACTCCGACTGTTTTACCCTGGGGACAGTGTAATTTAAGTCTGGGGAGATTACTAATGATTATCTATTATTTTGAGTCTTATTTAAAAATTTTATTGAGTCAAGAAGGGGACAATGATCTTATCTAGATTTACTACTTGTCATTTAACCACTTTCTAGACCAGTCTTAGATTCACTGATTATAGAAGTACTAGAGATACTAAAGTGGATCAACCTGTCTACTATGTTTGCACCTACTGAGAGTGTTTGAAGGAACCAAAACTGACCTCCAACCTAATACTGACATTACCTGCTTGTCTTGGGGCTTGATATACATTGGATCGGGTTCCTCCTGCAAGTCTGGAAGGTAAAAGTCTGTGTGTTTCTGGTTCCCTTCTCTCTCTCTCTTCAAGCACCCTAGATATAAAAGATTGAGATGATTTCCTGGAAGATGCAGAGAGGTAGGAGTGTCTCCTATGACCCCAATATTCTAATCCAGACAAGAATGATCACACATTGTGGAAACGAGGGTAGGAGTGTCTCCTGTGATCCTATTATTCGCTACACTTTGTCCAAATAAGAGCTACAAAAGTAGAAAAGTCGATAAGATGAACAAGATGGACTGCATCAGCATCACTGTTCATTGAAATTGAAACTATAAGGATTTAGAGAAGAGAGAAAGAGGGAAGAAAGGGATCAGAGAAGACTACCTATGTGTTCATAAACTTGTTTGAGTAAGAACCCATGTGTCCTTTGATCGATACTCCCAAGGTAAAGCCAACACTTTTATTTTATGCAAGAAATGAGGTTAGTAGAGGGGATTATCAGACAGGATTGGTTGAGTTGTTCACTAGGAGAACTTGGTTGCTATACTAGGATATAGTATAATGTGCTTTTGTAGTTAGGATTATTATTACTTAGCTTGCTCTACTAGGAAGATATGACTAAGATCTTCAAACTTTTTGAGTCCCTGCTGTTTTTAAACCTTTTCCAGAGAGACTACCAGCTGTTTTTGCTTGAGGACAAGCAAAAGGGTAAGTCTGAGGGAGTTGATATACCATGAATTTGACCCGATTTTAGTCATGGTATATAATAGTTTTAGAATATATTTAATCCATTTTGGAGTCTAGATAGCATATTTACAGGTTCAGAAACAATGGGAGGAAAGATGGTGTTTTTGGAGCATTTTGGAGCACTTTAGAGATTTCACTCGAGATGACCATATCGACCACTCGAGGTCGACACGGAGAGAGACGCATCTATCGGTACACCTTTAGTGATATCGATCGATATTAAACACACAGAAGCCCAGTTTGGTCACAGCCGACTTGAAGCTCAAGACTCAATCTATTTACCAAGATACCCCTGACGAGTTTTAACCTAATTATTTAGTATTTATGTCTTGCCTAAGTGTTTTGACAAAAAGAAGTTTTTTAGACATAGTTCCTACCTAAAGGTTTTTCATACCATTGTTTTGTGAGAGAGGGAGTTACAATTGAGAGCTTTATTGAACACCTTTTTTTCTATCTATGCAGTTTTATTTAATTATTATGATGTTTTGCTTGGCTATGTCTGAGTAAACACTTTTGTTAGATTTAGGATTCAAATAGGTTTTGAGGGATTAGCCCCAAATATGAATACTTGAGCATGTGATATTCATCTTAGAAGATTGTTCTTAATGCTTGTATAGGAGTAGCTAACCTATACATGATGACAGTGGATATCATCCTTGGATATATCTTCTTTGAGTTAGAATTTGCTAGGCGCAAGCGACAGCATGGTCTAGCAAATCTCTGGTGAACTGTTATCAACCCGCGCTTAAAGCTTACTAGAGGTGCATCGATCGATTCTCATATAGAGACATCGATCGATTGACGCGAGGCTATGTCGATCGATACGTGCGCCAGCAGGTCGATCGATGCCTTCCTCATTATGTCCTGCGCTAAGTAGTGAATCATTGGTTCTAGTAATAGATAACCCAGAAAACGACAGTGGTACAGTTATTGTTACCGTTGGGTTCTATAATATCATGCAAGCATCTCACATAGGCATTCATACTATTATAATCTTGATAACCTGAATAGTAATCCTAAGTCTAATGCCTTCATCATATCTGTTAAACCCCCTAATAAATCACTTGAGTAATTGTTTTGCTCACCAGTTTTAAGTTTACTTGCAATTTACTGCTTTGAAATCTTCAACCTAGCTTAGTTACAATAAGATCTAGTGTGTTCCCTAGATCCCTGTGGATTCGATCCCTAAGTACTACAACTTGACCTCTTTTGATGAGAGTAAGGTTGCTCTAGGGTAATTTGAGCACGTATCAAAGCGCTTGGTTTAAGTCACTAACTTGACTTTGGTTGGCCGATTAGGCTGTGGAGGGATCACCTAAGGGAATTTCTTCACCTTCTGCGATTGTTGTCTCAGCGAGGTAGGGCTTCAGACGCTGACAATTCTAAACGAATTCTCCTCCTCTTGTTTCCAGAAAGACTACAGCTCCATATGGTCGAACCTCCTTGATTGTAAAGAGACCGGACCATCTTGACTTGAGCTTACCAAGGAACAGCTTCGGCCTGAAGTTAAAGAGTAGACCTGATTGTTCGGTTCAAAGCTTCTGCTGATGATCCGCTTGTCATGATACGCCTTGGTCTTCTCTTTGTAGATCTTTGAGCTCTCATAAGCCAGGTGCCTGATCTTTTCTAGCTTGTGAATCTGGATTGAACGCCTCTTCTTGTCTGATTTGATGTCGAAGTTGAGCAGTTTGACAGCCCATGCTGCCTGGTATTCAAGTTCCACCAGGAGATGGCACGCCTTGCCATAGACCAGGCGATAAGGAGTGGTCCCAAGTGGCGTCTTGTAGGCTGTTCTGTAAGCCCACATCGCATCATCTAATTTGAGAGACCAGTCCGTACGGGTTGTTCCGATTGTCTTCTGCAGAATGCTCTTGATCTCTCTGTTAGATACTTCCACTTGGCCGCTGGTTTGAGGGTGATACGCGGTTGTGACCTTATGCTTTACACCGTTCTTCTTCAGGAGGCCTTGGAAGACCTTGTTGATGAAGTGGGTGCCTTCGTCGCTTATGACCACCCAAGGGACTCCGAACCTTAGAAAAGATGATTGTTTTGAACATCTTGGTCACAACACGCGCATCATTTTTGGGGCTAGCGATTGCTTCTACCCACTTTGAGACGTAGTCCACTGCAACTAGAATGTACTCGTTCTTGTATGAAGGTGGGAACGGTCCCATGAAATCTATTCCCCAACAGTCGAACACCTCAATCTCAAGTATGAAGTTCTGAGGTATCTCGTTCCTTTTGCTAATGTTCCCTTATCGCTGGCACGGATCGCATTTGGATATGAATGCATGAGCATCTCTGAACATAGCCGGCCACCAGAAACCGGCTTGAAGAATTTTGGAAACTGTTTTAAAGGTGGCAAAATGACCGGCATAAGAGGAACCATGATAGTGATGTAGAATCCCTGGAATTTCAGCTTCTAAAACACATCGTCTGAACACTCCATCCTTGCAATGTCGATACAGGAACGGTTCATCCCAAAAGTAGTGTTTTATGTACCTCAGAAACTTCCTCTTATTATTTCCAGTGAACTCAACGGGTTCTTTCTCAGCAGCCAAGAAATTGGCGATATCAGAAAACCAAGGTAGATGGGAATATCTTTTCTTGATCACAGAAACGCAGTGTTCTGGTTCGGTGGAACAGTCTGACATATGAGTATCCGGGCTGTTCCCGCTGTACAGACCAATCGCGTAAACATGCTCCTCTGGGAGGCTGTCATCGAGAGCAGCCTCCTCGTCAATCCTCATCCTGGACAGATGATCTGCAACTCCATTCTCAATTCCCTTCTTATCCTTGATCTCAAGATCGAATTTCTGGAGCAAAAGAATCCATCTTAGTAGGCGCGGTCTGGCATCCTTCTTGGTTAGCAAGTATCTCAAAGCCGTGTGATCTATGTGCACAATCACTTTAGAATCTACTAGGTAGGACCTAAACTTCTCGAAAGCATAGGCAATTGCCAGAAGCTCCTTCTCGGTCGTAGCATATCAGCACTGAGCTTCATCCATTGTTCAGCTCGCATAATAGATCACATGCAGCTTCTTATCTTTTCGCTGTCCCAGCACTGTTCCTAATGCGAAATCACTTTCATCTGTCATGATCTCAAAAGGAAGGTCCCAGTCTGGAGGTTGAATGATCGGGGCACTAATCAGGGCTCTTTTTATCGTGTGGAAAGCAGCCAAGCAGTCACTATGAAACTCAAACTTGGTGTCTTTGCACAGCAGCCTAGTGAGTGGTCTTGCAATTTTTTAAAAGTCTTTGATGAACCTCATATGGAACCCAGCGTGTCCTAAGAAGCTCCTGGTTTCCTTGACTGTGGTTGGTGGCTGCAAGCTCATCATCACCTCGATCTTTTCCTTGTCGACTTCAATCTCTTTCTCAGAAATCTTGTGCCCAAGAACAATCCCATCTTTGACCATGAAGTGGCACTTCTCCCAGTTCAGCACCAGGTTCTTCTTCTCGCATCGCTGCAACACCCTGCACAAATTGTTCAAACAGACAGAAAAAGAGCTTCCATAGACACTAAAGTCATCCATGAAAACCTCCATTATGTCCTCAATTAGATCAGTAAAAATTGACACCATGCAACGTTGAAAGGTCGCATGAGCATTGCACAAGCCGAATGGCATTCTCCAATAAATAAACGTGCCATATAGGCATGTGAACGTCGTCTTATCCTGATCGTTTGGATGGATGGAAATCTGGAAGAAACCTGAATAATTATCTAAGAAATAGTAATATGGGTGGTTAGCCAATCTTTCAAGCATTTGATCAATAAAAGGAAGTGGAAAATGATCCTTGCGAGTCGCAGCATTCAATTTACGAAAATCAATGCACATGCGATGTCCAGTTACAGTTTTAGTAGGGATCAATTCGTCCTTTTCATTTGTGATAACATTGATTCCTCCCTTTTAGGAACTACATGAACAGGGCTAACCCACTTGGTATCAAAGATGGCATAGATTACACCAGCCTCTAGAAGTTTCATTATCTCTTTCTTGACAACATCTTTTAGATTCGGGTTTAACCTCCTCTGATGTTCTACAGAAGTCATCGATTCATCTTCTAGATGTATTCTATGCATGCACAAGTCAGGTGAGATGCCAGGAATGTCAGCTAGAGAATACCCTAATGCCTTACGATATTTCCTAAATTCACACAAAAGCTTAGCAGTTTCAACATTTTTCAGTTCAGAGTTCACTATGACAGGATAGGTGGAATTAGGCACTAGAAACGCGTACTTGAGCCCTGCAAGGAGGGATTTGAGTTCTACCTTTGGACCTTTCAGCCCGATCCATGAGTTGTCGAGCTGATTGTTCTTCACAATTGTTCTTTTGGAGACAGCTGTTTTGGTTGGACTGTTCTGCTTGCTCTCGTCTTTCTCCCCCAGACTTAGATAGGCGACTAGCTTTTCCATGCTTCTGGCAGTGTTAAGCATCTTGTTGTAGCCATCCGCATCCATTCTCATTATGTTGTGCTCAGTTTCAGCTCGGGTTAGGGCCAGCTCGAGCGGATCGTCGGTTAAGATTTCCTCAATCCTTCCTTCTTGAGGAAACAGTGCCGGGTCGTCGTCTTCAACCGAGTAGGTCTGTCCATCGATCATTGGCTTCTTCAACAACTTGTTCATTTCGAACTTCATTGCAATGTCACTGAGATGCAGGTCAATCCTTCCTTGCCGAACATCAATAATTGCACCAGCTGTGCATAAGAATGGACGGCCCAGAATGAGTGAATCTCTTGGTTCTTGCATAATTTTCTCAAATCTCTATGGATTTACTTTAAGGATTCATCAATCTCACTTCGAGTGGAAACATTATCTTCTAGATGTTTCTCTTATTATAAAATTTGAGATTCTTTAACTCTTCCCCTCGAGATGATAATACTTCTGGTTTATCAATCTCAAATGGATCTCATTCTGAATCAATAACATACGCTACATGGGTCATGTATTCTTTTTTAAATCCTTCATACTCTTGAGACTTATAAGAATATAATACATTAAGGATTTTAAATTGCATTTTTATGTGCAATAATATTATGTACTCTTCTGGAGCATCATATATATATATATATATCCTCTTCTTGAACATTATATAAGATTTATACTTATATTGTACTTGCAATAATTTTCTTTCATCTTTAGATGATTGAATCATATCTCTTCTTTATTATCCATTTTTTATTTTCTCAACTTTAGGTGAGAGTAGGGGTTCTAAAAAGAAACTCTTTAGATCTTGATCTTATCTATATCCACATTCATATCTACAACGACTTCTATGTTCGCTTTCTAGGACAATACTATTTATGTTGATTTTCTTTATCAATATAAATATCATATTCTCTTCAAGAGAAAAGATCATAATCAACTAGAAGTGATTTATCATTTTGCATCAATAGCTCATTGTTTTTCTCAATCTCAAGGAGACATCTTGAGACAAGATATAATTATAAACTTCTTTAATCTCTTTTCTCAACCATGTGTATGCTGGATAACATTACTTGTGTGAAAAATGTATTCCCATCTTTGCATCATTAAAAATTTCTTCGAGAAATTTTATTTTTAAACTTAACATCCAACATAGTGGAGTTTTATTTACAGACTTCAGGTCTTGTAATCTTTAGATGTAAAACACACAATGCACTTTAGGTAATCACATTCAGGTGATCGTACCTTTTCTTTGAATTGTTTTCCAAAACTTATGGATCTTTTATAGTCAAGCCTTAAACTTAAAACTCTCGCATAAATAATGGTAATGAAATATAATAATAAAACTATTTCAAATTATAGAGATATGTATCATTATAAACATTTTATTATATTAGGAAATAAATAAATAACACTCCTATAATAATTATCATATGTACTAGGTTTTTTTTTTAACTTTCATGCTATTTTCATGCTATTCAACAAGGTTTCTATGCAATCAGTCAATTTACTAGACCAAATTGACATCACATGTATCAGCTAATTTCTTCTCTTTTATAGATAATTAGTCCTGAAATACTTAAAATTCGCTCATAAAACATGGCCATATGTTAGTGAACATCCATATCTAATAACATTAGACCAATATCACTATAAACTATATAATAACAGTTCAAACGATTATCTATCAAACATATATCTCTGTAAACAACTAGGTCATCTCGACAGTTTAATATATTATAAACAACAAATAGATATTGTACTCACATCTGACTTGAAAAACTTTAATTTAAACTAATGATTTCTCACGGCTATCAACCATATTCTTGCAATTATCAAACAAGTTTAATAATTCTCTAAACCAATGATCTCCCAAACCAAGAAATATTTTAGCGTGCATAATATTGTCTCTATAATCAAACTATAGAAAAATAAAACATGTTTTGTTATATCGTATGATTCCATAATTAACTCATAAAATATTCTCTAATATGTTCATAACATGATAATAGTTTTTTTTTTTGTAACTTAACATGATAATAGTTTGCTAATGATTAAGCACATATTTCTGTAGTCAAACGTCAAAGTATATGTAAACTTGAACTTGAATTTCTTCGTAAATATTAAATTTGATTAGCTAATGAATCATCAGACCACCAAAACAATAATTTAACTATTTCTGATTAATAATGAACCACCAATTTCGTATTACATGAATCGATGCAAGAATGAATCTAAACAATTTTTTTAACATAAGCATTAAATTTATAATCATCTCTACTCAACCACAAGACAAAACAAACTAGAAACTAGAAACGAGACTTGGCATATTCATAGTATTAAATAAACAGATATTAAACCCATGAACAAAGCAATTCATATTATTATGTTACCATTGGCATGTATCAGTTAAAGCATATGTAGACGTATAATAATGGTCACGTATATGTATAATGCAATTAAAGCAAGAAGAGAATAAATAAATTATGATTTGGCAAGTGATACTTAGCTCGATAAAAATAAAGCAAGGGTCGGAGTAGAGACTAATCAGACGGTGTCTACTAGGGTTTTGAACTTTATTCAGTGGCTAAAGTTCTGTGCCGATAACATGTCGTAAGTAAGAAGAGAAGAATAGAGGAATTGGTGTATCTTATTCCCTGAATAGTGAATCATTTATCTATATTATTAAAACTGAAGTACAAATTAGGTTTGCTTGAAATAAGAATAACAATTTTTTTTTTAAAGTTTGTTTAGAAACATAGATAGCAGTTTAAAAAAAGATTTGTTTGGAAACATAGATAGCAGCATAAAAAGAATATAATGTTGTTTGGAAACATGGATAGCAGTATAAAAAGAAATATAATGTTGTTTGGAAACATGGATAACAGTATATTAAAAAAAAGTAATGGGCTTATGTTGTTTAAAAAAATTGGAAGTCCAATATATTATGAGAAACTATCTATTTGATCCAGCTTCAAATATACGAAAATAGACTAATATAATCACCTAAAAACATCTTTTGTCTAAAATAATCATAAAAAAAATTAAAATTTATATAAATATTTCAAATAAAAATAAAAATTTAAAGTTGATTTATATCAAAAATTGATTCAAAAATATACATATATTGACAAATTGATTTTTACTAAAATATTTTCCACTAACCATTTCTAAAAAATGTTTTCAATATATATAAGAAAAATACTATACAAAGCCCAATTTCATATACCAACTTAAATTATGTTTTTGTATTTCACATTAAGATTTAAGAATATAATATATGTGATTATTTATATGAAGGTACGTATAAAATATTATTAATTACATGATTACTTATATGATGGTAAATATAAAATACGATTAATTATATGATAACGCATATATGATATAGAATAGTGACTAGGGGTCGGCGTTCGGGTACCCATTCCGGTTTGGTTCGGTTCTGTTTGGATTTCGGGTTTCCGAAGTCAAAGATTTCAGTCTCATTCACATATTTCTAAATTTTGGTTCGGGTTCGATTCGGATCTTTGCGTGTTCGTTTCGGGTTTGGATAACCCATTTAAATTATTTTCAAAATTTTAAAATTTATTATATACTTTAAATTTCTCAAAATCTATAAACAAAATAATATATTACATATAAATTTGAATAATATATTTCATAATACATAAACTTAACATATAAATTGGCTTGGTTTAAATATTTGGATAGAGAATCAATAATTATTTTAAGTATTTTTGGTGTTTTGAGTATACTTTAACTATTTTAGATATTTACTTTTGATTATTTGTATATATTTTCAAGTATTTAAACCAACTTAAAAGTATCATATATATTATAGATGTTTTTCTATACATTAAATCTAAAAATAATTAAAATATATAAGTCTATAAATCTATTTCGGATAGATTCGGGTAGCCGAAATACTTCGATTCAGATTCGGTTTCAGTTCTCTAAATACCCAAAATTTAAAATAATTTGGATATTTAATCTATTTCAATGCGGATTTGGAAATATGGATAGTAGTATAAATGAGAATTATTTGGAAACATGGATAGCAGTATAAATGAGAATTGTTTGGAAACATTGATAGCGGTACTGAAAATAACCAAATAACCAAAAGTAATCATATTACCATGTTTGATTTGGGTTTGATTCTGATGTATAGTAACAAAAAAAATTCAAATACTTATAAAACTAATTATATTATGATACATATAAAATATACAATACTAATCATAAAAACAAAATATCAATTTATAACGGATAAAAATTAACATCCGCAGGGCGTGCAGATCAATCTCTAGTATATGATTACAATAGCTTGAGCACAACTCATAACTTGGAGTAAAGAACAAATATATCTAACACTTTCCATATGGACATCACCACAATATTCATAACATATACAATAATGTTAGTGGAATTATATATTTTATATATTATCCTTTTCTTATTCTCTTATCCAATTATTTTATATTTTGAATTGTTTCTACTCGGAACTAAATTAATTTACTAATTTATCTTGTTCATAAATTTATCTTATTTTAATTTATACAATTTCTAATGTATAATATATCATAATTTATAATGTTGTAAATAATGGGGAAAAGGATTACTTTATTCATAACACAAGGATCCCTTATATAGGGAGTTACATAGACCGTCATAGAGAAAAGAAAAATATACAAATCCTAAAGTAATAAGGAAAAGGAAAATGTCTAAGTAAAAAGGAAATATGCCTATTTGGTTATGGCATTCACAAATCAGTTTATAACACTCCCCCTTGAATGTTATCAACATAAGAGCTTGTAATACGCTTGGATGTTGCCTCATTAAAATCTTACCAGTAAAACCCAAAGGGATAAAACCACGGTGATGGAAAAAGAGTACAACACGTATTACTCCCCCTGATTTGTACCTCACTGAAGGTCTTTCAGTCGACGTATCCAATATGGTGTGTAAGCTTCTTGAATGTGCAAGTGGAAGTGACTTGGTAAATAGGTCGGCTGAATTTTTACTTGACCGAACTTGTAGTACTTGGACCTCGTCATTGTCCAATCTTTCCATAAGTGGCTCTGGATTGGCTTGATAATTCTTTCAAGGATTCACCTGATAGTCTAGCTTCTGATGCAGCTAAGAACTCCTGGATTATTTCCTGCTTGGCTAACATGATCTCTTGGTCTCCATAAATAGCTCTGGGTCGAGCCAAACTCAATTAGCTGAAGACTTTCCATAGATGACTTCGGTTTGGCCGATTCTGGAAAATTAATCATAACTCCTGATTTCCCTGACCAATTCTTCTGATTTTGGGCTTTCTGAAAAACTGATAGATCCCTCTTGAAGCCCATGAGTAGTTCTGGTGAAGGCTGCTTCATGGCTTGACTTGAAACTTCTTGTAAGACCTGGTACTCGGAGATGGGCGGGCTGGAAAAACTACTGAATTGTAAAATTCATAACTTCTTGCTCCATGAATATTTTGTTGTGTTTCAAAGCCTCAGTGACGCATGGTTGAGTTGGCTTTCCGTGAAAATTGGTTTCATGCCAAAAATCCTTTCTTTTGTTGAGATACACTCCTGGGACTGAACCTCGGTCGCTGGTACCTCTTAGATGGCCGGTTGGGAAGGTTTAGTGAGACTCTGGTTGAACCATGGATTTCGTGACTACAATAAGTACCACCGTGTGTAAACACATAGCTTGTCTGAGATCGAGCATTATGTGGATCTGAAAGATAACCTGCATCAGCAAAACCAATTAACCCCTCTTTGGGCTGGTCAGTATAAAATACAATATGTTTTCGAATTTCTTTATAAAATACATGGACTGATTGGATCATTCTCATAGCCCTCTTTCACTAAGTATTTACTTAGTCTATTATACTATATGCAGCTGCTTTGTTTCAGTCCATAACTAGATTTGTTCATCTTTATACAATGCTGTTTTTCTTATCTTTGAGCTCAATACTGTTTGGTACTTTCATGTATATCTCATTACCCAGTGGAGCACATAAGTATGCAGTTACTACATCCATTAGATGCAAATCTAATTTCTCTCTTATAGCCAAACTTATCAAAATCGAAATGTAGTAGCATCCACCACCTCATAATCCATTCCTGGTTTCTGTGAGAATTCTTGTGCAATAAGCCGTGCTTGAATGCTGTAAGTAAAAACATAGACAACTTAGACCACGTGATTATGTCTTATATCTCACGATTTCTCCTTTTCATTTCTCTTTTTCACAACGACTCATCTATATCCACTGGTTTATATCATATGGCGTCAATATTGTTAGACCAAAACGCCTTTTCTCTTTAGAATATATAACCCACGTTTTTCATTAGTCCAATTTGATCTACGAGTGCGCACTCTTATATTGACGTGGGTTCATGATCCTCGTTTATATTTATAAGTTCAAGTGCTACCGTGTATGTAAATAAATCATCTTATGTCGACATTCTTTATGTGGTTCCATTGTATTCCAGACATGATATAATCTATTGAAATTTCATTATTATCAGGACCTTTATTACCTTGCAGCTTGGCGTCCCAAGCTATATTATCTGGTACCTTAGATGTTCAGCCGGCCGGCCTTATCTCTATGTCTGGGATGGTTTCCTTTAACCTCGGATTTGTCTATCATTCTTTGCATCCTTCTTTTGTTTCCGAGGATTCTTATCTTTGGAACCTATTGATCTACCACGTTTCATACGTTGTCTAGACTCTGTAGCAACTTGACTGTGTCTCTCTTGGACATCAAATTCGAATTTGGTGCAGTTCAAGTTGGTATATATGACTTAGTCACTCTTTTCTTTTCTTTCCGGGTCAGCAAATGAATCTGTCAATTTATTAGCTAGCTTTTTGTAAATGTATTATCTTTTGGACGTCTAATTCTCATTCTTAGTCTGAGAATCTTGCCAAGACAATGATGGTCGATGCCATTCTATTTCTCTTACCAGATTGTTATTTTTCTCCCCCTAATGTTGGATAGTCGGATTCATTAAACTTGCAATCCGTGTACCTGGCCTTTAAATAGATCACCCATGTTCGGCTATAGGTATTCAATAATCGTGGGAGAACCATATCCAACATATATCCCCATCCTCCTTTGAGGTCCCATCTTAGTTCTCTGTGGTAGAGCAATTGGTACATAAACGGCACATCAAAATGTCTTATGATGGGATATGTCTGGCTCATGACCCGTTAATAATCGAGATGGGGAATATCTATGCTCACTAAATGGCCTGATGCGTATTAACTTAGATGCATGTAAAGCCCCAAGTCACAATGTGACTGGGAGTTTTGACCTCATAAGTAATGGTCTAGCAATCAGCTGTATGCGTTTAATAAAAGATTCGGCCAAGCCGTTTTATGTATGGACATGCGCCAATGTTCCACACTTGCCCCCATGGACATACGATAACTATTAAATGCTTGGGACATGGATTCACCAGTTTATTATTTATTTAGTCACTTTGACTGGTGATGGCCTATCTATGAGTTTTCCTTGTGTACATGCTACACACGTGAGATTATTTGGGATAACTCTTTCTTTCAATGTGTGCCCTTTTGTATTACTTATCAATTTTCACATTATGTTTGAACCGGGATGGCCAAGCCGGTTATGCCATTTAGTGAAATTGTGGGTAAACACTCTGTTTAACCGTGGCATTTGGCCTCTATCATACTGATCTTTGCATAGTATAGACCAGTAGAGAATGCAGGTATAGCCTCGGCCACTTTCTTATGGCCTTGGGCGAATTTTATATATATCTGAAGGAACTTTTTATTTCCTTCGCCCATTGTTTCTATATGGAAACCATTCATTCTTATATCTTTAAAATTCAATGGGCCTTTCTTGGGTGAATATAATGCATCAGATATCTCTAGATGCGTGCCCTTTAGGCAACAATATACTTAGCCTGGCCGTGGCTCTCAACTAGGCTTCTATACCCGCAATTTGTACTCATATTGGCGTTTTTCAAAAACATTCATCTTATTAAGTATAAATCAGACAAGACAATAAAATAAACTTAAAGAAATCATAAAGACTAAGAAAACACAAAGGCAAAGCAAACACAAAATTTGATGTCGAAATCAGCCTTATTCTTTTAGGCAATCTGAGGTTTCATATTCCATAAGATCATCTTGATCAAAATCTCCTTCGCCATCTTGATGGACCAAATGAGCTTCTGGATTCTTCCCTTTCTGACTCTCTTGATAGAGGTCACAAAGATGTATGGGAGTCCTACATGTCTTAGCCCAATGGTTATCCATTCCACACCTATGGCATACTGATTTGGTCGAGTATTGTGGTTTAGAAATACCACGGCTTCTGCCTCGACCACGGCCTGAATCAGGTTGATACCCACGGCCTCTGCCATAGCTATTCCCGCGGCCATATGAACTGTATTGGCCACGGCCACGTCCTTTCCATCCACCACGGCCACACAGCTTCAATTTAGAAACTATTTTAAACATGGCTGAGTTATACTCATCCACGGACTTGAAGTCCTGGATTCTTAGATTCCTCCAATCATATCTAGCCTTTGGTAAGATCACCATTCTCTGGTGATCATATCTCGATTTCAACTCTGTCCAAAGGTCTAGAGGATTTTCAATAGTCAAATATTGATCTTTGAGACTCTCAACCAAATGATGGCGAATAATTAAGATAGCTGTGTATCTATCTTTCTCACTGACATTATTGTTCTCGGTGATACATTCACCATGTCCCTTGGATTTCAAGATGATCTTAGCATCAAGTGCTCATTGTAAATAATTATCTCCAGAGAAATTTAGGGCAGCAAAATCCAAGTTGTTGATTTTCGACATCTAAAATCATATGTTTTATAATTTAGATTTAAAAGTGTTCATGTTTAATGCATACAAGACAATCATATATGCAAATTGGTCACACGACCAAACAGGTATGATGTAATATTTAAACAAGCCGCACGGCCAGAACAACATGGAATGATCAATCTTATCAAACGGTTTCTATTTACCTAGTCGTGCAATTCTTTTCTATCACTTTAGCTTTTAGGAAAACACAAGCACTTTCAATCAATTTTCCACAACAACACAATCAGTCCATTAATTCCTTTAAAACAGTATGAGCGTTCTTATGCAATATGGTATATGCATCTAGCCACTTAGTACCTATTATGATCTATCAACCTAACTTTCAATCAATCTAAAACCAAATCCTAATTCATCATTGATTAGGGTTTTTATCGAGAATTAGGGTTCTTTAGGTTTTAGGATTTTGATTGATACCTTAGTTTCTTATCGGGTTGAACGGACCACCGAGAGAAGTGATCGAGCTGGAATAGGCCGTGAACGAGAGCTTTTTGGTATCGGGTCGCGGACACGGATCGGGATCGGCGGTTGGTTGTGCTATCGGATTCGTCGGATCGTCGGGTTGAACGAGTGGAGGTCTTTGTTAGCTGGAACGGACTGAGGTCGAACGGGCTGAGATCAGATCGTCGGTGCTCGAACCAGGAGGAAGGTTTCACACCGGAAGAGAAATAGGATTAGGGTTTTCTCACCGATTAGGGTTAGGGTTTTATGGTGGTCGGATTTTAGCTTAGGGTTTTAGGGACTATCGTACTGATAACGTGTTGTAAATAATGGGGGAAAAGGATTATTTTATTCATAACATAAGAATCCCTTTTGGAGTTAACATAGACCGTCGTAAAGAAAAAAAATATACAAATCCTAAAATAATAAGGAAAAGGAAACTGTCTAACTAAAAAGAAAATATGCATATTTGGTTATGGCATTCACAAACCGGTTTATAACATATAATATTAATATATCGTTCGTTTGGATCGTGTTACTCTATATTCTTAATCAACTCTAGATGTTGCTTCAAATCGACAAAGAAACTGGATACGTGACGAGGATTGTTTGGATGAGGTATTTAGACATAAGTTGATGCATGTTAGTGTTACTATGAATCTCTAGTTCTTGGTGTCGTCACGAGAATATTAATTCAGTTTGAGATGTGTAGATAGAGGATTTAAGGCAATTAGATCGGATCTCGTTAAAGTTATCAGAAAAGTGAGATCCGATTTCTTTGTCGTTTAATGGAGTTTAGTATCGCAAAACTTACTTTTATTGTGTTGATTCTAAATCATATTGTAGAGTTCTCTAAAATACTTTCTTTTTATCCTTAACTTTCAGGATCTCGGATTCTTGAGTGAACTATAAAACTAAACGGTCACTCTTTAAATCTTGATTTACATGATTGCATCACACACGATCGTATTATATAATCGCTTTTATGTTCTGTCATTATAAATCACACGGAATCGTTTTGTCTTATCGATCTACATGATCCTAGAAATTACAATCCTGCTTCCAAAACTAATAATATCTTTGCATAAGGCACAAATTACCAACATTCTTTTTCAGATTTTTTAAGGAAAAAAAGACCTCAGATACTTCATTTTGTCTCTATAACTGGTACCCATGAAAAAACAAAAACAATCATATAACTTACACACATGGTTATACTTCAGAATCTGGTTCTGCCTCATTGTCCTTCTCAGAGACAGATGGATCAGACGGTGGTTCAGATGGTGGTGGAAGAGAGTTAGATGAATCAGAAGCCACTGGACTTGATGATGAATTTGGACTATACCATTTTAGCAACCTATCTTTGTTTTTAGTCCACCAATCTTCTGCTTGATGTTCGTCAAATCTCTTTTTACTACAATACAAAAAGTTTTAGACATGATTTATTAAATCCATACATAACGCAAGTGAATTCATGTATGTTACCTGAATCTAACTCGTCGGAAGATCTTGTTTCCATTCATATCTACCGCAAAAGTCACATAAACGCCAGGTTCAAACTGTTCTTTACTTTCTTTTCCCCTGTTCTTGATGATGATGAAGATGATTCTGTTGGTACTGGATTTGATGAATTCGATATCTCGGATATACTTGAGTTAGATGATACTTGTTCATCAATCTTTTGATCTTGTGTGTTTCCAGTAGGAGATGTTTCTTGTTGATCAAGTATCGAAGTTGTAAGTACAGATGTTTCTGTTACTTTGTTTGCATTTAGATAAGCTTCAGCTTGAGAGTTAATGGACTCAAAAGCTTCACTCTCTGATACTTCAGGTGGTAATTTTTCCTTCAACTCTTTCAACTAAAAATAGAAAGAAAAAAGTTATATGATATGTCGCAAAAAAGTTGAGTTGAGTATAAGAAATATGAACCAAACCTGTTCTGCCACAGATTTTAGGGCTTCTGTTGCTGATTTATGTTTAGAAGATTGCTTAGCAGCTAATTCAAAAGCTTCTTTAGCTGATTTTTGGAATCTTTGGATCTCTGTTCCTTGATTATTACATTTCTGTTTCAAATTCTTAACCTAGAAGTTGAAGGAATAATGAGTTAGCTTCATTGTAGTATTTGGTAACGTGGGACAAGAAACAAAGATACCTGACTCTGTAGTTTTGTCATTTCTTGGTTCATAACTTCGTTAGTCTTCTTTAAACTATCAATAACACTCCTGGAAAATCCAGAAGTCCGTGGAGGGCTCGATCTTCTTGCGTAAGGAGAGGAGGATCTTGCAGGTAAAGGCGATGAGGATCTTGCTGGTGGAGGTGATGACATTGCTCCAACTAGTAAACGATTTGGGACAGCAGCAGGAGAAACAGGTTTTAAAACATTCTGAATCGCGGTTAGTGATGCCGGGAATGCAATGTCCTTAAGTTGTTGGAGAGAAGGAACTTGCGAGGCACGGACACTAGAAGCATCAGGTCTAACTCCAAGCCTTGACGTCTTGCCTGATTCTGTATTTCCCGACAAGAGAACTTTAGATGACCTTGTTGTTCCTTTATCTATTCTTACCGAACCATCCATTGATCGTCCAGGGGTTGCAACGCTAGTCCTATTTCCATTAGATATATAACCAGATTCAGCGGCTTTAAGTTTGCTGTAACATGCATCACATACACGGTGTGGTTTCCCTGGTGTTGGAGCCAATGCTGCTTTCAAAGCCTTCTTTGAACTACAAGCATGGCAATGGACTAAACCACAGTTATAACAGTTATGTCTCTTTCGGGTAAACCCGAAAGCTTGGCGACATCCAGAGCAGATTGACTGATCTGCTCCGGATACCCATTTATGAATACATATACTTGATGTAAAGTTTGAGCCGCAAGATAAGCTCTTCACATGACGGTCTCTCAAGGCTTCAACTAAAGTTGGTGTTCTTCTATCATCTGTATCACCATGTCCTAATCTTCCATTAGCACCTTTCCCCCATGTGAAGACTTCACTTCTTGATGTCAAAACCGCCACATGGTGATCCCCACAAGCTATTTCTTCCACAAATTCTCCGACTAGTCGATCTTGCACCAAGCAAGGTAACTTACCATCAGACATTGAGTTACCTAGCTGACCATGTGAAGTCCCACCCATTGTGAAAACATGTCCTGAGGTTGTGAGTGCGACGGTAAATGTATGCCCACAAGCGATCTGATGAAAGTTGTAGTCAATAAGTGCAGAGACACACGTGGGTTGCAAGTAAGTCTCTTTGTTCCCATGCCCTAACCTGTTTTTGTCACCATCACCCCAAGTAAACAACTTCCTAGATGACATACTCGTACCGGTCTGTCCCATAACCTCGACGATGGCCACGGTATGCCAAATGTTACAAGCAACTTTCACCGTTTTCAAACCGTTTAAAGACTGTACTTCCTTAGGACACGAAACACTTTCTCTGTTTCCATGTCCTAAAACGCCAAACGCACCATCACCAAACGTGAACAGCTTCCCGTTTGCAGTGGCCAAAGCCGAATGCCAAGTGCCACATGCAACAGATAGTACCTGAAGACCTTCTAAAGGACCAGAAACTCGTTTTGGTATCCAATGGCTAATATCACTACCATGTCCTAAAAGCCCAACATTGTGGATTCCATCTCCCCATGAAAACAAGTCTCCGGAGGTTGATACAACACAAGTGTGATACTCTCCACAAGCAACAAAGTCTATGTTGGTTAGAGCAAGGAACTCTACGAGTTTCGGACGACTAATGTCGACTTGAATACCATGTCCAAGCCTACCTCCAGCTTCTTCTCCCCAAGTAAACACTTCTCCTTGTCTTGTCACAAGCGCAACGTGCCTTACACCGCAAACAATCTGGTGAACATCGAGAACAACGTTTGATTCCAAGGGTCTTGGAGTTAAGACATCTGTTTTCACTGTCTCTTTGCTAACTGTCCCATCTGGTAGTATCCCATCGCTCCAAACTTCACCCCAAACGTAAACATCACCTAATGATTCGATATCATCTGGACCAGAACCTCCACTTGAACAACTTGGTGTGCTTGAGACACTAATCCGAAAACCATCAGTACTTGGTCTTAACATGTTTCCACGTTCATATCCAACATCTGATCCCAGATCAATTGATGTTCTACCTCGTGGTATATTGTTTGGAAAACCTTCTATTGATTGACGACCAGTGGAGAAGTAGTCACTGTCGTTTATCTGAGAAACGATATAATAACTCATATTGATTAAAATTTAGTTGTAAGCATAAACCTGGTGCATATATATGGTCAAAACTTGAGGGAAAACATTATAAAAACATATATATATACCTCAGGTATCTCACTTCTTGCACGTCTATTACGACTTCTTTCGATTAAATACTTAAGGCCAGCAAACCAAATCTCAGTCTCAGCTTTGTCTTTACAAATCTGCCAAAAGGAAATGCATATGTGACCAGCCTTCAATTTTATAATCCAAGTTGAAGAAAGCTAAAGTGGTCTCTTTACTAACCAAATCAAGTGACCTTTCTCTGTTGTTAAATAAAAGTGAAAATGATAAGTGGTCTTTCTCTGGACGTAAAAATCTCTTAAAAACAGGCTGTTCATAACAAGTTGTTAGTAACCACACAAGAGTTTGCTTCTTTTTTTAATCAAAAGATGAAATAACTAGGTTAAACTCACAGTTCTTTGTCCAGGGACGATTCGAGAAACTTCAGATAACTTCAAACCTTTTTCTTCTCCATGCGAAAACCAAATCAACGTTTTTTCATCCTATCATCAACATTAATATAATTAGTATAATCCATTAGAAAACGAAAATACATGTATTCGTTTGAAGTAGTATACCGGAGATAGCCTGAATGCACGGAATTTAGGTTTCCCTTTTCGACTGTACTTGACTAATTGCGTTCCCTTTTTCAAAACGATAAGTGCCTACAACAATGTTAATGGGAAAGTGAATTATAAAGAGAGTGGTTAACTGGGCTAAAAAATGCAAAGTTAATGGGACGTCCAATTATCATAATTTGTCGGGTGAATCTTCAGTACCAGGTAGATTTGTTGGTTACAGAGTTGTCAATGTAATAATTCTCATAATTTGTAACATAATAACAAATCAGCTTTAAAATGAGAGATCCAAATTAGAAATTAACAACATGGAACCTTTATTGCAGAATAAATAAATAAACAAATAACAAACTCAAATAGCTTCCTTGTCAAAATCAAGAAAGTTTTCTTCATCGTACCTAAAAAGGCAAATATATGTAACAATGTCGCTAGACTCTAATGTAATGTTTTGAAGACAATGGGGAAAAAAGTAAGAAGCAAACTTGGTCGATGTCGCGCTCGTGATAGACAGAACTAGCAGGATCTGCCATTCCATCTGAGAAACCCGAAAGAAGACCGCCCGATAAACTCAAGAAGCATCAAGTGTTGTAATTCACCTGTCTTCATAGATGCATCTGTCTTCAACTCTCATCCAATTCTCTTTAGACTATCAGAAACTTATCAGAATATATTTGAACAATTTGAGTCTGAAATATTGTAATATGGAAATGTGGGAATAGTTTAATGGAAAATAATGTTCTTTTTGGGGGAAGATCGCCATTTTAGGAATGTTTGAAGCTACCATACAATTAGCCTCAGACTTTGGCGCTCTTCCCTTCTCTCTTTCCACGTTTCTCTGCCTTTTATTTTAAATCTTAAAAGAATTATGATTAATATTTATCTTAAAATAAGCATTTTAGTAAAGGTTGTTAATGTTACGTGACGCTGTGAGAAAGAAGTACTTGTTTAACTGTAAAAAATGGTTGTTCAAAAAAAAAATTATCTGTAAAAGATTAGACCAATTCAATGTAACATCATAGAATGTAGTAGTTTGTAAGTTGTACGATGTTATTCACCCTTAAAATCAGTGCCATCTCAAATTATTTGTAGGGAATATTTTTTTTAAAATATATTAACAGTATATTTTAAAAACAAAGATATAGTTTAAAAGTTAATATCTCCATTTTTAATTTTTAAAAGTTAATATCTCCATTTATATGTTTAACTTTTCTTTTAAGACTATAGGTCCTAATTTTATAAATATAATTAAAATTTAAAATTTAGGTCTTAAAACAATTCAATTTTTTTGTAGAATCAAAACCTTTTTTGAACGTTCAAATTGCAAGTGCTAAAACAAGGCCCTGCTTAGAAGTACTATATGTATTATACTATTATGTATTATTTGAATTGTATAATGATAGTATAGTTGTTTGTGGTGCGCAGGGAGAGAAGTTGCTTTTAGAAAAGGAAGTTATTTAGTTTTTTTTTCTCAAAACTTTTGTGAGCAATTGCTACAAGTTGTTTCAGCTAAAAAATATGCCGAAAGTTGGTTTGCTTCATAAATAAATCGAGAAAGTTATACATTATGGTCAGAATCCCAGCTTGGCCATCCAAAGGAAGCTAAGACAACCCCACTTTCTATTCCCTTCGTTGTCCCAAAGCAATGTCATCAAGAATTTTAGTTTCTCATAGAGATGTAGTAACGGTTACATATCCAGTTCCCTTAATTAGTACAATTCTTAGTTATATTCAATTATATTAACTTTTTTTGGTAGGAATATGGGAGAAATCTCCCAAAATTATTCAAAACTCAAACTACGAACTACACCCGAGCCCTTCGTGGCCGAGAAGGTCCAACAACATCATCTAGCAACAAATCAACAAATTCAATCGGAACAACATCATAACTATGGAAACCAAATGGAAGAGAGAATGCAAGGTTAGCCAAACCGTCAGCTAAGCGGTTTGCTTCCCTATACACGTGAACAATCCGGACTATCCAGTCCCTATTTAAAAAGCCATGGCACAATCGCACCAGGAATGACAGTGGATGCGTATCTTCTATCCCTGTCGTAAGAAAACCCACCACCATCTTAGAATCAACTTCTAGCTCCAGCCTTCTGACTCCTCTTTCCCAAGCGACGACGAGGCCATAATAAACTCCCCAAATCTCTGCTAATTGAGCTCCACACCTTCCTATATTCAGAGCAAAACCACCACACCACTCACCTTCACCATTTCTCAGTACTCCACCTGCCGCGGCCATCCCCGGGTCTCCTCGAGACGCCCCATCTGTATTAAACTTCATCCAACCCACCGGCGGGAGCTCCCATTTTACCATGATCTCGGTCGTTTGCCCATCACTTATACATCTCTTCACAATCTCATTCGCAGCCATTACTTCCTCGGCCAAGTTCCTGAGAAATCCCACTCTATCCCTCCAGAGACGATGCTCCCCAAACACGTTCCCACATCTCCATTTCCATCCCCACCACACAGCAAGAGCAAATCTCGTCGACCACGGGACCCCACTTTCGAGTCTACTATCCATCAAGTTTTTATAAAGCCACTCAAATAGAGGCATCGAGAAGAACGCTTGCCTCTTCACAGCTGGAACTAGTCTGTTCCATATCCCCTCCATCGCAGGGCAATCTCGGAGAACATGTAAGATCGTCTCGATACCTCCCTTACAGACTTGGCACACATCAGTTCCACTTAGATGTCTTCTGTATCTTTCTGCATTTGTCATGATAGCTTGGTTCCCAACTAACCACAGGAACATTCTCACTCTTTCCAGAGCCATTACTCGCCACATACTCCGAAACAGACTCTCCATATTTATTCTTGGCGTTTCATCCCGTGTGATAAGCTCATATGCAGATTTAACTGTAAACTGCCCATTCTTTGTTGGACACCAAGCTAGCCAATCTTTATTCTCTGTACTTGTATCTACCACCACTGCTCCAAGTTCTAACCATGTTTCCTCTGTAACAAAAGGAGCTATGCTAGTAGCATCCCATCCTCCTCCTTCTCCCCACACGTCCCTTACCTTAACTACTTCATAACCCGCCGGAGGTTCTGCAATCATACCTGTTATCAATGGTTGACTGGAGATCCATTTATCAGTCCAGAACCTAATTTCTCTTCCGTTCCCAATCACCCAGCCCTGCCCTGCTACCACCACCTCCCTTATCCCTGATAACACACTTTTCCAAGTAGATGATCCATTTTTCCTCGCCACCATCCAAGTAAAGTCGTGGACGTCCCCCACTACATACTTGCTGCGTAATATTTGAACCCATAGGCTTTCCCTATTGTGTAGCAGACGCCATCCCACCTTAGCTATCAAGGCTTTGTTCATCTCCCTCGACCTTCTGATCCCTAAACCACCTTCCCTCCTCGATTTGCATATTTTGTTCCAGGCGACCAAGTGTTGACCATTTTCCCCCACAAACTTCTATACAAACTATCCAGTTTCTCAAGAGTGCTCACAGGCAGGTTGATCGTGCTCATCGTATGTACTGGTATCGACGACAGTACCGCTCTTGTCATCGTTACTCGTTCTGCAAGACTAAGCGTTTGCCTCTTCCAACCTGAAAGTCGTGAGGCAACCTTCTCAAGAACCTCTCCAAATGTATCCTTATTAATTCTTTTCTGCAATATCGGCATTCCCAAGTACTTTCCCAGCTCCCTTGTTGATGCAATACCACTTACACGACTTATACGTTCCCCTCTTTCCCTCGTGACATTACTAGAAAAGAAGATCTTTGACTTAGGAAGGCTTACTTTCTGCCCTGAAGCTTTACAGAAATTCTCCAACACCTTCCTGATCACTCGAATTTGTGTTACTGATGCTTCAGCAAAGAGGATTAAATCATCAGCAAAACAAATATGTGATAGTTATGGCCCGCCCCGTGACAATCGAATTGGCTTCCACTTCTTATCTTCCACCGCTGCATCAATCAGGTGGCAGAGTCTCTCCATACAGAGCACAAACAAATACGGAGACAGTGGGTCTCCCTGTCTGAGCCCGCGTGCTGGCTTAAATGGCTCGGTTTTCTCTCCATTCCACAGAATGCACATGTTCGGACCAGAGACACATTCCATTACCCTACCAACCCATACCTCAGACAACCCTGCCACCCGTAGTGTATCCTCCAAGAAGTCCCAGCGCAATCTATCATAGGCCTTCTCCAAATCAAGTTTTAAAATCATCCACCCCTTTTTCCCTTCTTTTTTCTCATCGAGTGAACCGCTTCCTGAACTACAACAATATTGTCCACGCTTAGTCTTCCTGGAATGAAACTAGCTTGAGCAGGGCCGACTAGTTTGTTCATAACTCCCTTCAACCTCCCTACCATTGCTTTCGTAATGATTTTAAATAGCACATTACAAAGGCTGATCGGACGGAATTGAGTAATACTCTCCGGTTTATTCACCTTTGGAATCAGAACGACAAGAGCATCATTAGTTTCCTTCGGTAAATGTCCTGTCTCAAAGAACTGCATAACAAATTTGACCACTGAGTCACCAACTATCTCCCAACATCTCTGATAAAAAACCGGTTGGAACCCATCTGGACCCGGTGCTTTGAAGCTTCCCATGTCTCGAACTGCCTTCTCTACTTCCTCTGCTGTGAAGTTCCTGTTCAAGTTCGTATAATCATGGCTCGTTAGACACACAAACCTCCTCTCCTCTAACCCTTGCATATTTGTGTCTACATCCTCCAAAGAGTAGAGTTTCTTAAAATAGTTAACCGCTAGCTCCTCCAACTTTTGAACCTCTGACACCCATTGGTTCTCATCGTTCTTTAACATCTCAACTCGATTCCTGTTCCTCCTGATAATTGTTGACATGTGAAAAAACTTTGTATTCCTGTCTCCATGTACAACCCACTTTTCCCTCGATTTCTGGAACCAAATGACTTCTTCTTGTTCAAGCACAGTCTCAAACTCCTTGAGTAGCTCACCCTCTTTCGCCAACCTCTCATCAGAAGTGTTCTGTTCGATTTCTTCTTGTATCTTTTTTATCTCTTTCATCAGGTTTTCCTTCTTTTTCTGCACATTTCCAAATACCTCCTTGTTCCACCTCCGGAGCATTCCTTCCAACCTTCTTAAAGCTTCCTTAGTATCAATATTCCGATCCCAAGAAGCTTGCACTAACTCTTTAAAGTCACTATGGTGAAGCCAGGCCGCTTCGAACCTGAATGGCCTCCGGCATGCCTGCCCTCTCACCTCCGGTGTCAGTTGCAGGTACAATGGAGCATGGTCGGAGGCTAGAAAAGGTAAATGTGTAACTCTCGCCTCTTGCCATTTAAGTCTAGCCTGGGCACAACATAACACCATATCCAACCTTTTAGCGACAAAAATATTTTTTGTCTTCCCTTTCTTCCATGTGAATTGATTACCACTAAAATCCATATCAATGAGTGACATCTCATTGATCCAGTCACCAAACAGTAGAGAATCCTCAGACAATCTCCCATTCCCACCAGTCCTCTCATCCAACCTCACAATCGTATTGAAATCACCTCCGATAAACACTGGGCCAGTAACATTACTAACCATCTCTCCCAGATCGTCCCAGAGACCCCTCCTACGGCTCGGCGTGGGAGCTGCGTATACTACAATCAAGTTAATCACCTCCGTCCCATTCCCGATCTTTACGTGAATGAATTGAGCCGATGACTTAATCACTTCGATTACTCCTACTTCTTCTCTCCATAGCAACCACAAACCTCCACTCTGACCAACTGCATCCACCCTGAAAGAGTTTTGGAAACCCAAACCCTGACATATCTGGCCCGCCGCCTCTCCACCCGCATGGGTTTCGAATACCGCAAGAATATCCGTTCTGTACTTCTTCACCAAATACCGAATTGATCTACGAAATTGAGGTTTATCTGCCCCCCGGCAATTCCATAGAATACACTTCATCTGATCTTTAAAATTAACAAGTAGAATTCCCGGGGCAAATTGTTATGCCTCCGCTCCCTTCGGAACTTCTTCCCTCTGCCCCACACAAGTCCCATCTTCGTTCAATGACATAACTTGGTTGATGCCGCTGTCGTATGCTCACCAACATGATCAAGATTCTCTTCATGTTTATCTGTCTCTCCGTCTCCAGCGAATACACCACCGGGACGACCAACACTCTCTTTCTCAACTCGCAATCTCTTTCCACTTCCCGACAAATCTATCTCGCCTCTAGCTGGGCCAAAAACCAGGCCCCGCGTCGGCCCATTGTTCTTTCTTATCTGGTTTGGGCCCCGTAGATTGCCAGCTTTCTTGTCTTTGAGTCTATCTCTATTCACTATCCTCCTCTCATTGTTACCATTGTTACCGTGAGCTGCGAAGGCCACAACTTTTCCAACTTCTTTACTTGACTCTGCACCTTTAATATTGGCATTATTTCTATTCTCTTTATTCCCATCTTCTTTCTCCATATCTTCTACTTGTTCTTCCATCTCCCCTTCTTCACTTAACCCTCCAAACCTATTTGACACCATTACATCTTTCGCTATCCCCTCCCCTCCGATATATTCCTTTTGTGTTCCACTTCCCAGTCCTTTCTTACTTCCTGTCAACACCCTCTCATCATTACTTCGTCTACCACCTCCCAACTTACTCTGCTGCTCAGGTTTCTTCTTCGCCTGCCTCACCGGAGTAAACCCAGCTTCCATCCCTACAGCTCCCATACCTTCCGTCACTACAGCTAATTGGTTGGACGTTGTGATGGGGGCGCTCTCTATCAATCTCTTTGGGCATGTGGGAGCTAAATGTCCATACAAACCACATAAGGGGCAGATGGTTGATATCCCTTCATAGGAAACACAATACCTCTCCCCATTTACCAACACTGTCCATTTCAATGGCTTATTAATGTTCACCTCCACACATATTCTTGCAAACCTCGCTCGCTCCACTTTTAAGGTTGTCAAGTCAACCTTAATCGGACGTCCTAGTCCCTTAGCTATGCCCATCAGAATGGTCTTATGATAGAAATTCACTGGGATATGTGCTAACCGAACCCATATCGGATTCGTCACTATCTCATCTCTTAGCGGTTCAAAATCAGGAGTCCATGCTTGTACCATAAGGTAACTCCCAAAGGCTCTCCATGGACCACCTGTTAGTGCATTCATATACTCCTCTTCTGATCCAAACCGCACCAAACAGAAGTTTCTGGGGAGGTCCGTAACAAACATCGTTCCAGTTGGTCTCCACAACTCTTTCAGTTTTCGGGTTAGACTCATCAGTGGGACGCTTCTCCCTAAAACCTTGACAATCATGCATCGTTTCCACATCTTGTTCATCTCTGTCAAAACCTCTTCTCCTATCGTTATCACAGGCTCTCCGTCTTCTCCATTCGGGAACTCCAACTTCAGTCTCGCCTCCACAAACTCTTCATCCACTACTTCCTCCGGGATTGGCATTCCTCCCTCATTACACCCCAAAAATTTCCTCACCCACGAACCCGGAGCATCCGGTGGATCTCCCGGTGGTCTCCCCTTCTCTCCGACATCCTCCATGCTTGCATCCTGCCCCTCGTCCCCCAAAACCCTAAAATCGCCACTTGAAACCCTAGCCGTCATCTAATTTTTTCAATCAATTCAATTATATTAACTGATCTTTAACATATCCTTATAAAAGCATAATATTTCCTCAAAAGCCATTGGTGATTTCTCCCAACACATCTTTCTTAGCAAGAAAAGAAAAGTTAAGAAGATATTATTTTGTGTTATTTTATCAATGGCTCTTTTATGTGTTAGCAAGAAGAAAATTGCGGTGAAGCGGGCATGGAATAGGTTCACACACGAAGTTCAGAACCAAATTTAGAGACATCAAGATTGCTGCATCGGTCAGAGATTCAACTTCTCATCTCTTCCGTGTCATCAGTCACCATCTCATCGTTCCTTTCAGGACAAGGTACCATCAAAACACTATCCCTCGAATCCATTTTTCAACAGAGGATATAGTCACAATCATAGCCACTTCCTCGAATTTTTCTCTCACTCTTTTTCCAATAGTAAGTGTCGTAGAAAGCATAGTGAGAACACTTACTGGCAAATCTACCAATATGAAAGCCAACGATGGAGGCAGGAGGAAATCAAGTGTGATGAAAAAGTTTTGGGGCGAAAAAAGGAAAAAGAAGAAGAGGAGGGACTGCAGGAGATTGATTCGATGGAAGATGCTTGGATGAAAGTGGTGGCTGCATCGCCGCACCTTAGGGTAGATGAAAAAGCCGATCAATTCATCAATAAGTTTAGAGAGGCGATGAGACTGGAGAAGGAGAGATCTTTTCTTGAATTCCAAGAAAGGTTAATTCGAAGTGCTTGATCTTATTAATTCTTCGTTTTTTTTTTCCTTTTCCTACTTGTGCTTTATAAAGGTTGCTTCACGGTTAATTCTTTTGTGGCGATTGATAGTTTGCATAAACTTTACGCTTTAGGATTGAAAAATATATTTGGAAAACAAATCCTTACTGGATTTTAGCTAAACATGGACATATATTATTTTGAAGAACTGAGTAAGATGATCAGCATATAAGTATCCAACATGATCGATTCGTATGTGTTGATGTAAGATGTCCGTCCTGTAGTAGTTGATGACGTAGTTGCTGAAGCAGACGTCAGGGTGAATGGTGAAGACCATGTGGAGTCAAGATGCTGAGCTGAAGTCGTCTAGACTTGGAGAACAAGGGAATATCTTAGAGATTTAGAAAGAAGAATAAACTTGAGGAGCAATTTTATGACTTAAAGGAAGAGGAATAAGTGCATTCCAAGAAAAGGAAAGTTGCACTTATTGTTATGGAAGATGTCCATATCATGTTACCTTAGAGACTAGGGTTTCGGGAACATGAAGAATAATATAAGATACTTATGGGGTTGTCTGTAGAGTGACAGAGACACAAAGGCTGATCTTATAGAGAGAGAAAAAAGCTCTTGGAGGGGTTTTGGGTTGTGCTGAAGCAGTGGCTGAAGTACTTGACGGCAGAGATACATAAGCGGATAGCTTAAGAATATTTCAGTAGCGTGTGTTAGGGTGTTAACACTAGTTGTGTAAAAGCTGAATTAAGCTGATCTTGTAATATATTGTTTAAAGAAGATTCTAATAAAGCATAGTGATTGCTTGTATTGCTTTGTCTATTGGTTTACTTTCTGCAGTACTATTGTTATGTCATCTTTGCACTAACAATTGGTATCAGAGCGGGTCACCTAAGTCATTGGTGGAGATCCTGAAGGCAAGATGAATGATATAGTACTTATGCTTGATCCCGAACACTATGGGCACTGGAAAGTGAAGATGAAAGCAAGTTTACAAAGTATTGATATGGATGTTTGGGCATCAGTGGTAGATGGCTATGAAGGTCCCAAGACAGTAGATAAAGATGGTGTTCTGGTCAATAAACCATTGGCTAAATTGACTAAGCGTGAGAAGGAGATGTCAAGGTATAATGCAAAAGCTTTATTTGGTATTTTTACATCAGTCGAAAAGAAGCAACTCGATCTGATTCAAGGATGCAAGGATGCAAAAGAGACATGGGATATTATGCAATTACACTTTGAAGGAACTGAGAAGGTTAAGAGTTCAAGGATGGATTTTTTCAAATCTAAATTTGAGAACTTGAAGATGGAAGAACATGAATCTGTATCAGATTTTAGTTCTCAACTCAGTTCTTTAGCACAAGAGGCTCGTGTTCTGGGCATGGAATACAAAGACAAGAAACTGGTGGAGAAGTTTTTAAGGTGTCTGCCGGAAAGATTCACATCATATAAGGCAGTGATGTTTGTGTCTCTTAACATAGATGAATTGACCTTTCACGAAGTTGTAGGTATGGTAAAAGCTCATGAGATGGAACTTGATGCGTGGGAAATCATACTGAAGTGAACTTGGCAGTTGATGAAACAACAAGTCAAAAGTCACATAATGAAGATGAGGTGATCAAGATGATTCGCGTGCTTTACCAAGTACTACAGGAAGTGGTAAAGTGGCAAGAACATGAGAAAATTAGTTTGAGAAAACGAAGAAAAGAAGCTGGCGAGTCATGTGTCAATTCAGAGGTGCAATGTTATAAATGCAGAGGATATGGGCACTTCAAAAGCGAGTGTCCAACTTTCAAGAGACTAAGATTCAAAAGCTTTGAGGGCAATGAATTCGGGCATGCTCGAAGAAATGTGAGAATTCTGAAGCAAAGAAGAGCAGTGACGTCAAGAATGAGTCTGATACTGATTCTGATGATGGTGAGCAGTTGAAGAACATGGTGGCGTTCACAACCTTTGAGTCAAGTTGTCCAAAGAAATCTGCGGCGGGATCTGCGACAGCGTCTGTGTCAGGAGTTTCATGTGGAGGTGATGATGATGCTGTAAGTGATGATGATGATGGAGACTTTGATTTTTCAGGGAATTATGAAAACTGTATGAGAATTGGCTCAAGCAGGTTGAGGCGAATTCAGAATTGACTAAGGAGAAGGTCAAACTAGAAACTCAAGTTGCTGAAGCACTTAGCTATGCCTCAGAGAAAGAAGAAGAAGCACGACTGGCTGGTGCTAAATTTGCAGAGACTCGGAAGGGTTTGAGGATGCTGAATGGTGGGGAGAAACAGCTAGATCATATTCTCAGTATTGGAAAGAGTGATCGATGTAGCCTTGGATATTAAGGAGAATCTTCTAAAGCTGAAGGTGTTTTTGTATCAGAAAGAAAAGCTGAGGTTATAGCTACACCTGCTACAAGACCAGAGGTTAAGGTGTCTGCAAAGAAGACATCCAATGGAAAAACTGCAGTGTAGACTGCAACTGGTGTGAAGAATGTGACTGCTATGCGTACTGCTACGCATACTGCTACAGCGACTACTTCGGGTAAAGTTTCTGATTTGAAGGCTGCATTTCAACGAAAATTTCGGCCTATTTGTCATCATTGTGGTGTGGTTGGGCACATTAGGTCAAGATGTTTCAAGTTGTTGAGGAAGAAAAATCAGATGAAGCAAGTCTATGGTATGAGGTGTCATGGTCCTATATGTTATTCTTGTGGAGTTCAAGGACATATTCGACGTAATTGTTTCAAGTTTCTTCAGATAGCTAATCATTGTGGGATAAGGCCCAGGAATATGTGGTCTAGGAGACTTGATCACTTTGGAGATAGTGGAGTGGGATTTCATCCTCGATTTAGAGGGTGGCGAACTACAAATTAGTTTTTGACCATGATGTGTATCATAGACGGAGATTGAAGATGTAGGGTGATGAGTTCACATACATAGTCAAAAAAGGGGAGATGATATTGTTGGTGTAGTAGTTCGTGGAGTACTACATGAGGTAGTACATAACATGTTGCATGAAGCTGGAGTTATATTGGAGTTTGTGTGTTGATTGCTTGAAGAGGAAGTTATGGTCTTGCTAGAGAAGAGAGAGAGGTTTCTTTGGTGTGTGTTACTGCTTGGTGTCGAAGGACATTCTGAAGCATTGTATGATGGAGTCCGATGTGGACTTAGTTTGGTGGAGTTGGTGTTGGCGCTTTGTGTGGTGGAGTTAGCCATCATGTGTAGCTCGTGGTGAGCGTGTGGTGCGTTGAAGATAACGTGCTCTTGGTGTCACTGGTGTGCGTTGGGTGCTGACGTACTTGGTGAAGTACTTCCGAGAAGTGGAAGATTGAAGCCTAGACTCAGGGAGAGTTTAGCAAGGCGGTTTCATTGAAGAGGTCTGTGAAGATAAAAGAGGAGATTGAAGAGGAAGTTTTTCTGTAAGGCTTGACATCTAAGCATTTGTTTTAGCTTAGTATGCAATCAAGCAGGGGGAGAAGTGGTGACGTTCTGGTCCAAGGAGTGCATGTCTCATGGGGGAGAAGAGCATGGTGATGGACGTCCTGATGTAGATGGTGCTTATCTCATGGGGGAGAAAAGCATGGTGTAGTGCACATCTCGTGGGGGGAGAAAAGCACATTTAGCATGGAAGTTTCCAGGTGGGGAACGTGGTTGTTGAACCAGAAGAATGTTGTGCTTGATCGGCATACAAAGCTAAAAGGAGGAGATTGTTGATGTAAGATGTCCGTCCCGTAGTAGTCGATGACGTAGTTGCTGAAGCAGACGTCGTGGTGAGTGGTGAAGACCATGTGGATTCAAGATGCTGAGTTGGAGTCGTGTAGACTTGGAGAACAAGGGAGTATCTTAGAGATTTGAAAAGAGGAATAAACTTGAGGAGTAAATTTATGACTTAAAGGAAGAGGAATAAGTGCATTCCAAGAAAAGGAAAGTTGCACTTATTGTTATGGAAGATGTCCATATCATGTTACCTTAGAGATTAGGGTTTCGGGAACATGAAGAATAATATAAGATAGTTATAGGGTCGTCTGTAGAGTGACAGAAACACGAAGGCTGATCTTATAGAGAGAGAAAAAAAGCTCTTGGAGGGGTTTTGGGTCGTGCTGAAGAAGTGGCTGAAGTACTTGACGGCAGAAATACATAAGCGGATAGCTTAAGAATCTTTCAGTAGCGTGTGTTAACACTAGGTGTGTAAAAGCTGAATTAAGCAGATCTTGTAATAGATTGTTTAAAGAAGATTCTAATAAAGCATAGTGGTTGCTTATATTGCTTTGTCTATTGGTTTACTTTCTGCAATACTATTGTTGTGTCATCTTTGCAGTAACAGCATGAGTTTATTTTCTCACACAATCTGTAAGATTTTTGTGTGTATTGAGTACTAACACACAAAAACTATGTTCTGCTCGTTGGCTAAGATCGACTTTCAGTTTTTGGAACTTGCTCCATGATCTGCTCACACTTCTTCAAAAGTTATGGACGACGTTCCATCAGTAATTATCATGAATGAGGGTACAATACATTCTGGAAATGATCTTTTAAACATGACCCCTCTTTCAACCGAGTCAATCCAAAAAGTTAGTAATATGGAAAGTGATTTTCATATTACTGAACAAATGGATGAATTTGGAAGCATGACAAGAAGGGATCGATTGATCAAACTGACAAAAAAGTACCAAGATACGGGATGGTTGACAGTTCGTGGAAGAAGAAAACGAGGCAGTCGTGGTCGAGGATCCTACCAAGCGCACTAATATCTTTCTTAGTTTGGTTAGACTAAAGAGTTGTGCTATGTCTTTCTTAGGTTTATAGCTCTTTCTTTATCTGTTTTGTGTCTAACTTTATCAAACTATGTGATCTAACAAATCACATCTTGTACCTTGTTATTTTTAATTGAAAGTCTTGTTACAGAAAAAAAAACTTGCTCTATGGTATGAACTAGTTGTCACCTGTATATATACGTGAATCTACTAAGCATGCTTCAGTAGTTAACAGACAATGTTTCTGTAATGCCCCGACCGTCCACAGCTAAAGAGCCATCCACGCCCGCTCTCTCGATCCGTGGGCCCCATCCCATCCGACGGTCGGTCCGTTAATTTTTTCAAGGCTCGAAATCATTGTTTACTGACCTTGCAATCAACACCCGACCTTTTTCCGTGTTTTGGCCTCACTCGCACGCTATCGCGAATCACTTTCCGATAGGTCACCCATCCTTCTAATATTCCAGCTCAAGCACGCTTAACTCTGGAGTTCTTTTTGGATGTGCTCCGGAAAAGGTAAGTCAACTTTGGTGACATAGGTAGCCAAATAAATTCTCTTAAGCCTTTCCACATACCACAACTCGGGATGTTACAATTCACCCCCTCTCAAAGCACGCAACGTCCTCGTTGCGCCTCACGACAGGTCTCAAGACGCCTCTCGGGTCAGAACCGAGACGGCTAACCTGGCTCTGATACCACTTGTAATACCCGACCGCCCACAGCTAATGGACCACCCACTCCCGCTCTCTCGGCCCGTGGACCCCATCCCATCCGACGGTCGGTCCGTTAATTTTTCCAAGGCTCGAAATCATTGTTTACTGACCCTGCAATCACCACCCGACTTTTTCCCGTGTTTTGGCCTCACTTGCACGCTATCGCAAATCACTTCCGATAGGTCACCTATCCTTCCACTATTCCAGATCAAGCACGCTTAACTCGGAGTTATTTTGGATGTGCTCGAAAAATGTAAGTCAACTTTGGTGACATAGGTAGCCAAATAAATTCTCTTAAGCCTTTCCACATACCACAACTCGGGATGTTACAATTCACCCTCTCAAAGCCGCATAGCGTCCTCGTTGCGCCTCCACGACAGTCTCAAGGCGCCTCTCGGGTCAGAACCGAGGCGGCTAACCTGGCTCTGATACCACTTGTAATACCCGACCGCCCACAGCTAATGGACCACCCACACCCGCTCTCTCGGCCCGTGGGCCCCATCCCGTCCGGCCCGTTAATTTTTCCAAGTCTCGAAATCATTGTTTACTGTCCCTGCAATCACCACCCGACTTTTTCCGTGTTTTGGCCTCACTTGCGCTATCGCAAATCACTTCCGATAGGTCACCTATCCTTCCACTATTCCAGATCAAGCACGCTTAACTCGGAGTTATTTTGGATGTGCTCGAAAAATGTAAGTCAACTTTGGTGACATAGATAACCAAATCAATTCTCTTAAGCCTTTCGACATACCACAACTCGGGATGTTACAATTCACCCTCTCAAAGCGCATAGCGTCCTCGTTGCGCCTCCACGACAGTCTCAAGGCGCCTCTCGGGTCAGAACCGAGACGGCTAACCTGGCTCTGATACCACTTGTAATACCCCGACCGCCCACAGCTAATGGACCACCCACTCCCGCTCTCTCGGCCCGTGGACCCCATCCCATCCGACGGTCGGTCCGTTAATTTTTCCAAGGCTCGAAATCATTGTTTACTGACCCTGCAATCACCACCCGACTTTTTCCCGTGTTTTGGCCTCACTTGCACGCTATCGCAAATCACTTCCCGATAGGTCACCTATCCTTCCACTATTCCAGATCAAGCACGCTTAACTCTGGAGTTATTTTTGGATGTGCTCCGAAAAATGTAAGTCAACTTTGGTGACATAGATAACCAAATCAATTCTCTTAAGCCTTTCTGATAGAGAGAACGATAGTAACTGATAGGTGTAGTTTCAATTGTTTAGTCTGAGAATGCCCAATAGAACCTACGAACTCGTTTGCGTTGAGATCAACAGATGATCTAGCCGGAAACAAGAGTAAAAGCAAAGCTTCTGTTTATAAATTCAATAATAACGTGTCTCTCACAAACCTAAGAGATCACTATTTATAATAGCAAGATAAGTCCTAAGTCCTTAGGAAATCCGAAAATAAAGGAAACTAACGATAATGTTAAAACCCGAAAATAAAGGAAACTTAAAGTTAAAGATGAAAAGGAAAGAGTGAACTATGCTGCATCAGGTCACCCGGGGTAGAGAAAGATCCGTCCTCGGATCTTCTTCGTCATCTTGCGCCACAAATGTATGAGGTGTTTGACATTGAAGACGTCTGAGAAACGAGAACCTGGTGGCAAGGAAAGTCGATAAGCATTTGCATTAATCTTTTCAAGTACCTCCAGTGGTCCAATCTTGCGGGACTTAAGTTTATTATAGTCACCGGGCGTGAACCGCTCGCGTGTAAGGACAGCCCAAACCATATCGCCAACCTTGAACTGAACATCGCGGCGATGTCTGTCAACATTGATCTTGTACTTGGCGGAAGAGAGCTGAAGGTTATCATGTACCTGAGCATGAATTGAAGATATTTTTGCCACAAAATCCATCGCCTGACCATGATCACGAGAAGGGTCCGGTGCAACTCCAAGATCAATAGGTCCCCGAGGGACGATACCATACACTACGCGGAACGGACTAAAACGCGTACTCCTATTAACCGCATGGTTATGAGCAAACTCCACCTTACATAAAACAGAATCCCACAATTTGATGTTGTCAATAACCAAGCATCGCAACATATCTCCCAAAGTACGATTTGTAACCTCAGTTTGACCGTCGGACTGTGGATGAAATGCAGAGCTCATATCAAGGCTTGTGCGAAGCAGACGTCAAAGGGACCTCCAAAAGTGACTAAGGAAACGAGAGTCTCTATCTGAAACAATAGACAAAGGCAACCCATGAATTCTATAGATTTCACGAGAGAAAAGTCCTGCCACTTGAACTGCATCGGTCGTCTTTTTACATGGGATAAAATGTGCCATCTTGGAGAACTGATCAACGACGACAAAGATAGGATCATTACCGCGTTGAGTACGGGGAAGACCCAAAACAAAATCCATGCTAATATCAGTCCATGGCTGAGTCGGAATTGGAAGAGGAAGGTACAAACCGTGATTAGAAGCATGGCCTTTTGATTGCTGACAAATCACACATCGTTCCACGAATCTAGCCACGTCTCGCCGTAAAGAAGGCCAAAAGTAAGACTCGGTGACCAACTGGAGAGTGCGATCAGGCCCCACATGACCTTCTCCATGTAACTCCTGAATGATACGAAGGCGAAGACTACTCTCTGGAACACACAAACGACTACCACGGAAGATATAGTCATCGAGAAGGACAAATTCGTCATGAAAACCCGACTGCAAAGCTGACCAAATAGAACCGAAGTATGGGTCTGTCTTGTAAAGGTCAGGAAGAACAGAGAAACCCGGAACCGAGACCTGATGAGTTGCGACAAGGGAATGCCGACGGCTAAGAGCATCTGCGACCTTGTTGGTTTTGCCGGACTGATGTTTGATGACGAATGTGAACTGCTGTAAGAAGGCTATCTAAGAAGCATGTCTTGAAGATATTTTATCCTGACTTCCCAAGTGTTTTAACGCATCATGATCAGTATACAAGATAAACTCTTGATGGAAGAGATAATGCCGCCAATGTTTTATAGCTTGAACAATAGCATATAATTCAACGTCGTAAGTGCTATAACGAGCCCTCGACCCTGCAATCTTCTCGCTGTAAAAAGCAATAGGGCATCCATGTTGGCTGAGAACAGCACCTATTCCAAGCTTGCACGCATCACAATGTAATTCGAAGACTTGATTAAAGTCGGGCAATGCGAGAATCTGAGCTAACACCAATGGTTTCTTGAGTTCTTCAAAAGCGAGGTTGGCTTCTAGAGTCCATGAGAACGTTGTTGCCTGCATGCAGTCCGTTAACGGAGCTGCAATGTTGCTGAATTGATGCACAAAACGCCTGTAAAAGGAGGCAAGGCCATGGAAGCTGCGGACGTCGCTGATGGAGCGTGGCGTAGGCCAAGACTTAATGGCCTCGACTTTTCCTGGATCAACCTGAAGACCTTTGTCGGAGATAATGTAGCCCAGGAAAAGAACATGATCAACTCCAAAAACGCACTTCTGACGTGCTGCAAAAAGCTTCTCACGCCTCAAGACTTTAAGCACTTCCGTGAGATGGGAAAGATGACTTGCGAGATCGCAACTAAAAATTAGTATGTCATCAAAATAAACAACAACATACTTTCCAATGAATGGTCGGAGAGCTTGATTCATAACTCTCGTAAACGTGCTAGGAGCATTCGAAAGGCCGAACGGCATGACCGTCCATTCAAACAAACCTTCGCGTGTTTTGAAAGCTTTTTTCCACTCGTCTCCTGGACGAATACGAATTTGATGATACCCGCTTTTGAGATCAAGTTTTGTGAAGATCGTAGCACGTCCAATTTGATCAAGTAAGTCATCAAGACGAGGAATCGGAAACCGGTAACGCACTGTGATCTTATTGATAGCACGGCTGTCGACGCACATTCGCCATGAACCATCTTTCTTGGGAATAAGCAACGCAGGCACAGCAGCTGGACTCAAACTCTCACGCACATGTCCCTTGGCAAGTAGTTCCTCAACTTGGTGCCTGAGTTCATCATGTTCTTGAGGACTCATTCGGTAATGAGGCCGATTAGGTAGTACTGCATTAGGAACAAGATCTATGTGATGTTGAATGTCTCTAGGAGGCAAGTCACTTGGTAACTCGTCCGGAAAGACATCATGGAAGTCTTGAAATAAAGAAGTAAAGGCCGCTGGGATGACTGCAGAAGTTGGTGTAGCTGTCGGAGATTGCACCAATGCCCAGATGAGGTCAACATCCTGCACTTTCTTTTCGAAAGCTGCTTTAGGAAGCGTTAGGAGCGTTTTTGCCGAAGAAGAGACATTTGACTTTGTAACCGCATCCGATTGTGAACTGGGCTCCAGTTGTTCTTTGGATGGTAACAAGGTGACAGTACGATCACCAAACACAAAGATGTATGTGTTGGCTTTTCCCCGATGAATGGCATCACGATCAAATTGCCAGGGACGTCCCAATAATAAGTGACATGCATCCATAGGAACAACATCGCAAGTCAAGGAATCTTTGTAGTGTCCGATGGAGAAGGTGATGAAAGCTTGCTTAGACACTTTAAGTTCAGTGCCGTTGTTAAGCCAAGCCAGCGTATATGGAGACAAATGAGGCGTGATGTCAAGTCCAAGTTTCTTTGCTGCCTCCTGAGAGATGACATTTGCACAGCTTCCTGAATCGATAATGAGTTTACAAACTCGCCCGTTGATAGTGCAGGTTGAGCGAAACAAATTTGAGCGAAGCCAGGATTCTTGCAAAGCTTTTGGTAGTAGACAATTTCGACGCAGAACAAGACTAAGACCCGTATCATCTTGGATGACATCTGTGTTGTCATCATCATCTGTGGCATCGTAGTCATCATATCGAGGTTCATCTTCCTCGGCTTCTTAAGCAATCAAGCCACGCTTTGTATGTTTTGGACAAGCTGTTTGAATATGACCACGTTCGCCGCAACTGTAACAACGTAATGCGTTCGTCCTTGCTGGTCGTGAGGAAGCAATAGTGACATTGTTAACCAATTGCTTGGCGGACTCAGAGCGGGAAGACGAAGCCTCAACGTTGGTCTGTGCATTGTTGTCGGTCATCGATGTGTTCTGAAGGCGTGAGCGAGTAGACGAGGTCCATGAAGAACGAAGTTGTAACTCCATAGATATTGCACGCTGATGTGCCTCTGAAACTGACAAAGGATTAAACTGAGCCAATGCTACTTGTAGTTACAACCGTAAGCCTCCAATGAAGCGAGAGATGAGTTGTTTTTCAGTTTCATCCGAAGTCATTCTAGCTGTCATATTGAAAAATTCAGTTGCATACTCGTCAACTGACCGCGAACCCTGACGCAAGTTCTGCAACTTATTGTACAAGGTACGTTCGTAGTTGAATGGTAAGAATCCGCGACGCATATGTTTCACCAAACGATCCCACGTATTAATACGAGGTTTGTTATCCTGTCGACGAGATTCTTTAAGTTGCTGCCACCAAGCCATAGCTCGGCCCTTGAACTGTGTCGCAACAAGAGAAACCCTCACATCATCTGGAACCTGTTGGAACTCCAAAATCTCCTCGACTGTATTTAACCAATCAATGAAATCTTCAGGGTTAAGTGTCCCATGAAATTCTGGTATGTTCGAACGGAAGCTAGATTCCCAACGGTTTGGAAACTATTGACGGTGATCAAGCTCTCCACCGCGAACGTTGTATTGTTCGTTGGGTTGGTTGATACGGCGACCTTGGTGTTCGTCACGTTGATCTGCAAACAGGTTGTCGACCATATCTTCTTCATCTGATGTCTCTTGCGGAGCATATTGAAGAGGTTGACGTTGATGTCGAGCTTCCTGGTGATCGCGGTTGTTGTGGTTATCGCGAAGAACCGTTTGCAATGCCGTCGTGACGGAAGTTTGTAAAGCGGCTTGAAGGCCAGTTGAAAACGTCTCTAACATCTGACGTATTTCTTCAAGTTGTTCATCTGAAATCTTTCGTGGAGCCATGAATCGCAGGTTTAGATTAAGAAATCTAAACTGGTTGTCTCTGATACCAACTGATAGAGAGAACGATAGTAACCGATAGGTGTAGTTTCAATTGTTTAGTCTGAGAATGCCCAATAGAACCTAGGAACTCGTTTGCGTTGCGATCAACAAATGATCTAGCCGAAAACAAGAGTAAAAGCAAAGCTTCTGTTTATAAATTCAATAATAACGTGTCTCTCACAAACCTAAGAGAGATCACTATTTATAATAGCAAGATAAGTCCTAAGCCCTTAGGGAATCCGAAAATAAAGAAAACTAACGATAATGTTAAAACCCGAAAATAAAGGAAACTTAAAGTTAAAGATGAAAAGGAAAGAGTGAACTATGCTGCATCTCACTTTCCACATATCACAACTCGGGATGTTACAGTTTCTCTTCTCTAATTACTGATAACGCGTTAACCATACAATGAAATGATGAGAAAGAGGCAGACTGTGAACTTGAAATCTCTCTGTTGACAAATAAAAACTTATTACGAAATCATGATCAGTCGTAACGAGAGTAGGCATCATTGACCATGTTCTTTAACTGAGGAATGATACCCTCATTCTGCAACTTCACATGCCGATCAAGTGCACCAGCAGTTGAAGGATAAATGAGGTTTATGATCGAGGCAGGCATCGTTGACATTAGTAATTTGTCTTTTTTCTCCTTTTTTCAATTAAAAGTTTACAAAAGTTAGCCTGCTATAGCCGGCTTTATGTATGGGTTTTGCATTGTGTGGGCTGGACTTCTTAATATTTTATTTTTAGTTTAACCAATAATTCGTTTTTATAGGATTAATTTTGTATTAACATTATTCTAAATCGTAATTCTCCAAAATCTAGTGACTAAGTTCTAATTAGACAAACTTTGAATGTGTCATGTAACATGTTTAACCAATTTTCTCGATTAATAAACTAACTAGATCACATGAAAAGTTTCTTAGCTTTAATTTGCACCACTTCACTTTACTATTCAACTATGTCAGTTAATTATAGCCCAGCTAATAGATCTTGTTCCCCTCCAGTTCTCGCCAATATATCGAACCAAAAGTCCATCTCACTGTCGAAAACCATTTCCTTCTCAACTGGGCCTAACTGCTGAAACTCTTGTTGTATCTCGTCAAAACCAGTCACTTCAAGATTCAGTGCGTAGTTGCTTTCATCCTGGCAATAAAGCGCCTCATTCCAGAAGCTCTCGTCGATGTCTGCTCCAAAATTTTCGAAAGAGCAACAATCTTGATCCGCAATATTGATGTCTCCCGAATTCTTATCCATCTTAGCCTCGTTGTTATGGCCTTCGTGGCTCATGAGTGTCACCGAAGAAACCGCATCACTCGTTGATGGTGATGCCGATAACAAGCTTTCAAAATAAGGGTTTGATGAATCTGCGAGCTCCAATTCGTGCTTAGTACTGTTCAATTTCGTCGGTAAAGATTGAGATTTAGGTTTAGTGGCCTTCTTATTGCTTGTCTTAGGTTTAGCTGGTTGATAATCTTCGAGTCTTTTCTTCAAGTGAGTGTGCCATACGTTCTTGATCTCATTATCCGTTCTTCCTGGCAATTTTGCTGCAATCGCTGACCATCTAGAGACAATAATACCAAAAGAGAAAAAGAACGTTAGTACAAAATTATCAGAGAGCGAATTATTATATACTTAACTTTATATAATAGTGGACCAAGACATGTTTCTTTTTTTTTTTTTGTAACTGGCTTTTACCAAGACATGTTTCTTGTGATGATTATCATATATATATTAGATGTACGTAGAACGTACTGTGTACATAGACAGGTATAAATCTATATGTAAAAGTAGAAGAGTGCAAAGTAATACCTATTGCCAAGGATTTGGTGCAAGCTAATGATAGCATCCTCCTCTTCTTTGGTGAAGTTGCCTCTTTTAATATCAGGTTTTAAATAGTTCATCCACCTAAGTCTACAGCTTTTTCCACATCTCAAAAGACCTGTAATTAATAGTTACCATCAATGTTAAGAAATTTAATTTTCATATTTAGGAAATTGAACTATATATTAAAAGACGTAAATTTTAATTTGTTCATACCAGCTTGCTTAGGGAGCGCTCGCCAGTTACTATGGCCATGTTTGTGGATAAACGAGATCAAGATTTGATCTTCTTCAGGCGTCCATGGGCCTCTGTTCAACCCCGTCTTCTCACAGCATGGAGCTCTTCCCATCTTCCGATGATGTTTTTGATTGCTGACGAAAAGTTGAAGTATTGTCTTGTGATTACGATCAAGATAGATTGTGCTGATCAACCGTTTATGACCTATATGATCAAATGTTGTTGATGAACCTGAGAATGAGTGACTTAAGGTTTTGAGTATTTATACTGAGTTTGTCTAAAGGCATGTGTGAGGATTCAAAAGCATTTGGTAAACTTCCTGGAAGGAGAGGAGATGAGAGAGGGTTTTTTGGGTTATTGGCACCATAGTCAAAAAGTATGTTGTACATATATATTATATTGCATGTTGGATTGAATGATATGTTTTTAGACATTAATAAACAAAAATGGTATGCATTTATAAAAAAAAAAAACTGCTTAGAGTGGTGATGGTGAGATATGTGGTGCAAGTGTTACTTCAGAGGTTTACCAACAAAAAAGTGTTACTTGAGAGTAAAAAGAGTCGTCGGGTAGACGCATGAAGTGCATTACAATAACCCCACACGTACATTTTTGTAGAAAATCAACGTTTGCGATTATATACGACAAAACAAAAATCAACGTTGTGTGGATTATATGTTGACCGAAAACACTGTTTTTGGTATGAATATTAAGAACAACATTGTTGTATATATCTGCTTGTAAATATTCTTCTTTATTTTTCGGTAAGATGTTAAATTATTATACTTACGGACAGCGCCGGCTCAAAAAGTTTACAGACCCTAGTGCAAAAAAAAATTTTGGACCCTTAAACTAATATCAGTTCAAGGTTTTTGATAAATTTTATTTTTAAAAACAAATATTATGAGTATATTTTCAGAAAAATTGTGATGAAACCAAATATTTTTATTTTATAAAAAAATATTATCCCCTTTATATATATTTTTAACATAAAATACATATATTTTTTAAAAACGGATCCTTTAATTATTAAGAAATAGGGGACATCGGATTGGACTGAAGTCATACCGATTGTCCCCCACTTAAACCGCCCTGCTTACGGAAACACAAATTGAAAACCTTGGTATAATACTTACATTTTACCAAAAAAGTTTTATTTTATTTTATTTTTCTTATCAAAATTAAACTTCTTTAATCTGTAGTGAAAAACCATATTTATCTTGGTACTAATCTGGTTTAGGTTAACCACGTCCATTTCTAGTAATTATAATGTATATATTATGATATCATGTCCTTGTTTATAAAAGGCTATACTTGCATTTACTAATTAATCGGTTCTATTAATTAATTGAAACTTCATGGTATCTTTTTCAACATTTTACCATATGAGACATCAACCAATCAAAATTTGTACAGAATGCCTAAGTAAATTTTGAGCATATTTGTTTGGGTTCTAAATTGTTTATTTTATTGAAAAAAATAATAGTAATTCGAAATTATCTTTGTCATAATTTTCACTTTCAGATATGGTTATTATAAATTTTACCAACATCATACTGTGCTTTGAGAAACAACCATCTTTAAAAATATAAGTTTTCTTTGGTTAATAGTTTAATACTATATCTTCTTGAATGTAAACCAAATATATATAATATAAAACAAAATAAAATATCCGACCGGGAGATATAGCTCATGTAATGCAAGTTGAGTTGACTAACGCGTTTACACACACTTTAATTTCCATCTTTCTCTCGCTGTTAGTACAAATTTTGTTCAAAGTTTATGGGTCAACGAAAGAGGCTTACGACAGGTTTCAACATATGTATTAATTGTCCCTATGGAATTAAACTTTCTCTTTTCTTACCAAAACTAAACTTCTTTAATCTGTACTAATGGAAAAACATCTTTGTCATGGTACTAATCTGGTCTAAGTTAACCACGTCCATTTCTAGTAATTATAATGTATATATTATGATGCCATGTCCTTGTTTATAAAAGGCTATACTTGCATTTACTAATTAATCGGTTCTATTAATTAATTGAAACTTCATGGTATCTTTTCAACATTTTACCATATGAGACATCAACCAATCAAAATTTGTACAGAATGCCTAAGTAAATTTTGAGCATATTTGTTTGGTTCTAAATTGTTTATTTTATTGAAAAAATTAATAGTAATTAGAAATTATCTTTGTCATAATTTTCACTTTCAGATATGGTTATTATAAATTTTACCAACATCATACTGTGCTTTGAGAAACAACCATCTTTAAAAATATAAGTTTTCTTTGGTTAATAGTTTAATACTATATCTTCTTGAATGTAAACCAAATATATATAATATAAAACAAAATAAAATATCCGACCGGGAGAGATATAGCTCATGTAATGCAAGTTGAGTTGACTAACGCGTTTACACACACTTTAATTTCCATCTTTCTCTCGCTGTTAGTTTTTGTTCAAAGTTTATGGGTCAACGAAAGAGGCTTACGACAGGTTTCAACATATGTATTAATTGTCCCTATGGAATTAAACTTTCTCTTTTCTTACCAAACTAAAATAAAGCTTAGAAAAATAATAATGGGTTAATAGGAAAATAAGTAAGTAGAGTAAGATTAACTACGGAGCAACTAAATAATCAATTAAGTAATTTATGTATGATTAGGGTTGGCAACAAGATTTTAGCTACATAAATTGGCCATACTTAAATTTCATGATGAATTTTGCGATGGTCTTATAACTTATAAGTACCATATTATGGAGTAATTCTTTCCTCGTGTAATTAATTTTCAAATGCAGACATATTATAGTATCATCCTTACGTACGTTGATATGGAAGTTTTAGTGCTCAACACTACTCAACATGTTTCTTTACTTTTTGTAGCTTTTTCAAATTTAATAAATGCAAGGGACTTGAATACAAGAAGAGCCATGAAATTTTCGACTTCATAGAATAAAAACTACTATATATATGATAAAAACTTTTATGTAATTTAAAAGCAAGCAGAGAGGTAAAGAACGAATGTGTGGACAAGCTATATCGCCTAATTAATAGATAAATAATATAAAGTTTAAACTAATGTAAAATAGTGGAATAATTGATAATGTGAAAGCATATCATCCTTGACTGTTAATTCTGGAAAACAATGAATCAAATATAAATTACTGCAAGGTTTTTTAAAATATATATATATATATATATATATATTACTGCATGCAGTTTAAAATATTTATAAACATTTTACTATACTTATTTAGCAAAACAGAAAACAAACAAACTAACATTGAAACAGATTTACTTCAACTCATCACAAGCTGGGAAGAAAAATAAAATTTTCTCCATATTTAATCTTATGCATTAATATTCATTAATTCCGCATGTGATAATCACATAACTAATTACATGTACTTATAGATCATATTCTAAAAAAATTAAATACTCCCTTCTTTTTTATTAGATGACCTATTAGAATTATACACATAAATTAAGAAAAACATTTACTTTCTTATATTTTCTAAAAAACATAATTAACTATCTACCTAATCATAAATCAACCAATAAAAATAAATATATAATATAAAACAAAATAAAATATCCGACCGGGAGATATAGCTCATGTAATGCAAGTTGAGTTGACTAACGCGTTTACACACACTTTAATTTCCATCTTTCTCTCGCTGTTAGTACAAATTTTTGTTCAAAGTTTATGGGTCAACGAAAGAGGCTTACGACAGGTTTCAACATATGTATTAATTGTCCCTATGGAATTAAACTTTCTCTTTTCTTACCAAACTAAAATAAAGCTTAGAAAAATAATAATGGGTTAATAGGAAAATAAGTAAGTAGAGTAAGATTAACTACGGAGCAACTAAATAATCAATTAAGTAATTTATGTATGATTAGGGTTGGCAACAAGATTTTAGCTACATAAATTGGCCATACTTAAATTTCATGATGAATTTTGCGATGGTCTTATAACTTATAAGTACCATATTATGGAGTAATTCTTTTTTTTTTCTTTTTGTAAACTAAGTGGAGTAATTCTTTCCTCGTGTAATTAATTTTCAAATGCAGACATATTATAGTATCATCCTTACGTACGTTGATATGGAAGTTTTAGTGCTCAACACTACTCAACATGTTTCTTTACTTTTTGTAGCTTTTTCAAATTTAATAAATGCAAGGGACTTGAATACAAGAAGAGCCATGAAATTTTCGACTTCATAGAATAAAAACTACTATATATATGATAAAAACTTTTATGTAATTTAAAAGCAAGCAGAGAGGTAAAGAACGAATGTGTGGACAAGCTATATCGCCTAATTAATAGATAAATAATATAAAGTTTAAACTAATGTAAAATAGTGGAATAATTGATAATGTGAAAGCATATCATCCTTGACTGTTAATTCTGGAAAACAATGAATCAAATATAAATTACTGCAAGGTTTTTAAAATATATATATATACTGCATGCAGTTTAAAATATTTATAAACATTTTACTATACTTATTTAGCAAAACAGAAAACAAACAAACTAACATTGAAACAGATTTACTTCAACTCATCACAAGCTGGGAAGAAAAATAAAATTTTCTCCATATTTAATCTTATGCATTAATATTCATTAATTCCGCATGTGATAATCACATAACTAATTACATGTACTTATAGATCATATTCTAAAAAAATTAAATACTCCCTTCTTTTTTATTAGATGACCTATTAGAATTATACACATAAATTAAGAAAAACATTTACTTTCTTATATTTTCTAAAAAAACATAATTAACTATCTACCTAATCATAAATCAACCAATAAAAAATAAATATATAATATAAATGGTTATATAACACAAAAGATTAATAATTTTTTCCTTGAAAATTAAAAATATCATGTAATCTGGTAATTTTTTCCTCTAAAATGTCATGTATTAAGAAACAGAGAGATTTTAATCCTAGGATTTCATTTGTAAAAGTAACGGCTGACTTTGAAATAATAACAAGAAGTCAACTTCATAAACTTCTGAGTCCTCGGTGCTAAATTGAAATTCCATGGTACTTCACGATTTTTTTAAAATGTAATTTTGACTTTTTGTTATATAAAATATTATTTTAAAATTTTAACATAATTTATACATATTTTAAACTATAATATTAGTTACAAAATATATTGATTTCATTAAAAATTTATTTATCTTAAATATTATTGGTTAAATATATGTAACTAATAAAAACATAAATGTATATCAATTACTTTTAAAAAATTCTGTGAAAAATGTCAAAAATGTCATTCTCTGTGAAACGAAGGAAGTATTATATGCATAATCATACAATATGTTTTTCCTCAAATCAAATATGAAACTGAACAGAAATATATTTATAGGTTCTATAAGTTAACGCGTTTAGAATAGAACCGTAACGTACAGTAAAGTCCTCTCCCCAAAATACTCGCGGATGTTATAGACAGCAGGACCATTATTCCACTAGTTTTTTTTTGTAACTTCATTATTCCACTAGTTTTTTGTAACTTCATTATTCCACTAGTTTTTTGTAACTTCATTATTCCACTAGTTTTTTGTAACTTCATTATTCCACTAGTTTCCATGTTCATTTACTATGGCCATGTTTGTGGATAAACGAGATCAAGATTTGATCTTCTTCAGGCGTCCATGGGCCTCTGTTCAACCCCGTCTTCTCACAGCATGGAGCTCTTCCCATCTTCCGATGATGTTTTTGATTGCTGACGAAAAGTTGAAGTATTGTCTTGTGATTACGATCAAGATAGATTGTGCTGATCAACCGTTTATGACCTATATGATCAAATGTTGTTGATGAACCTGAGAATGAGTGACTTAAGGTTTTGAGTATTTATACTGAGTTTGTCTAAAGGCATGTGTGAGGATTCAAAAGCATTTGGTAAACTTCCTGGAAGGAGAGGAGATGAGAGAGGGTTTTTTGGGTTATTGGCACCATAGTCAAAAAAGTATGTTGTACATATATATTATATTGCATGTTGGATTGAATGATATGTTTTTAGACATTAATAAACAAAAATGGTATGCATTTATAAAAAAAAAAAACTGCTTAGAGTTGTGATGGTGAGATATGTGGTGCAAGTGTTACTTCAGAGTTTAGTTTCAAAAAAAAGTGTTACTTCAGAGTAAAAAATGGTCGTCGGGTAGACGTATGAGTTGCATTACAACGAGCCCATACGTCCATTTTTTTTTGTAGAAAATCAACGTTTACGATTATATACGACAAAACAGAAATCAACGTTGTGTGGATTATATGTTGACCGAAAACACTGTTTTTGGTATGAATATTAAGAACAACATTGTTGTATATATCTGCTTGTAAATATTCTTCTTTATTTTTCGGTAAGATGTTAAATTATTATACTTACGGACAGCGCCGGCTCAAAAAGTTTACAGACCCTAGTGCAAAAAAAAATTTTGGACCCTTAAACTAATATCAGTTCAAGGTTTTTGATAAATTTTATTTTTAAAAACAAATATTATGAGTATATTTTCAGAAAAATTGTGATGAAACCAAATATTTTTATTTTATAAAAAAATATTATCCCCTTTATATATATTTTTAACATAAAATACATATATTTTTTTAAAAAACGGATCCTTTAATTATTAAGAAATAGGGGACATCGGATTGGACCTGGGGCGGTCGCACCGATTGTCCCCCCACTTAAACCGCCCCTGCTTACGGAAACACAAATTGAAAACCTTGGTATAATACTTACATTTTACCAAAAAAAGGTAAGAAACTACGAAAGAATATTTACAAGCAGACATAATACAAGAATATTTTACCAAAAAAAAGTTTTTATTTTATTTTATTTTTCTTACCAAAACTAAACTTCTTTAATCTGTACTAATGGAAAAACATCTTTGTCATGGTACTAATCTGGTCTAAGTTAACCACGTCCATTTCTAGTAATTATAATGTATATATTATGATGCCATGTCCTTGTTTATAAAAGGCTATACTTGCATTTACTAATTAATCGGTTCTATTAATTAATTGAAACTTCATGGTATCTTTTTCAACATTTTACCATATGAGACATCAACCAATCAAAATTTGTACAGAATGCCTAAGTAAATTTTGAGCATATTTGTTTGGGTTCTAAATTGTTTATTTTTATTGAAAAAAAATAATAGTAATTCGAAATTATCTTTGTCATAATTTTCACTTTCAGATATGGTTATTATAAATTTTACCAACATCATACTGTGCTTTGAGAAACAACCATCTTTAAAAATATAAGTTTTCTTTGGTTAATAGTTTAATACTATATCTTCTTGAATGTAAACCAAATATATATAATATAAAACAAAATAAAATATCCGACCGGGAGAGATATAGCTCATGTAATGCAAGTTGAGTTGACTAACGCGTTTACACACACTTTAATTTCCATCTTTCTCTCGCTGTTAGTACAAATTTTTGTTCAAAGTTTATGGGTCAACGAAAGAGGCTTACGACAGGTTTCAACATATGTATTAATTGTCCCTATGGAATTAAACTTTCTCTTTTCTTACCAAAACTAAAACCGAAAACTCAAACAAATATTTAAAAATATTCAAATATTCAAAAGGTCCAAAATTTTACGAAAATTTTATGTGAATATCCTTTTCTGAAATATTACACGAAACCGAAACTAAAACCGAAAACTCAAACAAATATTTAAAAATATTCAATAAAAATTTTAAATTGAAATAATATATAAATTGTAAAATGTATACATATTATATTTTAATTTATATAATAGCGAAGACATTTTATGACAATTTGACTATATCCATAGTACATATGGATTATGGATATAAATTGATTTTTTAGTCATCCATAGTAAATTGAATTATCCATTTCGGATATGTGTTCGAACGACTGTTAGATTTATTATTTGAATGGATTCCAAATTTTCTTACATATCCATAATTGAAGTGTAAACAGAAATATTTGAGCTCATAATACAATTGTTAAATAATATAATACATGCTGAATTTTATTTATAAATTATTTTCATTAAAATATAAAGAGTCAAATATCCGTATACCCTTAACATTAACACCCAAAAAATATTCGTATACCAAACCCTTTTTCAAAAGAATATATATTCGTATATCAGAATTCTAAAATTTTGATACTCATATATCGGTATATTTATATGCTCATATATTCTAATATTACTCGTGTTGAAGTTTTCGTACTAATCCTCTTATTATTAAAGAGGAGCAATTTAAAATAGTAACCTTGATTTGGTATTTTAATTACAAATCTTCCATTTTGTATTATTTGGCAAGCTTACAGCTTTCCTCAGTCATCTTAGAGTTATTTGGTTTCCCATAACCACCATAAGCGCAGTTTTTGCGGTTGGTAGCGATTGTTAATGTTTTGAAACAATCACGATGCTACAAATCGTTTCAAACCGCTCCAAACCTTTTAAAATCAAAAGCTAGTTCCAGCTAGCGTTTGCGGTTGCGAGAGGATAATTTTTTTCTTAAAAAAAATAAAAAATAAAAATAAAACTAAAAATATTCAATAAAAATTTTAAATTGAAATAATATATAAATTGTAAAATGTATACATATTATATTTTAATTTATATTATAAAAATTTAAAACAAAAATATTTTCTATAATTTTTAAAATTTTAAAATTATGATTTTATAAATATTCTTTTTATATTTATTATAATATTATGATTTTAATACTTTTAATTATATAAAATGTAAATATTGTTTAATTTATTATTTAACATTTAGTTTGGTAGTTTACCATAATAAAAGTCCATAAACTCACCAATTTTTAACATTTGTACGGTCATTACAAATCTCTAGAAAGCGTTTAAAACCGCAACCACCCGCATCCGCAAACTCTCACAACCGCACCCGTAACATACGATTACATGAGTCAGACCCTTAGTTAAGAGACTTTAATTACTAAAAAATTTACAGCAAATGCCATTGACACTTATTCTACATTTTTGTTAGTATGTTATAACATAAGTATAACATATGACAGTAACCGGTTTGTTTCGTAAATAACGGATGTCATTAAAGTGTAAACAGAGAGCGACTTTTCTTTTCTTTTCTTTTTTCCTTTAAGCTTTTTTTTAACGTTTCTAATATCTAATGATTTTCTAAACATTTTCCTTAATCTACTTTATTAAAAGAAAGAGTTTTAATAAATCTACCTATGAAAGTTGTTTTGGACTCTTTCCTTTTTAAAATTATTTTGGTCTTACCATAATATTTGACTAATAATATATAATAGCCTACAATTTCTCTAACAATCACTTGGTCCAGCAATAAGTTACATTAATCAATCAAAATATATACTCCTGTTTTTAAGGAATATTACTTTGCTTATGTATTGTTTTTATTAATCGATTTAAAATGAACACTGCAACCAAACAATAATTGATCTAATATTAAGTTAGCGACTCGATACTAATCAATTTTTATCATAAGATATGTAATTATGATAAAACATTATTTTAGAGTCTACAGAAAGAAGCACTATAATGAAAAAAGTATATTATATATTTGGACAACATAATTATATATACTTTTACCACAAAAATCGAAGAAACCGAAAAAATGCTCGAAAACCAAAAAATATTGACACCAACATATCTGAAAACTCAAACAAATATTTAAAAATATTCAATAAAAATTTTAAATTGAAATAATATATAAATTGTAAAATGTATACATATTATATTTTAATTTATATTATAAAAATATGTGACCAATTAATTATTTGATCTTCTCATATATTTAAGCTAACTATAGGACATTAAATTCTCTTTATGTACGATATTCTCTTTATAAACAACATTCAATGCTTGGTAACTTTTTTGATAATGTAACTTAGTTTTTCATTCCTGAAAACTTTAGTTAGCATCACGGGCTTTGTTTACAATATTCATGTTGGGCCATTTTATTGTGTTAATGGGTTAAGAATTTCAAAATTAAATAGTTTAGCCCAACCTTTTAAAAAATCATATTAACCTTTTATATAAAACAAATATAAACATTTTATGCTATACTCATATTTTTTGGTAAAATAACACAAACCGAAAACTATAATAGAAAATGTGAACCCAAATTTTTAAAATTTGAAAATTAACATGAAACCCAAAACTATAATAGAAAATGTGAACCCAAATTTTTAAAATAGCCAAAGATAGATTTGTTACATTTTCTCTTGAAATATTACTGATAAACCAAAAAATATTGACACCAACATATCTGAAAACTCAAACACGAAAATTAAACATTATCCTTAATAAAGAAAACATATTCAAAATATCTAAATATACCTAATATACACAAAATATTTTGAGTACTTTGGACTCCCAATCAGTCTTGGGTTGGATATAGACTAAACAAAGACTTGCGGGTCCAAAAATATCTAATAGGTACTTTGTTCGGATCGAATCAAACCCAAACCTATTTTTTAAGTCAGTTTTGATTCAAGTTTTGAATCCGGATAAAATGTCTATGCCTAAGAGAATTACATAAGAATGTACATAAAAGATCTCAAATAAACTAATTCATAAGCGGTATAATTTTTTTTAAAATTTGAAAATTAACATGAAACCCAAAACTATAATAGAAAATGTGAACCCAAATTTTTAAAAATATCTGAAATACTGAAAACATATCTAAAATGTGAACCCAAATTTTTAAAAATATCTGAAATACTGAAAACATATCAAAATATCCAACGTTTTATTCGAGTAGTGAAATATATTTTTAAAATAGCCAAAGATAGATTTGTTACATTTTCTCTTGAAATATTACTGATAAACCAAAATATCCAACGTTTTATTCGAGTAGTGAAATATATTTTTAAAAATATCTGAAATACTGAAAACATATCAAAATATCCAACGTTTTATTCGAGTAGTGAAATATATTTTTAAAAATATCTGAAATACTGAAAACATATCAAAATATCCAACGTTTTATTCGAGTAGTGAAATATATTTTTAAAATTTGAAAATTAACATGAAACCCAAAACTATAATAGAAAATGTGAACCCAAATTTTTAAAAATATCTGAAATACTGAAAACATATCTAAAATGTGAACCCAAATTTTTAAAAATATCTGAAATACTGAAAACATATCAAAATATCCAACGTTTTATTCGAGTAGTGAAATATATTTTTAAAATAGCCAAAGATAGATTTGTTACATTTTCTCTTGAAATATTACTGATAAACCAAAAATATCCAAATATTACGTAATATACACAAAACATTTCTTTACTTTGGATATCCAGACTCGAGCGTAGATCCAAGGGTCCAAAAATCTAATACGTCCATACGATCCCGGACCAAAACCTATATTTTGTGTTGGTTTCTCAGTGTTGTTTTAGAACTGGAAAAATCCTCATGCTTAAAAGAAAGTTACATAAGAATGTACATAAAAGATCTCAAATAAACTAATTCATAAACGGTATAATTTTTTTTAAAATTTGAAAATTAACATGAAACCCAAAACTATAATAGAAAATGTGAACCCAAATTTTTAAAATAGCCAAAGATAGATTTGTTACATTTTCTCTTGAAATATTACTGATAAACCAAAATATCCAACGTTTTATTCGAGTAGTGAAATATATTTTTAAAATTTGAAAATTAACATGAAACCCAAAACTATAATAGAAAATGTGAACCCAAATTTTTAAAATAGCCAAAGATAGATTTGTTACATTTTCTCTTGAAATATTACTGATAAACCAAAATATCCAACGTTTTATTCGAGTAGTGAAATATATTTTTAAAATAGCCAAAGATAGATTTGTTACATTTTCTCTTGAAATATTACTGATAAACCAAAATATCCAACGTTTTATTCGAGTAGTGAAATATATTTTTAAAATAGCCAAAGATAGATTTGTTACATTTTCTCTTGAAATATTACTGATAAACCAAAAATATCCAAATATTACGTAATATACACAAAATATTTTGAGTACTTTGGACTCCCAATCAGTCTTGGGTTGGATATAGACTAAACAAAGACTTGCGGGTCCAAAAATATCTAATAGGTACTTTGTTCGGATCGAATCAAACCCAAACCTATTTTTTAAGTCAGTTTTGATTCAAGTTTTGAATCGGATAAAATGTCTATGCCTAAGAGAATTACATAAGAATGTACATAAAAGATCTCAAATAAACTAATTCATAAGCGGTATAATTTTTTTTAAAAATTATCTTATTGAATATTTGTAAAACAGTAATGTACAATAACCAAAAATATTATTTAAAATACAAATTTGATTATTTTTTTTTGACGGCCACTATGACATATGATTTCTTGTTGTTATTATTTTTTCTTTGATTTTATCATATTACAATGATCATATTATTATTCAGAATAATCGAAGTTAATCTATTTTCCGTTAACGTCAAAACTAATTTGACTTCATTGCAACCACTTGACGATATACAATTGAGCTTTCACTATCGTTTATATTTTACACACTTACGCTAACGACTTTGAACTCCTATTTTTGCACAGCTGCAACATCATTATAAACCATTAGGATACGAGTTCGGGTGATGATCTACAACTTACTTACATTAACCGTGTATTGCTACTTATATTTTATTATTGAAGTCCAAAGTTTGGTAAATTAGCAGACAATCAATAGACTTATACTCTCAGAGTTTAGCTTCAGATTATGTGAACTTAGTTTTGAAGACTTTGTATTAGTCTATTAGAAAATTAATATCTCATCCACGGGAGACTGGACAAAGACTAGAACTAGATATGGTCGAATGCATGTGTGTATAGTGTATACAAAATGTCCAAGATTCTTTTCATCGTAATGACTATGAATTCAGCTATTATACTTCCGCGTTCTTGTTACCGTAACTCCTGTCAATATTTTGACTTCACACTTAATATATTTTTTGCAATACGTAAGGTTCACTGGTAATTGACGAATTGATTTCAAGTTTTGAACCATCATTTTATAATTCGAGAAAATCGTCTCAACTAGCTTTTTAATTTATATAATAGCGAAGACATTTTATGACAATTTGACTATATCCATAGTACATATGGATTATGGATATAAATTGATTTTTTTTTAGTCATCCATAGTAAATTGAATTATCCATTTCGGATATGTGTTCGAACGACTGTTAGATTTATTATTTGAATGGATTCCAAATTTTCTTACATATCCATAATTGAAGTGTAAACAGAAATATTTGAGCTCATAATACAATTGTTAAATAATATAATACATGCTGAATTTTATTTATAAATTATTTTCATTAAAATATAAAGAGTCAAATATCCGTATACCCTTAACATTAACACCCAAAAAAAATATTCGTATACCAAACCCTTTTTCAAAAAAGAATATATATTCGTATATCAGAATTCTAAAATTTTGATACTCATATATCGGTATATTTATATGCTCATATATTCTAATATTACTCGTGTTGAAGTTTTCGTACTAATCCTCTTATTATTAAAAGAGAAAGAGTTTTAATAAATCTACCTATGAAAGTTGTTTTGGACTCTTTCCTTTTAAAATTATTTTGGTCTTACCATAATATTTGACTAATAATATATAATAGCCTACAATTTCTCTAACAATCACTTGGTCCAGCAATAAGTTACATTAATCAATCAAAATATATACTCCTGTTTTTAGGAATATTACTTTGCTTATGTATTGTTTTTATTAATCGATTTAAAATGAACACTGCAACCAAACAATAATTGATCTAATATTAAGTTAGCGACTCTCGATACTAATCAATTTTTATCATAAGATATGTAATTATGATAAAACATTATTTTAGAGTCTACAGAAAGAAGCACTATAATGAAAAAGTATATTATATATTTGGACAACATAATTATATATACTTTTACCACAAAAATCGAAGAAACCCAAAAAATGCTCGAAAACCAAAAAATATTGACACCAACATATCTGAAAACTCAAACAAATATTTAAAAATATTCAATAAAAATTTTAAATTGAAATAATATATAAATTGTAAAATGTATACATATTATATTTTAATTTATATAATAGCGAAGACATTTTATGACAATTTGACTATATCCATAGTACATATGGATTATGGATATAAATTGATTTTTTAGTCATCCATAGTAAATTGAATTATCCATTTCGGATATGTGTTCGAACGACTGTTAGATTTATTATTTGAATGGATTCCAAATTTTCTTACATATCCATAATTGAAGTGTAAACAGAAATATTTGAGCTCATAATACAATTGTTAAATAATATAATACATGCTGAATTTTATTTATAAATTATTTTCATTAAAATATAAAGAGTCAAATATCCGTATACCCTTAACATTAACACCCAAAAAAAATATTCGTATACCAAACCCTTTTTCAAAAAAGAATATATATTCGTATATCAGAATTCTAAAATTTTGATACTCATATATCGGTATATTTATATGCTCATATATTCTAATATTACTCGTGTTGAAGTTTTCGTACTAATCCTCTTATTATTAAAAGAGGAGCAATTTAAAATAGTAACCTTGATTTGGTATTTTAATTACAAATCTTCCATTTTGTATTATTTGGCAAGCTTACAGCTTTCCTCAGTCATCTTAGAGTTCGACTGGTTTCCCCGCAACCACCCGCAAACGCAGTTTTTGCGGTTGGTAGCGGTTGTTGGTGTTTTGAAACAATCACAGTAAACGCTACAAATCGTTTCAAACCGCTCCAAACCTTTTAAAATCAAAAGCTAGTTCCAGCTAGCGTTTGCGGTTGCGAGAGGATAATTTTTTTTTCTTAAAAAAAATAAAAAATAAAAATAAAACTAAAAATATTCAATAAAAATTTTAAATTGAAATAATATATAAATTGTAAAATGTATACATATTATATTTTAATTTATATTATAAAAATTTAAAACAAAAATATTTTCTATAATTTTTAAAATTTTAAAATTATGATTTTATAAATATTCTTTTTATATTTATTATAATATTATGATTTTAATACTTTTTAATTATATAAAATGTAAATATTGTTTAATTTATTATTTAACAGCTGTTGCGTTTGGTAGTTTACCAGTAATAAAAGTCCCGCAAACTCACCAATTTTTAACGCTTAGGTCGTTGAATCTAAGCGTTTAAAACCGCAACCACCGCATCCGCAAACTCTCACAACCGCACCGTAACATACGATTACATGAGTCAGACCCTTAGTTAAGAGACTTTAATTACTAAAAAATTTACAGCAAATGCCATTGACACTTATTCTACATTTTTTGTTAGTATGTTATAACATAAGTATAACATATGACAGTAACCGGTTTGTTTCGTAAATAACGGATGTCATTAAAGTGTAAACGGAGAGCGACTTTTCTTTTCTTTCTTTTTTCCTTTAAGCTTTTTTTTTTAACGTTTCTAATATCTAATGATTTTCTAAACATTTTCCCTTAATCTACTTTATTAAAAGAGAAAGAGTTTTAATAAATCTACCTATGAAAGTTGTTTTGGACTCTTTCCTTTTTAAAAATTATTTTGGTCTTACCATAATATTTGACTAATAATATATAATAGCCTACAATTTCTCTAACAATCACTTGGTCCAGCAATAAGTTACATTAATCAATCAAAATATATACTCCTGTTTTTAAGGAATATTACTTTGCTTATGTATTGTTTTTATTAATCGATTTAAAATGAACACTGCAACCAAACAATAATTGATCTAATATTAAGTTAGCAGCTCTCGATACTAATCAATTTTTTATCATAAGATATGTAATTATGATAAAACATTATTTTAGAGTCTACAGAAAGAAGCACTATAATGAAAAAAGTATATTATATATTTGGACAACATAATTATATATACTTTTTACCACAAAAAATCAGAAGAAACCCGAAAAAATGCTCGAAAACCAAAAAAATATTGACACCAACATATCTGAAAACTCAAACAAATATTTAAAAATATTCAAATATTCAAAAAGGTCCAAAATTTTACCGAAAATTTTATGTGAATATCCTTTTCTGAAATATTACCTGAAACCCGAAACTAAAACCGAAAACTCAAACCTGAAAATTAAACATTATCCTTAATAAAGAAAACATATTCAAAATATCTAAATATACCTAATATACACAAAATATTTTGAGTACTTTGGACTCCCAATCAGTCTTGGGTTGGATATAGACTAAACAAAGACTTGCGGGTCCAAAAAATATCTAATAGGTACTTTGTTCTGGATCCGAATCAAACCCAAACCTATTTTTTTAAGTCAGTTTTGATTCAAGTTTTCGAATCCGGATAAAATGTCTATGCCTAAGAGAATTACATAAGAATGTACATAAAAGATCTCAAATAAACTAATTCATAAACGGTATAATTTTTTTTAAAAAAATTATCTTATTCGAGATATTTGTAAAACAGTAATGTACAATAACCAAAAATATTATTTAAAATACAAATTTGATTATAATTCAAAATAACCCACGCTTTTGAAGCGTGGATCATAATCTATCTACTTTATTAAAAGGGAAAGAGTTTAAATAAATCTACATTTGAAAGTTGTTTTGGACACTTTTTTTTTTTTTTTTTGATCTTCCCCTACCCTAAATATTATAAAAATATGTGACCAATTAATTATTTGATCTTCTCATATATTTCGCTAACTATAGGACATTAAATTCTCTTTATGTACGATATTCTCTTTATAAACAACATTCAATGCTTGGTAACTTTTTTGATAATGTAACTTAGTTTTTTCATTCCTGAAAACTTTAGTTAGCATACGGGCTTTGTTTACAATATTCATGTTGGGCCATTTTTATTGTGTTAATGGGTTAAGAATTTCAAAATTAAATAGTTTAGCCCAACCTTTTAAAAAAATCATATTAACCTTTTATATAAAACAAATATAAACATTTTATGCTATACTCATATTTTTTTGGTAAAAATAACACAAACCGAAATATAATATATTTCTTAAATTTTATTTTTCAACATGCATTATTAAATAATAGAGCCACATATAACATTTCACGAATTAAAACTATTTTTTAAAAATAGCCAAAGATAGATTTGTTACATTTTCTCTTGAAATATTACTGATAAACCAAAAATATCCAACGTTTTATTCGAGTAGTGAAATATATTTTTAAAAATTTGAAAATTAACATGAAACCCAAAACTATAATAGAAAATGTGAACCCAAATTTTTTAAAAATATCTGAAATACTGAAAACATATCTAAAATGTGAACCCAAATTTTTTAAAAATATCTGAAATACTGAAAACATATCAAAAATATCCAAATATTACGTAATATACACAAAACATTTCTTTACTTTGGATATCCAGACTCGAACGTAGATCCAAGGGTCCAAAAAATCTAATACGTCCGCACGATCCCGACCAAAACCTATATTTTGTGTTGGTTTCTCAGTGTTGTTTTAGAACTGGAAAAATCCTCATGCTTAAAAGAAAGTTACATAAGAATGTACATAAAAGATCTCAAATAAACTAATTCATAAACGGTATAATTTTTTTTAAAAATTTGAAAATTAACATGAAACCCAAAACTATAATAGAAAATGTGAACCCAAATTTTTTAAAATAGCCAAAGATAGATTTGTTACATTTTCTCTTGAAATATTACTGATAAACCAAAAATATCCAAATATTACGTAATATACACAAAACATTTCTTTACTTTGGATATCCAGACTCGAACGTAGATCCAAGGGTCCAAAAATCTAATCGTCCATACGATCCCGACCAAAACCTATATTTTGTGTTGGTTTCTCAGTGTTGTTTTAGAACTGGAAAAATCCTCATGCTTAAAAGAAAGTTACATAAGAATGTACATAAAAGATCTCAAATAAACTAATTCATAAACGGTATAATTTTTTTTAAAAAAATTATCTTATTCGAGATATTTGTAAAACAGTAATGTACAATAACCAAAAATATTATTTAAAATACAAATTTGATTATAATTCAAAATAACCCACGCTTTTGAAGCGTGGATCATAATCTATCTACTTTATTAAAAGGGAAAGAGTTTAAATAAATCTACATTTGAAAGTTGTTTTGGACACTTTTTTTTTTTTTTTTTGATCTTCCCCTACCCTAAATATTATAAAAATATGTGACCAATTAATTATTTGATCTTCTCATATATTTCGCTAACTATAGGACATTAAATTCTCTTTATGTACGATATTCTCTTTATAAACAACATTCAATGCTTGGTAACTTTTTTGATAATGTAACTTAGTTTTTTCATTCCTGAAAACTTTAGTTAGCATACGGGCTTTGTTTACAATATTCATGTTGGGCCATTTTTATTGTGTTAATGGGTTAAGAATTTCAAAATTAAATAGTTTAGCCCAACCTTTTAAAAAAATCATATTAACCTTTTATATAAAACAAATATAAACATTTTATGCTATACTCATATTTTTTTGGTAAAAATAACACAAACCGAAATATAATATATTTCTTAAATTTTATTTTTCAACATGCATTATTAAATAATAGAGCCACATATAACATTTCACGAATTAAAACTATTTTTTAAAAATAGCCAAAGATAGATTTGTTACATTTTCTCTTGAAATATTACTGATAAACCAAAAATATCCAACGTTTTATTCGAGTAGTCGAAATATATTTTTAAAAATTTGAAAATTAACATGAAACCCAAAACTATAATAGAAAATGTGAACCCAAATTTTTTAAAAATATCTGAAATACTGAAAACATATCTAAAATGTGAACCCAAATTTTTTAAAAATATCTGAAATACTGAAAACATATCTAAAATGTGAACCCAAATTTTTTAAAAATATCTGAAATACTGAAAACATATCAAAAATATCCAAATATTACGTAATATACACAAAACATTTCTTTACTTTGGATATCCAGACTCGAACGTAGATCCAAGGGTCCAAAAAATCTAATACGTCCGCACGATCCCAGACCAAAACCTATATTTTGTGTTGGTTTCTCAGTGTTGTTTTAGAACTGGAAAAAATCCTCATGCTTAAAAGAAAGTTACATAAGAATGTACAAACAAAATCTCAAATAAACTAATTTTACAAAAAAAATTCTTATCCAATTTAATACGACTTTATAACATAAGAATATACAACAAACCATACTAATTTATATTCAATTTTTTACAATCCAAAACCTCAAAAAAAATCCGCGCTTTCTAAGCGCGGATCAAAATCTAGTAAAAAGTTAAAAACCAACCACACACTTCTTCGTTGTTTTCATCTTTTGTTTTAAGTATTTTCTTTTTGACAAAAGGCTTTTTTGTTTTAAGTATTTGAATAACAGAAACTCTGTTTATCTAATAATAAAAAGAAAAGTCAAAGTTGAAAATTTTTTTAAATAATATTTTAATTTTTAAATTCTTAATTTGAATCTAATCTATGTACAATAAGTTTAGTAAATTATTTGGAAATTTTCATGCCAAGTTATTATTATCTTAAAAGTATCAATTTTTTTTACTAAAAAGAGATTAGAAGTATCAATATAAATCACATTAAAATAAGGTTGAAATTCTGATTTTGATTAAGCCTTTATACTTTTGTAATGCATTATTAGTGAAAATGGATGATGTGTATCCGCTCACAATCTTATTCGGTCATGAAGTATCTTAAAAATTGTCGAAATAGTTTGGAAAAGTTGGGCATATTCATTCGAATTGAAATCCATGTTTTAAAAATATAAATGAACACTTTAATAGTCGAACCCAGATTGTGAAAAAAAATTTAAAACTTTATGATCAATAGATCATTTCAACTTATTAATAATCATTTTCACATTATATATATGATTTTTTCTCAAGGTTTAAAAGTCAAAGATAAAAAATAAAAGTATAATATTGGATTAGATAGAGTTTAAAATTTTATGTTCGAATTGATCCAAAACCGATAAGAACAAACCTATATTCTAGCAAGAACAGACCCATGTTCGAGCTCGAACAATTAGTGGATCTTATATAGGTATAGAATCATTATACATGATTTATCGGAAAATGAATCGATTCGAATATACAAAACATCATTTTTAATTTTCAATATCAATATGCTATTAGATAAAAAGTAGAAATATCAAAACTAATTGTATAACATTAACATATAATTTATTTAAACAAAAAAAGAATAAATTATAGTTGAACGATTAATTATTAATTAAAAATATAAAAACATAATTATTTTTAATAATTTCCGATGAAAATTATGAAAATATAAAAAACATGATTAATTATAATATCCGATGAAAATTATGAACAAAAGATATAAAAAGCATAATTATCTATTTATCTATCTATATATCTATTATTATAAAATTGAGTTCCCCCTCCTCAGCGTGCTACATAATCGTCCATGTGCAAATTATTTCATGACATGCGTGTCCCCTATGCGTCAAAACTCATCACTTTGTTAAATGAATATATCTTTGTAATTCCGTATTGAAATGGTGTGTGCTTGCCCATATATCGCAGAGATCAATATATTTATGTATATAAAGAGATCCATTGCATCTACATATATATCGATAAGACTCTAAGATATTTTAAAACAATTTTTAGTTATGGCCGGAGATAAAAGCAGAGGAAAGACCGGACTTGCGGGTGTCGTTATCTTTGCTTTCGATCCTGGCATCTAACATTACCTACCTGATCGTGGCTCGACATCGCGTTGATACTTTTATGTATCTTTAAAACATCCAAAAGTTATTTTTTTATATAGATCATTGCAAAGTATTCTTATTCAGAGATTATATATTTGTTAGTATTTATTTTATAGAATGTTTAGACGTATATATTAAACTACTATGTTTACAAATACAAAATAATACTTGATTTCTGTTACATATTGTAATAGTGGATTAGAGAAAAAAAGAAAAATATGCTTATAATAATGTTTTAGTTTTGAGTTTGAAGGAAAGAAAAATAATAATAATATTAAATAGATGTAGTGTATTATACGGGAATTATTATGATTTTGAAACTAAAACAAATACATAGGAAAATTGCACATTTTGGATGCGAGTGCGATTCATATTAACCGGTTTAGTTTAGAGTGCAATATTATCTTCAAAAAAAAAATTAGATGGAAATTATATTTATATTCATAATCTAGATAATTTAAGTTTTTAAAAAATTTGTGTACAATATTATTCTAATTATTTTTTAAAAAGTTATGTTTTGAACTTCAGAAATATTATATATATAATATAAAATAATAATAATAATAATAATAATAATAATAATAATAATAATAATAATAATAATAATAATAATCTTATCTTATTATTATTATTATTATTATTATTATTATAAAGGAGACTTGAGCTCTCACCACAAGCCGCCACGTCATCTGGAAGGGATGGGCGTTTTGCGCCAGCTGGCACTCTTAAACTCAAGCCCAAATTGCGTTTTGTTTCCTTTATTTGTACAGAGTTTTTTCTGATTTCGGATGGGCTTCGCAGACAATTTTTTTTACTGTGGATGGGCTTAAACAAAATAGAAAGCAACGTCGATACCTTTCCTCTTCCTCGAGTTTCCTCTTCTTCTTCTTGCCGATAAAATTTTCAGAGATGCCTTTCACCTCCAGTAACGTCTCATCCTTCTTTTAATACATCCTTAACTCCGATCTTCTGCGTGATTATCCCACTCTTCCCCCTGGGAAGTATTAAATCGAGCTCTTTGCATCCCACAATAACTGGCTGAAGGTTCGAGTATAAATATCGCACCTTTCGAAGATGACGACCACAACCAAACGAGATCCAGAAGAAAAATTTGTTCTAACAACAGCTTACTGTACATCCGGGATGGTCAATGATTTTGTATCAACCGCAAAAGAACGAATCAAAATTCAGATCGTAAGAAACATTTGTAAAGTCTAAGAGATCTAGACATTTGACCTTTGGTTCTGTTTTCAAATGTTGACAGGTTCTTGGCAGTGTCTAGGATCTAATCAACATGGCGGATTACGGATTCCAAGGCAGAGGGAGTTTCGGAGGAGGCGGAGAAGAGGCTCCGTGGTGATTACATGCCGTCGTATTTTGTGAAGTTGAGACCATTTGATTTTAATCCTAACCAAATCTGGTAACTTTCTCAGCTTTCTTTCACCCTAATTCGTCATTGTGTAATGAAGCGATGCGAGTTGTGGTAGCAGTGTGTTTCAAAGGGTCCGTCTAGGCAAGGCTGATGTTGATTCATCGAGAATTCAATATTGTTTATCGGATCCTTGGCAATACATTTTTGTTTTTGTTGTTAGGATGGTTGCACATGTGATCGACTTATCCACATATGGAAGCAATGAAGCAGACGTTTTTGCACATGAGGAGCAGCGAATTTGGTTGAAACAACATGAACGAGCTCCATAGACTTGTCTATGCTCAAGTCTTTCTTATCATTCTTTGACTTGTCAGGTACTGTTTCTTTTATCACTTATCATATACCTTTCTCCTGTAAAAATACCAATCTAAAAAAAAAAAAAACCAATCTAAGGTTGCGCAGAACTTATCCATGTTGGTACCTGTTGTGTATTCTTTATGTTTTGAATTTTTCAGATAGCTCCTATTTATCTACCATCTTGCGAGAAACATGGATTACACTTATCAGAGCTGTTGTTCTGTTGGCAGCCAGTTAAAGACAATCAGGTTCTTATTTAAGTTACGTCTATTTCCATTCTCTATTGTTGCTTAAAATCTTAAGATCTTGTCTGAGGGCTTCACATGGTTATTACGTTTCTCATGATGCAGAGTCTAGAGATTTGGCCTTCTATATGAATTTAGTAATGCCAGCCCTAAACTTATGAAAGTATTGATATGTCCAAAATCTATTTTACACGTGTGTTTCTTATCACAAAATTTACTGAAAAAACAGATTCCATCTGAAATAAGTGATGATGCTTAGATCTCTGGAGTGCATCACTAAAAACATGTGGAGAAAGGGTCAGGGATTTTTTGGCTTCAGCAAGTCCGGGCCGAACACTTTTTCAAAGTGATGGTTGTCAACAGTTGTTTTATTATGTTGGAAAATCATTGTCTAATAAGTATCAAGGTATATATTCTCCAAGTCATACTCGAACATATTTCCTTATGTACTTACTATTTTTATTTCATACTTTAACATGCGCAATGGGAGGGCCTGGTGGAGTTGCTGGGTTTAGAATCGCAGATCTCTGGCGGTCTTGATTTTCTTTACAAGTATTAGTCATTAATCTCTTCTGCTTTCTGTGATAATGATTTTTGGTTCTGTAATAACATTTTTTCCTTTCAATTTGCTGTCTTAGACTCAATGTAACTTATGATTTGAATGATTTAAATTCCAGTCAGCTTATAACACCACCTTCATGTTATTTAACAATGACCATGACAAAAAAAAACAACCACCAACTACACTCACCTTCACTGAAGGCCTATAGAACATTTACATCAACAAGATTCATACTTCTACAAAACTCTTCCCGGCTTCAGCTATTACTCTGTTCCTTATCTCTTATAAATCTTGCTTTACAATTTATCAAGGAAAAGAAAGCATGAGACTGGTCGTGGATCAAAAAATACTTTTTAATTTGGAATTTATTATTATTATAATAACATATATGTAAATAAATCATATGTATAATTAATAATTATTCATATTGCATTACATAAAATAATAAAGTGAATACTTTGAAATGACAAAATAATTTTCTTTATATGATTGATACATATCTGTAGTATGTTTTCACAAATATATATAGTTTTTTTGTTTGTTGAAACCAACATAAGCTAAATAAATTATAAATGAGTTTTCAAAAAACACACAAATACAATTGGATAACTAAATAAACAGAATTCCACTATAAAAATATTAGCAAACTAAAAGGTATATTAAAATAATGAGCCAAGTTTTTAAATAAATATATCCAAGAAAAAAAAACAGTATGTAAGTTGAGCAAGCAAAAATATAGGAACATAGTAGGAAATAATCAATAGTAGGTTTTAATCAGTTAAAAAACTAACTGAAACCGTGAGAAACAAGAACTGAACAAACGTTGATTGGAGCAGACAAAATACTTTGATGACTAGGGGTATTCCGGCGCTACGCGCCGGGTTCGAACATTTTATTCTTTCATGAATTCAATTTTTTATCTGTTCTATTTGTTAGAAATATGCTAAGTTGGTGATATTTGCAATATAGGTAATGTACTTGAACACTGAAACATAAAGTAAATTTAGTTGATGCTCCAGTAAAGTAATGGAAATTCAAGTGTGGGTTTTGTGAGTATTTTTGGTTTAGACGTCGTGTTGATGAATTTGTGTCTCCCGCTAAGTTACAGTGGAAGTGATGCAATGGTTTTTTTTTGCTGGAGAAAAAACTTGATAGCAGGAATAAATACAAGACTGAATAAGAGTTATTTTTGAAAGTAATGTAAACAATAAAAATGCCATGAAGACTCTTTGTTTTATTATTTGGTAATAATTTGTTGCATAAACTCAATTTTTTTTTTTATAAAAACGACAATGTCATTCCACAAATACTTTGTTTCCGAAAAATAACATTTTATAAGCAAAAAAAAAACTACCACTAACTCTTATGAGCTTCACCATACTCTTGAACATAGATATTTAAGATGTTACGAAACCTCTTTACCCAAAAGCCAATTCATAACGAATTACAACAACTGCTGGTAACAACTATCAAATGAATCAAATTACACATCAGGTTTGCAAGACCTTTATACAAAGGTGAGTAGGGTGTTCATGGACACATAAACTTTCATGCTTTGTGCGAAATGGTAAGCTCTGTTCATGCATAACTCAAATCAGAATCTCAAACCTCGTCTAGAGATTCCACTCCAGAAATCACAATTTGGTTATGTCACTAATAACCCCTTGGTCTATTCTAGACGTTTGCTTAACTCGACGGAAAGAGAAACAATTTTTTTGTTCGGCATAATTTCTTCGCAGACATGAAAGATGATGTTCGTATATGCGAGCTGCAATCTTAATACCCAATTGAAGTACATACTTACTTGAAGTGAGTTTTCACATTTATAAATTCTCGAATTGTTTCTTGTGATTAACATTAATTTTCCATTTCGATGTTCAATAATTATCTTATAAAGAGTTGTTAATTCATCACATGTAGATGACACAGTTGTGGGCTTGTGTTAAATTTTATTTACTAAACTAAAGCTTCCTTTCCCCTGCTTCAATCTGTTAAGAGAATTTTGATATTTTTATAAAATCATGATTTTACTTTAACCATTTAGACATTTTTCTATGTAACTCAAGCCACAGTATTTTGGTTTTTATTTTACCACGTTAATATTTTTTTGATATGTATATTACACCAAAATTGCATAACCGTAAAATTTAGCTAGACTGGTAAATTTAATTTATTAGGTGAAATAACCCTAATAAAAAAATTTATTTATAATTTTTTTTATATTGCAGTTTGAACAGAAAATTAAATAAAGGGACTTAAAATTAATAAAGCTACATCAAAACCATTACTTTTATTTATAAATTTAATAGTTGATTTAAAAAATAAACCAAAGAAGCAAGATTAAATAATATTTAGATGTTAACCTATAAGTTTATTTGACTTTCATCTTGCTCACCTATCTTGTATATAATTTTGAATAGTAAAAATCTTACAAATTTTAAATTTGTCGAACAATTAGATTAAAAGAATAGAAAAAGTTGTATTAGACAAAACAAAGTCAATGATTCGTTAATGACTGGAATCCCAAAAGTAAGAGTCTTTCTTATCCCTGCCTAGCATGACCGATCATGTCCTCTCCTTGGATATGTCGCTCAAGCACAGCATTTTATTCAACCAGAAACATAAATCATCACTGTGCAAAACAACCACGCACAGTCCAAGAAGATGAACATGAAAGCTGTATATTTTAAACTTATCTCTCAACACACGAAATCGAAAAGAGTTTCTCAGTACTCTTAGCACAAATATTTAAATTTCTCCAAGACATGAAGCCAAATAGGAACATTGGTTTTACGTGTTGAGTGGCTAACAAACTGTGGGATTTTTTTTTATCCCATATTGGTCCTTGGAAAGAATGCATACTGATTTCAGTATCTCCTCGGTAATGAACTGAGACTGATGCTGATTTGAAAAACGCTCCAGATGCCTCTATACTGTACATAAGGGAAACGAAAAACATGAAGTTGCATTGTTATTGTGTAATAATGAGAGAAACCAAGATAAGGAGAAGGGAAACAATTGTTTAATTGATTCTTAGTACGGTATGACATGGCTGCCATAAGGATGGATAGAGCGTGGAGACCTGACAAAGGTAGCTAAACATGAATCCAACTAAGTCTGCGGGGATAATATGGATGCACTTCTGGATCACATGGTTTCGCTTTGGTTTCGAAAGCACATCTCATGACCTGCTCGTCCGTTAACTTGATAAACGAACTCTCTGATCAGGTTTTACGATATGAAGGGCCTACACTAAAATAAATTTTCACACCTGAGTCCACCATTTGTACAATTTGTCATAGCTTTATACCTTTTGCATCACTATGAGTTTAGAGACATTCTTCTCTATGCTATTTTCAAATCTATGATGTGAGTAAGTAATCAAACCATATATAATTACTGAATTGTGTGGTGTAATGCAAGTGAAGATTGAAAATGTGTGTCTGCAAGGAAAATGGAAACAGCTAATCTTAGCAATGAATCTTACCTGGTCGAGGGAACCCTTATGGGTAATCTTCATAGCAAGAATCCCATCACCAAATACGCACGTTATGTCGCATGGTTCTCCTGAGGTCATTATCTTCCATAGCTTCTGTGACCTCAAGTATAGGCGGCTGACAGCATTGGCAAGGGTTGACACTATTGGTCCACCTGCATGATGGCTTTTATAGAGATGTTAGTTAAACATATATGGCCACATATAGTCATTCACCCCAAAAGGCTTTAAAACAAATCAATACTGAAAATCATTTTTCATTATAAGTTTCAAAATAAAACAGAGAAACACAGAGACACAAAGAAAAACACAGAGTTACAAAAACAGAGTGAACTGAAAACGTGATCCATAAAAATAGAGTTCGAGTATATTACCCATGACGCGGACATTGTGGACATCTCTTGTAAGAATCGCAGTCCCTCTTCTTAATCTTGCAGATATCTTCTCTTCCTTTCATTTCCACTAAGCTCGTACATAGCTCCTTCCTTGAGGAGGTGTTCAAATGTGTAAAGGCTATACGGTTAAACCTTGGATGAGGTCAAATAAATGAGGATAGTCTTACTCTCACGGACAATGCAATATAAGACATGAGGAACCATGAGGAAGGTAAGAACATACCTTCTGAATGACATAATTTCCAAACACATCAGTCATTAGTTTGTAACCATGAGGAAGGTAAGAACATACCTTCTGAGTGACATAATTTCAAACACATCAGTCATTAGTTTGTAACCATGAGGAAGGTAAGAACATACCTTCTGAATGACATAATTTCCAAACACATCAGTCATTAGTTTGTAACCATGAGGAAGGTAAGAACATACCTTCTGAATGACATAATTTCCAAACACATCAGTCATTAGTTTGTAACCATGAGGAAGGTAAGAACATACCTTCTGAGTGACATAATTTCAAACACATCAGTCATTAGTTTGTAACCATGAGGAAGGTAAGAACATACCTTCTGAGTGACATAATTTCAAACACATCAGTCATTAGTTTGTAACCATGAGGAAGGTAAGAACATACCTTCTGAGTGACATAATTTCCAAACACATCAGTCATTAGTTTGTAACCATGAGGAAGGTAAGAACATACCTTCTGAATGACATAATTTCCAAACACATCAGTCATTAGTTTGTAACCATGAGGAAGGTAAGAACATACCTTCTGAGTGACATAATTTCAAACACATCAGTCATTAGTTTGTAACCATGAGGAAGGTAAGAACATACCTTCTGAGTGACATAATTTCAAACACATCAGTCATTAGTTTGTAACCATGAGGAAGGTAAGAACATACCTTCTGAGTGACATAATTTCAAACACATCAGTCATTAGTTTGTAACCATGAGGAAGGTAAGAACATACCTTCTGAATGACATAATTTCCAAACACATCAGTCATTAGTTTGTAACCATGAGGAAGGTAAGAACATACCTTCTGAATGACATAATTTCCAAACACATCAGTCATTAGTTTGTAACCATGAGGAAGGTAAGAACATACCTTCTGAGTGACATAATTTCAAACACATCAGTCATTAGTTTGTAACCATGAGGAAGGTAAGAACATACCTTCTGAATGACATAATTTCCAAACACATCAGTCATTAGTTTGTAACCATGAGGAAGGTAAGAACATACCTTCTGAATGACATAATTTCCAAACACATCAGTCATTAGTTTGTAACCATGAGGAAGGTAAGAACATACCTTCTGAATGACATAATTTCAAACACATCAGTCATTAGTTTGTAACCATGAGGAAGGTAAGAACATACCTTCTGAATGACATAATTTCCAAACACATCAGTCATTAGTTTGTAACCATGAGGAAGGTAAGAACATACCTTCTGAGTGACATAATTTCAAACACATCAGTCATTAGTTTGTAACCATGAGGAAGGTAAGAACATACCTTCTGAGTGACATAATTTCAAACACATCAGTCATTAGTTTGTAACCATGAGGAAGGTAAGAACATACCTTCTGAGTGACATAATTTCCAAACACATCAGTCATTAGTTTGTAACCATGAGGAAGGTAAGAACATACCTTCTGAGTGACATAATTTCCAAACACATCAGTCATTAGTTTGTAACCATGAGGAAGGTAAGAACATACCTTCTGAGTGACATAATTTCCAAACACATCAGTCATTAGTTTGTAACCATGAGGAAGGTAAGAACATACCTTCTGAATGACATAATTTCCAAACACATCAGTCATTAGTTTGTAACCATGAGGAAGGTAAGAACATACCTTCTGAATGACTATGAGTTTAGAGACATTCTTCTCTATGCTATTTTCAAATCTATGATGTGAGTAAGTAATCAAACCATATATAATTACTGAATTGTGTGGTGTAATGCAAGTGAAGATTGACAATGTGTGTCTGCAAGGAAAATGGAAACAGCTAATCTTAGCAATGAATCTTACCTGGTCGAGGGAACCCTTATGGGTAATCTTCATAGCAAGAATCCCATCACCAAATCACATGCGTTATGTCGCATGGTTCTCCTGAGGTCGTATCTTCCATAGCTTCTGTGACCTCGAGTATAGGCGGGCTGACAGCATTGGCAAGGGTTGACACTATTGGTCCACCTGCATGATGGCTTTTATGGAGATGTTAGTTAAACATATATGGCCACATATAGTCATTCACCCCAAAAAGGCTTTAAAACAAATCAATACTGAAAATCATTTTTTCATTATAAGTTTCAAAATAAAAACAGAGAAACACAGAGACACAAAGAAAAAGAAACACAGAGTTACAAAAACAGAGTGAACTGAAAAACGTGATCCATAAAAATAGAGTAAGTGTATTACCCATGACGCGGAGATTGTGGACATCTCTTGTAAGAATCGCAGTCCCTCTTCTTAATCTTACAGATATCTTCTCTTCCTTTCATTTCCACTAAGCTCGTACATAGCTCCTTCCTTGAGGAGGTGTTCAAATGTGTAAAGGCTATACACGGTTAAACCTTGGATGAGGTCAAATAAATGAGGGATAGTCTTACTCTCACGGACAATGCAATATAAGACATGAGGAACCATGAGGAAGGTAAGAACATACCTTCTGAGTGACATAATTTCCAAACACATCAGTCATTAGTTTGTAACCATGAGGAAGAACTTCCCCAAAAGCAGCTGCTTTTTCTTCTGGAGTAAAATTCTGAATCTTTTGCTGATTGAGTCGGCTCCTCCGTTGATCTGCAATAATGGGAAAAAGAGTTTTAGTAACTTTTTACTATCATATCATATATTTAGAAGAAACCGAAGACAAAACTGGTGAAAGAAAAACTAAAACTTGCCTGAAAGGAAATAAAGGTTTGCAATAGTTGCTTCTCCAGACTCTTTTTCCGTTTATCTAATCGTTGTCTCCACCTGGACAACGACAAAAGAAAAAAATTAATTGAATATGTGCCAACAAACACAGCGTTTAGCAGAGGACCATCATCTAGGAACGACAGAGAGAGTAGGGATACCAAAAACCCATTTCAAGACATAAGTTCTCAAAAGACGGGCTTCCGCCGCGTTGGAGCATCTCCCGGCTCTCAAGTCAGCAAGAACAGTGTATGAATTAGCCATCGTTTGTTTGCAGACTGAAACTTTTCGGATTTGGTTTGAGTTGGATTCTGCATGGTATGAAGCCGATATATATATAGCTGGAGATATAGACGGTTTCAAGGGAAACGAACAGGTGCGAAGGAGAGTGGATTAATGAAGGGTTAAATGAAAATAAATGACGGCTTTAAGGAATTTGGAGGCGTTACAGGTAGCGACGGGTACGTTTCGACCTTCAACCACCGGCCGCAAGAAGGAGAACGAATAAGAACCCTACTCCAGGTGGGCCAGAGACGATGAAGCTGGGCATATGTGGGCTTATTTTGAAAAATCACCGAAACACAAAACATCACGCGCGAGGGAGACAGAGAAATAAAAGAGACGCGCATTTTAAAAGAAATTGCGTGAGAGACACACACCACCCAGGTGCCGACACGTGTCGTCAAAAGCCCATACCTTAGTTGATGTCGTGGAAGGCTGTGCTTCCCTCACAAGTCTCCTTTATATATTAAAGATATCAACAAACTATAAAACATTTAACTATTTAGTTAGAATTTTCAAAAAATATTTAATTTTATGGGAAAATCTGCCCCCATAGCTATTGAGATTCTTCTGTATTATTATCGTGAGTGTAAATAAGTTTATTTATTGAGGGGGAAATTTTACTTTTACACTTTATTTGATACCATTTTTCAACTTTACCACCAATTAAGAGACATTTTCATTAATACACGATTCATTAATGAGCAAAATACTATACTATCCTAACCTTATTTTCTCATTTGTTCTCTCCTTTCGAGATCCATTTTCTTCAGAGCCACCGTCGAGATTCGCCGTCGAGATCCTTTGATCTCTGATCTATTCTCTCCTCGTGTTCGTCGCTTAACTTGATATGTCGATCTCAGCTCAAAATCCGGATATTTCCGGCGAGAGGCAATCCGGCCAAGATGTTCGTACTCAGAACGGTACTCTTATTCTTCTCTCGCTCCCCTTGCTTTCGTTATTCCGTCTAGTTTCGTTCTCACATTTCTACTCACACTAATCTGTTCTCATAGGTGTTCGATCTCTAGGGTTTGTTTATATAACAATTGGAAATTATATATAAACATTTGGAAATTATATAACAATTGTAGTGTAACGAGTCTGTGCTTAGTAAACTCTCTGTCTTTTGTTGCGTTTTTGCAGCCTCAGAAACCCTGATCGAGCATTTGAGAAGTGAAAACCAGGATTTGAAGGCGACCTTGGACACATTGAGGGATGAGATTACTGAAATCAGGCATGAACCCTCTTCTATATTACTGTGTTAATCTTCTTTCCCTGGACTTTTCTTATGAAACCAATGGGTGTCTTTGGTCCACAGATCCACCAGGGACAAGGAGCTTCTGGAGTCTCAAAAGTGTCTTGTGGAAGAAGAACGAAAGAGTAAAAATGATGCTTTTTCAATGATTGACGATTCCTGTTTATGGAGAGTGTTCTCAGAGCCTTTCTTGTCCTTTTACTAACTGGGTGTTATTTTTCTTACAGACAAGACACTTTCGGAGCAAGTTGAGAAACTAAAAGAGCTGATTTCAGAGGGAGTTCCTCAGAACAACAAAGATCAGAGTGGAAGAAAGTGAAAGACTCCCGAGTCTCCTCAAGTTACAACGAGAAGCATGAGGAAGCGTATGAGGCAGTCAGAGGATAATATGGTGGAAACAGACATGGCATCACCTCATATTAGCATACCTCATAAATCAACTACGGTAAAACCAGTTGCTTTGCGTCACTTATTTCTAAGCTGGAGCATCTTCCTTAAGTTAGTCATCAGATTTTGTTTATGAATACTCTTGTCTTGTTTTTGTTTCCAAGGAAACTCTCTTGGTTTCTCACCCCCAATGCTGTAAAACAACCGACGTTGGAACAAGCAACTCTGCTGGTTGTCCATTTCAAGCTCTTGGCGAACACTTGATAGGAATGAAACTGTCGACTAATAATGAAGGAGAACGAGCCTGCATTGTTGCCTCCCATCCTTCAAGCGGTAATTTCTTTTGGCATATAGTTTTTTTCAGGTTGCTTTCAAGTAAAAACATACACTTTCCTGTCATTTTTACTTCAGTTCTAAAGTTGAACCTTCCAACAGTTTTTGAATCATTCTCCCTGGCTTTTTTGACCATGACAGGTTTATCATTCACCTTAACTTAGCTAAATAACTCAAATGGTGAAGAAGATGAGCTGCTCTACAAGGTTGAGTCGCTGGGGACATTTGAGAGAGTTGTTAATATGATAGTTTTGTAACTACAAAGTTCTCATCGCCTATGCCAATAAATACACCATTTTGTATGATAGTTTTGTATATAAATCATTTATAAGGGTTTGTAAAACCTTTTATACCAATAATAAAATTTATAAGAATATATAAAACCTTGTAGGAAACATCTATAAAGTTTAAAAAACACTTTTAAAATATTTATGACACTATTTATAAAGATATATAAAACTATTTATAAGGGTTTATAAAACCATGTACAATAACTTATAACCCATTTGTAAGAGTTTATAAATCTATTTACAAGGTTTATAAATCTATTTATAAGGGTTTATACAAAAGATTAAAAGACTTTAATAATCTTCATAACACAATTTATTGTTAATCATTTATAAGAGTTTATAAATCTATTTACAAGGTTTATAAAGGCAAAATAAATCAGTTAGAAGAACTCTAAATCATTTAAAAATTTATAACCATTTATAAAGCCTAATAAAAGAATTTATAAGGGCTTATAAATCATTTATAAAGAGTCTGTAAACCATTTATACATGATTAAACAATTTGTTTCTTCATGCTTCTAAATAGTCCCTAAAGTCCCTAAATCATTCATAAAAATACATATTTATAAATCAGTTTAGAGATTAATTTATAAACCCTTATGAATCATTTTATAAGGTTTTTGTACATTAACTTAAAAATATTAATGAATTAGCTTATAAACCTTTATAAATCAGTTAATAAACTATATAAATTATTTTATAAAAAAATCATTTATAAGAGTTTCTAACCATTTTGAAAGGCTTATAAGACCATTTTTATAAGGTTTGTGAAATAATTGGTAAGGTTTATAAAGGTATGTAAATAATTTATAAGGATTTATAAAAATTTATAGAGTTTATAAAAGTTATTACAAAGTTTAGAAACCATTTATAGCGGCTTATAAATCATTTATAAAGAGTCTATAAACCTTTTATAAAGAATCTATAAACCTTTTAAAAAGGATATGTAAACAATTTGTTTCTTCATGCTTCTATAAAGTCCCTAAAATCCCTAAGTCATTCATAAAAAGTGCATCATTTGGTATGATTCGTCTTTCAATCTATTTATGTATTCTTCAATGGATTAATTGTGTTTGCAAGAAGGAAATATCTATAATGATTAATGAACTTATTTATGTGTGTTTATAAATATTTATAAAACCAATCATATGAATATACAAAAACAGTTTTGTATATAAAACACTTATAATAGTTTATAAAAACAAATTATGAACCATTATTTATAAATTTTTATAAAGTCATCTATAAAGTTTATAAAACACTTCAAAATATTTATAAACTATTTATAAGGGTTTATAAAACAATTTATAAGGGTTTATAAAATAATTTATAAGAATTTATAATTTATTTATAAGAGTTTATAAATTTATTTATAAGGATTTATAAAAATATTTATAAGGGTTTATGAAAATATTATAATATTAGTCTTATCGTCTATGCCAAGAACTACACCATTTTGTGTGATAGTTTTGTATATAAATCATTTATAAGGGTTTGAAAAACCATTTATAAGGGTATATAAATCATTTATAAGAATATTTAAAATTATTTATAAGGTTTTATAAAATCATTTATGAGGGTTTTATATTGCCAAAAAAGTAATAAAATATTATCTTTGAATCGATAATTCCTACATGGATTATTCATTTACTAAAAATCTGAATCACACGATACATGCATTAAAATTTAGTAGTAGTTTGTATTTTGCATACTGTTGTCGTTACGTTAACATTGTGCTAAAAAGGTGAACAATTTTACCAGGAATAATGGACCACTGGTTTTATTTATAAGAAATAAAAGATTATTTATAATGGTTTATAAACCAATTAATAAGACTTTATAAGAGTTTATAAAATCAGTCTATAAGATTTTCTAAATATATTATTAACAGTACAATTCATTTATAAGAGTTTCTAAAATTAGTCTATAAAGCTTTATAAGGATTATAAATAATTTATAAATGTTTATAAATCATTTATGAAGATTTAGAAATCATTTATAAACCTTTATCAATAGTTTATATATATTCCTATAAATGATTTATAAACCTTTATAAAATCACTTATAAGAATATACCAAATATTTATAAGGTTTTATAAAATCATTTATAAATATCTAGAAAGGTAATTCATTTATAAAGTCTTAAAAACCATTTATATGAATATATAGAAGGGTCTATAATCATTTATAAGAATATTTAAAGTTATTTATAAAGTTTTATAAAATCATTTATAAGGATTTTATATTGCCAAAAAAGTAATAAAATATTATCTTTGAATTGATGATTCCTACATGGGTTATTCATTTACTAAAAATATTTACAAGGTTTTATAAAATCATTTATAAGGATTTGTAAAAATTTCTAAAGGTAATTCGTTTATAAAATCTTAAAAAAAAATTTAAAAGTTTAGAAATCATTTATAGGGATTTGTATAAAACTTTTGTCTAAATTATAAACTAGTTTTTAAGGGTTGATAAATCATTTATAAGAATATATAGAAATTTTTTTATAAGGATCTATAAATCATTTATAAGAATATTTAAAATTATTTATAAGGGTTTATAAAATAGCATAGAAGGATGCTTTTGTTTTAGCTTTCTCTACAAACTCATCATACACACGGTCATGTACAAACATACGTGAGCCGGCACAGCAGCATTGTCCCTGCGAATTAGCCAGAAGAGTTTACCAGGAACGATTGATTCTTATTGTATTATTGTAGATTCACAAAGAATGCGTTTATACAGACGGACATGTAATACAAGTGCCTTGCACCAGAACACACAAATGTTGACTAGCTTCAATCAAACACACCGAACATTCCAAGATTTCAAACTATATTTATTTACTTCTTTGATGCGTTTTAAGAAAGTCATAGATTCACAAAAGAACAGCAGTATTTAGTGTGCTTAACAAGAAAATAAATCCCAAAGACAAAATCTACGGGGGGAGGGAGCGCGCATTAAAGCTTTGTGGTTTGCTTAGTAACTAAATTCTTCTGGCTCTAGCCCATGGTGGCAACCTTGGAACATGCATTACTTTAACTCCGTTGTTGTTGTTCTTGTTGCTCTTCCTCTGCTCTTTCATGATTGCAAACCGAGAGTCCAGTGTCTTCCACTGCCCTCCTCCATTTTCTACTTTCTGTTCCACCTCATGCCTCTGCGGACAAACATCCATTTTTATGAGCAAGGAGTTGGGCAAGATTTAGCCATCACGCTCATTACAACACGCCACGATATATGCATTTACCAGATCAAATTTACTAACAGAACTTACACCGATCCCACATTCCCACCCACCAACTTTTTGCTTGGTTCAAAATTCACAAACCCATGATCGATCCAAAGACCTTGATAGCTTATCTCTACCATAAGTTATTACTATAGATACAGAAAAGCACTTTTCTGAATATATCTCAGGACCCCACAAACATATCCACAAGGAAAACTACTCCAAAGAAGAGGCCCTAAGAAGCCTGTCCCAATATCATACAGCAATGAATAGTTTACCTTTGCGACAAATCTAGCGTGGACAGATCTACTCTGGACTGGTGGAGCAAGAAGCCTGAATTGAAAAAAAAAGAAAAGAAAGAAGAAGGATTGCTGAGAACCGAGAAGACAAGTAGACAAAACCTTACATGACAGCTTGAAGTAACAGCCGGTAACTGGCACCAACAGATAAAAATGATTTGATACCACACAAAAGGATCTAAGGCGAAATCCAAGTAGGAAATGGCAAATAGCCATTTTATACAAAGCAATGCAACACTTCACTTCCCAGTCTTAGAGGCTCCCCAGACATAACACAACTCCCATTTCGATGTAATACTCAGAAAAAGCGCAAGCTCTTGAGGTATTTCCAGATCAACCCACCAAGAGATGGATTATGTCCAGACAAATCAACTTATCAAACACAAAGCATAAAGCTCAAGAGATGACCCGTGGTGCAGCCAAGTAACAATGAGATGTATATTGATGAACATCCGAAAGTCTAATCTTCTGATTTTCACCGTAACAGACATCTACCAAGTACCAATTCAATGTCCTCATCTCAAATTCGATTCAATCACAAGGAACCCGACGGAGATTGCTACAAGCCCAACACCAAAAGGAGAAATTTTCTGAGTAATATCTAAGGCAATTCGCCATTAAGTAAGAAATTTCTGAACCCTATGATACCCAATTCAACTAAACAACTAACATCAATTAAAAAGAACTAACATCAATTATGACCAAACGAATTGAGAAAAATTTACCTAAAGCTGAGATGAGAGGATGGAGAAGAAGAAGTTGGCAAGCGAAGACGAAATTGAGGAGAAGAAGTGTGTACGCCATTCCTCTCCGCGCTAAGAAATCCATACCCAACCGACTCACAACAGATCCATTCTCGATTTTCAGTACATACACATATACAAGTCTGTGTATACGCGACCTTACGCCCTCTCAAAAGATTTGGAGTATTTTGAACCATAAAGACGGAGAAGAAGAAGAATCTTTGAATCAAGCTCGGGAATTCGTGTTTTCGGATCGAATTTAAGCTTTCCATTTTGATTTTGCAGTGTAACTGGGAAGAAAACGTTGTTCTATCCAGAGGTGAACTTGAATCTGAGAAATTAAGGAGGAGAAGGAGACTACTTTTAAGTTTAATTAATCAGGGCTATATTAGTATTTTACCTTTTAAAATTTTGAAGGTAAAGTTGGTTAGTGTATAAATGAAATATGGTATTCGAAAAGTGGTATTTCTGGCAAATTCTCTTTATTGAGAGAAAATTATGGGTCATTATCTACTTTTTTTAAAAAAGAAATTGAATGTAAAATTAAAAACACAACAATACTCAGTTGACAAAAAAAAACACAAAAATAAGGAAAATTTCCAATATTCAACAAAAGCAATATCTCACACAAGAAAGTCCTTACATTAACCATTCACATCGTCTGCCAAGCCAACCCCCAAAACAACAAAACCACAATCTAACAACCTACTATGCCAAGCAGTTCAGTCTACAAGAAAATTCTTTGGTCAGTGACAAGAATACTAGATATTGATTGGTATAGTAGTTGGGTAAAATGATTTGACCACTTCAATAGGGTTTTAGATTTTAAATAAAAAGTAAATACTATATATATATAACTAATATGAATTTTAATGAAATTATTTTAAAATTTTAATGAAATTATTTTAATATGAATTTTAATGAAATTATTTTAATATGAATTTTAATGAAATTATTTTAAAATTAAAAAAAACCATATTATCAGTGTTAGAGAATTTAATCAGTTTTACTGGTTTATCTGAATTCGGTTTACGGTACAATTCAGATCCTATTAGAAAAATTGACTGGTTCAGTCTTCAAAAAACTATAAAATATATACAGAAATAATTTAAAATAAAAGATCATGTCCAAAATAAATATCAAATTACCAACTAAAAACAAACAAGCAAAAAAGAAATGAAAAAGATCACCTACCAAATAAAAAAGTTTTAAAAAACACAAGAATGTTTTAACAACCATTTAGATCATATTCTAACTGTAAACAAGAATGTCTTAACAATCATTTAGATCAGATTCGTCTAGCTCTAAAACAGAAACAAGAATGTCTTAATAAGACCTTCAAGTTTCACCATTTAGATCATATGTGAATTTAGTAAACAAACAACAACTAACCTCTGAATAACCAATTGTTAGGTTTGGGTTAGTGTTCTTTGGAAATATTACTCTCCAAATTACATGACGATATAATTATACAATGATAGTTTACGAATAAATGTTACATGATTATACCAATATTCTGCGTAAAGCGCCGATAAACCACTAATGATTTTTATCACATATTTGTCACATAGCAACCAAAATATATAATTAAATTATTATATTAAAAAAATGTTTAACAACCGGCGGAACACCACTAGTAATATAATAATATATAATAATAATAATAATAATATAATATAATCTCTACTATATTAAAAGGAAGATATGCTTCACTCTAAAGCTATCCACGTCACTTAATAAATTCAACTAATCGTAGGGCATTATTTTGCCACGTCATATAAGTTTATGTCAACCAGATTTTAAACGAGTCATTCCTATGGGCTCATAATATTCATAACTGGCCCATCTAAAAAGCACATCTCCAACCCTAATTTCTTAGACGTTAACAATGTTGATGATCGACTCTGGCGCATCCACTCCTTGGAACTCATCGTAACTTCTCGGGACTCTCCATCATTTCCTCATGTTCTTAAATACTTTGGTAATGATGTGTTTCACCTCCCACGGTTCCTCTTCCTAATTCAATTCAACCCATAAGTCCTAAATAGCCTAATCCATAAATCCCCCGCTTCTCCTCATACATCTTCGTGTTTTTCATTGTCTCTCAGTCGTTGAGATTTTACTTACTAATTTAGCGACAATATCATTCTCTCTTTGGTGGTAAAGAGATTGAAAACGTTCAGTTTTTTTTTCTGATGTTTATTTTCTTTCTTTTTTAAAAAAATTCTCTGCAGTAATAATAGCTGATGAAAATAATGAGATGAAAATTGCTATGTAAGAGATCCTTTCATATTATGATAGCGCTCGATTTAAATTTGGTCCTTTTAAATTTGTTTGTCTGATTTCGTGTGAGATCCTTTCATATGTGCCATGAATCATTTTTTCTTCTCTAAATAGTGCATATATGTTATTTTGTCTTATTTACTTTCCTTGCCAGAGTTTATTTTCTAGAATGTTTTAATGTTTTGTTGTCATCTAATCTCTTTAAATGTTTTTTTTTTGATGATTATGTGCCTCACATTGTTTTGGTTTCTATGGATAGGTTGAATCACAGCTCAGTGAATGAAAAAAGTATCGCTGGTGCAGAAGATTTGGATGTTACTTTATAATCAAGTTCTTTGCTAATTAACTGTTTTTAGCAGCATGAATCTAAGTCCCTAACTCCGTATTTTCCAATGGTCTTACATAATAGTCTCCAGTGGGATCAGTGGCCTTATGCTACTGTCGACATCATATCTTCACAGCCAAAAAGGGGAAGATGAACATGGCGACTTGAAGCCAGCCTCTATCGCTGAAGGTGGAAACTGCAGCAAATCATAGTAGACACTAGAAGTTGCCTCGCAGGTAACACTAAATCCTTTGTACTACGTCTTCTTTATTGTTTTTTGTTGTCCCCCCTTTCTTTATATGCCATCTTACAAGATGTTTCCAGATGAAATTTGGTAGTTCATCATTAAACTTCTCTATTTGATTAACAAAGGGGAGTCATTCACCAATGTTTTTGTTTTTTATGGTTACATGGATTCCAGTTTTATTAATTTGAAACTCTGATACATGCTTATCGAACAAAATAATTTTAGCGACATTTGTATGTATTACTGAATTAAACGTTTTACATGGTTTCTCATATTGCTTCATGTGCAGGTTGAAGCAAAAGAAATCTTCTTTGATCTGAGAGGATCTTCTCTTGGCCGCACCACTGATAAACCTGAATCTCAAATCAACTCAAACACAATCTTGAAAGATCTCGATCTAAACTTTATTTTCAGCCTACAGAAAGCTTGGTTCCAATAATTCACAAGGTTAGAAGAACACAACCTATTTCTTTCTGTTAACCAGTTTCCTTATATGACTGACCAATGTTGTTTTTTTCAGGCAAGTTGATAAAGACTGAGTTTCTAGAACAGGAAAGAATCATGGACTACAGACTTATATTTTGAGATTTTTGAAATGTATTTTCGTGGCCCTGCGTTAAGTTTTCCACCTTCCACTTACATCAGAAAGAGAGCTACCTTGACTTTATTAGCAACAAGGCCGACTTAACTTTCAAAGTTGCAGCGTAAAGTCATGTCCATGGCAAGGTACCACTTCTACATAGAATCTATTTGCATTATTGGTATATCACCAATGAGTTTTGATCTGTATCTCACCGTCTCTCGAGTGTCTGACTTTGCTGGCCTTTTATCATCGCAGAGGAACACAAAGGTAAAATTTAGTTTTCGAAACCATCCATTTAATTGGAAATTGTCTCCATCTTATTCAGTGTTTCCAATTTGTTTATATTCTAAAATCAAAGTCCTACAATTGTATGACGTCTCACCCAATGGAATATTGCTCAAGCAGATGATGTGTAATTGCTGTTTTTCCTTTTAAAGCATGAGAACGACTAAAGTCTTTGTTTTTAATTTCTGTGGTTTTGAATTTCTCAGGGCTCATATAATCATATTCTAATTTAGAGATGAATCTCTCTCTCTCTCTTTGCAGTTACAACATCTAGAATCTAAGGAGAAGAAAAAGAAGAACAAAGATGAAACCTTTCTCAGCATGTTCTTTGAATCGTCTTTTTTCTCCATATTTGTCACATACATCGGGCATATCATATGTAAGCCTCTCCATCTCCTTTTGAAAGGAGATATCTGTCTTCAAGCTTTCAGTTGTACTGTCGGATAAAGTCATGTGAGTTCTTTTTCTGCAGAGATATTTTGTGCTGCAGTTGGCAAAGGATATCAAGCTGCTAAAACGTAAGCTACTGTCTGAATATGTTTGGTATAATCATAGTATGCTTTAGGCATCTGATCTGAATCAATTTCTGACCTCACAATGAACCACACAAGTAAGTTAAAAAAACTCGACGGAGCTTCTACGGCTAATGTGATTTAATGATACTCATTCGATAAATGCATTGAGTTAGAGCTTCCAACAAATGTTTCTAGATTGCATATCGTTTGGCTATTATTGATCCGTTCTACCTAAATACGTTATTATGCATACAAGTGATCTGATGGATCACCATTTTATTGCAGGGAAATTAAGATGAAATTATATGAGATAACATGTTAAGAAGGCGTTATCGTAGAGGGGGAAATAGAGTAGTGTGTGGTTCTCATATACTCGACCTCTGCAGTAAACTATTGTCGTTCTCTTGAGGACTGATGATCTAAAACTAATTTTGATACTTTCAGAGTAAAACAGAGCAAAGAGAAGCTATAAGGTAATTTCTAAACTAATCTCCTCATTATATATCTATATGCTAACTCAAAGAGGGAAAACAAAACATGAATTGGACTGGGGTTTTGTCAATGTGATATGGACAGATGCGAAGAGCACATCAGATATGAATCATGAAAGATTGAAAGAGTCAGGGGCAGAAGAAAGGGATCTAGAGAATGGAGCAAATAAGGTGTTCCAGAAAGTGAGAGAAACCTAAGATCAAGAAAAGTCTTACCATACATGGTCATCACCACGATCATACCAAACCCGTTGAACCTGAGCCATTACGAGATACCTTTTATGGACATGAGTTGGCGGATACTTGGAGTTGATGATATGCTGCCTCTTATATTTTTCCAAATCTTTCGAGTATCACATTTGATGTAAGAAGATATAATTCTTTTACCAATTGTTTCATTGTTTCGTAATAAGGAAGCTCATATCCTGGTTTCAAGTTTAAAATAAGAGTAGACGTAGGTATTTCATGTTTTGCTACATCGAAGTCATAGGGATGCCTGCTTAAAATGCACGAATCTGGTCAGTGCTTTGAACTCGAAGCAAGAGAAGGGCAAACCAAGACCTAATGTCACACCTGAAAGTAAAATTGCTGTAAGAGATTGATTCAAGTGAGCTTCGTTAAAGTTTATACAAAACCTAAATGATAAATAAAATGTATTTAAATCATAACTATGTTTAGTTAACTTTTTACTAATCTAACTTATCATTCTATATACAATTTTCAGTAATAACAACAACAATCTGTGAGTTAAATCATTTTAAATTTGTTAGACAATACAATAGTTCCACTGTAATATAGATATACACAATATATATTCAAATATAACTGCAAAATTTTTAAGTTAACAAAAAAATATACGAAAACCCGGGCGTAGCCCGGGAAAATCTCTAGTAATAATAAAGTTACATTACCTGCCTTCTCCTGCGTCCACGTCAGCAATGAGGGTGGGGTATTCTTCGCCACGTGTCGCCGTCCCAGACCATTTGCGTTTTTTGTTTCAAGCCGGTTTTCGACGTACCCTTATTGAAACTGCGCTTTTGTTTCAATCCGATTCTGGACATACACTTATTGGAACTGGGCCATTTTTACATTTGCAGATTAAACCCAACCAAAAGCCCTGTTAGAAACCCACATGGAATTAGGGTTCATCTACCGTCGTCCTCTTGCTCCTGCGACCTACACGATGAAATCTCACAGAGACGAAAAGCGCCGTTTTGAACTCTGTAACGTCTCAACAATCCATAAATCTGTTTTTACCCTGAGTTTTTCGTGATTGATCCACTCCTCCCACTTCTAGCAATCTCTTCGTATCCCACCGTAACCGGCTGAAGCTTCAGCTGTAAATATCGCATCGCACGTACAGTTAAACTCAAACGATATTTTAGAAGGAAACTTTTTCCTAGCGTATGTGATTCCAAACACGGGTATGCCTTTTTACTATTTAGGGAATATAGGGGTGGATTCATGTTTTTGTTACCTTGTGTTGCTCGATTTCTTCAGATAAAGATGGCTGAGTGGACCGGAAGAAGGATTTACTGACATAGTTAGGGAGACCTCTAATATTTTGCTCCACCGCTTTAATTGGAAAAGGTGGGTGAGGGTTGCACCGCCTTATCAAAAGTTCGACTTCTAATGAGGTATGTTCAGCCTATTTAGTAATCATACCGCTATTCTTGAGAGCATCTCCTGATATTGAAGTTTAAGGCTGGTGATTTGATTGTATTCTATCTTGTGAAAGAGAATCACACATCATTTAAACCGATGGTTCGTAAACATCTTACGAGTGGCAAAATAGTAGCATCTTCAGGTGTTCTTGAGTTGTATTACACTTTGGTTTACTGCATTATTGTGAAGATTATAATATAAGACTGTTTGATGTAGGAGAAAGAGCCCAGTTTGCAAATAGGATCAATGCTCTAAACGGTTGAAGGCGAAGCTGCTTGTGATAGAAAAAGCGCAAAAGATTTCACATGTAAATAAAAACAACATCAAGTACATTGTGGAACCATGGAAAGTAGAAGAAACAAGAAGATATGTCTCTAAGGATCGGAGGATGGTCGTTGATTTGAAAACCGGTTAAGAGATTCTAGACCTGAAATTAGTTTTGGATGGGAACAATGGACCACTCCTTGGAGCTCATATTGACATGAAAATATCAAATGATGTGATTTATTATGAACTAATTAGTACTTTTTGTTGTTTATTTGTATGCAAACTAACAAATGGTTGCTTATGTCTATAGTATTTCTTATAAGAACAATTTGATTCTAAAATTATAGTTAGAATCACGCATATAGACTCATTGGCTACAAAAGCTTTATGTATTACTTCCAACCTAAGAAACTTCTAATAAATTTGTAACTATATTTTGGTAATTATTTTTGCATCTTTATCAATTATGAAAATAAAAACGTATTGTCAGCTAATTATACAGTTGCTAATTTTCACAGCTTAAATTTAAATGTTTAATAATTACTTACTATTAGGGGTACTTCGTTACGGAAACAATAAAAATCATGAACTAAAAACAAACAAAGAAGAACAAGTACAGAAGTACTATGATTTTGTATCTCAAGAAAAGACGTTAAAAACATCAAGAAATTTTCTTTTGTAGAGAAAAAACATCAAGAAGCTTTTACGTTTTGTTTGTGCGGGAAACGGTATCGAAAGAAGATGAGATGTAGGTTTAGCAAAGACGTCTTATAAATGGTCGAAAGAACGTTCGGACAGTTACAAGGTAAAGAGCGACTAAACGGAAGACCGGAGCTCGGAGAGCACCGGTTCGAAAAAGTACAAAACAGCGAGAACAAGAAGAAGTGAAAACCCTAGTTCTAGTCGTTTCTTCTCTCTATTTTCGGATCCCTTTTACGTCGTCCTTCCTTGCCTATTTATAGCCGTCCTTCGCCCTTCCGTGACCTAGTTCGCGTCGTGTTAGTGGGCTTTTGCTCGTTGGGCCGGATCACGTCGAGCGTCCGTTAAGCCGGCTTTGCTTGGTCGCTGAGGAGCGACAAAAAGTACTCTGGAGCTGCGCCGAGACTTCGGCGTCTCTAGCCGTTAAGCCGAGCCGAACGCTCATGGAGACGGACCTGGGCATCTGTCTTTTGGGCCTTGAGGGGATGGTCGAATCTATCCCCTACAGTAAGTTCCCCCAATTCATCGAAGGGTGACGTCGTGTCGGTTTCGATGAATTTCGTGTCGGTTTCGATGAATTTGCAGATTGTGGGTTCGAAAAGACGGATGGCCGGAAACGAGAATAGCCGCAGAGATACGATCTTAGTCAAGAGACGACAGAGAGACGCGAGAGACGGTATCCCTGCTTAATGGGCCGAGTCTCGGTCGTGTTGTGAGTGAAATCGACGCGGCTCTCGGATTCGATTCGAATGTCGAGAAGAAGTTGAAGCGTCGCAATGATCCGATCGGTTATCGAGGTGCATTGAAGGGGCGCGTAGGTTTCAAGCTCCCCTTGATGAGCTTTCGAGGCCCAGACAGGCCCATTTGAGGGTAATGATTACGCCTCGAAAGTTGCACGCTCCTTCCCTCCTATAAATAGTCCGCCTTCCTTCACTTCTCCCATTCTTCTTCGCATACTCAGGTACTTTCTCTCTCTTTCTCCACTTCTCTCTCTATATTTGTTTGTAGAATTATATAGTGGTATGTCGCCACGCGGAAGGTTATCTCATGGCGAAAGGAAAGCGGCCGTGTCGTCATCTAGTCCTGCGAGGGATCCCGACGGGACTCCTATCGAAGACTTCGATTTGATCCATCGCGAAGCAATGATGGATACTGTTAACTTGAACCTCCCACAGCGGGTTCTGGTTTCTGACTCAGCGCGCCTTTATCGCGAGGAGACAGCCGCACAGGCGCAGGCTTGTCCGAGAGACGGTCAGGGGGGCGCGAGGGATGGTGCTCCAGTTGACTTTGTGCCGATCAGTTATTATCCGGGAGGAATTTTCGAGAAGCTCCCGGTTCTTCCTCCCGAGTCTCTCCGTTTTCGCGTCGTGAGGGGTCAGACCTGGGGGAACGTCAACCCGACGACATCGTGTGAGGGAAGTGTGAAGATCCTTCTCAGGAAATACCAAGGAGTCGGGGTCACTTTCCTCATCCCTACGCCGGAGCAGAGACCGTGGTCGCCACCAGTCGGTTATCAGTGTGTCTACGAGTCTTATTTTCAAGACGACACGAAGCTCTGGTTCCCGATCCCTTGTATGGTAACTGCATATGCGAGACGTTGAGATGGAGCCATAAGCCAGATGTTGAATGGCTCGTGGCGCATAGCGGTTGCCTTAATGGTGATGGCGGCCGAGAAGAACGTTACTTTCTCCGTCCGTGCCCTCGAGGAATTGACATCCATCAATCCGCAAGCAGAGGACCTTTGGGTAATGAAGATGCGACCCAACTACAACGTGTTGGGCGGGAGTCCAAATAAAACGACAGATTGGCAGAGGGCCTATTTCTTCGTTAAGTCGGACGAGTTTGCCTTCGAAAACCCCCCTGGCGACGACTATCGCGTGCTTTGGAACGCTATTCTCGGTAGAATACTTTCATCTACTTGCAAAGGTCTTGTCTGTACTGATGACCTTGTTTTTCTTCTCTTTTTTGTCTCTGCAGGCGATCATCCGACCTCACGCGAGTATCCGGAGGAATTCTTGGAGAGTGCTCGAGCAATCGCGAGGCTTGACACTGAGAATTGGGGTAACATTTCGAGAGCGAGGATACGTTGCTGCATCGATCGCATTTCCAGAAGTAAGTCTCTCGCGTTAACTCGTTTGCTCGGTTCTTCGCCTTTTTACTTATCCCTTTCGATCTCTGCAGGGGACTGGAATTCAAGCTACCTACCGTCGGGGAATACGACGAAGAGATGGATATCCCTCTTTGGTAGAGAAGAGCAAAAGAAGATCATCGAAAGGAGAAGGATGAAAGGGCTTCCTGACCTAAGCGTGTTGATTGCCCCTCAGCTCGGCATTTCGAGGCGCGACCCGGTAGATCCTCCTAGGGAGGCGGGGACCACCGAGAGGACCGACGAGAGTGCGGAGCTTCCGATTCCTTCGCCGGTCGTCGAGACGGTTGCTCCTCCTCAGAAGAAGAAAAGCAAGAAGAGGCCTCACGATGATTCTGGGGTCGCCGAGACACGCGAGACGGTTCCCGAAGAAACTGACGTCGTCCATCTCTCGGACGAGACCGAGTCATCTAGGGAGACAAAGAAGAGGAAGACTGACGAGTCTCTCTCTCTCGAGACGGAGGGAAATGATCCCATCGATCCTGGGAAGGAAGGCGACGTGGACGGGAATAACCCGAATGTTGCGCCTCCATCTAGTCCTGTCCAGAGGGACGACTCTAACCCGGCGGTTTCTCCGGCTCGTTCTCAACCAGAGAAGAAAAAGAAAAAGAAGAAGAAGAAGATAGAAGCTCGCGACGAGTCCCTTCCTCCCAAGATTCAGGATGCTCCCGAGGCTCCGGGTGAAACGAAAGACGGTGTCCCGGTTATGTCCAAGGTCAAGAGGCCTATCTTCCCAGACCGCGTCGTTTTCGTACGACGGTCCGGCTCCTCTCATCTACGCTCCGCTGAAATGCGCGGAGCTAATCAGTCAGATAAGGAGTGAGCCGAGGTCTCTTCCCTTGGCGCCTGATCTGATCTTCAGGGAAGAGTACGCCAATGTGGCGCGGACGAGGCTCCTGGTAAGTATTCTATCGAAATTTTCTTTGTCATTAATGATCTTAGGATGCCGTTGCTGAATGTCTCGTGCATGTCTCTTGCAGGGAGACGGAGATATGAATGCCGTCATCAAGAGGTACGACACTGCCTTAAAAGCGTCGCTCGCTGAGTCGGAGAAGTTTCGGAAGAAGGCAGTTGCCAAAAGCAAGCTTCTTCGACAAAAGGAGGCAGAGTGGGGGAGTTCTCTCGCGGGAGAAGCTGACAGAAAGAAGAGGGCGATTGACCGGAGAAGGTTTCATCAGAAACGAGCCGACACGGGGGAAGCCGACCTCGCGGCAGCTTGCTCAAAGATCGCGAGCATGGATCGGGAGATGGCTAGCCTGAGAGAAGCTGCGAAGGTTAGGGCCGACGAGCACAAGAGGGAACTGAACCGTCTGCAGAAGTCGCGGGTTCTGGAAGTTACGAAGGAACGGGTTAGAGTCGAGACGGCGATGACCGCCAAGTGCAACCGTAGTTTCGACAACATTCGGGATTATCAGAACCGCCGCGATCCGTTCGACACGGCCCGACTGCTCCTGAGCCAGGCCTTGGGGACGAAAAAGTGTTTAGAAACATTGAAGGCTGGTGGAAGCGATATCCCGCAAGGGACGATTGACGTGTTTACGGAGCAGGAAAAACGGCTTGAAGAAGAGGCCTTGAAGCTGGACGTCGGGAGTATCCCTGACGCGGACCTGACTTTATCTCCTCTGGTCCTTGCTTCCCAGTTTGTCGACGAGCGACTTATGGCGAGGCTGGACGAGTTTGGGTCGAACATCGATATGATAGATGCCAATGCCGTCACGGTACTCCGTACGCCGAATGCTTCCCGCGAGGCATCTTTTGTCGAAGACGATGTCGAACCTCATACTGCCAAGGACCTTCCTCCGGAGTCAGGAGTACGAGGTTCAGTACCGGAAAATGCGATCCCGAAAAACCTGCATCTGAGCGGGCCGCGAAATCTGTCCCGACAGGCGAAGAACCTAATGTTGTGCTGTCGTCCGACTCGTCTTCGAGCCAGCAGGGAGATGGGGCCGCCGATGATGACGATGGTGATACAGTCGAAGGATCGGATGAGGAAGACGAGGAGCCTCCACGTCGGGATGCTAGCGAGGAGCCGCCGAAGGACTCGGGAGATGTCATTGCGAATCCCTCTGACGCGAATGATCAGACTACTCGGATCGATGGGGCGCTCGAGAATGCGGAGGAAGTCAGAGTCGATTGAGCGAGTCCTCGTTTCTTGTATTGTGTGGCCCATCTTTCTGTTTATTTCTTTGTAGTGATCGTACCTTGTCTCGACGGATAACCGGATTATTTGAATGACTTTTTTTTATTCAGTTTAAGTTCTATTTACTGCGATTTGGTGAAAGCATGCTTATATCGAATTAGATCGTAGACCGACCGTCGTTTCGATTAAGGTTCCGCTTGTCGCGTAAATTTTTTTTATTAATGCCGTTGCTTGTGAAAACAAGGCTTACGATCATTCGCTTAATCGAACTCTCGAACTTTCGAATATGGAAATGCTCGATTGTAATTATCAAATCTCGAAGTTCCGGACTTAAGATGATAACAAAAAGAACATACGCATATACACTTTATATATATTTTTTAAGGAAATGACGATGGTTCCTCGTCGAATCTCAGTGTATTCCGAAGCATTCGGTGGGCCAGTCCTTGCTTCGTGAATTCGGGGATGAGATGGAATCGTCATTTCGATTAGGATCGTGGTGCGATCTGATCCCCATGAGCATTGGTCTGATCAGGATGCGCTCAATGCAGGATTCTAGTGCCGATACGTTGAATCGAGAGACCGGAGTCTTCGAATGTATGCACTGTTGTGGTGAGAAGCAACTGCTTACTCATTTTCGAGTCCGCTTCCATAGCGGATAGTTGCTTATTTTTTGTTGTTGTGGCTGCACCCGCAAGGGTTGCTTACGTACCTCGATAGAGGATCAAGCCATTCGTAGTTCTTGGGGGTCGAGTAAAAGTGGCCGAAGTAGCGCATTTACTCGGTTTTTTTTTGTTGTTGTGGCTGCACCCGCAAGGGTTGCCTACGTACCTTGATAGAGGATCAAGACATTCGTAGTTCTTGGGGGTCTGAGTAAAAGTGGCTGAAGTAGCACATTTACTCGGTTCCTTTTTTTGGTTTTTTTTTTGGCTATGCGACGCGGTGCGGGGTTTGCTTAGGAGAAGAAGAGGCGACGGTGCTTAGCGTTCCAAGCTCGCGGCACTGCGTCGCCAGTTGATGTCTGGAGGCGATAGACCCTGGGTTTCACTACCTCGGTGATCTTGTATGGTCCTTCCCAGTTGGCTCCGAGCTTCCCGGCTTTCCATTCCTTGGTGTTTTCGAATACTTTCCGAAGGACGAGATCTCCAAGTTCGAGAGGTCGGGATTTGACTCGCTTGTTGTAGTAACACTCGATCTGATGTTGATAATTTTGAATGCGGAGCAGCGCTTGGTCGCGCGTCTCTTCGATGTTGTCCAAAGCGTCGAGAAGCATGTCGCGATTGAGATCGGCGTGTAGTGGCATTTTGGAGCGTGATAGGCTAGTGACGTTTACCTCGGCGGGTGCCATTGCTTCGATTCCATAGGCCATTGAGAAGGGGGTGGCTTTCGTCGCGGCCCGAGGGGTTGTTCGGTGGGACCACAAAACGCCGTCCAGTTCGTCGGCCCAGCAACCCTTCTTGAGATCAAGTCTTTTCTTTAGTCCATCGATGATAGTTTTATTCGTGGACTCGTCTTGACCGTTGCTTTGCGGGTTTCTCGGTGTCGACATATTGAGACGGATTTTCCATCGCTCACAGAATTCTCTGAATTTGTGCGAGATGAACTGGGAGCCGTTATCGGTGATGATTTCGTAAGGGAGTCCGTGCCGACAGATGATGTTCTTCCAGACGAACTGCTGCACTTCCTTATCAGTGATGGAGACGTAGGCCTCTGCTTCTACCCATTTGGTGAAATAGTCGGTTAAAACATAAATGTACTTCTTCTGGCGGGAGCTCGGCATGGGTCCTATAATGTCCATCCCACACCGCATTAACGGATACGGCGCGGTGAGAGTATGAAGTAGTTCGGTTGGAGTATTGATTGTCGAAGCGTGCCTCTGTCATTTGTCGCACTTTCGGACGTAGGATTCGCAGTCGGTATTCATCGTTGGCCAGTCAAAACCGAGGTTTTTGATTTTTAGTGCGAGAGCTCGCTTGCCCGAATGGTTTCCTGCTGCGCCTTCGTGCGTTTTAGCCATAACGAGCCTTGTGTCGTCTCCGGAGATGCATTTGAGAAGTACCTTCGTCGCGGTCCATCGGTGGAGCTCTCCTTCCATGACGACATAATGTGCGCTGCGACGCTTGAGTCGTCGTGCTGCCCACTTCTCGGGCGGTAGTTTGTCGTCTGCCAGATAATCAATGAATTCTTGCCTCCAATCGACGGATTGGTTCTCCACGACGCGAGGTACCGTTTCATCCTCGTCCATCGAGTCTACTATGGTTGCGACGGGTGCTGTCTGGTTGAGAGTGAGATCGATACTTGGTGTGTTTATCTTGTGAATCGGGATCGTACGTTCTACTTGATCCTGTAGTTTGCTTCCGAGTGCGGCAAGCGCGTCGGCGCAGACGTTCTCCCCGCGGGATACCTTGGTGAGTTCGAAAAATTCGAAATCTCGGGTAAGTTCTTGGACGAGCCTGAGATATGCATCCATTCGCTCGTTTCGTACATCATAGTTGCCGAGATACTGGCTTACTACGAGTTGAGAATCGCAATAGGAGCTGAGTCGTTTGGCCCTAACGGCTTTGGCAAGGCGAAGTCCCGCGATTAGCGATTCATATTCGGCTTCATTGTTGGACGCGGCAAAACCGAAACGGAATGACTGCCGAATGAGTTCTCCAGTCGGGGACTGCAGCTGCACCCCGGCGCCCGAGCCTTTGTTTGTGGAGGAGCCGTCCACATGTAGTATCTAGTTCTGATTTGGCAATATCAAATCCTGTTCGAGTTCTGGTGTCAGCTAGATCAGGAAGTCGGCGAGGACCTGGGATTTGGCGACTGTTCGGTTCTTGTAGATAATGTCATGTTCGCTTAGCTCCATTGCCCATTTTGTTAATCTTCCCGATTGGTTGGTGTTCTGCATGACTGTCTGTAATGGTTGGTTGGAGAGTACTTCAATTGTGTGGGACTGGAAATAAGGTCGGAGTTTTCTCGCCGAAGTAACGACTGCGAGGGCCATTTTCTCGAATGTTGGGTACCGGGTCTCTGGCTCAGTCATTTGTTTGCTGATATAGAAGATCGGTTTTTGCTCGCCACGGTCTTCCCGGATGAGGACGCTGCTGACTGCGGCAGAGGTGACCGCGATATAGAGGGACAAGGTATCGCCAGGTTCGGGTTTTGATAGCACTGGCGGTGTTGTGAAGTAATGCTTCAGTTGGTTAAATGCCTCTTCGCATCTCTCGTCCCAAGTGAAGCGTTTATTCCCTCGCAAGAGCTCGTAGAATGGGAGGCATTTATCGGTTGATCGCGAGATGAATCTGTTCAGAGCTGCAATTCAACCGGTGAGGCGCTGGACTTCGCGACTATTCTTCGGGCTTGGGAGGTCGAAGATTGCCGTGATCTGCTTGGGGTTTGCTTTGATACCTCGCTGGATAACGATGTAACCTAAGAATTCCCCCGAGGTGTTGCCGAAGGTGCATTTTGCCGGGTTGAGCTTCATTCCATATTTGTTGAGTGTTGCGAAGCAGTCTCGTAGGTGGGTAAGGTGATCTTCGGCGTGGAGGGATTTGACGAGGATGTCGTCGATATACACCTCCATGGTGCTGCCGAGTTTATCAGCGAACATCCGGTTGACGAGGCTTGGTAGGTTGCTCCTGCGTTCTTTAATCCGAATGGCATTACTTTGTAACAGTACGTGCCCTTGTCCGTGATGAAAGCTGTCTTCTCTCGATCGTCAGGGTGCATCAAGATTTGGTTGTACCCCGAAAAGGCGTCCATGAAGGTCAGTAGCTTGTTTCCTGCCGTGGATTCGACCAGGCGGTCGATGTGAGGTAAGGGTAGCTATCCTTGGGGCAGGCTTTGTTAAGATCGGTGAAGTCGACGCAAATGCGCCACTTTCCGTTCTTTTTCTTAACGACGACCGGGTTGGCGAGCCATTCGGGATACCGAACTTCGGTTATAAAGTCGGCCTCGAGCAGTCGGGCGACCTCGTCATTCACTGCTTTGGATCATTCTGGGCCCAACTTCTGCCTCTTTTGGAGGATTGGCTTGTACATCGGATCGACGTTCAGCTCGTGGGATGTGACTGCGGGATCAATTCCCTTCATGTCAGAGGTTTTCCAGGCGAAAGTCGAGGCGTTCTGCTTAAGGAAGGAGACGATCCTCGACCGTAGGTCGTCCGAGAGAGAGGCTCCCACACGCACGATTTTCGACGGATCGAATTCGTCGATAGGGACTTCACACACTTCCTCTTTCCTGGGAGAGTGGGTCGGTTTTGCGACTATGTTGATGAGGGAAGTCGACTGTTGTTGCTTTACTGTGGCGATCAGCAGTTCTCTCACTGCTCTTTGATCGCCATGGATGGTTTTGATTGATCCGTCTTTTCCTGGGAATTTGATACACTAGTGGTAGGTCGACGGAACGGCTTTCATAGAATGCAACCACTGAGTGCCTAGGATGGCGTTGTAAGGAGCTTTGGCGCGTATGACAGAGAACTTGACAGTCCGAACTACGTCTCCGGCGTAAACGGGAAGGCGTATTGTGCCTATCATCTGTTCAGAGGCCCCGTTAAACCCAGTCAGGGGGCGTGAAGAGGGTTTCATGTCCCGTAAGTCGACTCCCATCTTATCGAGGGTGTCTCAGAAGATGAGGTCGACCGAACTGCCAGTGTCGATGAGAACTTTGGTGACTTGGCATTCCCCAACCCAATGTCGATAAAAAGTGGGTCGTTATGCGGCATGTGGGTTCCGTGTGCATCGGTGGCCGAGAAGATGATCTCGTGATTGTCCGTTAAGGGCGAGGGCCACTTTTGGAAGGTGGTTGCTTGTCGCCGGTAGTCCTTGACTGCCCTGACCGAGTCTCCGCAGGGTGGTGGTCCGCTCATTATGACATTTAAATGTGGAGAACGCTTGAGCCGCATGGAGTTCAGTGTTGCTCGGAGGTCCTGTGTGTCTGCTACATGTGGGGATGCGGTGGTTCGCTGTCTCCCGGCTTCGAGGTATCGTCGCAGATCGGAGTCCTTGGAGCGGTTGAGTTTGATCCGGTTGAGTTTGATGCGGTTGAATTTGATTCTTAGATCGTCCGATTTTGAGTTGAGCTTGTCACGGAGATCGACTTCTTGGCGGGTGGGGTCCGTGTCCTGAGTCCCTCGGTGAATCTTTCGGGCCCTGGATTTGCTGATAATTGTTCGCAAGTCTGTATCGCTGATAGAGTCGTTGGTGATCGCGTCGGGTTTCCGCTTTAGGAATGAACGGAGATCTATTGATCGGACTGGCGACGCGAGGGGATTCTCCATTCCGTCTGCTGTCTTGTCGAGCGGATTGTGGACCGTGGGTAAGATTTCATCGTCAGATGAGTCGTCGAGGTGAGGAAGGATGACCTCGACCCGTCGCCTGTTTCGGGGCTGTTCTTCGTCAGTGGAGTCGTCATCCGGGTCGATATTATTCACGGGGGCTCCGTATGGGCTCGCCTGCCTTTCCTTCAGAGAAGCCTTGCCTTGAGTCTTTTGAGTTTTCTTTTCTTTATTCTTACTTCAGCTTTTGTTATTCTTAGGCTTCTGAAGGGGGGGGGGGCTTGATCTCGATTTCCCCTTTGCTGATGGACTCGAGGAATCGTCCGAAGAGAACTTTACAGTCCTTCGTATCGTGCGATTTGACTTTATGATACGAGCAGTATTTGTCGGGTTCGGTGGCGTTCGAACTTGTTGGCTCTGACTCGGCCGATAGTTTTGGAGCGGAGTCTCGATCCCAGTGGTTCCATCCTTTCTCTCGCGTAACGGCCGCAGATCCTGCGGTCTCGTTTTCGTCTATGGTACTGACATACCATTTCTTCGCGTTTGGCTTCCGACCGGAAGAATGTTGTCGAGGCTCCGGCCGTGTATCGTTCGCTCGGGCGGACGCTTGTTTGCCCGCAGCCTCCTTCGCTGCCTTGGCTTTTGTATCTTCTTTCATGCGGATGAAATTGTGAGAATGGGCAATAACATCCGATATGGATCTTGTCGGGTTGCGATAGAGGTCGTCCCGGAAGCGCGACTTTAGATGGAGGGTGCTTTTCAGCGACTCCACCGCGATGTGATCGGGAACGTCGACCTTTGAGAGAACGGCTTTGAATTTTTCCATAAAGTCCCGAAGGCTTTGGCCGTTTGCGTGGGTCAGGTTCCAAAGGTCTGAGGCGGTTGTCTCCTGACGGGTGAACATGATATAGTTCTTGAGGAACTTGGTGGATAGATCGTGGAAGCAGCCGATAGAGTTTTCCTGGAGGCTAGTGAACCAACCGAGAGCTGGGCCTTCGAGGGTTTCGACGAACAATTGGCAAAAGCCGGCGTCTTTCTCCTCGTCGGAGAAATTGGTGCGCCGCATCGCTATGTTAAAGGATGTGACATGGACGGAGGGGTCGGAAACACCGTCGAAGGTTGGAAGACGTAACTTTTCCATTTTCTGGAGTCAGACACCAGTTATTTTTTGCGTGAACGGTGTCCGGAGGGATTCGGCGAGGACACGTTCAATCTGCGGTGCTGAGGTAGTGACATGGTGCATCCTTGAGTTGATGTCGATGACCGACTGCTTCAATGCAGCGAGCTCGTTCATTGTCTGGGCGTCGAGGCCGCCAGGGGTTTGTACGGCGTTGCCGTCGTTACTCTCTTGAGCTCCAAGTGGTGGTGGGGTCGCACCAGCCGTCGGATCGGTATTGAACAACTGACGTCGGATCTGGACCGTCGACGCTTCCACGTTGGCGGCTAGAGGGCCGAGTATTTTAGCTAGGGCTGCTATCTGCTCGGTTGCCACATTTTGGGCCGCATCCTGTTGTGCAAGACGTGCCATAATGGTGTCAATCGATGCTGGAGGTAGTGGTGCTGGAGTCACCGTTACCAGGGTGGGGATCGGCTCACGAGTTGCGCAGTCTTCCCCTGAGGAGGAGGAACCGTCGTCTCTTGTTGCCATCTTATCGGCGTTACTTTGCTAGAGGGTCCCACGGTGGGCGCCAACTGTTTGTGCGGGAAACGGTATCAAAAGAAGATGAGATGTGGGTTTAGCAAAGACGTCTTATTAATAGTCGAAAGAACGTTCGGACGGTTACAAGGTAAAGAGCGACTAAACGGAAGACCGGAGCTCGGAGAGCGTCGGTCGGAAAAGTACAAAACAGCGAGAACAAGAAGAAGTGAAAACCCTAATTCTAGTCGTTTCTTCTCTCTATTTTCGGATCCCTTTTACGTCGTCTTTTCTTGCCTATTTATAGCCGTCCTTCGCCCTTCCGTGACCTAGTTCGCGTTGTGTTAGTGGGCTTTTGCTCGTTGGGCCGGATCACCTCGAGCGTCCGTTAAACCGGCTTTGCTTGGTCGCTGAGGAGCGACCAAAAGTACTCTGGAACTGCGCCGAGACTTTGGCGCTCGAGCCGTTAAGCCGAGCCGAACGCTCATGGAGACGGGCCTAGGCGTCTGTCTTTTGGACCTTGAGGGGATGGTCGAATCTATCCCCTACACGTTTGTAAAAAAAAAAAAGAATCTTCAAAAAGATCACGAGAGTTATAAATCATATGATCATCCTAAACAAGTTATTTGTCTCCTCCGGGCTCCGGCTTTGGTCGATCAAATACCCACTTCTGTCACACTATTCTCATGCGGCGTTATATCGCAAATATCACAGTATATGTCCATCCCCGTAATCATTGCATAACTGGATGCCGGAGAAAATTACTATAAAACTAAGACAGAGGTTATTGTTTACAAAAATAATAACAACTCGAATTCTGTTACATCTTAAAATAGCCAGAACGTAACGAACATCTCTAATTTTTTCTTTAAAAAAAAAACAGCAGAGGTTTCGTGTTGCCGGAGAAAAATTGTGTTCAAACAAAATAAGACGATAACCCCTTCTCAAAATGGACAGGTCGGAAAAACTTGGATCTTTTTTTTTAAAAAAACCTCACGGGCTGGGCCCTCAGGTAATTAACAAAAGTATATTTTACAAAATAGAAAAACTAATATCACAAAAAAAAACTAATATCTTTTACACATTTGACCCCACACGTTACAGCCTGCATGACCCAATTTTAGTCAACTAATAATAAAATCCACCTTCAGCTGTGCAACGAAAATAAACAAACCACACCATCTGCCTCATCCACCGAGTCTACCATAAAACCCACCAATTAACAAACTGTAACATCCCGAGTTGTGATATGTGGAAAGACTTAAGAAAATTGATTTGGCTACCTATATTACCAAAGTTGACTTACCTTTTCCGGAGCACATCCCGAAGAACTCCGAGTTAAGCGTGCTTGAGGTGGAGTAGTCGAAGAATGGGTGACCTATCGAAAAGTGATTTGCGATAGCGTGCGAGTGAGGCCAAAGAACGGGAAAAGGTCGGGTGGTGATTGTAGGGTCAGTAAACAGTGATTTCGAGCCTTTCGGAATTATTAACGACCGACCGTCGGATGGGATGGGACCCACGGCCGAGAAAGCTGGTGTGGTGGCCCATTAACCGTGGGCGGTCGGGCGCAACAAGTGGTATCGAGCCAGGTTAGCGTCGGTTCGACGAGAGAGCGTCTTGAGACCTTTGTCGTAGCGCAGCGAGCGTTCGCGTGCTTTGAAGGGTAAATTGTAACATCCCGAGTTGTGATATGTGGAAAGGCTTAAGAAAATTGATTTGGCTATCTATGTCACCAAAGTTGACTTACCTTTTCCAGAGCACATCCTGAAAGAACTCCAGAGTTAAGCGTGCTTGAGCTGGAGTAGTGGAAGGATGGGTGACCTATCGAAAAGTGATTCGCGATAGCATGCGAGTGAGGCCAAAGCACGGAGAAAGGTCGGTGGTGATTGTAGGGTCGATGCTTGATGATTCGAGCCTTCGAATTATTAACGACCGACCGTCGGATAGGATGGGACCCACGGGCCGAGAAAGCGGGTGTGGGTGGCCCATTAACCGTGGGCGGTCAGGGCATTATACAAACATTCACACAACAATCTCAAACACCAACAAATATAAATACAATTCCGGACATTTAGTAGGTACAACGATCAAATAGCACTTACAAAACAAATAACTTATTTTGCTCTTTTAGCCCAAAATTGCATAGATTCCTGCATCCTTTTTTTTTCAGTCGCATTTTTTTTTTACAAAAAGGGAAGTTAATCCACTATCAAATTAGAGTTCCAAAAAAAAAAAAAATCCACTATCAAATTCAATATTCTGTCGTTTCTTGGTTTTTTCCCTTTTGGTAAACAATTTAGGATAAACAATCTAGCTATCCTCGAGATGTATTATAATCTCTGCAAAAGAATTTTGTTTCCTCCACCAGCTTAATACATGTAGAACCACACATAGATTTACGCACACCACACGAATACCACATGGTTAAGAACTGAAAACGCATAGTTGGTGAGGGGTTTGGAAAATATGTAGACATTCTATCCCCTATTACTTCGACAACAGCATGTAAGGGAAAGACTCCATGACCCTTCATGTTGGAGCATTCATCTATGAAAATCACTTATGGTATTCCTCTTTCGCCTAATCAATTATAAAAGAAAGTAACAAAATACTATCACTAAGCACTATCTAGTCTATTCCATTAAAATAGAATCACTATTTTATCTACTACAGAAAAGTCATAGTAGAACCATTTTATTATGACTATTTCATTTACTAACATAAAATATTTATATTTATATCTACCTTCTTAAATTAAACTTACATCTATTTCGCTAACATTCTAATATTTTAATAACTAAATTTTGTTAAGAAAGATATCATCTCATTAAATTTTTGGAGATGAAGAATATTCTTTAGCCTTACTATAAGCATTACGTGCTCAGCAAACATCTATATTATTTAAATAGAAGTACCAATAAAATATACTCTTTAGTTTTCTAAGTTATTTACATTTCTATGCCACTGAATAATAAATGAAATTACCTATTTCCATGCTTGTCTTTTCTGGTTCAATTAATTGTTTTCCTAAAATAATTTGAGTTAAAAACACCTCATTCATTTCTCTATTAAATCAAGATCGAAAATATTCATTGTTATCATATAAACAAATCAAGTATATTATGAATTCGAGTTTTCATTGATGTGCAGTACACAGTTTTCTTCAATAAACTGATAAAAAATGTTATTATATAAAAGTAAGAGAGGTAAGTAATCTATAATATAATGGGGCAGTTGAGTCACTCCTGAGGCGACACGTCAGCGTTTTTGTGGGGCCCACTTTTAAAATGTGTTAAAAAGTGTCAATACATGGTTTGAACTCAGGTTACTAAGATACAACATCCACCATTTATACCACTGAACTAATCAATAATCTATAATATAATGGGGCAGTTGAGTCACTCCTGAGGCGACACGTCAGTATTTTTGTGGGGCCCACTTTTAAAAAGTGTTAAAAAGTATCAATACATGGTTTGAACCCAGGTTACTAAGATACAACATCCACCATTTATACCACTGAGCTAATCAATAATTTGCATTGATGGTCGAAACTAATATATATTTATGAAGGTTGGAAGTCATTATTTCTTGGGCTTTCTCTAAAGGCGGGCCTGCAAATGTATTATGGGATTAATTTTTAAAAGAGCTTCATCACGTTATACTAAGAAATAGCTTAAGCTTGCAACAATTATAGTTTTCTCATATTGTAAATCGTCGTTGTTTAACATGAGTTAGAAATCTTTTCATCATTGTATCGGACTGAGTTATAGAGTTACGCCGTTTGTCTGTTCGTAATTTTTTTTACCGGTGAACTATTCATCTCCCCATCTTAAATCGCTTGATCATAAATATTTCTGTTTTGTAGCCCCTCTGTAAATCCTATATATATGATTCTCATCTTTGATGAACCCAATTTGCATCTCCACATAAATCATTTATTCTTCTTAGCTTTAACCATCTTCTAGAAAATGTCTCTCTCCGCCTCTCCAGTTTCTCAAACCAGCGTCACTGGCGTCTGTCACTCAACCTTCGAGTTTCTCCTTATTGGTCGTAGTAGCCAGAGCATTGTCGTTGGTCTCCTCCGCTTTTGGGATTCCTTGAAATTTAAGAAAGACAGTGAGTTTATGATAAGTTAATATTTGATCTATCACATTTATTTAACATAGATTATTTTTAATTGATTTCCTGATTCTTTGTTGAATAATATTATTTGCAGATTTTGTGATTAATGGATTTATTCCCGCCGGATGTGCTAATCATTACATGCCATCTTTGAAAGCCGGTTCGTGAAAATCGATCGTTTTGAGATTGCTAGGTGCTCAAATATGTACAAAATAACTGATCATAAATTCCTCATTGCATCAACCATTATTGATGAAGTCATCACGAGTGCTCCTGAGATCAATCTCCAGTCATGATTAGGCTGTTCGACAATCTCCAAATGATTGCAAACACAAACCTCAAACTTCCATGTATATTATCATATTACATACGGGTTTATATTTTGTTTCGATATTATAAATGATATTTAAACTCACATGTGGTTGGGCAAATCCGTTCTGTCCAGAGCTTGGACCTCACAAAAGAAACAACTCGAGCCATTATCTGTATCCTCTATGACCAGTCAGAAAAAATCAACACACAATTACTGTCTATATTGTATTAACGTCAATGATCAGAAATATTTCCTACCCAAGATCTGTGGTCGTCTATTTATCTCCCATACTTATCAAACTAATTTCACACAAACCTTTATTTTACAGCTTAAAAGAAACCACAACAACCCAAATAATCAAAACAACAAAAACTAGAATCCAAAAACTAGAGTCCAAAAGAATGACGAATCATTAATGATCACATTATTTTTCTAATTTTACAAATAACTTTAAACCAAATATACCAAACCAAGCACATTAACTAAAACTCAACGACATACAATCGAGTCAGGTAAACAAATACAAACTACACAACCAGTTTTTTTTTTGAGCAAAAACTACACAACCAGTTTTTTTTTTTTTTTTTTTTGAACACAATACACAACCAGTTATTTAACAAATTATAAACATATTTTCGCAGATGCTTATGAAGAAGACAAAGAAGACAACCAAGATCAGTGAAATCACCTAAACGAAAAAAGCTGAGTAAATTATGAACTCTGATAAATATAACAAACAACGATTTTTGTTTACATATTACCCATCAAATTAAAGAGAAACAAACACATGCACACCAAGAGATACAAGAGAAAATCCGTGACAGACACAAATGCGACAACAACATCTCCACTGCTCACTCCTCTTGTCTTGTGAAAATAGCTTACATGTTCAATGTCAAAATACCAATGCTATTGTCTTCTTATGAGAAATACATAAATTTGTTGAAAATCCATTAAGGTCCAAACACTCAGAATTATCACTCATTTTATAGTTATTTCTACAAGTCTTCATCTATTTGTTTTAAAGGTTCTGTAAAAGCAACAAGTTTATAAATAAAATAAAAAAATATAACAAACATAATAAAGATAATAACAATTATTACTTAATACATACAATGTACACAATTAATCTGGAGAAAAAAATCCAGAAACAAAGGTACTCTCAACAACTTTACTTTAATTTATGTACTCTCAACAGTATAAGAAACAAATAAAAAAGATAAACAAACAACAATTCTCAGTGACACAGTAAGCAACACTACAAACTATATCTATCACATTACTAACACAGTTTAGTGCTTCATAAAGGGAGAACAATGCCTATACAGTTCATCATCATAACTCTAACCCTATAACAATAAAAAAAATTGAAAAACAATGATCGACCGAAAACGCAAAACTCACACTACAATAACTATAGGAAATATTGAGATGAAACTCTGTTCATAACCCCGCGCTTGCGCCCTCCAAACTCACACACTTATGCATATTAGGAAAATAATCGCAGATGTGAAGCTCTCCCGAAGACGGAATAAACAATAAAGATCATATTTTTATTTTTTCCAATACAATAGTTCAGAAAAGGCCCATTGTAATTTGAGCCCAACGTTTTAAACCCACGATTACTAAACTTTATAATAAAACATTAGAGAAACAGTTTCAATTTTATGATCAACAATTTAAATAATTAGAAAGACAACAAAAAAAAACTCCACAGCTCAAATAAACCACTAAAATAAATATTTATATAATAATATGAATAGAATCCTCATTTTGTATTCAAGATATTTCTTCGATAAAATTTGAAAATAAAACTATACATTAAGCAATTGTGAAGGTCAACATTTTATGCAAATAAAAAATATTAATATTTTTTATGGAAGATTGATGTTATGAGAAAAATTTACAATTCTTCTTATTTGACCATTTTAAATATCATAACAAACAAAGAGAAAATTAGTCTTCATAACAAGAAGAATTCAATAAATCAACGTAATTAAATATTAAAACATTAATTTCAATATTCAACATCATAATAAATACACTATATAAACAAACGTAAAAATAAACAGGCAAAAATAACATCAATTCCTAACAATCTATAAACATATCTACAATGTGATAAGCTTTCACAACCAAACACAAACATGTAACAATTCGCTTCTTACTCATCGACTCTCACACCAAACAACATCAACATGAGCAAATCCTAGAAAATTACTCCAGGTCTATATACAAAGACCAAACACACAACAATCGGTCATCGATTTCCAGGTACCATCAATTTTTGACAATCAAGGTTATTACAATGACTCAGTCGCTGAATCATTAGATTTCATGTTATCATATCATGACATTCATCATCCCGACTCTACATTCCTTATTGAGGAGACTAACCAATATGTGATGAATTTAATGAGGAAAATCATAATATTATATCCCAACATCTTCAAGTTACTCTCGCCATTAGAGACTACAATCTAAATGCAACCGCAAGACTTGACGTTGATATAATCATCATGGACCTAGAAGTAACCCGACAACCGAAGAGGAAAACCATATATGTACCATCTGCTTTGAGAATTACACCAATGTAACCAATATTTTGACACTCACCTGCGGCCATAAATTTCATTGTCTTTGCATTAATCATTGGCTACGTACAAATATAAGTTGCCCAATGTGTCGAGAAAGTAATTTATGAACCAAAACAAGGTAATAATAAATAATAATTTCATGTTTCAAACTCAAAATTAATTGTCTCATTCCTTACTATTCTTGGTATAATCATCAAACAACATTCGGTAAATATTCAAGGGCATAATCAATGGATAAAATCACATACACAGAATTACCCGATACATCAACAATGTCACCGGCCCCGCGCCTACGCGGGAGCTATGCAACTAGTATATAAATTTTATCGACACATGTATTAATATATTATTGTAACCTACAACGGAGATATATATATATATATATATATATATATATATATATATATATTACTTATTTATGTATAAAATTCAAACAATCTATACAATTCCATTTATGTATAAAATTAAAACAATCTATAAAAATAATTTAGAATCCAAACAGAATATATTTATTAGTCTATTCATACCTATAATCAATTAAGTATACCTATAAAATATAGAAACTAAAATGTACACAAACAATAAAAATATTAGATATTACTAAATCAACTAATATGTTTCCAAATAAAATTTTCCACCTTTAATTCGATGATGTTTATATAAATCAGAGATATCTCTATAATATTATTTGAGAAGTCAGTTTCCTACGTGTCGCGCTCACGTTAACTTTCACGGTGGTTGATTACGATGATACCCTTAATGAATCAAATATATCTAATTATCATTATTAAATATTTATTTTATTTTTCCTTTTTATTTAGGTTTCCTTTTTTTCAAATAACCTATAGAATAAAGAAAATTTATAAATTTTAAAAACGAACATATCTTTTATATATAGTGTAATTCATAATAAATTTTAAAGTAAAGAAATAATCTTCGCTTTTAAAAAATAATCTTAAACAACATAATATATATTTTAAAAATATTAAGCATTTTATTTAAATCAAATTATTTAAATAACATAAACTAAGATATCTTTAATGAATAAAATTTAATTTAATCCTTTTTATGTTCCCTTTTAAATTTTCCAAATAACATATATGATTAAAGAATTATTTATAAAACTTAAAAACGAAATATTTTTATATATAATGTGATTTCATAAAAATGAAAGTTTAGAAAAATAATCTTGATATTAAAGTAAAGAATTAATATTCTTTTTTAGAATGTATCAGTTATGTTTATATGGAATTTTGTATCTATCATCACTTTATTTTTATAATTTTATTTTTGAAAATTAACATATACCAAACTACTAAGTCCTATAAAATTAAAATTGTCCTGGGGCTATTTACAATTAGCCAATTCATAATATATATATATATATATATATACACACACATCTAAGATGAAAACCAAACTAATGCAATGAATACAATAAATATGATTTGGTTGAATTAGATTAGAAATATTTATACTTAAATTTGACAGAATATATGTAACACAATATATTCACAAATGAGTAACTAGACCAATCCAATTTTTTTTCCATACAAAGTCAAACATTAAATAAAACCAATATATTTTCATTTATAGTAATATTTTATACATATAAATTATAGAACGACTCAACATATTACTAAATAAATATGAACTTCTTAAATAACACTATAAATATATTAACCAACTATTCCAATTAATTATCATTGTTATATTTATTTATGTATCTTTGAATCAATTAACACTTTAGTTTACTTTTACTATTTGATTCTCAAAACAACATATATTAAATTATACATAATCTTACTAATAATATATATACAAATCTAAAATGAGAATCAAACTACATGAACATAACAAAATTAATCAAAAATTTTAATCTGTATAACAAAAATATCTTAGTTGAATCAAAAAAATAAATGTTATCTAATATATCCAAAAAATAATCAAACAGTCGAGATATTATATATCCAAAATTATACGTCTAATTAAAATAACATAATGCTATCTAAATTAAACCATGCATACCGATTACAATATAAACAACAGAATAATTAAAAATTAAAAACAAAATATTAGTAAATTATTACAATGTAAATAAATTATTATAATGTGTTACTTTATAAATATTTATATCCGTGCATGAGCACGGGAAAATCAACTAGTCCCGAATAATTAGCATCCAAATTATAGCAATGATTTTCGCTAACTATTATATTTTAAAATAATATATTATATATTAATAATATGGACTATTATTAATTATCTTGAAACAAAACCAAGCCCGTAAGTAATTTGTTGTTAATAAAGTTATATTCATATTTAAAATTTTTATTATAAAAATTAATCGGGCGTTTTAATATGTTACAAATTTTATAGAAGTTTAAAAATCAAAGTATTTTCTTCAGAAATGTATAACTAATTTTTCATTTTTTCTATGGCATACTTTGTCAATGTAATATGACCAAATATTACAAATACATCACTTAGTACAACTAAAAAATCAAAAAACACAATATTAATACCCGTGCGATCGCACGGATCAAGGTCTAGTTAATACTATTAAAACTGAAGAGCCTTTTTGAAGGAACCCTTGAAGTTTTAAGGTATTTACCATCTCATGCCACTACATTTATTTTAGGCTATACTTTTAATTAAATGTTATGATAAGAAATATTCCAAAAAATTAATTTCAATTAACCACATCTTTTTGAAACTATCCCTATCTTAACCTACAATCCCTTTTAATATATATACTACCATCTAAGTTATTGTGTACCATCACTTAAAATCTTAATAATACCATATGGCATACAAAATATCGGCCAAAGAGGTGAGGTTTGAATCGAAAGGGTGATTGTCCATTTGGTAAAATTGGTGGATCGCTGTCAATTTGGTAAAATTGGTGGATCACTGTTCAAAGAAGACTGACAATATTTGTGGTGCTTCTTGAAGTCAGATATGGTCTGCCATCTCTTATTTTTTCTTCTTTTAGAATTGCTAAAGATCTGTGTGCTGTTATTATAGAGAAACAAGATTTTTGTTTTCTGGAAACTCCAAAAAGTAACATTCGAATTTCTTTTTCTTTTTTTTCTTTCTAAAGACATTCGAGTTTTTGATGGACTTCGACAGGATATCATCATTTTAGTTATATAAACCATTCCTATATTATGGTTAATTTTAGATACATGATCCGTAGTCTCGTAACTTTAAACAAGTGTGATATATTAATCATATGCTTTGTTCCTTGCTTTTTTAACATCTATTTTGTTTCAAAAAACCTATGTTTTATTTCCTTGCTTACTTGTGGTTTCACCTTATGTTTTACGTCTTACAAGTCTAATATAGTTTAATTAACATATACTAAAATACATATTTGATATTCTTACTAAGCATTATGTTTTAAAATTAAGACAAAAACTTAGAAAACAATTTTTATTATATCTTTCTGGTTTCCAAATCCAAACCAACATAAAATCTCAGAATTTGAAGTAGTCTTTATGTTCAATACTGTATAACTGTATTTTAAATTCAAAAACTGGAATATTCTGACTATATTCGAATATAAAATTAATAATATAGTAATTTAAACAAAAAAAAATTATTAATATAGTAGTTTATTTCTGAATATTTAGTAACTCAAGATTTCTCAACCTTGAATATCTCAAATCAAAGTATCCTAAAATATTTTACCTTTTAATATACTAGAAATAGTTAATGTTCTATTTTAAATGTAAATATTCTCAGGATCGATTACAAATATATTTTAAACATTGTGCATTAACAAAAAACATAGTATATGTATGTATCAATGAATATTATATAATTGTTTATGTACCACTATATTATTTAGTGTTATGTGAATCTCTTAAATCATAATTAAAATATTTTGGAATTTGTTATCCTTTATTTAATGTTACATCTATTATATTAAAAGAGAAGTCACAACTTCATTTCATGTGTGATTTTTTTTCGGTTGTATAACTGTATTTTAAATTCAAAAACTGGAATATTCTGACTATATTCGAATATAAAATTAATAATATAGTAATTTAAACAAAAAATATTATTAATATAGTAGTTTATTTTTGGTTGTATTAAAAGAGAAGTCACAACTATTATATTAAAAGAGAAGTCACAACTTCATTTCATGTGTGATTTTTTTTTTAAATGGACCATCCCTAGAAAATTATTAATTAAAAAATTCATTTATGCCTCATAATTAAAAGAGAATTTTCTCATATTTATGTAAATAATAAATCTATCCCCTTAACTAGCTAACTGTATTTAAATAATTCATTTAATCTTAACTAAATTCTGACCAAATCGGTTCAATTTAATAATGGTGACAATTTACCATATTCTTATGTGTTAAACAATTATATTTACATACAATTATATTTACATACACCAAGTTTTTAACTCTATAAATATATATTACCATACTCAAACTTTGAGAACAAATTATCATATTCTTATAAGATACCCAATGAGATTATATCTTTTTTACTAATATTTATAAAGTTCAAATAGGTCCATATATAAAACCATAACCTGTACATATGACACAATACAATACCCATTATCATAGACAAATGATTTATAGATTTAATATATAAGATGACCTATTTATATGATCTATGTAATGTTTTAATAGGTAAGGTTTTTTGCATATTTATGTTAAGCCCAATTTAATAAGATAATATGTTTAATTAAAATTAGGCATACATTTAAGATAGTCAGGTCGGGTAATTTAATATTCGGGTTGTTCGGTTTGACCGAAATCTCGCCAAATTAAATCAGAAAAAGTTCGAATCGGTTCGGTGTTCAGGTAGTTTGGTTTTTGTTTAACTAACCAAATTTTTAAGTTTCGATTATATTTTGGTAAAAAAATTGGTTAAGCTCGGGTAATTTCAGGTAATTTTATTGAGACTAACCGATTACCAAACTGCACTGAATCGAAAACCAATTTTTTAAAAATAAATCTGCCAAATCGAACCGAACTTTTCCCCAAAAATTTAATTTGGCAGGTTTTGTTCGGTTCAACATCCCATGCCTAATTTAAATAGTAATTTTAAATTATATTTTAATAATATAAATAACTAATACTAATTTTTTTCAAATTAGTGTTTTTAAATATTTTAAATTGTCATAAAATGAAAATTTTACAAATTCATTAGTTTTTATTACTTATTATTTTATATGATACATGAGTTATATACAAAAAAATTTCCAAATTTGTTAACTTTTAAAGTATTCTAAAAATCAAACACAAATCCAGTAAGTATTACTAGATATATAATAAGAAGCTACAAGTAAATATGATAGTTTGAAATAATTAACTAAATTGATAAACATGTAAACTATAACATTCTTGTGTTTATAAAAGATATAAACATTTTAAAAGATGATTAATGTACATATATTTACCACTAATGATATAAAATAAGATCTCTAGATATATATATATATATATATATGAAATAAACATCCGCGCGGTTGCGGGGGTCAAAGTCTAGTGTATAAATTAAATCATAACTATAATTAGATCTCGACCCACGCAACCGTGCAGGTAATTATTTTTATTTTTATACATGTAACCATTTGGTTTACATGATTAGTGATATATGATTTTAATATTTACCATATTATTAATAGTTTATTATAACATTTTCAAATACAACAATTTTATAGTTTGCATGCAATTATTTTTTTATTTTTGTTTCAAATTATTAGTGATATCTCTCTTATTAAAACATGAACACTAACTAAAATCTTACATTCGTTGATATTTACAACAAAATCCATTCAACTTAATATTAACTTAGCTATTAGTTTCCTTAAGATTATACTTGTATTTTAGGTTTAGATCATACATATATGTTAATCAAATTATTTGTATGATTTAAATATTTGACTTAATAACCTACATTAAGTGTAATTTATGCTAATGACAAAAATTGGTACAATATCTATTGCATTTTCAAAATTACACAAAATAAAAGATACAAAACAATAACTTTAATGAATAATATATGAATATGGTATATATAAAAATAAGATTGATTATATTTTTGTAAACAAAGCAGTCATATACTTCTATTATTGAAATATAAAATTAAACCATCCATTATATTTAATAACAGAAACTGAATGCACTTTCAAAATAGCATTTGTAGACCTATTTTTCATATTGATGACATATTTTTCAATAATTTGGTACAAATATTAACAAATATTAATTGTTAGAGATCAAAGATCTAATTGAAAAAATAATATATTAAATTAATATCACAAATTTAATAAAAATTGTACATGGTTTAATATAATTACAAATTTAATTAGATGTTTAAAAGGTTTATTTTAATAAAAATGAAATATATTGTATTATTAATTATGAAATTAATTAAATATTTAAAAGATTTGTTTAAGTGAAAAAAAAATTTAAATTTATATTTTAAATAAATATGAATATATATATATATATATATATATATATATATATATATATCGTAAATAAAAAAATTTGAAAAGATTTTATTCGGATGTAATTAAGAGAAAATCTAGGAATATCTATTTATAATTTATTAAGGAAAAAATATGTCTATGTTAACCAATTCGGTTTTGTAGGTGTTGATGGTTAGATGGTTATATTATAATGATATTATTAAGTCATATTGTTATTAATAAATGAATTCTAACTGATTTCTAGTGAGGGTCTATGTTTTATAAAATTACACATGAATTAAAGTTGTAACTTCTGTTTTAATATATAAGACTAGATTTTGATCCGCCCTTGAAAGAGCGGGTATTATTTTTTACTTTTATGAAATATATTATTTGTTAGTAATTATTGAATATCCTTATCTTAGTAAAACTTTCTTTATAATAAATTCGACACATAAAGTCTCTATTGTAGACTATGTGTTTTTCTGGCTTTGTTTTATTCCCTTTCCAATCAACATATTTATTTGACTTGTTGTTAAAATAAATGATTTTAGAAGGTAAATGTACAATACTTTATATTGATATTTTGTTTAAACAATGTGATATATTATTTTTGTAAAGCATTGAGAGAATTATAATAAGAGTTTGAGTTTGAGAAATTCTTGAGTTCATAATCGTTGAGTTACAATTATAGTTTGATTTAATAATTGGTATCAGAGCTTCTATTGGGTCAAACGAATTCGAGATATGGGAGAGATTGTTGCAGCGACTAGCAACATGAAGAGCAGTGGGTCTGCGTCTATACAATGTCCATTACTTATCGATACCAACTATACAGTATGGACAATGCGTATGACACGGCATTGAGGGTGGCCATTGATCCAGGAGAAGAGACCGGAGAGAAGAATGACTTGGCAAGAGCCCTACTCTTCCAGTCCATACCAGAGTCACTGATTTTACAAGTCAGAAACCTACAAACCGCGAAAGAAATATGGGAAGCAATAAAGATGAGACATATGGGAGCTGACCGTGTGAGAGTGGCCCGACTACAAACTTTGATGGCAGACTTTAACTGACTGAAGATGAAGGAAACAGATTCAATCGACAGCTTTGTAGGTAGAATCTCCGAGTTAACAAGTAAATCGACAGCCCTAGGTAAAACTATTGAGGAACCAAATGTCGTCAAGAAATTCCTCAGCAGTCTACCAAGGAAAAAGTACATCACCATCATAGCCGCGCTGGAACAGGTTCTTGATCTAGACAAGACAAGCTTCGAGGATATTATGAGTAGGTTAAAAGCCTATGAAGAAAGAATCTGCGAGGAGGAACAAGAAAAACAAGAAGATCAAGGACAAAACAAGCTGATGTATACCAACGCGGACTCGCAATCGTATCAAGAGAGATACGACTCTGGATGAGGTAGAGGTCGAGGTAGTCGATTTGGATATCGAAGAAGAGGCCGAGGACGATATGGATATCAGCAGAGTGGAGGTTACTATCGTCAGGAGAGAGATGCATCAAGAGTAACGTGTTTTCGGTGTGACAAGTTGGGAAACTTTGCGCAAAATTTTCCTGATTGATTGCTTAAGCTTCAAGAGACACAATAAAAAGAAGAGGAGACAACGCATGAAGCAGATGAGTTGATGATGAATGAAGTCGTGTTTCTTAATGAACGGAAGGTCATACTGAGCAAGATTGATGTAACATCTTATGAAGACAACTTATGGTATTTAGATAATGGAGCCAGCAACCATATGACAGGAAACCTTGATTGCTTCTCGAAGCTTGATACAAAAGTAACCGGAAAAGTATGATTTGGAGATGATTCTCGGATAGACATCAAGGGAAAGGGCTCCATCCTCATCATAACCAAGAATGGTGAAAGAAAACTGCTCTACGATGTGTATTTTATTCCTGATCTTAGGAGTAATATAAGAAGTCTTGGCCAAGCAACAGAGTCTGGTTGTGAAGTGAGCATGAAGGAGGATTACTTGTTTCTATATGATCGAGATAGCAAGTTATTGGTAAAGGCAAAACGATCGTTGAATCGACTATACAAGGTGACGTTGGAGGTAGAGAGTACTAGGTGCTTACAGATGATACATCTTCGGGAATCATCTCATTGGCACGCAATTTTAGGTCATGTGGGACTTAATAATTTAAAGTCTATGGTGGATAAGAAGATGGCTATCGGTATGCCGAAGTTTGGAGTCGAGAAGGAGACTTGTGTAGCTTGCTTGTGTGGTAAGCAAGTTCGAAAATCATTCCCACAAGAGAGTGCATTCCGTGCAACAAGAGTGTTGGAGCTAGTACATGGCGATTTATGCGGTCCCATTACACCACCTACAGCTGGGGGAAATAGATATGTTTTCGTCTTGATTGACGATCATTCTAGGTGTATGTGGACTATTCCCATGAAGGAGAAAAGTGAAGCATTCTCAAGGTTTAATAATTTTAAATTATTTGTCGAGCAAGAGACGGGTGCAAGGATCAAAACGTTACGGACTGACAGGGTAGTAGAGTTCACATCTCATGAGTTCAAGGAGTATTGCGATCTTTCAGGTGTCTATCGACACTTAACAGCTCTGTATTCTCCATAACAGAACGGAGTTGTCGAGAGAAGGAACAGGACATTACTTGAGATGACTCAGAGTATCTTAAAGCATATGGATGTTTCAAACTACTTGTGGGGTAAAGCAGTGAGAGATGCAACCTATCTCATCAACAGGATAGCAACGAGGACATTGATCCTACAGACTCCGTACAAGAGCTTCAAAGGGCCGAAACCAAACATTGGGCACTTACGAGTCTTCGGCTGCGTCGCATACGTAAAAATAGATACACCACATCTAAAGAAGTTAGATGACAGATCACGAGCTCTAGTCCCCCTTGGAATAGAGCCTGGGTCAAAGGCTTACCGGTTACTCGATCCAGAAACGCGAAGAATAGTGGTGAGCAGAGATGTAGTCTTTAACGAAGAGCAAAAGTGGAAGTGGAACGGGAAAGAGAGAGAACAGAGTATCGAGTTCGAGTTAATAGATTTTGGTTTTAAGGAAGTTGGAGATCAAGCCTCACAGTCAGACGAAGGTAGAATCGAGAATGATGGCGAAGATGATGTGTTTTGTGAGGTTAAACAAGAAGCGATCAGTCAAGAAGAACCACCTATTATACCAAGACGCTATGCTCGTGTAAACTCTAAACCAAGTTATCTTGATGACTATGAGCTTTTATGTGAGGAAGATGAATCATACGAGACATTATGTGAGGTTGAGTTCGAACATCTCCTTATGCTTATGGACGAGGAGCCATGGAACTATGAAGAAGCAAAGGTTTTAAAGGTATGGAGAGATGCATGTGAAGATGAAATCAAGTCCATAGTAAAGAATGATACTTGGACTCTAGTTGATCTCCTATCAAACTGCAAAGCAATTGGATTGAAGTGGGTGTTTAAGGTCAAAAGGAACGCGGATGGAAGAATTAATAAGTACAAGGCAAGACTTGTGGCCAAAGGTTATATACAGAAACATGGAGTAGATTTTGATGAAGTCTTTGCACCTGTTGCAAGAATCGAAACCGTAAGGTTAATCATTGGTTTGGCGGCTTCTCATGGATGGGAGTTACATCACCTTGATGTTAAAACTGCTTTTTTCACGGGGAACTAAACGAAGAAGTGTTTGTCTCGCAACCTTAATGTTTTGTCATTCAAGGAAGTGAGACAAAAGTTTATAAATTGAAGAAAGCACTTTATGGCTTGCGACAAGAACCAAGGGCGTGGAATGAAAAACTTAACACCGTTTTGTGTGAGTTGGGTTTAGTGAGGTGCCTAAGAGCCGTTTCTTTATCGCAAGGAGAACAGAGGATATCTCCTAGTTGTAGCTGTGTACATGGATGATTTACTTGTAACGGGTTCGAGTATGAGCTTAATTCACGAATTCAAGCAAGACATGGCAGCGAGATTCGAGATGAGCGATCTTGGACTATTAAGTTACTATCTTGGGATAGAAGTAACTCAGCGAGCTGGTAGCATAGTGCTGAATCAAGAGAGATACGCGGGAAAGATTTTAGAAGAAGCAGGAATGAAGGGATGTAACGCGGTTCACATTCCGATGGATGCAGGCTTGAAGCTAAGCTAAGCGATCGAAGAAGATAGAGTGGATGAAAGAGACTATCGGAGAAATATTGGTTGTCTTCGGTACTTGATACACACGAGACCTGATCTTGCTTGCAGTGTAGGCATTATAAGTAGGTATATACATGATCCAAAGGAGTCTCACAAAGCCGCGTTGAAGCAAATGTTGAGATACATAGAAGGAACAGTTTCTTACGGTCTCAAGTTTGAAGCAAAGTCGTCGGAAGGTCTAATTGGCTACAGCGATAGTAGCTATAATGTTGATCCAGATGATGGCAAGAGTACAACAGGGCATATCTTTTACTTCGGTGGGAATCCAATCACTTGGTGTTCTCAGAAACAAGAGATTGTTGCTTTATCATCATGTGAGATGGAGTTCATGGCAGTAACAAAAACAGCCAAGCAAGCAATTTGGCTGCAAGATCTTCTCGGTGAACTAATTGGACGACCAAACAAGAGTGTAGTGATACGCATTGACAACAAATCCACCATAACATTGTCCAAGAATCCTGTATTTCATGGTCGCAGTAAGCACATACACATACGATTCCACTTTATACGAGAGTGTGTCGAGAAAGGGTTAGCAAGTGTGGAACATGTAGCTGGAGTCAAGCAAAAGGAAGACATACTTACTAAAGCACTTGGAAGAATAATTTTTAAGGAGATGAGGGAACTTATTGGAAATGACTAGAAATTAGTAAAACTGTTAAAATTTTCCTTTTAAAAACTTTTCACATTTTTATTAATGTATCATCCTATTAAAAATTAAAATAGAAAATATACGAAAAAGTTTAAACTTTTATTTTATAGTTAATGTGATTTTTTAATTTATTTTAATAATATAAAATTAAACAAAATGATAGATTTAGGGAAAATTTGTGTAGGTTGTGATACTAGAGAAACAAAAAGTAAGCAATAAAAGACAAGATTCAAGGATCAAATAATAGTTTTATTGATCAAGAGAATCATGACTATAGTGTATTGGTTTAAGAACCTTAATTATAGCCGCCTGACGCTATAGTCTAAACTTTGAATAATCGATCTCTTGTTATGGGTTTGAGTTCCCTTTTTATAGGTTGTCCTTAGTTGAGAATTATGTTAGATATTTTCATATTGTGAAATATGAAAAGGTTTCCATTTAGTAGAAGTTTTGCATTTTATTTGGAGGTATGAAAAATCTTGGCTTAGAAGTCCGGAATTTCAAGGCATGAGAAGAAGGTTGGAGAAATGATTTCATGAACTAGTTATCACCAATAATAGAAAATACATACAATGTTATCAAAATTTAATATTTAATATCATTAATTGTCATATATGTTAGATCATATTACAGAACTCTATAAATTTTAATATATTTTTGTAGATTCTAATTAATTCTATAGTTAGTTTAATGAAAACTATAATATATGTTTATATTTTAGACCAAAATTGAATGACATCCATTATAATTATTCTAGTATTATAATTTTTTTTAAAAAAATCTAAGAACCATTATAGTGATTACGAATCATCATAGAAAATATGTTATGGTGCTTCTTTGTTTCTTAAAAAAGTGTTTTTAACTTTTTATTACATAAAAATGTTATTTTAGAATTTCAATGTACTTACTTTTTTTGCTTAAAATTAATTATAAACCACATTGATCTTATAAATAATTTTATTTATCTCAAATATTATTGGTCAAATAAATGTAATTAATAAAAATATATATGCATTTCAATCATTTTTTTAATCTGTGAAAAAAATGTTAAGATGATACTTTTTAACAAGTAGACTGTTTTTGAAAGCAAGACTTTTTACTTGTTTCACAAAGATAAATTTTCTATTTCTTTAAAGTACTCTGTATATTTTTGAAAAATATTAATTGAAAATATTTGAATTGATTATATATTATTGGTTAATAGTTATTAGAATTTTTTAAACAAAATAAATAACAAACTAATTTATAAATACTCTTTATATTTTTAATAAGCGTGAATACTCTATAAAATTTTCTTTAAAAAACGAAGGGAGTAAGAAATTGGTTAGCTTATTCAAGCTCATATTTACTACTATCCTCTATTTGAGACAAACGTTGGTAACGTAACATATTAACTACTATCCCCTATTTGAGACCAACGTTAACGTTGGTAACGTAACAAATTTTACTTCATGGCCCGATTAGAGTTTTATATACAAACTCGGGTAAACCCGCCCTACGGACGGGCGGATAAATGAATGATTAATATAATAATTATCTTTAAGTTGTAATGAAAATTTGGTGTAATCTTAATATCAAATGGTAAAAAAAACTAGTTTTAAGAAAAGAAATAAAAAATAAAACTCAGAGAAACAACTAAAATAAAGATATGACGTTGATGCTTCAAAAAAAATGTCATAGCAATCGCTTCAGCTGAAGGCTATTTAACTGTTTCATGAACTTTGGGCAGATGTTTTCCTCCTATTTGCACAAAGAGAGAAGCTTTAGTCTATCCTAATGAACCGTCAAATGCTTCATGAACTTTGGGCAGACATTTTCCTCTTATTAATGTCATGAGCTAAACAGAGATCCACATAATAAGAGACTTATTAAATGATTAAGCTACGTTTAGAGCTTTTATAGGTACAACAATCACTGAACTTAATACATGCTTTCAATAGAGTGCATTTGTGAGGCTTTCGATTATCAAACTCTTCCATCTTCATGATACAGTAGGGACAAACAAAATAATCAACTTTGGTAAAGAATATACATACTATTTGGTCACAAATCATAAAATCTATTTGCATTAAATGACAAACTTAAAAGCAAAAAGTAAAGAGAGGTTCTGATGTTCAAGATACTGTGCCTGAATCCATGCTCCATAATAACTTCGGGCATCTAAAAAATTTAAACATAGCTCAAAACCATTAGTTCATGAAGCATTTCATCATAGCAACAATATGAAACTCATTTACATATAAACCATATTAGAATCAAACAAATTTCATTTGCTACCACGGCAGCAAAAAGATCTTAGAGCCAGACAAAAATATCAAGTTTCATAGATTATTTCATGATTATGCATATAACAGCAACATCTCATATAGTTAACCCCGGAGGATCCACACAAATTTACTCTATATAAGTTATAAATAAATCTAATATAAAGGAATGGGTAAAACTGAAACAAAGCTAATAACTTTACGCTAAGCTTCTCTTGCCTTTTCCTGTAATATGTGAAGCGCAAAGTTAATTGTTATCAAGGCAAAAAAAAAAAATTGTTGTCAGGACAGCCCATAGGAGTTGAACCTAGCAATGCCGACCTTGTTCTATAGATTAGTAGAAATAGCGATAACTAATTTAAGAACAGACATCTTCCTCCAACTAGCTTATGCTTTTTAGGACCAATGGCAAGCGGCTTTGTGATCAAATAAGTGTCAGCACTGCCATTATCATGATAGAAGTATTTTCACAGAGTCTATAGCAGCTAAGAAAATGATTCCAAACAGAAAGTAGCAACCTAAAAAACCCTGAATATAAAAACTGATGACTATACACTTGACTAAGTTCTCTGGCGATTTAATGAGTGTCCTATCATACTTTCACATACCAGTAGAAGAAATCTCTCGTACCTTTTCTAGCTACACATATTTAAACTTGAGAACCAAACCAACCTAGAAGCTGTCTGAAGCAAACTGACTACCATGGATCAAAAATTCTCACGATCTTGCAAGTAAAGGGTGTGTGTGGTCGTTTCAACAACAGCTTCTACATGATCAGACCCAGTCGATACCCAGCCTCTTGCCCTGCCTTGTCCTCTGTGTTTTTCGAGATTGTGTTGCTGGCGTCGTAAACAATAGCAGAAGGAGGGCTTCCCAATCTGAGGCCTTCAAGCCTTTGTAAGCATTCAGAACATCACTGTCTTTGATTTCAGGCATGTGAAAGACATCTTCTTCACTGAAGTTGCGCACTTGTTCTATATGGCTATATCAATTGCTGGAGGATACCAACGCACTGCATTTTTCACCAGTAAGCAATGTCAAATACAAATGAACGCAGTAGTAGATAACTCTCAAGTCTCATAACACAAAAGAGATATAGTTATAAGTGCCACAATGGCTAAACCAGCCTTTAGACTCTTTATAGAAGTTGATAATGAAACTGATCTAGAAGTCGTGATCCTCGTACCGAAGAACACATATTTGAACATAATTTTGAAAAATGAGTGGCTGCTTCTAGAAATTAACACACTAATCTTTTGATTTTACAAAAACCAATTAAACAATCTCGTTCACCGGAAGATATAGAATCAAATGAGGCGACACAAATCCGATGGAGGAGATGCTTGAGGCTCTGGTGGCTGACGATGAATTTTCTCACAAACGTAATAATTAAAATATTTGCAAGAAATGATAAGAGGATTACGTGTATGTTTTCCAGGATTACCTTGGCGTCGAGGAATAGCATGTCGATAAACATTAGCTCGCCGCCTCCCTCCCAAAATATCAGGAGTTGAACTTCGACGGTGGTGCTACAACTTCCGATTTTAAAGTCGGTGAGACATACTTACGGCAGCATTTAAGAGAGGAGTTTGAAATTGAAATCTCTGTAAAAGCGTAAGACATATAGAGATTGAGAGGAAGGACTGATGAATTTCAGGGAAAGAAACACACATATTTATAGTTGTAGAATCATACCATTGAAGGAATGAGGGGATGTATTGAATGAGACATCGTATGAGGATTGGCTACAACTATAAACCATAACTCACTACGTTTCAGAAATCGCAAAGAAGGCTCAGAGTCACCGTCGCCGACGATGAAGTCTGAAGAAACACAAACTCATGAATATAGATTAGGGTTACAAAGTATAACCGGGCCGAAGACCAATTCAGAATAAAGCCCACTTTTATATAAAGACGTTAAAGACGTGTGACAATAAAAACCGCTACGATCCAAAGACGCCGAAGTTTTCTTTTGGTAATGCGACACGTGTTGTCTCAACATGAGAAGATTTTATGCGCTGGTGTCTTACGTGTCATCAGGAGGAGAGAAAGATCTCTATCTTATAATAATAGATTCTTCCACTAAGGCTTATTTTATTTTACTTAACTATAGTTTACTATTTTAAAATAAGTTATTTTATATGAAGACATGATGATTGAGGTAGTAGTAGCTCCCAGAAGTTTTACCTTTTTCAAACCAATCCATTTGTTATTGTGAAACAGCAAATGATTTCTCAGAACTCGGTACGAATTTTCCTCTGCTTTAAATAACTTGAGATGTACATTTTCGCAAGACTCATTGCTTTATTTTCAGCCTTTTGATATAATAAGCATTTCATCTTGAACATGTACGGGTGGCGGCTATACAATTAGGGCTGGCAAAAATATCCATAAATTTTAATTCGATTCGTTATCCGTTTCTATTCAAACCGGAATATCTGGATATCCGTAACTCTACGAAGCAAAACAAATACTAAAATATAATATCTGTAAGAGGCGAAGCAAATCAAAAATACTAATATTTTAAGGAACGGATATCAGATCCGATCCGTTATATGCATATATATATATATACATATATTTACAGAATTATATATAAGTTATATAAATATTATATTATATATAATTATTACAGTATCTTTATTTACTAAAATTTTAATTTATTTATTAAAATTAAAAAGTAAATAAAAATTTATTTTTGTAATCAAATATTATTATTTTCTATTATTTTGAAATTTTATTGATTTTTAATTTTTATTTATTTTTACGGATCGAATCGGATATCCAGTAAATAATCTAAAATTTTCCGGATACCGGAACACCGAATATCCCGATGGCTACGGATCGTATCAGATCGGATAATTGATTATTTGGTCAAAACAGATCGGATCACGAATACCTCCAAAAATTCGGATATCCGATCCGTGCCCATCCCTATATACAATACACAAAAACAAAAGTAGATTAATTAATTTTTCTGCTTCACAAAATAAGTTTGGTTGTGCTCTATCAATTTAAAAGGTTTTATTAAGTAGTACTGCTTAATATCACTTAATCGTAGATAATAATAAAATTAATGTAATTTTAATGTTTAGTGTCCAAACAGTAAAAATGTGAATAGTTGGGATGAGTTTTTTACATGTTGTCCAAAAAAATACGAATATTCACTAAGATCCGAGACCGTGTTAGTTCGAACGGAGCTGAACGGAGCTTTTGTGGTCTACTTCTCTCTTATTCCTTTGTATAATTAAAGTTTTACCGTATTTAGTTCGGTTAGTCGTTGACAAAAAGAAAAAAAATATATCGGTTAGTTCGCATTTACTAGTATGTTATTATTAAGCTATCTGTTAAGGAGCAAGTGATGATCGACCATGACATATTCGTGCCACAGGCCGGTTCCATTCAGGCCCATCTGGCCAGGCGGCCAGCCTCTTCATTTTTTCCTCTTGTACTTGGTTTCCTATTCCTATTGGGCTTAGGTTTATCCATATCTTATGACGGTTTATCTTATGTATAAATATATGCCTTTGGCCAAAAGTAATAATAAGCTTCTCAATGTCTAGTTTTACAACACGTTATCAGCACGATAGACTCCAAAAACCCTAGCTAATAATTCGGACTCCTAAAACCTTAAAACCCTAATCGTTTCTAAACTCTTTCCGGCGGCTACCTAGTTCTTTCCACCGGCGTTCTCTCTCTGTTCCGTCGTGATCAATCAACCAATCCAGGCGTTCTTCATTCTCTGTTCGAGATCCGACGAGGTGTTCTCATTCCCCATCCGACAGTCCGATAGCAGCCCACGCGTCTCTCCGTACCAGCTCGTCCGGTTGCAGTCCAGTTCGTGATCGCCTTCTCTGGTGGTCCAGTTTCAGATCTTCTTCAATCTAAAGGTAAATAAAGATTCTGAAACCCTAATTGAGAACCATATAAACGAATTTGGTTGATTGATAAGGATTTGAACAATTAAAATCTTGATGAACCATATTCTAGGATAATAGAAACCCTAATTTTGTGGAATTAGGTTTTGGTTTAGATTTTCTCCGGTTAGGTTGATAGATCAATGGTTATTAGGCTGTTAGAAGCACATATTATTCCTTATTCTATATTGAGATTGTATTAACAATTAAAATCAAAACCATAATGGTTTTAAAATCTCAAACCTCTTTGATCCAATGATCAAATCGTGCTTATCTTCCCTTGATCTATTGATCAGCCTAAAACACTAAACCAGCATGGATGCAATCCGCATACCATGAGCAATCCGAAAACCCTGAAAATTAAAATTGTTTTCGATTGATTTCTTGTTTTATTGCTTGATTAAATTGTCCAATCTGTTTAGGATGTTTGATTACATGTTTAGAATTGATTAGAATCAAATTTTGTTAAAATTCTTCAAAACCCTAATTTTCCTTTTTTTTAAGAAATCCGATTTTCTATTTTTTAAAGAAAAATTTCAGATTGTGATCAAATTGCATATTCTAAAACCGAATTTGATTAGGAAATTGTTAGTTTTAATCAAAACTTTCCTTTTTTGTGAAAAATTTCCTTTTTATGCTTGCTAGTTTTAAGAATTGTTTTGAATTCATTTTTGATTGATCAATGTGAATGCTTTTGATTGATAATGAGTACAAAATTGCTGGTATAGTAATAGCCTATGTTAAAGACATACGGCCAAGGCATTGCCTAAAGGGCATTATATACACCCAAATTCGTGGTCCATTGAATAATAACAAGAAATGGTTTCCAAATAGAAACAATGGGCAAAAGAGAACAAAAGGTTGTACAGATTTGAAAAATCGCCTAAGGCATTATAAGAAAATGGTCAAAAACCATACCTGTGTACTCTACTGATCTAGACTATGCTAAAGATCAGTATGATAAGAGGCAAAGAGCCATGGTAACCAGACTGGTATACCCCACGATTTTATACACAATATGGCATGACTGGATTAGCCATCCTAGTCTAACTTGATGCAAACGATTGATATTGAAAAAGGCACACAGAGTTATCTCATAGAATCTCACGTTGTGTAACATGTACACAAGGGAAACTCATTAGGCTATAATATCCCAAGCATCTAAAAGATTATAGCATGTTCATGAGGGGGAGAGAAAACAAACCCGTGGTCCATGACTATACTATAAACATGAATATGACAGCTTGGCCGAACAGGCAATTACCTATAAGGTTCAGACTCTAAAAGTCTATAAGCTTGGGGACATCACGAGGTTTACATGTATAAAAGTTTAATATGCATCAGGCCATATAAGTGAGCATGGATATTCCCATCTCAGATTGAATACGGGTCATAAACCAGACATACATCATCTTAAGAGATTTTGAATAAACCACCACAGACATATGTGCCGTCTAAGATGGAACCTCAGAAGAGGATTGAGAATATATGTTGGATATGAACATGTCTTTCTCCCACGAATTTTAAGAGACCTTGAGCCAAATATGGGTGATCAAATTATGGCCAGGTACACGGATTGCATGACTAAATGAATCCAACTATCCAACATCAGGGGGAGAAAGTAATAAGCTGGTAAAAGATTAATGAAAGATTAATAAGAGAAATGGAATGGTATTAACCATGTTTGTCTTGGCAAGATCCTCGGACCAGAGAATATGATCTAAGACGTCCAAAGAAAGAAAGATTATGCAAAGCTAGCTAATTGAATGCCAGACAGATTAGACCCGAAAAAGAAAAGAAAAACCAGCTTGCACCACGAAATTAATGTCCTAGAAGAGACATAATCAAGTTGCTACAAAGTCTATTAAAGATAGACCAATGTGTTCCATAAAGATAAGGAACCTCTGATAGAAAGAGAAAGGTGCATAGAATGACAGATCCGAGGTCATAAGGGAAACCAGACCAGACATTGAGAAAGGCTGTGCAGTTAAACATCTAAGGTACCAGACCATGTAGCTTGGGACGCCAAACTGCTAGGTAATAAAGGTCCTAGATAAATAATCTCAAATCGATTAGAACATGTCTGGAACACAATGGAACCGTACATAAGAGTGTCGACACACAAATGATAAAAATACATAAGAGAATAGCACTTGAGTTTTAAAGATATAAGCGAGGATCAGAACCCACGTGAATACATGAATGCATTCATAGACTAAATTGAGTCAAAGGAAAACGTGGGATTATACATTATAAAGAAAAAGATGGGTGTATTTGCCATACTTATAGAAACGCCATCTGATGAGATAAACCAGTGAAAAATGGGTCATGTGTGCGGAAAAGAAATCGTGAGATGTAGTACATGATTACGTGGTTTAAGGTGTTCATATTTCTACTTACAGCATTCAAAGAATGGCTTGTTACACAAGGATACTCACAGAGACCAAAGAACAGATTATAAGGAGATATACTCCTATGTGGTGGGTGCTACTACAAATTCGAAATTGATAAAGGTCTGGTCATAACAAAAGAAATAATGATGTAGTAAGCAGCATATTGATCACTGGATATAAAGATAATAAAGGTACCAGAAAGATGAGAAAAGAAGTTCTCATAGAACAGCGTTGTTCCTAAGCTGTTTCTAGACTGAAGCAAAAGCAGCTGCATATAAAATGATAGACTAAGTAATACTTAGTAAAGGAGTTCTAAAAGAACGATCCTATCAGTCCATGTATTCTTACAAAAGAAAATCCCTTGTGTTTATGAATAAACCAGCCTAAAAGAGGTTATGTGTTTTCAATGATACAAGTTATCAATTGATTCCTAGAAATGTTATGATGGGACTGCAATAAATTGCGGCATCACACAAGGATCATAGACATACACGAGACAAGCTGTATGTATGTATTGAGATCAATGATCCAACGAATTAAGAGTGAAATATGAGATGGTCATAAGAAAATGTATCCATCCAATCCACGCCAAAAGGGCCATACCGATCAGGACCATGTACGGCTTTGTTCCGGCTCCATCGGCTTTAATGACCTCAATATTAGCCCAGATCGTGGTATGGCTATGGACAAGGTATGCATCCTTGGTCCGGGAAAGGCTTTACAAAAGTACCATTAAAGTTCATGCACATCCGACCAAAAGTGCATTGATTGGCGCCTTGATATGGCAAGCCATACTAGGTCGGATAGCTTATGAATATGTTTAAACCATAAGGCATTAGAACTAAAAGCCATACACGTCCCTTGCCATAAGTGCTATTGGCACCTTGCTTAGATAAATTTGGGATGTCCGAACATGAGACAATGGGACAGGATTAATACATCCTATGTTACCTTCAAAGGAACAAAATGTTTGAGATTGATTTATACTAACCGAACCCAGAGAGAAGTTTGTTTGGTTTTTGATAAATGTTGCAGGTTATACCATTTGGTCCATACAAGGTCTCAAAACATGTCACATACGTTTGGAGAATGGTGAACAAGCTCAAAGTACTACAAGATTCGGTCATATGATATACCAGCCGACTTCCTCACCATGTCTACACCAACTACACGTCCATGAAATCTATCTATCAGTTTGGGATGTGACAATTGAAGTACCAGTTCAAGACTTGGCGTCCATGAAGCTAAACTATGAGATTGTCCATGCGCCAACTTGAAGAACATGCACGGATATACAAGTCAGGGGGGAGTGATACATGTTGTACTCTTTTCCCTTCACCTGGTTTTGTCCCAATTGGGTTTTACTGGTAAGGTTTTAATGAGGTAACACCAATATTGGTAAAGTGTATCACGAGCTCTATATGACTGTGACATCCAAGGAAGAGTTCATGCGTTGTACTCTTTTTCCTATCCTTGGTTTCCCTTTTTACCACATTGGGTTTTGGGTTTTTCCATTGGAAAGATTTTAATGACGCAACATCAAAAGCATGTAACAAACCCTGAACGGATGTATCGATCAAGGGGGAGTGTTAAGGAACAAGTGATGATCGACCATGACAGGCCCGTGCCACAGGCCCGTCCCATTCAGGCCCATCTGGCCAGGCAGCCAGCCTCTTCCCTTTTCCCTCTTGCACTTGGTTTCCTATTCGTATTGGACTTAGGTTTATCCATATCTTATGACGGTTTATCTTATGTATACATATAGGCCATTGGCCAAGAGTAATAATAAGCTTTTCAATCTATAGTTTTACAACACTATCCACTTTGACGGTTCGTTTTTCATTCCAACTCTGCTTTTAACACATAAACTAGGTTTTGATCCGTGCTTTGAAAGCGCGGGATTATTTTTGAAACAAACCAAATTTATTTGATATAAATTTTTGTTTGGGTATCTACATTTAAATATTACTGGTGAAAAATTACATTCATTAAAACCCGACCCGAATCCACAGTTAAACCGACAAACCCGTGACCCGATATATATGTTCTAGTTTTATTATATATATGTTCTAGTTTTATTTTCAAGAAAAATATTATTTAAAATATGCAAAAACCGAGATACGGCTACCGGTTGAATCGACGCGTGACCTGATATGTAGTTCGATTAGACTTAAAATGTTATATTTAGAGTATTACGTACTTGTATTTATTGACTTACAACTTTTATTTATTGACATATTGTACTCGTATGTAATGTGCGGTTTCAACTTCAATCTTTAAGTTTTGACGTTTATAATTGAGAGATTAATATTTTGACGTGATATTAGAAACGCAAGATCATTTTTTGTTTATCAAAAAATATATCACGTAAAACTGAAATTTCTATTTGTACTTTATATATTTTTGTTTTCTAATGTGCATATATATTATTGCCAACATATGCAAATATGATCACTTTTAAAAAATTTAATTGGATAAAGCTTGTGTTACTAAAGAATAAAGTTTTGAATAAAATTTGTTACCAAATTTTGAGAAAGATAATTTTTAAAAGCCCACGAGGACCCGTATTTTTATGCCAATTTTTTTCAATAAAAATATGGTTACTATATTCATAATATAAGTTTTTTACATGAGGTATCTATTGACTACCCTTGAGTATATGTTAAATACATTAAATTTGAGTTGGAAAGCTAAAGAAATCTGAATGTATACTAATACACGTGAAACTATTTATAGTAGAACTCCTGTTTTTTTTTTTAAGGCATGAGGATTAAAATATATTATTATATAATTTAAAAACATATTAGAATCCATAAAATATATTACTATACACAATTTCTTGATTATTATCGCAACTGTTTAATTTATTGCATTAATAATATTATAATTATTGATTTATATATTTAAAAAATTCTATAGATTTCATAAATTTTCTATTGCTAATTTTATGGGATGTATCTTAAGCAAATATTTATTTTTTTTTAAGTTTTCTTGTTAGTATATCTTTTTTAAAAGTATTGCTGTAGATATGATTGTATATATAGTAAAAATTAGTTATTATATAATGTCAAAATAATAGAAATTAAATAAATGAAATGGTCCACTTAGACTATTTGTAAGTAGATAAAAGTTGCTTCTATTTTGATAGTATTGATGCTTTGAAAATATTGACTTGTTTTTAGGTAGGCAGATTTTCGGTTGGCAGATTTGTTTGCATCTTTGGTTGTGAGTGTGATATATGGTACGATTAGTGATAAGAGAAACAAATAGTAATGTGTAATTTATTCAAAAATTCTTTGGTTTATAGTTTAGGTCGAATATTCATAGAGCATTGGTTCATAGTTCCTTTTTTTTGGTTCTAGTACTTAATTATTGATATATTCAAAGTGGAAAACTGTAATATGGAATAGTATATTGAAATAGGTAAAACGTGTATTTATTTTTCGGTTTAGGATTTTTTTTGTATGGTAAACAATATGTTATATTGAGACAGCACTTATGGTTAAGCTTTAGGGTTTAGAGATTGTTTTGCAAGGTTAACGGTTTGTTAAATTTTTAATACAGAAGATGAGTTTATGCTACTAATGTGACAAACGTAATATCAATTGTTATTCAATTTAAATAACTTGCTTTGTAAGGAAGATCACTATCAAACGGTTGTAAAACATTATTTAAGTTTTAGGGTTTAGGGAATAAACATCCCATCAATGTTTCTTCATATTGTATTGATTTAGGCACAAACGAAGGTTCATAAATTTAGTAACGATTTGTATATGTATTCAACTATATGATAAAATTTATCATAGGAAGTAGTCAACGACATCTTAAAAAGGCAGTGGATATATAGCCATTTTAAATATTTGTTTTGTTTTTTCTTTGACGTCAACCCATTGTAAATATTTATTCAGATTAATTAAGTGGTTATAATTTATAGTGTTATATACAGTGCCGGTCCAGACTCATGGGGCGCCTAAAGCGCACAAAAAAATTATGCCCTGAAATATAACTAAAATTTTAATTGCATTTAAGTATGTATTCAAAATAATGCAATATTCGATTAAATCTTAATTTGTTAGCAAACATATAAAAATACAGAGAAATAAAATCATATTATTCATGAAACAATGTTTTTATTCATGAACTTTGATTAACTAAAATGTTTAAGCCAAGTTGATTATTAATCTTCTTTTTGTAACATTTTCTATAATAAAAACATAAATTGTATAATATAGAAAAATATGATAAATTACATTAACATTAACATCAACATCATTTTTCTTTTTGTCAAAAAATGTAGAAGTTGAGCAACTAATAATTTAAATCCTTTGTTATAATAAATATCTTGTACAAAGCTATTTTATCAAAAAAAAAAGAATATAAGTACTTGGATCATTAATAAATTATTTTCTAAGAAGAGAAAAAAAAATAGAAAAAAAATTAGAAGAAGAACATCTATTTTAAAGATATAACTAAAGTTTGTCTAATTAAATGGTTTATTTAATAATATATGTGATAGAATATACTAAATTTGTTAGAAAAGATAAGGAATAATTAAGGTTTGATTAATTAAATGATTTCTCTAATAATATATGTGAAAGAATAGACTAAATTTGTTAGAAAATGTAAAGAATAAAAAGAAAAGTAGTAAAAAGAAAATTTATATCCTCCCCACCTTAAGGATTTGATGGGGAGGATATAAACCACTAGACCAAGGTAATATTTTACTAATTTTTGGCGCCCCTAAAATATGTAGATATTTTGGCGCCTAAAGCCCTGGCTTTACGGGCTTTAGCCTAGGACCAGGCCTGGTTATATACAATGTTACAATCTGAGAAAATGAATATAGATTCGATGAGTTCGTTTTTTACTTATATAGTTTTAGTTTTTCAGTATTGAACATCATTTATTGATGGCAGAGTGATTATTGTCTCGCTAGATAACAAACCTATAGCGGGTCCAAAGCCCAATTCTTGAATTTTGTTGTGAATCAGTGAAAAAAACTTATCTTATTCATTAGCTAAAGGCTCCATTTATATACAAGGTTTAAAACGTCATAAATAGAACGTCATAAGAATAATAGAAAACTAACAATTCATAGTCTGACTAGGAAAAGTTAAATACAAATATGGTAAGTACGAAGTACATAGGAAAAGGAAAACACTAAGACCTTATGGCCGACTCTTTTTCTCTCTCTCTCTCATGGGCCGGCCTGTTCTCTCAATGGACCGGGCTGGTTATGGACATCCACATCATATAATTCATAACACTCCCCCTTGGATGACATAACCGCCTAGAGCTTGTAATGTGCTTAATGTTGCCTCATTAAAACCTTACCAGGAAAACCCAGTGGGACAAAACCATGGTGAATGAAAAAGAGTACAACACACACTACTCCCCCTGATTTGAACCTCCCTGAAGGTTGCTGTTGAAATAGCTCTACTGAATTGTAACTTGAATAATCTTGTAATGCTTGGACATCTCATGTCCTTCAGAACCTCTTTGGTACTTGGACAATACGTGCATTTTGCTGTCGATTACTCCAAGCTCTGGTCGGATAGGTTGAGTTATGTTCCTAGACCAACTACCCTCACGGGTACTCTCTTTGACATCATGATTGGTGCTGATGTTTTGGTAATAGATCACTCGTGGCTTCTCGTTGATTATGAACGTGGTGACCTTCCTTTCTCCTTGCCGTAGGCCATGCCACATACTTGATCAGATATGTTGGATTATGGTCCTCGACCAAAACATACTCCTGGTCACTATCTCTGACCATTATGGTTCTTTTTTACCACTTTATTGCCGTGAACCACACCACGCACTGAAACATATATGTTAGATCATGGACGTTGTTCACACACGCCCACAACTTGCCCATGAATGGCTAAGATATTGCAGCCTGATATTACTGTAATGACATGGCTTAGGTGTGATGCTGCAATGATATGGTTGGCGTGCTGCGACAATGTTATTGCAATGTCGTTATACATTGCTGTTGGTTCCTTAGGACCTTCTTTACCATCAGCTATACCTTTGCCTTAGGCCATCTTATACTTTGGTGGGACACGTTGGGTCACAGACCTCGACCAAACACATGATGATTGGTGCCTTTTTCTTTCTACGGATATATAGCAGTCCCATGTGCTTTGTTTGGATGGACCTTGACCACACGTGCTTATGTACTGCAACATGATGGCTGATCTTTCTTTTCCATTAGCCATACTAAAATCTGGTCGTTTCATGTTGAGGTATCGACCAACGACAAATATATACAAACTTTCTTGGCTAATGTTGCAGCGATGGTTTATAACCTGTCTGAACCAATTGGCCTCTCTTTAGGCTGGTTAACAAACACAAGGAATTCAAATTTCTTTGATACATGGACTGATCTGAATCATTCTTACAGAACTCTTTACTAAGTATTCACTTAGTCTATCACACTATATGCAGCTGTTTTGTTTCAATCTATAAATCAGCTTAGTACAATCCTATCCTTTCTTTATCTTTGAGCTCAATACCTTTTGGTACCTTTATTATTATTATCCAGTGGACCATATACAGCTTACTACATTCTTTATATGTTAATCTTATTTCTTTCTTATGACCAGACCTTATCAATTCGAAATATGTAGTAGCATCCACCACATGGGAGTATATCTCCTCATAGTCTATTCCATGCTTAAATGCTGTAAGTAGAACCATGAACAACTTAGACCACGTGATCATGTTCTACATCTCACGATTTTCTTTCCCTCACAAGACCCATTTATATCCACTGGTTTATCATAGGGCGTCCTTATATGTATGGCCAATAAGTCTCTCTTTCTTTAGATACTTTAACCCCACGTTTCTTTTAAACTATTCTGATCTTACGAGTACTCTTTCGTGGGTTCATGATCCTCGCATATATCTTTATATTCAAGTGCTACTTTCTTGCGCATCCTTATATGAATATATCATCTATGTGTCGACATTCTTATGTGGTTCCATTGTGTTCCAGACATGATCCAATCGATTTTAGATTATTATCTAGGACCTTTATTACCTAGCAGCTTGGCGTCCCAAGCTACATGGTTTGGTACCTTAGATGTTCAGCTGGCCAGCCTTATCTCCATGTCTGGTCTAGTTTCCTTTGAGCTCGGATTTGTCATCATTTTATGCACCTTTCTTTTTTCTTTCCGAGGATTCTTATCTTATGGAACTTATTGGTCTATCTTGTATAGATCCTGAAGCAACTTGACTATGTCTCTTTAGGACATCAATCTCGTTTGGTGCTAAGCTGGTATGACTCAGTCATTTTTCTCTTTTCTTTTCGGGTCAATATGTCTGGCATCTGATTAGCTAGCTTTGTATAATCTTTTGGACGTCTATATATATGCTTTTGGTCCGAGGATCTTGCCAAGAAAATGATGGTTAATTCCATTCTTTTACTCTTTTTCACCAGCTTATTACTCTCTCCCCCTGATGTTAGATAGTCGGATTCAATTACTCATGCAATCCGTGTTCCTGGCCACTGAATAGATCACCCATATTTGGCTCAAGGTATTTTAAACTTGTGGGAGAAAACATATTCATATCCAACATATATTCCCATCCTCATCCTCTTCTAAGGATCCATCTTAAACGGCACATATTTCTGTGGTGGTTTATTCAAAATCTTCTTAAGATGGTATATGTCTGGCTCATGACCCGTAATCAATCTGAGATGGGAATATCTATGCTCACTTATATGGCCTGATGTGTTATCAACTCATATGCATGTAAATCGTATATCCCAAAGCTTTAGGCTGGACGTTTTGAGCCTTATAGGTAATGGCTTATGTGTTTTATAAAAGGGTCCAGCCAAGCCCTTTATAGTATGGTCATGGACCACGGTTTGTCCTCACTCCCCCCCATGAACACACTATAATCTTTAGATGCTTAGGATATTATAGCCTAATGAGTTTCCCTTGTGTACATGTTACACACGTGAGATTCTATGGGATAACTCTTTATGCTCTTTCCAATATCAATTTCGCATCATGTTTTGGACAAGGATGGCCAATCCGGTCATGCCATAAAGTGTTAATTTCGTGGGTAAACCATACTGGTTACCATGGCTTTTGCCTCTATCATAATGATCTTGGCATAGTAAAGATCAGTAGAGGATGCATGTATAGTCTTGACCACTTTCTTATGGCCTTGGGTGAATTTTCTTTCTGTCTATAATCTGAAGGAACTTTGTTTCATTGGCCTATTTTTTCTATATGGAAACCATTTCTATATCTTATAAATCTCAATGGTCCTTTTCTTTGGGTGAGTATAATGCCCTTTAGGCAATGCCCTGGCCGTGGCCCATTAATCAGTTTGGATATATCCGCAGCTTATACTCATATTTTCATTTCAAATCATTCAACTTATTAAGACAATAGCAATGAAAATAAACTCAAAGAAATCTTATTGTTATAAGATCATAAATAGCAAAGCAAACAAGGCAAAAGCAAAACACAAAATCAGGATGTCGAAATCTCATTCTTTTTAGGCAATGGTCAAGCCGGCCACTCCCTTTATTACTTTGGACGTGGCTTCTTTGGATTCCTCCTTATCTTCTTCAGCCTTATTGGATTCAGGAGGTCTCATCTCACTGGTTTTCTTTAGCAACTCATTATTCTTCTCAGCTAGTAATAGGCATGATAGTAGATAGTATAGGTGGTGAAACCTCTTTCTCTATAGATATGTTGTAACAACAGATCCCTTGGATCGGCTGTGAGGAAGGTATTTTCCAGTAAATCCTCCTCTGTTACCTCTTCACCACATAGTTTCAATTTAGAAATGATTTTGATTAATGTTAAGTGGTATTCATCCACGGATCTAAAATCCTAGAATCTGAGATTCATCCACTCATGCCTAGCCTTTGGTAATAATACTATTTTATATCTGGATTTTAACTCTGTCCAAAGGTCTAGAGGGTTCTCACTATTTAGATAATGATCTCTGAGATCCTCAGTGAGATGGTGGCGAATAATCATTATTGCCTTATATTTATCACTTTCAGTTGCATAATCGCCATTGATGATACATCTGCCAAGTCCTTTTAACTTTAGGACAATCGCAACGTTCATTGCCCATCCTAAATAATTATCTCCAGAGAGATTTAGGGTAGTATAGTCAAGGTTGCATACTTTCGACATCTGAGATCATGTTATCAATCAATGTTTAGAATTTCAATCATGTGGATAAGTAAATATATCAAGTCACACGGAATGCATATCAAAATAAATCTCTCGACCACAAACAATTCCTTTTTGACCATGGTGCGAAATAAACCTAGAGTGCATGGTCTATATGCGGTCAAGATGATTAGGCCACACGGCCATATGATATTATGATGCAACAATGTACTAAGGCCACACGGCCACGAATAAATATGCATCAAGCCACATGGTTTTCGGATCCTATATGATATCAAAGTGAATATGTATGCAAGTCATTTGATTATGACAAGGCCACACGGCTTACTGAGATGAACAACCTGATTCTATGAGATCTTAATGCAACCAGATTTTAAACACCTTAGCAATCAGGTTCTAAGTGATTAGGAATCATGATATCTCAAACAAGTCTTTTAATTCAAACAACCAAATTCGGAATGAGATCCTAGCAAACGATTTCTAGGTGTTCATGATGCAACTGGTTCTATTCAAGCAATCAATCAATTTGATTTTTAATCATCCTAGCAAAACAGTTTCTAGGTGATAATTCAACCAAGTTCGGATTTGAATATTAAAAACAGTCATGATTAGGTTCGGATTAATGCAAAACAATTAATTTAGCAACAATCGTAATCAGATTCGGATTCAAAATATTTTAACCTCAATCAATATGAAACAATATGAATCCATTCAAGCAAATATCAATCAATCAAACAATTTCGATTAGGGTTTTGAATTGATCCATGCATGGCATGCAGATTGCATCCATGCGGTTTAGGGTTTTAGATTGATCAATAGATCAAGGGAGGATTAAGCACACGATTTGATCATTAGATTATAGGTTTTGAGATTCAAAACCATTATGGTTTCGATTTTAATTGTTAAAACAATTTCGATATGGAATATGGAATAATATGTGATTCTAGCAACCTAATAACCATTGATCTATCAACCTAACAGGAAACTAACCAAAACCTAGTTCCACAATTTAGGTTTTCATTATCCTAGATTAGGGTTCATCAAATTTTAATTTGTTTATCTTTATCAAGCAACCGGATTTAATATGGGTTCTCTTTTAGGGTTTCGATTTTACCTCTAGAACCTTAGGAGTGTTGATTTGGACCACCAAAAAGGAGAAGGAGGCCGCGTGCTGATCGTTCGCCGGGTGGATTACTTATTGGCCGGACGGGGTTGCTTTTGGCGGCCGGACGGATTGAAGCTGAGGCGGGAACACGAGCTTGCTGTGGTGGCCTCGAGCTGGAACGTCAGGGAAACGAGCTAGATGGTAATTCGGCTAGGGCTTATGGCCAGAAGAGAAAAGAGATTTAGGGTTTAAAGAAAAAGGAAATATGGTGGGCGGTTTTAGCTTTAGAGTCGGATCGTGCTGATAACGTGTTGTGTATTGGTGAGAAAACTTAGCTTATTCAGTAGCCAAAGGCTCCATATATATACAAGGTTTAGACCGTATAAATAGACCGTCATAAGAATAGAGGAAAACTAACAATTCCTAGTCTGACTAGGAAAAGGTAAATACAAATATGGTAAGTACAAAGTACATAGGAAAAGGAAAACACTAAGGCCTTATGGCCGACTCTCTCTCTCTCTCTCTCTCTCTCTCTCTCTCTCTCTCTCTCTCTCTCTCTCTCTCTCTCTCTCTCTCTCTCTCTCTCTCTCTCTCTCTCTCTCTCTCTCTCTCTCTCTCTCTCTCTCTCTCTCTCTCTCTCTCTCTCTCTCTCTCTCTCTCTCATGGGGCGGCCTGTTCTCTCAATGGGCAGTGCTGGTTATGGACATCCACATCATATGATTCATAATAAATTCAACTTAAATTTTTCTGATTTATATTAAGTAAGGGCAATAATGTAATTTCTTCTATTATCTTCTTCACAGACCTAATATTTTTTTCTGCGCTTACCACACGGCCGCCATTGATTTCAGCTCTGTTTTCGCCGATTTAATCACCTAATCAACTGGATTTCACACCTAAACGTAAAGCATAGGTTTATAAAACGTTTTCGAACCAAATTTTTTAAAAATTTCACATTTTTCCTTTGAACCTGCGTTTTTCTCCGATGTGATCAAAATCGAGATGGCTCTCCTCCGCTATAACTGGCGGTACAACGGCCTCCGTGTCCTCGTTTCTGAGCAGAGAGTTGTTACAATTAATTTCCATAATTTGTTAATTAAATTTAGCTGCAATATATTGTTTGTTGGAAATGAAGGATTTCATTGTATAATAACATAATCAAAATCATAGCTTTAAAATATATCAGTGGCAGAATCTTGTAAATACTGCTGAACTTCAAGGGTTCCTAAAAAAAGACACTTTGGTTTTAATAGTATTGATACGGTTTCTTATAGTTGTTTTACAAAGAATTCAAATATTCTAAGATCAGAGCATTCCGTGGCTGAATTCACCGGAAAAAATGACAGAAAGTTGGCTAGAACCATTTTCTTTATCAGAAATTAAGTTCCAACAATCTAGCACCAACAAACAAAAATATCAGCTGTAGTACTGAACTTGAAAAGAATAAAGGACAACGAGAGCGAAATTAATCGATCTTTCAGCTTTTATAAATTGTTGAAGTGCATGGAGAAGACATTCTAGTTGGAAGAGAAAGGCGTTAGATATGTGTATATATTAATTATTTACAATAAAATAGTAAGAACTAAGAACTAAGAAGACATCCTAAAGGATAGTGGATTACTGGGGTTTTGTTTTACTCTACTCCTTTTGTTCATAAATGTAGGAAGTTTTAAAAAACTTTAAGGTTCTAATCTATAAAATGTTTTCATTTATTTAGGTAATTTTTATTTTATTAAAAACTGGGTGGTCAATCATATTTAATAATCTACTTTATAATTTTTAAAAATGTGTATGTTTTACCTAAACATCTTATATTTAGAAATGAAGGAAGTATATGACAAATAAATCGATGAGTGATAGTGATTGTTTACGATTTGACAAACATAATGTTTGTCTAACTTTGAATAAACTTCAAGTTACACATGTTCTGGTCATTGGTTTGATAGAGATGGACCAGATGGTACATTCTACACAGTTTCCGGCCATTGGTTAGTAGAGATGGTATCTTCTACTTTTGAAACCAGAATTAAATGTGAATATTTGTGATGAACTGAAATTTGTATTCCTTTCATCCTTTGCCTAGTGCCTATATATTGAGAGCCATGCTGTAAGAAAATAGTGGTATGAATAAAATTAGATATAAAAAAAACAACTTTGACTACTATTGAATGTATACGTGTTCAAAATACATTCGTAGAAAACATACGTGATTGAACCAACCCAAGTCACTGTAATTCTAAGATGTATGTCATAGTGGAAGTGATAAATGTTGGTGAATAATTCCAAAACAAAAACACATATCTTGTACTGTTGTATGATGAGTCGGAAAATCTAGCATATTTTGGTAGAGAAGTTCTTGAAACATGAACTTTCGTCTCCAACTGGTCATGAACCATCAACATTCAAGAGAAACTCCATTGCTACATACACATGTATCTCACTACAAGAAAACAGACGTATAACGAGGAAGGTTTTCGTGGTTATTTTCTCGTAAAGTAGGTTTTACGAGGAAATAACTAGGAAAGCCATTTCGTCGTTATATATTCGTCGTGCCGTATATTCCTAACTAATTCGTCGTAATGTTACGAGGAAAGTTTTCTCGTAAAGAAGTGTCAGTATAATCCTCGTAAAAGACACGTAATGTTTTTCCTCGTAAAAACCATGTAACCAATTTCTCCGCAAAAGCCACGTAATTGATTTCCTCGTCGAAGCCACGTAACTGGTTTCCTCGTGAATTCCACGTAAGGGTTTCCTCATGAATTCCACGTAAGGGTTTTCCTCGTAAAAGCCTCGTGAGTGTTTTCCTCGTACTAGTCACGTAACACATTTTCTCGTAAAATCCATGTAACATGTTTCTTCGTAATTTACTCGCTGGGCATTATTTTTTATTTTTATAAATTATTATATATTCAAATTTATTTTGAATTTTTTTTCAAAATTATTAAAAATTTAAATAATAAAAATGAATACCAAAATATTTCATAAATATTAAAAGTTCAAATTTATAATACAAAAAAAACTAAGAGTTGTTGTTGTTGTTCTGCAGTTCGTCGAAGAGGTCTTGACTCCTCCTATGTACTTCCTCCTCGTCCTCCTCTGTGCGGGATGGCTGTGGAAACGGATTCTGTCTCCGCATCTGCGTCAACATGGCCTCCAATTGAGGATTTCCGGCGCTAGAACTTCCATAAATCCATCCATACCACTCATATGAGTTGTGAACGCAGCTCGTGTCGTCTGCAACTCGGTACGCAGCTCGGTGACTTCATCAGTCCGTCTCTGACCATAAGACTATGTCGCTCTTGGGACATCGTTGACGGAACCAATCTCCACCACACGTCCCTTTTTCTTAGGGACAACCTTAAATATGAAAAATTAATGTTAGTAATAAAAAAATAAATTAAATTAAAAATATAATTAAAAAAGATTAAAAAATTTTACCTCCTCATAAATTTGATCCACTTCAGGTGTGGATAATGTGGCCGGTATTCCATCGGGGGACTGCTGGGTCAGCTGGGTTTCTCGGTCTTCAATCCGAGCAACCACCTTGTTGTAGATTTGCTCGGACCTAGGATCTACAAAATTCCCAGCTTTGTTCTTGTGGGTCCTCTCGTACAGATCCGTAAGAGACGAGAGTTGTCCCGTCTCTTTGGCCAAAAAATAATGGAAAAAGTTAGAATTATATTATAATTAATTTGAAAAAAAAATTAAAATTAAATATTACTTACCATCTCTAGACGGATACCAGCATGGAATTTCTGTCCGGTAGAGTGAAGCATCGGCAAGTTGCCATGCTCATCCTTCGTCATACGGGAAGCAGAGCAACTGTTGGAGACTTGGATGGACGATGGCAAGTTCCAAAAGCGGATGAGGCCATCCCACACATACTGAGTGAGCTCAACGGATTTCCCTAGCTCGTAACCCTTCACCACCCAATCATCCTTCCAGTTGGAGACCGTGTCCAACAATCTTTCTTTCACCTTCCCGACAAAGGCTTTCTTCACCCTCTCATTCACGCCTATGGACCAATGCCATTTTTGCTGCAAAAAAATATTAGATTAATAATTAGTTCAAAATTAATAAAAAGTATTAATAATTAAAAATAATAATACTAATAAGTTACCGCGAACATTTTGAACCACGTCTCTCTGACGTGTTCCGGCGTCGTTTTCCAGTTTGGATGCGGCTCTGGAAAGTAGCCTTTGATCGTGTCGGTTATGGACCGAGCGACACATCCGTCTACACAAACCTGAAATAAAGAAATTTAAATGATATAAATTATTTAATGTTGTTTTATGCATAAAAATACTAATTAAAATTTAAACGTACCAAAAAGTATGGTCCTGTCGGTCGGGGTCTAAGACTGGCAAACCTCCTCTGCCTGGCTGAGCGAGAAGGTCCTCATGGTGTACCTAGCATACAGAGCACTCTGGGGGGGGGGCTAGCAAATCAGGATGAATCCTGGCCGGATTAGCAGGAGGCATCTCCGGTGCAGCAACAAGAGGAATCGGTGGTGCCGCGAATGGAGGAACCGGTGGTGGAGCAACAACAGGAGGCGACGAGGAGACTCTCTGAGAAGACTGAGAGTCGGGGACCATTTCCGGATCCAAAGAACCGGGAGCTGAAGAAGACGAAGCTCCAGGCTCACGAAACATAGTCCTGTAGTGTCAAAGTCTGGCCTTCCTAACCATCTGAAAAAAAAAACATTTACGTTAGTATCAACAAATTTTTTAAAAAATTCTTTACGCTAACTATCTAATCAATTCTAAATTCCCTACACTAAACCACCTAATCAATTCTACTTATCCTAAACTAACCACCTAAACTAAATAGAGAGGAAGCAGAGAGGATTACCTTTACTTGGAGAAAGAGAGGAATTAGAGACGAAAGGAGAAATGAGATGGATCGGGTATATATAGGATTTTATTTCCTCGTGAGTTCCTCGTAACATTACGAGGAAGTAACCAGGCCCGCCTATTTGATTTACACATTTCCTCGTGAATTTCTCGTTACATTACGAGGAATTAACCAGGGACGTCTTTTTTTATCTCACGAGGAATTAACCAGGCCCATCTTTTTAACTCACGAGGACGTTACGAGAAAATATTTTACGAGGAATTAGCCAGGTCCGTCTTTTTAAATCACGAGGAATTAACCAGGTCCGTGTTTCATTTCACGAGGAAATAACGAGGCTACCTTCTAAATCCCGAAACCCCAAACCCCTAAATACCTTAACTTCAATCTCTACTTCTTATATAACCCCTCAATCCCTAAATCAATTTTGCTAAACCCCTAAATTCCTAAATTAATCATATTATTAATTTAATCTTGATAATTAAACAAACAAAACACTTGCATTAAATTTGAAAGTCAATCATATTAATTAAAAAAAATAAAACATCATTTGGTTACATCATCATTGACATTCTCGTCATCACTAGAAACATCATCATTTTTATTAAACTCGTCTTCACCAGCTTCGTTCATGGTATTGTCAGGAAGATCATCGTATTCACGATTTTGCGGATCAATAAGAAGGATGTCATCCATTTGCTGTTCAGGTTCCACGACTTCATTCATGTGTTCTTCTCGCAAAGGTGGTTCTTCTCCACTGATTATCCGTCCACGAGGTGTAACTTTGATATCAGTTAACCACTTTATTCCTGAGTCTTTCATCCGAGGGTATAGAATGAAGCTAACTTGGTCTGCTTGCGAAGCTAATATGAAAGGTTCAAATTTGTTGTAGCTCCGTCCAGCATTGATATCAACAACACCAAATTTGTTAAACCGAACACCTCTGTTGACGAGTCACATTTAAAGATGACGCATTTCAGCTTCAAAAACCCCGGGAATTCCACTTCAATAATCTCTTGCAAGATCCCGTAGAAATCTGTTTCACCTTTCACACATATTCCATAATTATTTACCGCCCGTCGTCTACCATACTCATATGTATGAAAAGTATAGTCTCGTGTCAAATACATCGGTGATGTGGTGACCTTTTCAAGTCGACCTTGAATTAATTCATGAAACCATGTGGGGTACTCTAGATCGTCATAATCAACCTGCAACAAATAAAGAGAATGTTGAAACTAATCATTATTAAGGCAAATGATGGAAGTGATCATAAAAATTGAGTTAATACCTGACTCTTCAACCACTTACTAAAGTGTTGATCTTTCCTTTTGTTTATCTCATCTATGGATATACATGGGAATGTTTCTTCGACTTGAGTAATAAATAGACTGTAATATCACATAAACTATATAATTTATACATATATGTGTTTAGAAGTTCTCCTATATGTTACCTTTCAAAATAACGCATCAATGGATCCTCGCAATTGAGTAGAATATAAGTGTGTGCACTATGGGCGTCTTCATCACTCGACCACCAAACCTCTTTCAATTTCCCACCCAATTGCCCAATTTGCCTAAAGATGTCTAGAACACCATCAACCGCATATGTTGGCGCGACACCACCATCATCATATCTGCTTGGAGCTCTTTTTCGGGTACGTACTGTTGGTGCAAAGTAGTACGATGTGAAGTGAGATATTTCTTCCGTCAAACTTCCAACAATTATAGAACCTTCAACTTTTGCGAGGTTTTTGGCTTTTCCCTTCAAATATTTCATTGTCCGCTCATACTGATACATCTATCCGTAATGTACTGGTCCACGAAGCAATGCCTCATATGGAAGGTGGACAACTAGATGCTCCATGACGACAAAAAATGCCGGAGGAAATATCTTCTCTAAGTTACACAATAGGATGGGAATGTTCTCTTGGAGTTGTTCGACGACATCCTCTTTAAGACTATGTGTGCTTAGATCCATGAAAAATGCTCATATGCCTTGTACATTCGAAACACAGAATTAAACATATTATTAGTTATATTATTTAAAATGAGTATATTATAATTTAATAAAGAAATTAATGTGTAATAAATTACCTGCAAGTGCTTCATGTACATTTGTTGGAAGTAGCTCCGCAAATGCAAATGGAAGTAGTCGTTGCATAAAGACGTGACAATCATGACTCTTCATCCCAGAGAACTTTTGACCTTTTTCAACACATCTAGAGAGATTTGAAACATATCCATCGGGAAACTTCACTTCTGATGCCACTCAGTTGAATAAAACCGTCTTTTGTTCTAATGACAATCTGAATATTGGAACAAGAACTTGACCATTGCTTTTTATATGTAACTGGCTTCTTGAGCAAATATCAGGTAAGTCCAACCTCGATTTTTTGCTATCTTTTGTCTTCCCTGGGATATTCAATATTGTATTCACGATGTTCTCAAAACAATTCTTCTCTATATGCATCACATCGAGGTTGTGGCGCAAAAGAAGATCCTTCCAATATGGCAACTCCCAAAATATACTCTTCTTGTGCCAGTTGTGCTGAACTCCGTAAAAATCAGACATATTAGCGGGAACATGCCAATTACCACCAACACGAACTGTTTATTGCGCTCCGTAGTAATCGATTTGCGCTTCAATTTGTTCTCCAGTTAAATATAGAGGAGTAGTTTCTCTCACTATCCTTTTGTGCCTAAAAAATTTCTTGTTTCTTCGGTATGGATGGTAAACGGGAAGAAATCGACGGTGACAATCGAACCAACTTGTCTTCCTACCATTCTTTAATTGAAACACATCTGTCATTCCATTACAATATGGACAAGAAAATCTCCCATGTGTAGTCCATCCAGACAACATCCCATAAGCAGAAAAGTCAATTATGGTCCACAAAAGCATTGCTCGCATCGTAAAACTCATCTTCGTCGAGCAATCATACGTCCTCACCCCTGTTGACCACAAATCTTTCAACTCTTTTATCAGTGGTTGTAAAAAAACATCTAGAAAACTTTTTGGATGGTTCGGACCAGGTATTAATATGGTCAAGAATATAAACTCCCGTTGCATGCACATCTCCGGTGGTAGGTTGTATGGCGTAAGAAAGACTGGCCACAATGAATATTGTCTCCCTGACATTCCAAATGGACTGAATCCATTTGTGCATAATCCAAGATACACATTCCGGCTATTGTTAGCAAAATCTGGATGCATTTTGTTAAAATGTTTCCAGACTCTAGCATCTGATGGATGAGTCATCTCACCATCCGTCTGGGTATGCTCGGCATGCCATCTCATCCTTCCAGCAGTCTGCTCAGATTGGTACAATCTTTTCAATATGTCTGTAATTGTGAGGTACCACATTCTTTGGTATGGTACCCTATTACATCCTCGTCCTTGCGGTTTGAATCGTGGCTTCTTGCAAAATCGACATTCTTCTAACTTCTCATATCTCCCCAGTAGATCATGCAATTGTCAATGCAAACATCTATCATCTCCGAAGGCAACCCAAGACTATGGACCAGTTTTTGAATCTCATAATAAGATTCAGAAGGGACATTGTCTTCTGGCAAATACTCTTTAAACAAGTCTGTCCATGCATCCATGCAACTTTCAGGTAAATTGTGATCAGTTTTAATGTTCATCATTCTAGCAGCCAACGACTGTTTAGAGAGACCTTCTCTACAACCATCGTAAATTGGCTGATTCGCAGCATCTAACATTCCTTAAAACTTTTTTGCATCTATGTTAGGTTCTTCAACTTCATCATGAGCTACGAATGCATCAGTTACCATATCATGAACCCTATCATAATCTACCATCAGTTCCTCCTCTTGGTAACTATTTTCATTATGCAAATGATCAACTGGTTCACCCTGAAAATTGATATTACTACTAGTAGCTTCATTCTCACAACTATAACCTTCTCCATGTTGAAACCAAATATAGTAATGTGGCATGAAACCTCTATTTATTAAATGCTTCCAAACATTTTCACGAGGTGCCAATTTTGAATTGTTGCATTTCCGTCAAGGATAAAACATCTTACCGCTTTCCTGCGTGAGCGGTGTAGAATCTGCTTGATAATAAATGTCTGCAGCCCTTCGAGAAATTCTTTTGTCACTCTTCCGTTAGCATCTTTGTGCATATTTATCCACCTCCGCAACTTGAAATATTCCCATCACCAGTTCTCTTTCACGTTTTTAGTTTTTTTTTTTGGATGTGTTTCAAAACGAAACACAATTGGCATATTTATAGGAAATCTTTGAATTTGATAGGTGAAATTTTGCAAGGAAATTACGAGGAAATACATTTCTTAGGAGGAAATTACGAGGAAATGTAACTACTTACCTGAAACTAAAAACATGTTTAGAACTACAAAGTTGGTAAACTCGTAATTTCCTCGCTAAAAAGTCGTAAGGGATTTCCTCGTAAAATACACGCGAATATTACGTCGACTTTATGAGGAAAAGTATTTTCCTTGTAAAGTCCACGTGACTTTACGTCGTTTTTACAAGGAAAACTTTTTCTCATCATCTTACGTCGATTTTACGAGGAAAACATATTTTCTCGTAAGTTGTTCGTAAAGGCCACGTAAATTTACGAGAGCTTATTTTCCTCGCTAATTTTCCTAGCTAGGAAAACGTTTTCTTGTAGTGTCTCATCAGTTACAGAATTAAAAAAATGAGAGTGGGGAAAGGAAGAATATTTTAAATGAGAAACTTCAAAATATCCACAAAACTCCTTTTGACATGTATTTATACATGAGTATTCACTTTTTTTATAAATATTAAATTGTAATCAACTAAATATGTTAAAATATAACATTTAGTTTTAGATATTAATGTTTTGATTGGCAGAGCATTAGCAGTAAGCAGTATGTTATATTAATTATAACTAGATTCAGACCCGTCTGTTCGGACGAGATTTTATTCATGATATTTAAATTATCAGTAAAAGAAAATATATTAAATGTTATCTATTTTGATCATAATCTTGTATAAAATATTTGATGTATTGAAATTTTGAATAATGTTTTTTAATTTGGTTGATTTGTTTAATATGCTATGAAAAGACACATTTTAAATAAATTGTTGATTACAAATTTTAAGGAATTTTTCAGTTTTATTAAAAATTCTGAAATAATATGAATATACTTGATATTTATTAAATATTTTAAATAAAATGTACTTGTATTTTTTGTGAAATTTATTTTTATTTGCAACACATTATTAAAGTAATAAATTAAGTTAACATTTGAAGTGATACGAATGTATGCCATACTAAAAATTGTACACTGTGCTTTAAGTAATTAAGATAGGCTTTTACGAAAATAAAATGGTAATATCTATTGAGAATTATCATTTCATATTTGAAAATTAATGTTACTTCCCGCCCTCACAGATCGCATTTGCTTAGAAGAGATTAATTAGTCATATCATCCACTCCATTACGCTCCTCCTCCTCGGGATCCCTCCGAAAAAGCTTCTCCGACGATACTAAAACCTAAACCCCCAAATAAAAGAAGCGGCAACAACAGATAAGGTGAAGAAAAGAGGAGACGAAGCAGAGAATTTTTCCGGCTAAATCAAACCTGTTTTCCTGTGGAAGTTTCGACATGGACCTTGTTTCCAGGAGAATCGAGCACGTCACCAGAAATCCAAGCTGAATCCTTATCCTCCACCCAAACCTTGTCGCCCTTCCGCAGATTCAATTACATTGGAAGACAATCAATCTCTACTGAAGTGAACTTCTGGTGAGCTCAGAAAGAGGCGTAGAGAGAGACTGAGAGATAGAGAGAGCGCGACGGGTTTCTCCAGATAATTTTTCAAATGAAACTATTGAAAACCCTAAGGAGAGCGAGGTAGAGAGAAGACGGTAATTACTGCTGCAAACAGCTTTTTTTTTGTTCAAATCAAACTGCAAGTGTAAAAAAGTAAGTAAAGAATAAAAAATTTACTTCCCGCCCTCACGGATCGCATTTGCTTTAAAGAGATTACAAATTAGTCAAATGGATTTGTAATAACTCTAGATTTGTAACAAAATAAAGTATAAAAAACTTACAACAAGTGTTTTATCATTTTGTTCATCATATGTTACTATGATAATATAAAATCTGCTCACGTATTTGTTACTATTGTTGTTCTCACTCGATTGGTATGCTCACTTCGTTGATCTTGCTCACTTTTTTTATCTTGAGTTACTAGAATTTCTTCACCATTGATGTTTTGTGTAATTTTTCTTATTGATGTATAATAGGTATTATATATATTATGATGGGCACATACGATAGAAAAATGGGAAAATATTAGTTAGAAAATTTTGGAAATTGGAAAATTTTGAAATATAAAATTTTCAAAAGTATACATGAATTTGTGCTTACACATATAAGAATTATGAGATGGTTGGTTAAGGTGTACGTAATTAGATAGGTTAGAGATGATTGGTTAAATTATGTACGTACACAGTATAATATAGAGTGGTGAACTTTGGTGATTGTCTCATAGTGATTGCTTATAATTATTAGGGTTAAGGTGTTCAATACGTATGTGAAACTTGGGGGCAGAGAGATATCGAGAAAACTGTGGGAACCGAAATTCACACCGTCAATTTCCGATAAACGATTTGTGGAGGAAAACCGAGTTAACCCGATCTTCCTTAAAGGTCCCGAATATCTGATGGGCCACACACGATACAATCAATGGAGATTAAAGTTGCACAATAAAAATCGTAAAAATAGAGCGAAAAGAGATCTTATTTCTGAATTCGCGTTTGAGCGTGAACAACGGGTAAAGAAATAAGCTACAAGAGCTGTCGAAAGGTCCGCTAGTCCGGCCGCCTAGATCTAACCTAGTTGAGTCGCAGCTCGCTAGTGAAAACAGAAAAAGAATGCTAAATTGCTCTAAGTGCTAAGTGCTCTGGAAGTTTTGTGATGATTTGCTCCTCGCCCAAAGCTCTCCTTATATACTCCTCTTAAGACGGTCTATCTTCTTTCGGGCTGAATCGGGCTTTTTCCATTTTCGTCTATCTTCGTGTTTATCGGGAAACTTGACATTTATCTTCGGAAAACTTGACATTTATCTTCTGGAAACTTAACATTTATCTCTTATGTGAGGATAAGGATAAACCGTCATAGTTATCCTTCCTTTTCGGAAAATCGTAAGTGGGCCGTTTTGGCCATGTCGGGCCACTTAGACGTTTTTACGGTTTTTCGAAAGAATAGTCTTTGAAGGTTTCGGCATTTCCGAAGGAACCCCAATTCCTCGTATAGTCGAGATGTTTGGTGTTTAGAATAACCGTGATCGTACCAACCTCACGAGGATTGATCCAAACAAACCAAGATGGGATCAGACCGAGCATGATGGGACCGAGACCAGGACAAGGGCCGTCGACCGGCGCCAGGGGGCTTGCCGCCGGCGCCAGGCCGGCTTGCGGGACGTCTGCCGCCGGCGCCAGGCTGGCTTGCCGCCGGCGCCAGGCCGCTTATGGACGCTTACAGCTGGCGCCAGGCTGGCTTGCCGCCCGGCGCCAGGCGGTTCGGGGCGTCTGCCGCCCGGCGTAAACTGGCTTACGCCCGGCGCCAGGCGGTTCGGGGCGTCTGCCGCCCGGCGCCAGGCGGTTCGGGGCGTCTGCCGCCCGGCGCCAGGCGGTTCGGGGCGTCTGCCGCCCGGCGCCAGGCGGTTCGGGGCGTCTGCGCCCGTGGGTTTTTCCGTTACCCAATCTTTCCCCCGTTGGCCTTTCGTGCGGGAAATCTTTGAGTTCGGAAGGATCTTTAGCCGTAGGTTTCGAGATAACCGTTTTTGACTCCAACAAGATCTTCCGAGATTCCTCGAGTATCGGGATCGAGATGGACTTGGATTAGTAGACTTTCCGTCTTCAAGGGTTTGAGTGATGAGGCCTCGAACTAAGATTTAAAATATGAACTTTTAAACAATCGAGAAGGCTTTGCGGAGGAATCATTGTAGTTCTCGGACAATCCGGACATGGGTTTAAGGGACCAAGATGCTGCCGTTTTCGAGATCACGAGGCGATGCACAGATGGGCGCCGGACCCTTGCGCCCGGCGCCAGACGGAGACGACAGGCCTGCCGCCCGGCGCCAGACGGAGACGACAGGCCTGCCGCCCGGCGCCAGGCTGGCTTGCCGCCCGGCGCCAGGCTGGCTTGCCGCCCGGCGCCCGGCGCCAGGCTGGCTTGCCGCCCGGCGCCAGGCTGGCTTGCCGCCCGGCGCCCGGCGTCTGCCGTGGTCCCGCGTGTCCGCCGGTGCCTGCTGTTGCTTGCCTTCGTTGATCCCCGGGGCTCACGGTCCGTTCATGCCTTCCCGTGAGTTCATCGAGTGACGACCTGTTTCTTGGTTTTGATCGTCACTTAGTTTTCTTTCGAGGACTTTCGGGTGACGATTTCGTCGTTGACCGATTTTGACCCCAACAGTTAGCCCCCCAGCTAGCTAGGAACCGTAGTGCCTTTCGGGTCCTGGCTTGCGGTATAGCCGTATGGGAAGATGTAGAGACGTAATCGTTTGCCGAAAGTCGGGGTAAATAGTGATTTTACCTCCTTTATAAGAATGGAGTAAGAAATCTCATTCATTCTTACTTCATCATAAAAAATTCATCTCTCTCAAGAATCCTTTCTCTCTCTTTAAGAATAATGTCTTCAAGATCCTCCAAGAGAAATTCTTCTTCACATTCATCCTCGGATGACTCTCCTGCCCATGTGACGGTTAAGCAAGAGGAGTTAGTCGAGGAGGAAGCGAAGAATGCGTATTACCGAGCCCTTGTGGGCTCGGCTCGACCTCTGCCAGATGTCCCTGTTCCGAAGAGACCTTTGAGGCAGCCTGGTGCTCCCTTTACACCGAGCTTGCTTTCACGTAAATATCTCTAGATTCTTCGAGATTTTTACCAGATTCCTGATGGAGTCAAATTCCGGATCCCCGTTGGTAACGAGAGTGCGAGGAATCCTCCGGAAGGTTTCTTTACATGTTACGAGGCTTTCCTTATGTATTGCATGTGGTTCCTGATCCCGGTACCATTGTTAGGTAAACCGTCGCCGAACTTTCAATCAGCCAGCTCAGCGTTCCTGCCTTAGAGAGTTGGCTTGGCGTACTGATCTCAAGTTATGAGCTCGGGATCGATCTTTGTCCCGGCGATTTCGAAGGTCTTTGGAGCACTCGGCCAACGGGGAGCGACGGCTACTACTCCATGGTGCCAAAGAAGGATATGGCCATAATTCAGGGGACTACTTCGAACCCTAAGTCGTGGCAGGAGCGTTTCTTCTATGTCCGAATAGATGGTGATTCTGTCGAGGAGAGCTGCCTCCATCTATTTCCGCATGCATGGAACTTCAACCGAGGTAATACGATGAAAACTCGTTGTCTATTTTGTTATTCCGGAAGTGCGAGTTTTTAGTGAAAAAATTTCGCTTTGTAGAGAACGGGGCTGTTGCGCATTTGCATGGCGATCTTTTCGTCAAGAGGGATCTCCTTCGTCAAAGGCGTTTTCTGGAAGTCCTTCACTCTTGAACGGATTCGAGACGCAGTAAGGCTTTACGGTCGAGACCCTGTCCGACATATGATGCGAACCGGTTATCGAAGCCCGACTTCGGGGTGTAAACAGAGATCTCGTAAAGGGAAGAAATGCGATGGTGGGGAAGGTTGGAAGATCCTTCACCGTTGGGGAAAACCTAGTTTTGTTCCAGCGGAAAAAGGCGAGCCAGCGATTTTCCACTTTCCACAATTTCTTTGGCGGCCTTCCTCGGAGTTTGTTACTGGCAGTCGCTGGAGGATGAGAAGAAACAATGGGTTTTGCGAGGGTTCCCGGCGGATCAATGAGGTTTTGTCCTTTGAACTTCTTAACCGTATTCTTGAATCCGCATATATGTATATTTATTGATCTTGAATTTATGCAGGGACTAAGAGTGTTTGGCAATGCGCTTGACTCAAGTTTCATAAGTCTAGGATTGCTAATTTCAAGACCAAAGAAGCTGGCGAGCTCTTCCGATTCGACAAGAGGTTAAGGCGAGAACCAAAGCAAGCTGAGCTTCATGCTCGAGCTCTTGTTCAGGCGGAAAGGAGAGGAAGGAGGATGGTCGCGCCGAGATGGCGAGACGGGCGAATCGTTGCTGCTGAGTTTCAATGTTTTAAAGAGGCTCGGGGAGTTTGTTGGCGATTTCCGCGAAGTGCCGGGCTCGGTCGTAAACCTTTACAAGTCTCAGAACCGGTTTCTCCTTTGATTCGAGATTGCTGAGATGAAGGACTTCATGGCGAGTGTGCTCATGCTAAGTCCTTGGTTCCTCGGTCGAAGAAAGAGTCCGGAGACTATGGGAACCTATCGAGGTTCAGAGGATACGGTGGAGGCCAGAGCCGGCGAGAACGCCGAGGGTGGTGGGAACGCCAAGGCGTGAACGAGGAAGTGGACCATCCTGCAGGTTCATTCGGGATTTCGCATCTGGATTTCGATGTTGACTTCCTTTTGTGAATCGTATGTTTTGTCCGTGTGTGGCGTTTTAGGAGTTTTATTCTGCGACCGTTGGAGGTTGCATTCTTATGTTTTGGGACTGGCGTTGGTGGCTTAGAATCCCGCCGTCTTTGCGGCTTTATGAATATAAAATTTGCGAGATTTAGTCTTTTGTTTTGATTTATACTTTCGTCAAGTGTAGAGGAAAGAATCGAGTAGTCACTTTGTATCCTAACTCTTTTTGTCGCTTGGTCCGTATGCTACTTTTAGCGAGCATTTTAGGTGTAAGCGATAAGAGACATGTTTTGGGATCTCGTATACGATACTATGTCTGTGAGATGTCAAGATCCAGCAAGACTGGGTTTAGGGCAAGACCTAGGCTTACTCTCAGCTTTAAGGCTGTCGCGATGACTGATCGGCTTCGTTTTGCCTGTTAGTGATTTCTTCCTGATTCTTTTCGTTTAAAGTCCGCGACTAGTTGCGGCTTATATGACTTGTGTTAAAAGAATCGAGCTATCTTCGGAGTTTATCGAGGCGCTAAACCAAAATTTTGGGTTTCTTGTATAGCGTATGATATCCTTGTCGGATGTAAGAGGACCTTGTAGGTCTGACTACGAGTTTGTATTGAGTGAAACGTTTCTGAGTGTGTCCGTCGGGGCCAATCGATGGGCATAAGTTGTTTTAAGTCTCGGTGAACTGTTTTAGCGGATGATACAAGTTTTGTTATCTTTTCAGAAGTTGCGGCGTCTCGCGTTTCGAAGATATGATTTTCGTTTTTCGAAGTGTTTACGCGTTTTCTAAATTAAGTGGCGTAAAAATAGATAGAAAGAATTTTATTGACAAATTTTGAAAAATCGGTACATGTCGCGGATATTTGGCGTTTTGTGGGAGTATAGGGTATCATTACCCACCCCACCCTTTTGGTGAGGGATAGCTGAACTTCGCCGGGTTTTGGCGAGCTGCCTACGTACCTCTTCGAGGATCAAGCCATCTCGTAGTTCGATAGTTGCCGCAGGCGTTTTACTCCCGTCGTTGCCGTTCGATCGTGCTGGTCGGATCGGTGGTTTGTCTTGAGGGTTAAGCTGTCTGCTTTTACGGCGGTGGACTCGGAGGCTTTGTTGCTGTCTTGAATCGTTGCCTGTTCGGATGATTCGGATCATCTTTTGAGTCTTGAAATGTTGTGTGATTCCTTTGCTCGTTTGGGTTGGCTGCTGGGGCGTTCGATCTTTTCGCAGTTGAACTTCGACTAGGTAACGAGTCTCGATTGTTTCGACTACCCGATGACTGTGGTTCGGTGGGAGTCGGAAATTTGATGCGAGGTGGTATGTGGATGGTACTGCCTTCATGGAGTTGATCCAAGGGTTCCCATGATGGTATTGTAGATGGCGGGTTGTCGACTACTGCGAACTTCGGCGATCTTTGTGACTTCTTCGCCATGACCGGAGCTTAATTCTCGAGGGTCATGGAAGTGACCGAAAACCCAGTCAAAGGTTTTGGCTCGGGGGCGACTTCCCAAGTGGGATCTTCATCCTGTAGAGGGTGTCGCGGAAGATAGCGTTGACCGTACTTCCTGTATCGGCGAGGATGCGGCCGACCGAGATCCTGGATTACCAGGTCGATAACCAAAGGATCGCAATGAGGTTTGTCGATTCGGCGGTTTCTGTTCCTCGAAAGTGATCGTGTGGTTAGGAATATCGCTATCCGGAAACCAGTTGGAACTTGTCTGGCTTTTAGCCCGTAGGCTTTTATCGGCGAGACGAGTCTTGGTAGAACTGCGATCCTCCGATGATCATGTTTACCCTCTGGCGACTGTTGTTGTTCCCTTGGTCGTCTGTCTTCTTCTGCGTTTTCACCCGATTGATTTTCGATTAGCGGTCCTCGGAGACAGTTTTGTTGGTCTTTGGCGTTGAGTCAGGAGCAAGTCCTTTATACTCTTGACCTTTGATAGTTAGCGGTGAGGAGCTTTGCGGCGAGCGGCGCCGAGAACCTTGCAGTTCGCAGTGGAGTGACCTCTGGTTTCGTGGAACTTCGCGGTAGAAATTATCCTTGTACTGGTTCCTGGTCCAGGTGTTTCCGGAGGTTTTGCCTTGCTCGAGTTGATGGCGTAGTTATGCTCGCCTTGGCGTCTTCTCGCCGTGATGGGCGTACTTGTCGTTACGAGAGGGTTTCTTCTTGGATACGGTTTTCTGCGATCCGTGCTTCTGCGATAGAAGTTTCATCTCTTCTTCCATGATGATGAAGTCCGTTGCTTTGTGGAAGTATCCTGGATTGTCGCGGCTTTTCCAGTAATATCCACTTTGAACCGACTTATACCGAGAGTTTTCCTCGAGCGTCGATTGCGACATTGTCGCTGATGCACATTACTCTGGCCATCACCGGTTTGAATCTTCGCATGAAGTCGCGGGCGACTTCGTCTTCCTTCGAGCTAGACTCCATAGGTCCACGTTGGGCGTTTCTCGTCCATGAACATGGAGTATTGTTTGAAAATGCGAGGCCAATTGGCGGAAGCTTCGATGGAGTTCCTTTTGAGCGGAGAACCATTCGGCATGGCGCCTTTGAGGTGCTTCGGCGAAGAAGACAATGACCAGCGTCTCGTTCGCTCGGGAGTTTGCACCTACCCATTGCGATCTGGAAAGACTGCAGGTGCGACTTAGGATCCGTCGTGCCGTCATAGACCGGGATTTTGATTTTCCCTGGGTCGAGATATGTGTTCCGTGATCCGGCGGTGAGCGGTGTTTTCGTGCTTCCTCGAGAAGTCTATCGATCTGGCGGAACTGGTTGCCTGGTGGATTCGCGATTTCACGCTTTCACTTCGCCACGGTCTTTTGAGAGATTCGCAGGGATCATGGATCTCACTATTGCTACCGGCGTTCCTCCGAGTTTGTCGGTGCTGGTCGCGATGGATCCGAGTTTGATCTTCCGCGAGTTCTTCCTGCTCCATCCAGTAGAGTTCTTCCTCCTCTTCGTCATGGGCCTCTCGAAGGATACCGCTGCCGGCGGACTGGCCGGGTCCTCTAGGGTGGATGTCAGCGTCTTCATCGGAAGGATCCGATTGGTCGCTGATATCCAGATTGATCTTCGATGTCGCTTTCCTTGTTTCCCGTAGCCGGGGGTGGAAGGTTCAGCGAGGTCGTTTGCTGTCCTTTTGGAGCCGTTTTCTCGGGAGTGGGCTCTTTCGAGGCATCTTTTTCTCGTTCTCGGAGATCCGAAGTCGAGTCTTCTGCCGTGCCGTGCCTTGGTGGATCCGGCGGCAACTTGCTCCTCGTAGTTAAGGTGTCGACCTGTTTTGCGAGCGAGGTTATCAGCTTGTCCTGTTGTTCCGCCCGTTCCTGGGCGGAGGTGAACAGTTCCTTCATCTGTCTCAGCGCCTCAGTGTTTGCATCAGCAGTGACTGTGGACGTATCTCCAGTTGGAGTCTTCAGCGTTGGCGTCGGCGGGTGTTCCGTCTAGCGTTGGCTGGTCTTTGGTGGCGTCGGTACACATGATGGCGTGTGCAGTTGCGAGATAGATAGATCCGTAACCCCCTCTCCTTCTAGCGCCAAGCGTGGGAACCGAAATTCACACCGTCAATTTCCGATAAGCGATTTGTGGAGAAAACCGAGTTAACCCGATCTTTCTTGAAGGTCCGGATATCTGCTGGGCCACACGATACAATCAATGGAGATTAAAGTTGCACAATAAAATCGTAAAATAGGCGAAAGAGATCTTATTTCTGAATTCTCGTTTGGCGTGTACAACAAGCAAAGAAATGCGGCTACAAGAGCTGTCGAAAAGTCCGCTAGTCCGGCCGCCTAGATCTAACCTAATTGAGTCGCAGCTCGCTAGTGAAAACAGAAAAAGAATGCTAAATTGCTCTAAGTGCTAAGTGCTCGGAAGTTTTGTGATGATTTGCTCCTGCCCAATGCTCTCCTTATATACTCCTCTTAAGGCGGTCTATCTTCTTCGGGCTGAATCGGGCTTTTCCATTTTCGTCCATCTTCGTGTTTATCGGAAACTTGACATTTATCTTCGGAAACTTGACATTTATCTTCTGGAAACTTAACATTTATCTCTTATGTGAGGATAAGGATAAACCGTCATAGTTATCCTTCCTTTTGGAGAAAATCGTAAGTGGGCGTTTGGCCATGTCGAACCACTTAGACATTTTCACGGTTTTGAAAGAATAGTCTTTGAAGGTTTGGCATTTCGAAGGAACCCAATTCCTCATATAGTCGAGATGTTTGGTGTTTAGAATAACCGTGATCGTTACCAACCTCCACGAGGATTGATCAAACAAACCAAGATGGGATCAGACCGAGCATGATGGGACGAGACCAGGACAAGGCCGTCGACCGGCCAGAGGCTTACCGCGAAATAGAGCTCTTGCGGGGCGACGCCCAGCCTGGCTATGCCCGGCGCTTCAGGCGACCGGACCTTCAGCTGGCGCCAGGCTGGCTTACGCTGGCGCCAGGCGGCTCGCGGGGCGTCTGCCGCCCGGCGCCAGGCTGGCTTACGCCCGGCGCCGAGCCGGCTCGCGGGGCGTCTGCCGCCCGGCGCCAGGCTGGCTTACGCCCGGCATGAGCGGTTCGCGGGGCGTCTGCCGCCCGTGGGTTTCCGTTACCCAATCTTTCCCCGTTGGCCTTCGTGCGGGAAATCGTGAGTTGGAAGGATCTTTAGCCGTAGGTTTCGAGATAACCGTTTTGACTCAACAAGATCTTAGAGATTCCTCGAGTATCGGGATCGAGATTAACTTGGATTAGTAGACTTTCCGTCTTCAAGGGTTTGAGTGATGAGGCCTCGAACTTAGATTTAAAATATGAACTTTTAAACAATCGAAGGCTTTGCGGAAGAATCATTGTAGTTCTCGGACAATCCGGACATGGGTTTAAGGGACCAAGATGCTGCCGTTGCCGAGATCGAGGCGATTACCTGAGATGGGTGCCAGGACCCTTACGCCCGGCGCCAGGCTGGCTTACGCTGGCGCCAGGCTGGCTTACGCCCGGCGCCAGGCTGGCTTACGCTGGCGCCAGGCTGGCTTACGCCCGGCGCCGAGGGCCGGTGCCTGCTGTTGCTTGCCGTTGATCCCGGGGCTCACGGTCCGTTCATGCCTTCCGTGAGTTCATCGAGTGACGACCTGTTTCTTGGTTTCGATCGTCACTTAGTTTTCTTTCGAGGACTTTCGGGTGACGATTTCGTCGTTGACCGATTTTGACCCCAACAAAAACCAATAATACAATTCAGGGCCGTCTAATAGCACTTAAATGTGGAGCGGTTGAACAGGGTCTAAAAGTAAAAATATAAAAAAAATTATGATCTTTTCAAAATATATACATAAATTATTGTCTCAAACTTCAAAATTCAGATATATACTAATTAAATCAGAGTTTCTAATTTTAAAAGAAACGTTAAACATATATAAATAGAACTACTTCGCACTACCGGGAGTTTTCATAACTTGTTTCTATTAGAAATTTAAGTGTGCACCAAGATGTGATTTTTATACTAATTTTATACTACAGCTTCAAAAAGTGTAACAAAATTATAATGCATGTAAATTTTATACTATACTTATAAACCGGTTTACTATTGTACGATGTACATATATTACTCATACATATATATATATATATATGAATCTTAATAAACTATTTAGTTACTCTGTTTATATCTGATTTTAATATTTACTCATGGTTTAAATAAGTTGTACAAAATTATTTATAGGCTTTACACTAACACACACAAACCGGTTATAATATATTTTAAAATATTCTAACAATTAGTTGTATTTTTATGGAATGTAGAAATTTTCAAAAATATTGAATAGGAAATCGTTAATCATTTGCCAAACCAATACCCATTCAGCCAAACTAATTGTATATGGTAAAAAATAAAATAGATGATTTAGTTAGATCTTATTAGTGAATTTGTTAGATTATATATTAAAAGAAATATCACACAGCAATAGATTGGTAGGCACAACAGAATATTTCTGTTTTAATAAAAAATGAATAGATCCAAATTTAAATAACAACCTTTGAACAATAGATAAAAAAATAGAACCCTAAATTAATATATTAGATGCAATTATATGATTGGTAAAGCTGTAGAATTTAAAATATCAAATTACTAAAATAGACATAATAGTAATTAAAACATTAAAGAGAAACAAAGAAAAAATCACCTAAACATTTTCCCAACCACTATAAAAGTCATACGAAAACAATAGCTAAAATAATTATCGAGCTGCCAAATACTTTCTTCAATGGAGTTACGAACTCCTGTCATGTAAGCATCTCCTATAGGTTCATAACGAGTGACTTTCAACTTCAGGTACATCTTCTGGATTTGGCGGATTCAATTCTTGTTCTTCCATTCCCTCATACTCGTCAAAATCATCATCTTTTGTGGCTGAATCACGTATAAAATTATGAAACACCATCATCGCAACAACAATTTTACATTGTGTCTGTAGATTATATCACGCCTCATTTTTCAGAGTTCGCCATTTTCCCTTCCACACACCAAAAGTATGTTCAATCACTGAATGTATAGACGAATGAAGTTTGTTAAACCACTCACTTGCAATATTAGGTGGTCTATCACCCCACTGATGTGGGTGATATATGGTTCTACGGTATGGAGCTAAATAATCCTTTCTGTTTGGATATCCAGAATCAACAACAAAACATTTTCTTTCGGGAGGTATCGGAAAAAATGTGTCACTTTGTGCACAATAAATAAAAACTTTTGTATCATGTGCTCTGCCTGGAGTTTCAACGTATGCATATATGAACTTTATATCCAAATTGCAAATCGCAAGCACGTTCATTGAAGCGAATTTCTTTCCCACATTCCAAAATCTCTCTTTTTGATCACTTTTGACCCTTACCGACACATGAGTACCATCAAGAGCTCTGATACAACCATGAAAATGAGGCCAATAACTCATATTAGAAAACAGACGACTGTTAGTCTGCTGAAATTTATCATGAGCAGACTTTAAAATATCTTTGGAGAGGAAGAAGGATAGCATCTAGTACCTCCATAAACTTTCTATTCACTGTTTCTTGGCTTCGTTGAAAGTTTTTAGCAATTTCTCGCTGTACTTCATCATGTCCAAGTGTTTCCAGAAACATTGCTACTGCTTCTTCTAATGAGCACTCACGTGACTCCTTAAGTTGATAATTATTCCTTAAAGTAGCACATTAACGTATGAAATTGCTTGATTCATTCGCACTGTTTTATAGCACTCTGCCAGAACCATTAATCATTTGCATTGTATGACGCAATCCACGACCACGGTCTGTTCTTATCAATTGTTTATCAACGTATGGATCAAGTTGTTCACTTTCGACCAATAACCGAAGTATTGCAAGTACGTTTTTGTTACATTCCATGGCAACTTCTTGCAAAAAAATCTATTATTATAAAGTTGGGTTTCCTCCCTCCTGGTGATGCCACGTCATCAATTGAGTGAAGGGGGGAGTGACAGGTATCCAATTCTTTAGTTGTTTTCGTTTGGATTTTATGGGCTCAAGGATTGATAATGTGTTGGGCTTTAAATAACATTCTTTAGGCTGAAAATAAAAAATGTAAACCCATCGTTGTTTTTCATCTTCTTCCCGATTATTATAGGGTTCATTGTCTCCTTCAAAATCTGGTTCCGTCAATCAACAATGGAGGTTCTGAAAGAGCGTGTGAGTCGAGGTTTAGTGAGTAACCTGTGCGTCCGTGTTTGTTCGTGTCGTTTTCTTATCGATTCTTCACCTCCGAGCCGTTACAATTTGCATTGATTCAACGCCCATTAACGACTTCTTAACTTTTACGACCCACTACAACCGCAATCCCTCATTCAATGATCCTTATCCCTCTTTCAGTCGGTGATTTTCCATCTATAAAAAAGCAATATAATTTTCTTTTTCATAATGTCATCAATCGTTCTGAGCAATTTTCGCGTTGTTGAAGGTACTGAGTTTTTTTTTTGTACACAATAAGGTACTGAATACATTTCGATTTTTACTATATATAAAGAGAGAGAGAGAAGCAATGTTTTGTATTTTCCTCTTCCGATTCATCTTCTGAATCGTTTATACCTTTTGTTAGCTTGATATTTTGGTTCCGGTTACAAATTGATCTGTTTCATTGTTTAACCAGATATATAAACTTCTGATTTAGATCTCTCTTAATCAGTTTCGTTTTTTTTTCTTTTTCAGATTTCACAAAAAAATCTGATATGTAATCTTTCAATTCTTTGTTGTTTGATCGTCTGCGGATTGTCTTGCATACAGGAATAACATCTATGAAGTCCCTTTTGGTGGGCCTATTTAATTAGGTATGAGTAGAGCTTTCTCTGTAGATTGATGATTTGAGATGGAAAGCTTCAGGACTTCATAAGCTTATCTCATGGCGGGCACAACAATGAAGACAGAAAGACTCTTGATCACTCTTATCAACTCTGAAACCCATTTTGTGCTCCTATGATATTGTCTTTTCATTCTATGTATGTACAGGAACGATGGAAGAGAGATTGGTGACTATACTCTGAGACTCTAGCAGGGCCATGCATACCTCTGTATTATTGGGTCAGAGTTGCTTCTTCTCTGGTTTTGGACAGATTTGGCTTTAGCTGACTGAGATCGTAATGTTTTTCCTGCTCAAGAATGTTCACAATTTAGGCTTAAAAGATCAGAAACCTAAATGTTCAACAGATCAAACTTCTTAGATGTATTCAAATTGATTTGAGGCTTGGTCAAAGTCTCCACTGACGCAATAGTTCAGATTGCAGTGAAGTACGTTGAATTACACCGGCGAACGCTGAAGAAGGAGCTAAACGGACGTTTGAAATGCCACAACGGAACTATGACGGTTCGTGTGCTGGTGCCGTCAGTGTCATGCGTCAAAAATTTGTTTTGTCGTTAACGTCTTAACATTTATTTATAAATGTTACATTTTTTTAGATATTACGAGATTTATTAACCATTATTGCTATACAAAAATTCATAGCTTAAATAATACCATTTTTTTGGTCAACAGCTTAACTAATACTATTAACATTATATAAACATGATATATTGCAAGAATAAAATAGAATAATTACATTTTCATGAATTATTGTAATAGTCAAATAAATATTTAATTCACAAAGACAAAAGTTGTTATAGAAAAATAATGCAAATAAATGTTACATATAATTGAGAACAAATTAAATATTTATGAACCTTTCATTAAGTGTGTTTTGGTATATATTAAATATTTTTGTAAGTATTGTGAACACAAAATGTAAAGTTATTATATTCAAATAAATTAAGAAATTAAAATATTATGTACTAAAAATTCATCCATAATTTAATATTGATATTATTATAAAATATGTGTTTGACGATAAAACATAAAATAGTCTGGCTGACAACAAACAAAGAAAGCATATGTGAACTTAATTTGACCAATAAAAAAGCATATGTGAAATTAGATAGTTTATATTAAATAAACAAGTTAAAATATTTATAGCGACATAATAGAAGTATAACACAACTTTATTAATTAATAACTAGTTGATGGCCCGCACCTTGTGCGGACTAATATATATATATACATAACAATTTTTAATTTTAATATTTATTTTTATAAAATAGTATATTACATAAAATTTTAAATTAATATTATAAATCATAATAATAATAAAATTAGGAAACTTGGATTAAATGAATATATGCTTATTGTATTTTTGGACTGAAAAAAATCCAGTGGTATTAAAAGAAAAGGATTATAACCAAACATAATCCATAAAACGTCAACAAAATTACTATAGCCAAAAAACATGATATATTATCTTTTAGATTTTAAAAACAATGAGACAAAACACACAAAAATAATGAATTACAAAATATTATCTTTTTATTCTCTTAGATTATATTTACATTATGTTTATTAGTTGTCAAATTTTTAGTGTTATTTAACGATTCAATCCTAGTTTTTCATGCTTCTATATATTTTTAATATTTTAGGTTTATTTTTATTTTTTAGTTTATATAATATATACTATTTTGTTTTTAAATATATTATTTCGATAATATTTGTGATTTTATGGATAAATTCATTATTAGCCTAAATTCATTTGTGATTTTGATTTTGATGTTCGTCATGTTCAAATACAAATTAATTTATCTTAGGTTAAAATGTGATTGTTTAATATTAAATATATGTAAAATATTTAACATAAGTATATAATTATATTTTACAATATATTTTCAGTAATGTTTTACCTTTAATCTTAAATTTAATATTGTAATATAACTTTTTCAAAAAAGACTTTAATATTGTAATAATTATTTAGATCATATTGGATATTCCTATAGACTTATTCTTGGGTTTAGTTATTTCATATTTAATATTTAAAAAAATGGAAACAAAATATTATCAAATTATATTTTTTTTTTCAAATAAAAGGTTCACCAACCCTATACCCTAAATCCTAAACCCTAAATTTTAAACTCTAAACTCTAAATCATAAACCCTAAACCATTGGGTAAATCATAAACTCTAGAATTTATTTATTTTTAGAAATAGTAGATCTTAATTTAGGGTTTAGAGGTTAGGATTAAGTGTTTAGTGTTTTTAAGATTTAGTGTTTAGTGTTTTTGATTTAAGGTTTAGGATTTGTCCAAAGGTTTAGGATTTGTCCAAAGGCTTAGCGTTTATCCAAGAGTTTAGGATTTATCCAAGGGTTTAGGGTTTATGATTTGGAGTTTAGGGACAGTGTTAAAAATATTTTAAAAAATATTTACAACTACTATTATTTTTATTTATTTTTAACTTTTTTATTTTAAAAACGTAATTATGCTTCATTATATATTGTCAATATCAATTGTTAATGTCTATTAATTATCTAAAATATCATGATAAATATATATAGTAAAATAAAATTTTAAATAATAAAATTTATTAAACTAATAACTTATCCTAAAATCATGGAAAAAATGATAAGTAAGTAAATTCATAATTATCTAAATTATATATTAAAATAATAAAATTAGTTAAACTAATAACTTATCCTAAAACCATGGAAAAGCTGACACATAAGCTAAATCACTTTATAAATAATAGTATAGATCACAATAATTATATTAGAACTTATACACATAGTAGAAGTATAACACAACTTCATTAATTAATAATCACAATAATTATATTAGAACTTTTATACAACCATAACGTTGAGTCTTTTACAACAAACAAATTTAATATAAAAAATATAACTTCTTTAAAAAAAACAACTTCAAAAATAATTATCTACGCATAATATAAAAATCAGTTGAATTAAAACAAATATAAATAAATATATATATATATATATAATGAAATAATATCACGCACAAAGCGCGGACTTATCCTAATAGTAGATATAAGCTTATAATAAACATGTGTATGTACAAATAGTAATGATAGTTTCATATTATCTATACATGTCTTAAAGCATTTTTATTTATAATGAATAACTTATTTCTCTACATCGTATAAATCATTAGTTTTAAATAAATATGTATATAAAACAAGTTAATTCATGAAACAAACATATAACTAATAGAGAAAATAACTTCGTTCCGGTCGACTTTAATTTTAAGATTTTTTGTGACTTATTGGTATAGTTAGACTAAAACTAACATTGAGAGAAAGTAATAAATATATTTTAATATTATCTTATAATTAGGCACATATATAATTAAAAATAAATAGTTAAAAGTTGTAATAATTAAGTTCATTGATGCTATTTTTAATTAAAAGCAAATTAAAATTTTAAAATAAAATTATACTAATAGTTTGTCTATCCGTCCGCCTGTAGGTCGGGTTTACCCTAGCAATATATATGAGTGGAATTATCAGTTTATCATACACGTTAACAAAGGTAGACCACATGTAATCAAACAAACAATAGAATTAACCAAACTCACGTAAAACTCATATAAAAAAAATTAAATCCAAAAAAACAAAGTCACGTAGAGAAAGAAACACCTGTCCAAAAACATAAAATATATAAAATTATCATAGTTTTCTTTCCAGTAGCTCTTTCTAGATTTTTTTTTTTTTTTTTTGCTCATTCACTAACGTCATAAAAAATTTGCGACCACTCTCGTTGCTGGCTAAATAATCAAGAGCCGCCCAGTATAGCTCACTGTCCTGATCTAACGTTGACATGTTCAGTAATTCTTCTGTGCATATAGCAGTATTAAATGGGTTGAAGGAATCAAATGTTTTTCGACCTGCTGACCAAAACCTCTCTTGATTTTCTAAAGTACTTGTGATATATACGATTACTTATCCTTTAAAACATAAAACATGTTCCTTTCCAATATCCCTTATCATTTTCACCATTAGCTAATACTAACATCTCATGATATTTCATGTGTCCAAAACAAATTTGGCTAAAAATCAAAAGAAACAAATAAATATATAAAATTATAAACAATAAAACACTCAACCAAAATAAATTTAATTAATGTTTTTATGTATTTATACCTTGATCGTTGATGGGGTAAGATCTTGCGGACTCGACATTTTCCTGTTTTTGATAAGTTACACAAATACTAGGATACACAAAAATAATGAAAATTGAGGAATTCATTATGAACACCATTATACAGAGCATAGAGCATGAAACAACATGTACTATAGTAACTTTAAAACACAACATGTGCTTAGTTCTACGTTATGAAAGTAATATATGTGCACAACATTAAATTAGAAACATTATTCTACAATATAAAAAATTCCTATACTTATACGTGTGTTGAAAAACACAGATTCAAGTGTAATTTTCAACAAGATCAAAAAACATATACCTTGCTTTCAATTGCTGACGGCTTTGTTTTTGTGGAAGACAAATTTTTGTTAATAACCTAAATATATAATAGAGTTGGGCGTAGTTAGGAATAGGGTCAGAATATATTGTGTTATTATCTTTACAATTTTTATTCAAGTATATAAGGGTAGATTTGTAAATATATATTAATAGGTTAAATGCTCTCTTTAAAAGCTCAACAAGAGAGCATTATGATATGGAGCAGATAAGAGCCACTAATTCTCTCGTAACTGCTTTATTATTTTATATGTGATTGGATGATTAAGTAGTCCACCCACCTAACTTCGTTGCCAATCAACCTCTAAGTTAAAAAAAAAATTACTGTTAGCTGAGTAATGAGAGAGATGATGAAAGTTGGTTACACGATGAAAGTGATGAATCTGTTATTCAGCTTAATGTTCTATTACAATGTACAAGTTCTTATATAAACTTGAGTTAACCGGTATAAACTAACCAACAATACATCGAACCAAACTTAAATCATTTATTGAACCATTATTCTAATTTCTCCTCTCAAGATGGCGACGAGATTGAAGTAAGTCACATCTTGCCCACAAGAGAATGAAATTTCCCTGGTTGTAATGGTTTAATACAAATTCAGAATTTTGATTACTAGTCGTGACATTTAAGGTTTTGATAACCCCATCAGTAGCTCTGTCTCTAACTTTATGGAAATCAAATTCCAAATGCTCAGTCCTTTCATGAAAGATTGCATTATTTGTTATGTGTATAGCGACCGTCGAATCACAAAAATACCACCGGAGTACGTGGAGGTGCATCAAACTCCCTAAAAAGGTTGACCAGATACTCTATTTCTCAAACTCCAAGACCCATAGCTCTGTACTCAGTCTCAACAGATGAGTGAGAAATGATATCATGTTTCTTTGGCTTCCAATAGATCAAAGATGTACACAGAAACATACATTTCTAGTCATTGATCTTATTGTGTCTTTACAAGCACCCCAATCAGCACCTGTGAAAGATTTAAGAACCAAATCATTTGTATCTGAGTAGAAAAGACCCATACCAACAGGTCCTTTCAAGTGATGAACCACTTTGCAAGCAGCTTGTATGCAATGGCGGAGCTACTTGAGGATGAGGGGGTTCGGCTGACCCCCATGATTTTTGTTGTTGTTGTTGTTGTTGTTGTTGCTGTTTATAATGAAAGTTTGTCTGGGTGATAAATTGGTTAACTCATCTATAGTTGACCCACTTGTTTGTTAAAATCTTAATTATTGTCCTGAATTGCTATCCAATGTAAGAAAGCATACTTCAGTGTATGGTGTTTACCCCCTTGTTAAAAATTAAAATCTTAATTATTGCACTTTTCTGACATTGCTAGATAGCTGTATTAGCACTGACCCCAGTGAAAGAATTCCTAGCTCCACCACTGCTTGTAAGTGAGAGTTCTTCGGAGCTGAACAATACTAACAAATTTTGTTAACTGCAAATGTGATGTATGTGGCATGGTGATAGTCATGTACAGTTTGTTTTTCAACATCTTGTAAACCACTATGTTCATTTTCGTAATAATATTTAGAGTTTAGCAAAAAAAAGTATTTATAAACTACAGCTCATAAATTTTAAAAAGAAAATGAAATTTTGATAAATTGAGTAATTTTGATAAGATCAATTTCGGAATTAAAACTGAGAAAAAGCAATTTTGGATTAGACTGACAAATTAATAATGCGAATATCTATTATTTTTGAATATACTATACGAAATGTCAGATATCGTGATAATTATATAATCTATAATATAATGTCGAAGTTCACTCCCTATTTGGAGGACACGTGTCCATTTTTCGCTAGTGGGCTCTTCTGTCCGTATGGGCTTTAAAACATTTGTGTTTTCTGATTGTTTTTAACTCGTCTCAATGTCGGCCCAACACTAATCTTCTCGAAGTCAAACTGATTAGGGCATCCCCCGTATTTGTGTAGATCTTTCGGCTGTCGATTCCTGTTCCGTTTTTCATCTGTTATTGTCGATCGTTAACATTCTACGCACTGTCGAAGAAACGATTCATCCTTCCGTAATGCCTCCAGTGGATCGTCGAGCCATGGAACATCTCAAATCACTTCTCCGCTTTCCTCAACAACTGTTGCTTCTCAGTCAGCCGTTCTCCTTGCCACCTTCGACGATCTCTGCCTTGGTTGGTCTTTTCAGTTCATTGTTGGCCGCCTCCTGCGCCTCACGCTCATTCTGACTTTCTTCTCCCTGCAAGTTATTACCCCTCCATCTAACAGTGTTTGCCAGCAATGATCTTGCTTCCCCATCTGTGGTTAATCACACCACGTTCAATGATCTTCATCTTAGATGTTTGGGTTGTTCGGCTCTGTATTGACAGGTAAGCCTAATATTCACGATTCCAATTTCGCCAAGCTAGGTTTGTGTATTTAATCATCCAGTTCTGTCGTTGTAAAACTTGAAATCATGTAAGTTAGGATCTCAATTTATCTCACTTTTGTAAGTGTTTGTAATAAAAGAATTGGAAAAGTGATCTATGTATGATTTGTAGAAAGTATTTCTTGAAAAGGGGTGTTTGTATGTATGATCACTACAAGAAAACATATTTTTTACGAGGACGGTATTCCACGTAAATTCGTCGTAATAGGGGCTTTCTGACAATGCGATGAAGCAGCGTTCGTTGTTAAACGCTCGTCGTAACGGAGGATTCGTCGTAAAGTCCACGTAACATTTACGAGGAAACGATTTCCTCATAAAGCGGAAGGAAAGTTTTCGTCGTAATGCCCTCGTAAAATTCGATGTAAATACCTCGTAATATTTCGTTGTAAAAGACACGTAATACTTCCACGTAAAGTAGATGTAAAGTTTACGAGGAGTTTACATCGACGCCATGTAAATTCCTCGTAAAGTTTACGAGGATTTTACGTGGAAGCTTACAACGAATTTACAATTCCAAAAATATAATATTAATTAATATTATATTAATTTATAATATTTGAAATAAAATTAAATATGAAACCAAAATCAAATTTTATAAAAATTATAAATTCATAAAATAATATTTAAATTTATAATACAAAACAATGTCTAAATAAAAAAATAAAGTACTAAAGGCCAACATCATCGAAGTAGTTGGCGGTTCAGTGCGGAAGTTCCTGCTTCGGGATCCGGCTGTTGCATCCTCAGAGCTGCTCGTCTGTCCGCCAAAGCGGCCTGCATGGTCGGGTTTCCCACCGCCATAATATCCAGCAAACTCTCTCGAGAGTCCAAACGCTTCTGCTGGGTATTCATGCGAGCCTGCATCCGCTCGTTGTCCTGGTCCCGTCTCGAATGGTATGACAAAGTCGCCCTTGCAACTTCGTTAACGGAACCTATTCCGACTGTCCATCCCTTCTTTCTAGGAGCCACCTATATATAAAGAACGTATTTAGAGTTAATAATATATATACTCAAATAATAAAAATTAAATTTTTAAAAATTATAAAATTTTACCTCCTCGAAGATCCGTCGATCTCTTCGGTTGACAACTTGACGGGTAACCCATCTGCGGACTATTGGGTAAGTTCGTCTCTCGCTCTACAATCCAGTAGCCACCGTTGAAGAGTTTCTGGATGCAGGATCAACAAAAACCCCCTCTGGTGAGGCGTGAGTCATCTTGAATAGGTCCGAGAGAGATGGCAGAACTCTTGTCTTCTCCAGCTAATAAACAAAAATAATAAATAAATTTAATTAATAAATATAAATTTAAAATAATTAAAATTTTAATTTTAATTAAAACTTACAACTTCAAGACGAATCCCGGCATGTGGTTTTTGGCCGGTTCTATGAACCATGGGCAAATTGCCATCCTTATCCTTCGTTCTTCGGGAAGCGGAGCAGGAGTTGGCTTTACGGATGGAGCTGGGTAGTTGCCAAAAGGCAATGAGACCATACCATGCTTCCTTTGTGACCCCGCTCGGCTTCCCCTCATAGCCGTAAATCTCCCACTTGTCCTTCCAGTCCGATACGGTGTTGCAAAGACGAGGCTTTGCCTTTGCAATGAACTCCCTCTTCACCCTCTCGGTGATTCCTACGGACCAGTTCCACTTTTGCTGAAAAAAAAAATTTAAAAAAAGATTAGAAAAATAATTAATTATTTAAAAAATATAAATATGAATAATTATATGTAAATATTACCGCGAAATTGCTTAAACCACGCCGTCTTGGCGTGTTCGAGTCGAGCTCCAGTTGGGATAAGGGCGTCGTAATATCCCTTCATCGTCTCGAACGCCCGCCAACACGGTTGTTAGCCCCAAACCTGCAAATATAACAAATTTGTTAAAAAATTGAAAAAAATTAAAATTTTAAATTAAATAATTTAATGTACTTACCGATAAGTACCCGGGGGTCTATCGGGGTCCAGAACGTCTAAACCCTCTCGTCCAGGCTGGGCAAGCAAATCCTTGACTGTGTATCTCGCGAATGGTGCATAAGCAGGCACCCGCAAATCGGGATGAACTGCGGCCGGTGGAGCAGGCTGATCCGGGGCGACAGGTGGAGCTGGTGGGGGAGGCATCTGAGGTGGAATAGGAGGAGGGGTCGAAGAAACTCCCCGAGATGCCTGAGAGTCCGGAACAGTCCCCGAAGAAGACGACGGACCGGTAGATGAAGATGTGACATCGCCAAACAAGTCGGCATACGTCGGTGCATCAGAAACTGGTTTCCTCTTCCTAGGAGCCATCTATAAAAATTAAAAAAAAAATTAACATCTTTAAAGAATTATTTAATCTAATTTCCTAAACTAAACACCTAAACTAATTCCCTAAACTAATAACCTGAACTAATTCTCTAAACTAACCACCTAAACTTAAAAAAAAAAGTTAGAGAGAGAGAGTATCTTTGTAGGGGGGGGGGGAGGATTTTGGGAGGAAGTTACGAGCAAATCTCGTAAAAATGAGTTCTGCTATATATATAGAAACGATGTCCTCGTAATTTCGTCGTAACGTTACGACGAAATTACCAGGCCCGCGTTTTTAAAGTTTACGACGAATTTACCAGGCCCGCTTTTTGTATTACGACGAATTTACCATGCCCGTATATTTTATGTTACGATGAAGTTACCAGGCCCGCTTTTTTGTATTACGACAAATTTACGAGGAAAAGTATGAAACCCCGAAAATCAAATCCCTAAACCCCAAAGTTACTCATCCTTACCATTATCACTCTTTCTATCTTTTATCCTCTTTATCCAACTAAAACCCTTAAGTTCAACAAATTAAAATTTTAACCCCAAATAAATAGATATTATACAAGACAATATATAGTACACATACATTAAGTATCTCATTTAAGTAATAAAAAACAACATTTGGTACAACATTTTTTTAAGATAAATACAACATTTGTTACATATATTACATCATTCTGAATTGTTTGAGTTCTCATCAACATCATAACAATCATCGTCGTCACTACACCCGAACTCGTCTTCACGTGCTTCATCTGTCGCATCTTCGGGAAGATCTTCATATTGATGGTTATTTGGGTCGATCAAAAGAATTTCATCAGTTTGTTGATCAGGAACCTCAAATTCATTAATAGCATCTTCTTCTTACAATGGTGGTTCTTCTCCAGCAACAATTCGTCCAAGAGGTGTAATTTTGATAGTAGCCAACCAATTAATCCCAGAACTTCGAAGGCGAGGGTATGGAAGAAAGCTAACTTGTTCGGCCTGGGAAGCTAGGATGAAAGGCTCAAATTTGTTGTATCTTCTCCCAGAGTTGACATCCACAACACCAAATTTGTTAAACCGAACACCTCGATTCTCAACGGGATCGAACCACTCACATTTGAAGAGGACACATTTTAGCTTCAATAACCCTGGAAATTCCACTTCAATAATCTCCTGCAAGATCCCGTAAAAGTCTGTTTTGCCTTTCACACATATTCCATAGTTACTTGTTGCCCGATGACTTTCATACTCGTATGTGTGAAAGGTAAAACCTCGTGTGAAGTACATATGTGATGTGGTGACCTTTGCTACTGGACCTTGGACCAATTCGTGAAACCATACAGGATAATATGGATCATCATACTCAACCTACAAAATACATCACCGTTAGAATAGTACCAAAGATTGCTTAATTTTAATCAAATATAATACCTGTGATTTTAACCACTTGACAAAGTGCTTTTCTTTTCTTCCTTCCACTTCAGTTTCAGATATTCCCGGTATTGCTTCTTCAACTTGAGATACAAACATGCTGCAAATTAAACAAATGTATCATATCATATAATTAACAACAATAAATATAATTAACAACAATAAAGATAATTTTACCTTTCAAACGAAGACGTCATTGCATCCCCACAATTCAGCATAATATATGTGTGGGCACTATGCTTGTCCTCTTCACTAGACCACCAGACTTCTTTCAACTTACCACCAAATCGTCCAATTTGACAAAAAATGTCAGGAACACCGTCTATGGCATATGACGAAGGTACTCCACCATCATCATATCTTCTAGGAACGCTTTTCCTTGTACGGACGGTTGGAGCAAAGTAGTAAGACGTGAAGTTAGAAGTTTCTGCTGTCAAACTCCCAGCAATGATCGAACCTTCCACCTTTGCTAAAATTTTCGCTTTCCCCTTCAAATGTTTCATGTACCTCTCATATGGATACATCCATCCGTTGTGAACAGGTCCACGAAGTAATTCTTCGTACGGGAGGTGAACGACTAGATGCTGCATCACATCAAAAAATGATGGAGGAAATATCTTCTCCAGGTTGCACAATATGATGGGAATATTCTCATGAAGTTGTTCGATGACTTCTTCCTTGAACGTACGTGTGCTAAGATCTCTGAAGAATGCTCCAATTGCTGTATGTTGCAAAGATAACCCAATTAATAACATTTTATAAACATATGGAATATACTATTAATTAATATTTACCTGCAAGTGCTTCATGTATATTTGTTGGAAGGAGCTCAGCAAAAGCGAATGGAAGTAGTCGTTGCATAAACACATGACAATCATGACTCTTCATTCCGGAGAACTTTTGATCCTTTTCAACACATCTTGACAGATTTGAAACATAACCATCAGGGAACTTAACTTCTAATGAGACCCAGTTAAACAAAGTTGTTTTCGCTTCTGATGACAACCGGAAGATGGGAACAGGAACGCTGCCATTGCTCTTGATATGTAACTCACTTCTCCAGCAAATAGAAGGTAAGTCCATCCTTGACTTTTTGTTATCTTTTGTCTTTCCTGGGACGTTCAATATTGTATTCATGATGTTGTCAAAAAAGTTCTTCTCTATGTGCATCACACCCAAGTTGTGGCGTAAAAGAAGATCCTTCCAGCAAGGCAGCTCCCAAAATATACTCTTCTTATGCCAATTGTGAGACTCCATACCCTTCAGGCATATTTCCGGAGCGTGCCAGTTTCCTCCACGCCGCACGCTTCCGAGCCATAATAATCAATTTCTGCTAGGGTCAGTTGCCGGTGAGATATGGAGGAGGACTATCTCGACAACTTTTTGTATCTAAACAATGTCTTATTTCTTGATGCGGATGGGAAATGGGAAGAAATCGACGATGACAATCAAACCAACAACTCTTTCGCCATTCTTCGGTTGAAAAGCATCTGTCGATCCACGACAAATTGGACAAGATAATCTTCCATGAGTTGTCCACCCAGACAGCATCCCATAAGCAGGAAAGTCACTAATCGTCCACAGTAGAACTGCTCGCATCGTAAAATTGTTTTTCATGGAACAATCATACGTTCTCACCCCTTCTGACCACAACGATTGTAGCTCTTGTATCAATGGTTGGAGAAAAACATCGTTTAACCGTTTTGGATGCTTCGCCCAGGAATTAATATGGTTAAGAATAAAAATTCTTGTTCCATACACATGTCGGGCGGAGGTTATCTGAGTAAGAATGACTGGCCACAAAGAATATTGTCTCCGGACATTCGAATGGACTAAATCCATCAGTGCTTAACCCAAGATAAACATTCCGAATATTGTTAGCGAAATCTGGGTATACCTTGTTGAAATGTTTCCACGCTCTTGCATCTGATGGATGAGCAATCTCGCCATCCTTCTGTCCATGTTCAGCATGCCACCTCATCGATGCAGCAGTCCTCTCAGATTGATATAATCTTTTTAACCTGTCTTTAATTGGTAGGTACCACATCCTTTGGTACGGTACCCTATTCCTTCCACGTCCTTGAGGTTTGAATCGTGGTTTCTTGCGAATCGACACTCTTCCGTGTTCTCATCGTCCTTCCAGATCATGCGGTTGTCGATGCAAACATCTATCATCTCCGGCAACCCTGACTATAAACCAATTTCTGAATCTCATAATAAGATTCAGCCGACAAATTGTCTTCGGCAAGTACTCTTTCAACAACTCCGCCAAGAATCCATGCAATTCTCGATAAATTATGATCCGCTTTATTATTCATCATCCTAGCTGCTAGAGACAATTTGAGAGACCTTCTCTACAACCAGTGTAGATTGGTTGATTTGCAGCATCTAGCATTTCATAAAACCTTTTTGCATCCAAATTAGGTTCTTCTACATTTTCAGTTTCATGAGCTATTGTTGTAGTTGTTTCTAAAAATGCATCAGTAATCATGTCTTGAATCCTATCATGATCTACCATCTGCTCATTCGATTCGGTTCTTCATTATTACCGGATCCTCAAAATGATTATTACTACTACTAGCTTCATTTCCACCATAACCCTCTCCATGTTGATACCAAATATAGTAATGCGGTGTGAATCCTCTATTTACTAAGTGCTTCCATACAGTTTCACTAAGTGCAAATTTTGAATTTTTGCATTTCTGACAAGGGCAGAACATCTTACCGCTTTCCTGTGTGAGCGGTGTAGAGCCTGCCTGCTGCATGAATGTCTCTAGCCTCCTCAGAAAGGTCTCCGTCACTCTACCGGCGGAATCTTTATGTGAATACATCCAACTCCGTATCTCGTAGATATTGTATCCATCATCCTTTTTTTTTTTGAAGTTGTGTGTTTTCAGTTTTTTTTTTCTTAGATTTGTTGGTGTGTTTTTAGCATTGAGAAATGACATTTATATAGAAGATGTTCGAGTTTGGTAGGTAAAGGTATAACAAGTATTTTACAACGAAATGTTTTACTACGGATTTACAACTCTTTTATATGGAGTGTACATCAACTTTACAACGAATTCAGTTAGGTATAAATCACACTAAATACACGTTTGGACCAAGTATAACTGTAACAAGGTTCGTCGTAAAGTAGTTGTAAAATTACAACTGCTTTACGAGGAATGGTAATTAACAGATTTCGTTGTAAAGTGGTTGTAAAGTTACAACGCTTTTACGTGGTAGATAATATTCCTCGTAAAGCCGTTGTAACTTTACAACTACTTTACGACGAAACGTGTTCGATGTATTATTACTTCTGCTTTACGACGAAACAACATTTCGTCGTAAAGTTCTCGTAATGGACTCGTAATTTTACGAGGAAATAATTTCGTCGTAACTTTTCGTTGTAAAGCCCGCGTTTTCTTGTAGTGGATTTGCAGTAAGTAATTTCATAAATATATCATCACTGATGTGATTTGGTAGATTGCAGGGCAAAAGAATCTTATGATTTTCAACCAGTCTGAATGTTTCTTTGAAGGTCTCTTAAACGCTGATGCTAATAACTCTTACGTTTGTTGTGTCTGAATTTATTTGAAGTACTAATATTCATGGCATACTTTTTGACCTACCCAGTTTTTGTTGATTGACTGATAGAGAGGTTGAAGCTTCTCTGCGGCGAGGAGAAGGACCTACACTCTGTCACCACCAAGCGGTTATGGGAGGAAGGATCGAAGCCCAAGCCCTGAATGAGGTTGATATTGAGGTCGTACCAGGAACCTCCTGACATGGTGGCAGGTTTCTATTTGACGTATCTTTAATTCCCTTCAGCCATTTTCATCAGGCATAGTTAAGCTAGCTTGAGGTCTCTTAAATGTAGAAATATTTTCAGACAGTTAATTTATGTCCCAGACTCCTCTTGATATGTTTGGTTTGATGACTGTTTGTTTTATGATAAATCTGAGAGAAAGATATGAGATGGGATTTCTTTTTGGTCATCTAAATTATTGAAGTTCAAACGGATGATTTTACCGCAGCTGAAAAAATGAAACAAGGCGGAATAACAATATATGCCCAGAAACAAGATTTCAGCTTTTCTGATTGTAGTATAGCTGACTATAATTCCAGTATGTTTACATGTTCTGGCATTTAGCGAATTTTGTTTCTCCGTGTAGACTCCTTTGTTTCACGAAAGAAGATTCCAGGAGGTCATTTGGGTAGCTCAATCAGACATTTGAATAACAGTTTTCACTAAATTTATAAGCTATGTACATTTGTTTCATTGTGCATGATACAGCTAATGACCACATTGTAAACTCTACTTTTATCAGACAGTAACGTACAATTTACTGGCTCCACTCCTAAGACTCCATTAACCCTGGCTACATAGCACCAAGTAACAACACCGACAATGGATAGTAATATAAAAGCACAAAATAACGCCAGCTATGAATACGATAAAATAACAACACCTATGAACGCATAATAAAATTTAAAATTACACAACTAAATCAGTAACTACATGCAGTTACTGGCTCCACTCCTAAGACTCCATTAACCCTGGCTACATAGCACCAAGTAACAACACCGACAATGGATAGTAATATAAAAGCACAAAATAACGCCAGCTATGAATACAATAAAATAACAACACCTATGAACGCATAATAAAATTTAAAATTACACAACTAAATCAGTAACTACATGCAGTAGATTAACTACACTGAAAGGTATATATGTCACCGGGAGTCCAAAGAAATATTACAACGGAAAAAATCAACATATTAGCAACGGGTGGTGCAAAAATGCCTACTATATTAACACAACTCTGGTGATGCCAACTATTACATCTCCGTCACTGCATATGCAAATCTGAGAAGCCAAGAAGAACATTGAATAAACAAAAGGAATTGTTAACCTGAAAGCCAGTTTTTACTTAATCATTATATTTGGCCAAAAAACTATACCAAATTCTAATTTTTGGTCGACCTATTTCAGACTTTTTTGTTTACTACAAATCTTTTTTAACAAAATCCAGTAAAAAATATAAAAATAAATAATTTTAACTATATAATTTTAAAAATTTCTAGAGTTATTTTTTTTAAAGACAGTTTATTACAATTTCATATTTTTGAAATTAATTTTGTGTAAATAAAAAATAATTTAATTTATTGTTCGTATAAATGGATAAATTTTTAAATCTGAATTTTATGCATTTTTCTTACATTATTTGATTTATATACTAACAATTACCTAAGTAAACACTAATCAACTCATAAACCTCAGCTTTTGAACACGCTAATAACGCCAATGATCGATCATTACGAAGATAAGATATAAAAATATCAACATATGAATTTGCCGATCATTTTTATATCAACCTAATCAAGCCGCGTGAGTTCCAATGTTCCATTAATTACCATTATAGATAACACGGAAAAACAAAAATTAAAGAAAAAACAAACGACAAAATCATGTACACAAAACTACACGACACATCAACAATGTACCCGGCCCCGCGCTTGCGCGGGGCTATGCTCCTAATATATATCAAATATAGCTAGTTAGGTCTATACTAGGGTTTCTTTTTGGAGATTGAATCATGAAGTCAAAACTTCTAATCTTGGTGCTCAATTAAATGCTTAGTGTTATAAGGGAGGGTCGTAGACAATCATATGTGGCTGCTGGTTATCTTCTTCGACTTAAAGATCTTTTTGAATTTGAATGTTACACTACTGGTTTGTAATGTTGGGATGGGGCTCTGAGTGACTGTACTTTATCATCTGCTTTTGTAAACTCTGTAATTATTAGATATCAATACAAGTATTGTTCAGTGAACCAAAAAATATTTGGTTAGGTCCACATTTCTTGTGTTACATCAAATGCATCTATGCTATAATTTTTTTAAGGAATGAACAAATAATTAAATTTGCAACTAAATCTTTGTGCTAAACCAAGCTTGTAGACCCTCTTGAGTAGACTTATTTCTTGTTGCCGGCAGAGAAGAGAGCCTATTCTTTACTAATCTGTCTACATGTTTAATGAGAGCCTCTGCATCACTTGGGTTCTCACCATGTTTTCACAGATTTCGTTCCCTCCAAATACTATGAGCTGCTGCTTGCAGCGTGTATCTGAAGAGAAACAGTTCACTCTTAAAGATAAATGCGCTAGTGATCAGTGGTGGAACCAGAAACAATTTAGATCGGAGTAAAAAAAATTAGCATAACTACTAAACTATATAAAAAACTATAGTCTACGACTTTCATAATTTGAAGTTTTTATACTACAGTTTCATTAACATCTTTAAATATTTGTTTCGATAAAAAACAATAGAAAATAAGTATTCCAACCAATTACCATATTGATCAAATTAAGAATGATTAAGCCGTTTTGATGTATTTTTTATGAGTCTTGCCCTAAAATTACAATATATTTTTTCCCCAAGATCATCTAGATAAATTGGTCTATTTATCTAATTAATAAAAAAAATTAGCCCATTTCTAAATATGAAACTAACTGTTAAAAATATTCAGATTATAAACATAAAACCTAAATATTTTTTTGAATTTGAATCAATGAATCATAATCATCATCTTTAGTTTGATAAATAAATAATCAAAACACCAAATTATAAGAACCCAACTTGAAATTAATCCAAAAAATGTTTCTGGAACACAAGCTCTCAAGTTTGTCGAAGAAGAGTAGTTTGCTTATTAATTTATTTTTAATGTTCCTGATATAAATTATATACTATTAGGCCTAATATAATTTGGGATTAAAACTAATATGTAACTAAGTTTAAGATAAAAATGTATTATTGATTTCCTGGTTTTTTGCAATAGTAAAATTGAGATAAAAATTAATATAAATTCAATTTTAACAAATAAATTATATAAATGTATTAGTTATATAATTTTGTCTTCAAGTTTTAATGTTCTAATTATTTTTGTGGGGATCTATTTTTTTACTGGGGTCAAATTTAGTTTTCTATTGTGTTCAGTACATTTTAATTTAAAATAAATACACATATATTTTAAAAAGTAGTGGGGTCAGGTGACCCCACTCCTCCTTCATTACCTCCACCCCTGCTAGTGATCAATCCCATAATATCACTCCAAATTGAAGAAAACTTGTTTCTCAAAATCTCCTCAGCTAGTTTCTCCCAAACGGCTGATGAGTAGGGGCACCCAGGGCAATAGAGAGTGTGGCATGTGCCCCACCCAAATTTGTTTTGTTCATTAACAATTAGTGTTTAGTTTATTTGAGTACATCTATACTAAGCTTTTAGTTATAAGAAAATGGTAATATGCCCCATACCGAAAACCATCTTGGATCCGCCCGTGAGTTCAGTACTTGATTTGCATAGGATACATAAGGGATCAGCATTGACGTGCCATTGCTGCATTCTACAGTTGGTATAGCCTTTGCTGCATCACATCCCGGAGGTGAAAAGAGTATTTAAAGGTGGCATTTGAATTTCCTTTATTTTTCGAAAGCCCTTTCTCAAAAAAAAAATTCCTATAATTTTGTTCCGCGCACTGAGAACATGGCAGCAAACAAGGGCGGACCCATTCAAAGAGATCTGGGTTCAATTGACACCAGTTAAATAATATAAATAACATTTATAAGCCATGTTCAGTAATAAATTATGGTAGAGTTGGTCTTGAAAACACATCAATGAACCCACATATTATGGTTCGATTCACCTTTATGACTCTTATATTGAGATTTTTTTTTGTACTGACCCCAGTTAATTCCTGGGCTGGGTCCGCCCCTGGCAGCAAATGCCCTTGGTAAGAGTGCTTTGATTGACTGTGACATACTGCTGTGCAAACGCTTTGATTTAATTTAATGTATTTGTTGTTAAAAATAAATCTTCCAAAAAAGGTGCATCTCATGCACGCACTTTCTTTTCAGGTTGCCTCTAAGTTAATCTATACTATTAAAAGAGAAGGAGTTTTAAAAAATCTAGTTACAAAAAGTTGTTGGACCTATTCATTAGAATTTATTTAGACTCAATATTTAATCTCTAAACATAGCATATCCTAAATATTATAAGGGAATAGTTATAATTGCAAACAAATCATTTGGGCCCATTCTCTTTCATTTTAGGAAAGATAAGTTAGTTGCAATATTTACACAACTATATTTATAAACAAAATCTTCTAAGATTGCCCAGAAAAAATGAATCATTTAATAAATATACCTTCTGCAATTCACGTTTAATTTAATATTTTACTCAACCATCGCATTGCAGTATATTATTATTTCAAGTCTTAAAGCCATAAATAACATCATAACATAATTATTAATAAGATCATGTTCAGTGATATTTTATACAAAAATAACCATTTAAATACAATCCAAAACAAATATATTTTTAAAAAATATTTTATATCCCAACGTCCTGATTGTTATGATGTAATATTATACACTATATCTTATACTGAGTAATGGATCTATAGTATTTAGAAATTAATTATCAAAATAAATTAACATATATCATACAACATATTATACCATGTCATCTTACATATATAGCTATAAATACTTACAAAATCAAATTTGATTAAAAAAACAGAGCAAAGAATATGTTTAAAACTAAATTATATATCATGTTAAATTAATTTTTATAAAAATAATTTATGATATAAATTTGTTATCTAAGATACTTTAAATTTTTAATAACCATACAAATCTATACTATCAAATTAGCAAAAAATCTACCAAGTACATTTTACGTTATGCTAATTTAACAAATATGATTCTTATAAAATATAAGAAAAAAAAAGAGTAGGCATGGGAATTTGAGTCCTCGGATCGGGTACGGATCGATTTCTTGCGGGTCCGGATCTTTCGGATCCTAGACATTTGGATCCAAGTTAGTATTTAAAATTTTTGGTTTAGATTCGGATCGGTTCTTTTTGGTTACGAGTCGGTTCAGGTATATAATTTAAATATATGTTAAATACCTGTAAGTTTTGAGTATATAACAGGTCCGGATCGGTTCAAGTATTTAAAACCCAAAAAGACTAGAAATATCCGAAAACTCTCAGAATATATAAAATACGAAAAAATACTCAAAAACCAAATAAATACCCAAAAAGTATTCAAATTCCAAGAACCTCAAATTTTACAAATATGACTTGAGAAACCAAAATACCTAAAACTTTATCCGAATACCTGAAATATATTTTTAAAATTTTGATATTGTACCTGAAACCCAAAACAATAACCAAAAACTCATACACGAAACTTCAAAAAGAAACTATTTGCAATACCAAAAACTTATCAAAAATAACTAAATATAAAATTCAAGTATTTTGGATACACGATCCGGTTTCAGGTAAACCCGGGCTCAACAGAGACCTGGGGTCCAAAAAATTTACCCAATAGGTAATTTATTCTAGATCCAGACCCGATCTGAACCTGCATTTTGAGTGATTCGGTTTTTTAGGTCCTGGTAAAATGTATGTGCCTACAAAGAATTACATAAGAGTGTACATACAAATTTCAAATAAACGAATTCAAAAGTTCTAAAATTTTAAGCAAATTCCTTATACAGTATAATATAACTTTAAAACATAATATATAATTTTTTATAATTTTAAAAATTTATACAGTTATACTTTGAACAATTTTTAAGACTTGAAGTACTAATATTATATGATCAGTTGTATTAATTGTAAATATAAAATGTTTATTATCTCTCTCTCACACACATATATATGATACTTTGAAATATACAGAAATAAACAAATTTTTATCCTTTCTTTTAACCCCACAAATTTTTATCTAAAAATAATTTTTAGATGTATAGCCGAATAATATTCGTATCTTGCATCTGCACGCGGCATTCAAATACAAAAGTGAATTCTTAACTAAAGTCTAGACAGACTAGACTGGCTTAAAAGGCTTTTAGTCATAACAGAGTAACTTTTATAATGGCACTGTAAACACATTACAAAATCAGTACAGTGACTTTAACCAATTGGCCCAGCCCAGCTCAGCCTAACCTAGCCCAGTATTCTGTCAATCTATTAAAACGAACAACAAGTAACTAAACAAATTATTCTTGAAATGAATGCCACAGATGCCCCCTTTTTTTTAATATCGTCAACAACGATGTCAGTTGCTTTTATTCAACGCATTTTGTTAGACCACTAATTTCTTTAGCGTAATGCTTTTCATCTGCTTTCAAGTATTTTTATTACAATAATAATATATCCCAAAAATACCAAGGTTTATGCGTGAATAGAAAAAGTGACATTCTCCAAATAGTATTATAAGACTCGAAATCTTCGTTATGGTTTGGTTATATAACTAATGAAAACAAATGATGCAAGATAAGATGAGCATAAGGATATACGTCTGTGTAGGGGTGGGCAAAATATCCGTAAAATTTGATTCGATCCGTTATTCGTTTCGATTCGATCCGAAAAATCCGAATATCCGTAACTTTACAAATCGAAGCAAATACTAAAATTTAATATCCGTCAAATAAGGAGCAAATCACAAATACTCATTTTTTAGAAACGGATATCCGATCTGATCCGTAATCTACATATGCATATACATGTATATATAAAATTATATATATAATTTTATATCTCTATATATATTTTTAGTTATTTTATCCACTAAATTAATAATTTGGTCATTAAATTTTTTAAAATATATAGTTTTTAAATATTTTGTAATGAAAATATTATTCTTTTATACTAAAAATTTCTTTAAAAAAATATTTTTCAAAAAATGAATTTTTTATTAATTTTTACAGGATCGACGGATCGGATCGGATATCCGGTAAAATATACTGATTTTTCCGGATATCCGTAACACCGAATATCCGGAAAATCACGGATCAGATAGAATCAAAAAATCGAATATTCGTACGGGACGGATCGGATCACGGATATCCTAAGAATTCTGGATATCCGCTCCGTGCCCATCCCTACGTCTGTGACAGTATATATTTATATACAATACCACTTCTTTATTTATTACTGAATATTATTTTTTTTTTTCGACAATAGGATACATATCTGGATTCGGAATGATAATACTGACACAAACTGCTATATTATATGTCATGGTCTGCTAACTATTATATTTCTTGACTACAATACATCATAATATTTAAAACAAACTACACGTAGAATTATAATATAACATGTAATACGGCGTAAATACATAAAATCCAAATTTTGAATGTTTGTCTTTTTTGTCACTGGTGAATGTTTATCTAGAAATTGTGTTTATATTTTTTCTTAAATCTGAATCTATTATTTGCAATTGTAAAATTTGGGATTTTGGCTCAGGGTAGCCGAAGACGCTTCTAATATTCTCTCTGTTTCTAACAGAGTTCATTTTAATATTTTTTCTTGTTATAAAAGAGTGTCGTTTTAATTAATTATAAATGCATTGATTTTATAAAATTTTAGTTATCTTAAATATTATTGGTTGAATATTTGTAATTAATAAGAATTTAAAAGCTTTTCATTTATTTTCTTAATTTGTGTAAAACATAACAAAATACTCCCTCTGTTTTATAATAAGTGTCATTAAAATTATATAAAAATATCACTTTATAATTCCAATGCAAATTATACTTACTTTCAGCTGAAAATTAATTGTAAATTAAATTGATTTTATAAATAATTTTATTTATCTGAAATACTATTGGTCAAAGAGGTGTAATTAATAACAATTTATATATATTTCAGTCACTTTCTTAATATATATGAAAAATGTCAAAATGACACTTATTAAAAAACAGAGGAAGTAACACTTTTTACGAAACGATGTGAGTAATTAAGATAACTTTGTTTTTCTTAATACTATTGCTTGTTGAAATAATTGAACTAAACCTAAAGAGAAAATTTATTGAAAACTGGCATCGTTTGACCAAGATTAACTTTATATCATGACCTAAAGGTATATCTCAAAAGACACTTTAATAACATCCACATGGACCAAGTTGCAAATTCCAAGTCATGTTTAGACTTTATATTAGTCGTAATCAATTATATACTAATTAAAGTTATATACTAATTGTCATTATATTTTGGAAAAAAGAAATCAAAGACAAATTTGACTAAAAAGTAAAACAGTTGTTAAGTAAGAGTATAAGATTTGAGTATTTAACTCACCCCCACCCTTCAACTCTAGTCCATACTTCTGAGTTTTTCTTGGGTTCACCAATTAATTATTTTTTATATTTTATATTCCATATTTTTATTTAAAAAATAATAATAATAAGAATTTTTCAAGTTATATTATATTTTTAAATTAAAAAATAATAAAATAAAAATAATAGTAGCTGCCAAAAATAAATTAATCTTTTTAACACCGTCAACAAAACACTAAACCATAAATCCTAAACACTAAATTCTAAACCATTGGATAAACCTTGAATCCTTGAATAAATCTTAAACCCAAAATCATGAATATTAAACAATAAATCTTAAAAATATTTAACCCGTAATCCTAAATTATAAACTCTTGGATAAATCTCAAACTCACCCAAGGGTTTAGGATTTAGGATTAAGGGTTAAGTGTTTTTAAGTATAGTGTATAGCGTTTATGATTTAGGGTTTAAGATTTATTCAAGGGTTCAGGGTTTACCGAAGAGTTTAGGGTTTAGGATTTAGTGTCTAGGATTTAGGGTTTAGTGTTTTGCTGATGGTATTAAAAAGTTTAGGATTTAGTATTTACGATTTAGAGTTTATAATTTAGAATTTAGTGTTTTGGATTTAGAATTTAGTGGTTTGCTGACGACTTTAAGATGTTTTTTCTTAAATTTTTTTTTTTGGAAATTACTACTATTTTTTATTTACTTTTACCTTTTCATTTTTAGAACATAATATAACTTAACAAAAATTTTTATTTTGTTTTTCTTTTAAGAGATATTGAATATAAAATATAAAATATTATTCGTTGGTGAACATACAAATAATACATAACTCTATACTTAAATATAGAGTTTTCTAGACTTAAAATACATAATAATTATATAAAGCCTTTTCTAAAAAAAAAATACATGACTATTTTCTTTTGATACAGTATCACACAGCAAAATATAGAATTGACATAAACAAATTTCCGTCATTTAGAACATACGCAACAACTGTTTTTTAGTGTCAACCTCAACTATAAAATCCATGATTCAAAAAATTGGTCTAGATAATTCTTAGGCGTCCGCTTAAATGACAACTGAGGTTTAACCAAAATGATTGTTTTAAAAAGGTTGATATATATGACCTAAATCATTTAAAAACTTTCTAGATCAATTAAAATTGTTTTAAATTGATTTATTTTATTATGAAAATGACAATACAAATCCACAAATTTGTCTAATTCCTTTTATTTTGTATAATTTTGATAATTCGCTAAAATAATTATATAATTAAACTTAAAATATTTTGTATAAATATAGTATATATTTAAGGGCTGATCATCGAGAATCCCAACTCTACCGGGTTTAGTTCTCGATTTTACTACGGATTTTATTTTGCGGCAAGTGTATATTGCAATTCTGATGCGTTTTTACTAGTTAGCTGTTCCACTTGTAGTCAGTTCGTTCTTTTAGCTAGCTTTAAATCTATGTTTAGATTATTTCAATTTCTTTGCTTCTTGGTTACTATGTTATTCTGTAAACAAACTTAAAATTTTGGTAATAAATCTTAATATTTTACCAAAAAAACAATCTAACTTGACTAGAAGGAAGACGAAAGCTGGTAAATTATCAGAAGATTAGTCATAAAACCGTAACAATCGATTAAGTTCGCCGATATACATGACATCGTCTAAAAAGGTTTCTATTATTTTCTATCAAAGGTTTTTATTATTCTGTGTGCAAGTAACATATATAAATTTATGCGTTGGCATCTAGCTAGAGCCATCAACACCTCCTTAAATAAAGCATCTCCATCCTCATTATAGCAACCATCTCCATCTCAATCCTATTTCGGAACCGAGCACGCATCTAAATATTTTACAACCATACTTTTGATATCTAAGCTTGGATGTCACTAGCACATATCATAGTACTTACCTCTCCGAATTCTGAAAGGCGGACAATAGCTAGGTTAAGGAAATTTTGCTAGTCGATACTTTTATTTCTTCTTTTTTTTATCACAGCTTTTACTTTAATTTCTTTGACTTAAATGATAGTTTAGTTCTTAAGGTCGAAAAGAGGTACATCATACTAAAAGTACGAACCCCAATTTTTATGTTTTCCAAAATCATCTAAAATTAAATTTACTATGACTCTTAATTCATCAAGTTGAAAAAATATTTAAACCCAAAATTTTATTAAAAATGTGGATTCCTCATAAATAGCAGGAATTACCAAAATTTAGTTTTTGTTTTGTCTTTTTTGAAACTACAAAAATTTAGTTAGACCAACCAATTTTAGTGTTATTTGAGTGCTTACCAACCTTGAGTTCGAATCAAAGGTGTTACATCTGGGACGTGATAGACTCACCACAGATAGTACCAAAGGTTGGTACCTACCAATACTATAAATCAAAAGACCGCAGCTTTATGATTATAAAACAAGATTTTGGTCAACAAGTGACGCTGTTTAAATATGAAATTGTTGTATATGTAGTACTTGATATACTAAAATTGAGTCGTATCTACTATCAAGTTAACAGTAGTAGCTATAATATTTATGATTCAATTATGGAGGATCAGTTTACACTTTATCTTCATGGATTCAATATCAAACTAAAACAATGACAGATTTTAAACTAAAAAATCGTAACAAACAAGTACTAGGTTTGGTTTGAGGTTTTCAGATTATGAAGAAACCAGCTTAAGATGCAAAAAACGGGTGTTAAACAATTATGATCCAAACATTTATTCAAGTTCAATCAAGGTACGAGTCTAAAACTCGGAACATGCATATAGACCAACCAATTCTCGTGGTGTTTCGCCTTTTTCAATCGATTTCAGCACCTAAACTATTGTTTGGATTGAGACTCGATGACAAACATAAGCGATCAGATCCAATTAGTTCACAAAACACCCTAACTTCTACTTTCGATAGTTAGAGATGAAATTCTCATTCATGCTATGTCTAGTAACCTATTACACTTTTAATGCATAAATTAAACCTGAGTTCATACACTAAGAGATCAGTTCAGTGCAAGCCATAAATGCAACAATGAATGAAAACAATCGATTTATAACTTATTTATGTTTGGCTCACAGATCTAACATCCTAACACCCTAGACTAAAAAGGCTGTCTAAGCCATAACACAAAAAAACACAGGAAATTTGAATGAAGAAAACATAGAATACGATTGCAATAAAATAAGAATTAAGGTTTATGGATTCTTTCTCTAATTCGAGAGAGAGATAGATCCTTCTTCCTTACTAGGTAGCAAATCGCAAGACGAAATCTCTAGAATCTGGTTTTCTGAATAAAAACTAGTGTAACTATGAAAAATATAAGAAAAAAGAATATATAGACCGGTCGTTGGCGGCTGAGAGAGAGAGTTGGAATCATTAAGGTAAATCTGGAAATATCTTGAAAACTTCCTAAAAATTCGCCAAAGCGGCTGTTCCAATTGAAATTGGCTGCTCCATAAAAGAACAGTTGTTTCGTCAGGAATCCTCCAAGTTTAAGGTTTTTCTGCATACGTCCCTCCAAGAGCTTCCAAACCTATTTCGGACATGTAATAACTCGAAAAAGACTATAAAGATTCAATAAAGATTTGAAAGCAATTCAGAAAACTTATATACAATGTGTCAAAAGTTGGGTGGGCGTTCGGGTACCCATTCGGGTTCGGTTCGGGTCTATTCGGATTTCGAGTTTTCGGGGTCAAAGATTTCAGCCCCATTCTGGTATTTCTAAATTTCGGTTTGGGTTTGGTTCGGATCTTTGCGGGTTCAGTTCGGGTTCGGATAACCCATTTAAATTATTTTTAAAATTTAAAATTCATTATATACTTTAAATTTCTCAAAATCTATAAATAAAATAATATATTACAAATAAATTTAAATAACATATGTCAAAGTACCTAAACTTAAAATATAAATTAGTTTGATTTGAACATATGAATAGAGAATCAGTAGATTGTTTAAGTATTTTTGGTGTTTTGAGTATACTTTAGCTATTTTAGACATTTACTTTTGACTATTTGTATATATTTTCAAGTATTTTGGAAAATTTAAAAGTATCTTATATATTTTGGATATTTTTAATATACATTAAATCTAAAAATAGTTAATATATTTAGATATATAAATCTATTTCGGATACATTCGGGTACCCGAAATACTTCGGTTCGGGTCGGATTCGGTTTCGGTTCTAAAAATACCAAAATTTTGAACCCATTCAGATATTTAATGAATTTCGGTTCGGGTTTTGTACTACTTTTTCGGATCGGATTCGGTTCGGTTTTTCAGATCCTGATTTTTTGCCCAGCCCTAGTCAAAACACAATATATCAGTACTATGATAGAAGAAAAAAAATATAGGTCCGGAATCAGAACTCGTGTAACATCAACAAAAAAAGTGAAAAATATCTAATATTCCAATTTTGGCAAATCAGAATCTCATGCCTAATTAAAAAGATTAAGGAAAAAGAGACATGTCATACATTAGGTAAAAGGAATAAAAACATAATCAGACATATAAACATTGATTTGACCTTTACAGATATAAAGCTATGATATAGGGAAAATAATAAACATATATGTAACCAGTCGTTTGAGTAGTCTTGCATTATTTATTCTGTCACTAGAGTGCATGCGAGTAAACTATTCCATATCTGTTTGGTTATGTTTACGTAAATGAGAATGGAGCAAAAACATTTATATGTACAACAACGTTTCTGGACAAATTCAAATACGAGCAAGAATGTCGTTACTCATATAAAAAGTTACAACTTACAACCAAATTTAGCCAAAAACCTGCTATTAAATTATTTTAATTAATTTTATATTGATTTTCAGATATACAAGTTTTTAATACTAAAAATTTTCAGATCCAAATCACATCGTATAATATTAGTTTCAGCTCATCGTTCATTCTCGAACCAGAGTCATCTAACACAATGGCCAAAAACAAAAAAAAAATATATATATTATTTCTCTTTAAAAATGTCCAACAATTGGTAATATTTACGACTTGCTAAGTTGGATGTATATGCACAAAGATTATGACGAAGAAATTTCTGAACGCTTTAGAGATATCCATTTACCAGGCGAGTAATACACCAATCACGGATAAAACCAGTTAGATGTTTTGTCTTTATCAAAAGTATAAGAATACAAAATTTGCTCACAGTGAAATTGCATAGACCCATTTAGTATATAGAGGATTTACATCACAATAATATATTTGTTTCAACATGGAAAGTCTATGGTGGGAATGAATCTAGTAATATTAATAGTAATTTTCAGAATGTAACTGATAGTAGTGAAGAACCTATTCATTTTAAAAATGAAAATAGTAATCATGAAGAGAAGAAAATGATAGATAACGATAGAGTTCATGACATGGTTACAAATTCACTTATAGAACTATTTCATCAGCAGCTTATAAAGCTGGTAATGTTGAAAAAACTAACTTGAATGCAAAATGTTTTATAAAATGTTAGATGTTGTGTCAGTCAATCTACCACAGAATTGCATGAATGTATGGACTGAGTTGTTGATCTCACTCAGATTACTCTAAGGAGTGAATTATACTCACAAATAAGAGATTCAGTGTAGTACTTAGGCATCGAATCCACAGAGAGCTAGGGAACACAAAAGATCTAATCAGAATGATTAAGCTAGGTTGATTATGATTAAACTTAAATAGCAGGTTTTGAGCAAGGTAGTTGCTCGGATGGTTTGATTGAGGTTTTGACACTTAATAGGAAATAGCTAGACTTAGGGTTTCTATTCAGGTAATCAGGATTATAATGCTATAGATGTCTAACAGTTGTGTGCATGCTATTATAGAGCTCAACTTATAAGAACAAATTGATCAGCTTCTGCTTGTCTAGATTTGTCTATTGACTAAATATAATGATCTCAACAATCGGTTTGATCAATTAGAAAGTGTCGATCGATGATTCTAGAGAAATATCAATCGATACATCTTTTGCACCATCGATCGATTATTCTATAGGAATATCTATCGACGTGCTCTAGCAAACTTTGCACACGGGTTGGATAACTACTCACTAAGGTTTCCTAGATCAGCTTCTGCCTTTCTCTAGCAATCCTAGCTCAAATAGGATAGATTCAGGATGAGTCCAAGCAGTAACTTGTACCTACAAATCCTAGGTCAAGGTTCTAGTTAGCTATCTAGAGCACAAACATTAAGAACATCCTATTGATGAATATCACAACTTAACAATCTATAGTTGGGGCTAATCCCTTATAACCTATTTAAACTTTAAACCTAACAGTGAAACTACTCAGACATAGCTAAGCAATTCATAACAACAAGGTATAAAGAAAATTGCATAGATAAATAAATAGATAATAATGGATTTCCAATCACAAATCTCTTTGGATCTTCTCTCCAACTCTACTAAAAATTCCTAGAAAATCTTTTGCTGTGTAAAACAAGAGAATAAAAAAACACCCTTTGCCTTAAACACTTTGGCAAACTATATATATTAGGTTAAAAACTCATCAGGGATAATCTTGTAATTTGGTGAAGTCTTGGGCTTTAAGTCGGCTGGAACCAATTTGGCTTCTACGCGCTTTGCTGTCGATCGATGGCACAAGATGTGCATCGATCGGTTATTAACTGTAATCGTAGACAACTTCGCTGTCGATCGATGGCATAGAGTGTACATCGATTGATTATTGGCTCTGAATGTTGACCTCTGGTCTGGTTCGATGGTTAGCTCGGGTGAAAATTTTTTTATGCCCTAAAATGCTCCAAAATCATCACTTTATTGCAAAACACTACAGAACCTGAAAACATACTAAATAGACTCCAAAATATAATAGTTATATCTTAAAACATTTATATACCATGGGTGAAAATGGGTAAATTCCATAGTATATCAACTCCCTCAAACTTGCCCTTTTGCTTGTCCTCAGGCAAAACAAGAGTAGTCCTGTGAAAGATGTTTGAAAACAGCAGGGACTCACACAATCTTTAAACCTAGAATCATCACCTCTACAATGTTGCAAGCCATATCAAATATCTCCTATCTTTAAAAGTACTTTATATACCATATCCTAGCTTAGCAACCAAATTCATCTAGCCATCAACTTAGAAAATCCTGTCTGATTAACCCCTCTACTAATCTCATTTCTTGCATAAAATAAATGTGTAGGCTTTACCTTGGGAGTATTGATCAAAGGACACATGGATTCTTACTCAAATAAGTATCTGGACTAACAGGTGGCTTTCTGTGATCCCCTTTCTTCCCTCTTTCTCTCTTTTCTAAATCTTTTATTTTCTCTTATTTTTACTTAAACGCCAATGAACAATTTTGTTCATCTTATTGATTCTTTTTTTTTTTACAAAGTGTAGACGAATAATGGGGTCACATGTAATTTACCTATCCCTCGCTTCCAACAATGTGTGATCATTTCTTTCTGAATTAGAATACTGGGATCATAGGAGATACTCCTACCCCTCTGCATCTTCCAAGAAATCATCTCAATCTTTTAATTTTAAAGATGCTTGAAGAGAGAGAGAAAAGAATAAGAAACACATGCTTTTACCATCCAGACTTGCACGAGGAACACGGTCCAATGTATACCAAGCCCGAAGACAAGCAGTAAAGTCAAATTAGGTTGGAGGTCAGCTTTGGTTCTTTCAAACATTCTCAGAAAGTGTGGTCATAGTTGACAGGTGATCCACTTTAGTATCTCTAGTACATTCTACAGTAAAAAAATCTAAGAATGGTGCTAGAGAGTGGTAAGATACCAAGTAAAGATTGAAAAAGTTCATTATCCCCTTCTTGACTCAATAAAAACTTTTGAAAACATTTAGTAAGACTTAAAAAGAGTAAAATAATATCAGTAAACTTCCCCTAGACTTAAATTATACACTGTCCTCAGTGTATATCTAGTCGGAGTTATGAGAGTAACATAAATCATAAGTACTCAATTGAAAAAGTTGGAACGATAAACCTGACCAAAGTCTATGTCGATCGATGGCCTGAAGTGTCCGTCGACCATTGATTCTGTTGCAGTGTCAATCGATGTCGACCTAGTTTCGTCGGTCGATATTCTTGGTAATCGTCTACTCAGATCTTTTTTTGACCTGCAATAAAAGTTAAAAGAACAAAAATTAGTAACTATAAAGAATAAAACTAAGTAGAATTTACCTAATAGTGGGTTGCCTCCCACTCAGTGCTTTGTTATAGTCATTTAGCTTGATTTTGGAGGTGTTTGGGCTAGTAATGGTGAGAACATATACTTGATTATTGCCATGTACCAATTAATTTCAGCATTGCTTCATCTCTTCTTTGCCACTTGTCTTTCATTGTTGCAGTAGTATTCTCTATCTTCTGCAACCTTTCTCCAAGACACTCAATGTTGAACTGATGCCTCACAAGTTTGGCGTATGTGTGGTCTGAGATATCCTCTCCATGGTTGATTGTACCAGACATATATCCTGATGTCACCTTTGTTACTAGCTCTCCTCGGTATGTTGCTGAGTCGTCGTCGATCGATTTTCATCTGCGCTTGTCTGTCGATATTTTTTTGCGCCTGTCGATCGATGTTGATGCATCTGGGCGACTCGCAATGCTTCTATGAATCTCAACTATTTCCTTCGGCATTGCTTCTGTTTGTGAAGTCAAAGAACTGATGTTGATGTCGAGTGGGAAATAGATGTCATCACATCTCCTGTCAAGTCTGTCCTCTGTTGCTCCCAGAGTGCCGTTGATCTCTTCTACTAACTGATCAATCTCCGCTGTGTTGTAGGTAGCTGGCTCAGACTTGGTTGTGTTCGATGGTGGATGCTTGTCGTTGATCGGTGGTTGGATGTTGCCGTCGATAGATGCTGGTTTTGTTGCTTCGGCCGCATGTTGTGTCTCCATCCTGGTTATGTCTTTCTTCATCTCTTCCATGAATATACTCAACTAACTGATGCTGTCATTCAGTGGATAGTAGACACCATCAAGCTTCATCTTTGAAATCATCTTCTATTCTTCCTTGAGCTCCACATATTCCATATATCATCTCATTAATCTCATCTTTGGTGTAGATCTCTGGCACTGGCCTGGTCTGTGTGAATGATTTGGCGTGTTCTGGAAGACATATGTAAGAGTGCTCATCCATTGAGCTCTTCTCAGCAGATTTCTGATGTCATCTTTTGATACATTGATGATGTTGCCATCTACTTCTCGTGCATATCCATACTCATCTCTGTAGACGCCATACTCATCTTTCTGTTCCAATTGGATTCTCTGTATGCCATAACGGTTGTAAGCTCTCCGTCCAAACTCGGGATGTCTGTCGATCGATGGTGGTACTGTTTTGTCGATCGGCGGTCGAGTATGTGGTCGACGTTTTGGCTCGAATCCATCGTCTACTCCACCAGTTGTATCATTGAACTCGTTTGTAACCCCTGCTCGTATTTTGTACTGTTGCGTCGTTGTATGAAGGGGTTGTCTGGTCCGTTGGCCATCTAAAGGATGTCGGTAATGTCCTCTCTGGATCTTTGTAGAATTCGTCCATCCATTCCTTGTGCTTGGTCATCTGGATCCCTAAAAATACCAAACTCATCTGGTGTTAGATAGTTATTATTTGTTTTAGCTTTTATACTTACCTTGGATCGTGGGTTTGGATGATTGTCGATCGAAGGTGTGTTGTTTCTGTCGATCTATGTTCGGTTAGCTCTATCGATCGATTTGCGTCTTTCTCTATCGATCGCTGCGTGTCTATCTGCATCACTAATGCGACTGAAAAGAGTTCCTTTTCCGTAGGCTTCTGAAAAAGTGAGTTTGTCTCTGCTCGCGCCTGATGGTGGAAGAGTTCCTCTTTAGTGAAGCCTTAATACAACTCATTTGCACCTATCACATGTAATGCACTCTCGACTGCATAACTCTCTTGATAGCGATCATCTGTCCAACTGCCAATTAAGTAGCTTCCTTGTTGCGCATGGTCGATATCAGTGTCGATCGATATGTTGTTGGTGATGTCGGTCGATGCTCGTGCACATTCTGCCTGGTGATGATGAGTGTCGATCGATGTTGAGATGTCTCTGACGATCGATGTTGCATTCCTTATCCCATAGGAATGGTGGAGAATTATGTCTTCCTCTATAAGAAGAGCATGATACTCTATAGCTCGTTCCTCCTCGTAATCCTCATCACACTCTTATGTTTGCTGTGATGGCATAGTAGATCCTAGTGCAAAACTCTGGTAGCAATGTGCTGGCCAATCGTCATGTTCTGCTGTAGGTGAACTGTCGATCAATTCCTCGAGGTGATTATCGATCGGTTGAATGATGGTACTGTCGATCGATATTGGAGTGTGGGTGTCGATAGATGTGGAATACTCTGTCTCGTACTCAGCTCCACAGTGGCATGCTGCTATGAATCCTGGATCATCTTCAATCTCTACGCAGGGCATCTGTGTCTTGACAACTCGAACTGGATCATAGTAGAAAGTCGGATCAATGAGTGTCAGACACAACTGGTTAGTCTGCATGTTGCAAACTGCTCCTACAGTAGCCAAGAAACCTCTCCCAAGAAGTGTTCCAGTTGAGCTTAATATCCAGGACATGAAATTCTACTGGAACTAGGGCATTACCAATCTGCACCTCAAGGTCTCTGATGATTCCTCATGAGTTCCTTTGAGAACAGTCCACAAATGTGAATGAGTCCTCTGAAGGCTCTATCTTCAGACCTAGATGGTCTGCCATCACCTTAGGTAGAATGCTGACTGAAGCTCCTGTGTCGCACAGCGCACGTGGGAACTCAGTACCTTTCACCAAGCATGTTATTGCAAACTTCCCAGGATCACTCTTCCTCTTCAGTGTAATCCTTGTCATCTTCTCTCTGACCTGATGGAACATTCTCCTAATGTCCTCCTCAATCTCCTTGGTCTCTCTGAAGAACATCCACAATCTATGGGTAAAGTAAGCTTCCTCGAATGGCTTATCCAGTGGAATCCTAAAGACTCTCTTAGTAAAGCTATCCATCTCCATCTCATTAATTCTCCTCTTAAGATGCTTAGGAACCTTTTCCTTCCTTCTCCTTAAGGTTCTCCCTTCAGTAGCCTTATAAACTTGCATAGGCTCTGGTGCATCTTCAGATTGGGTGCTGGTGGTGTCTGGTAGGGTATTTGAAGGTTTGGATGAATGCCTGAGTGCATTAAGTCGAGTTACATCAATCTTTGGTAGCTGCACTCGGTATGTGAGAGGTGTTCGTCAATCGATGCGTACTGGAGATTGTCGATCGTTGGCGGTCACTCTCTGTCAATCGATGGCTGGCTCATGATTCCGATCTATATTATCATGAAAAGGGCTGGGTGAATGTGGGTGTCTTGCTGCGAACTTCTCGTGAGTCATAATCTTCACCAAATTGCATGATGAGACTGACCCTGCTGGTGTCGTCGATCGATGCTGGTCAAGGCTCTTCGATCGGTGCTGATTGGAGTCCATCGATCTATGCTCGTGGTATAGCGTCGGTCGAGACCAATGCGATCCGCCGAAGCTCATCGAGATTTCTACTTTGAAATCCCCTTCTTGTAGCTTTTCATGCTTCACCACTTGCCAGATACAGATATCATCATCTATGATGGCATTCACGTGGTGCTTCATCACTTCATCTCATACTCCCTTGTTAAGGCTTCCTTCCTCTTAACAGCTTCTCCTGTCTGTACCACCTAAATCTCCAGTTTCTTCACATGAGTGCTCAAAGTCTCAAACTTGGTGTTTAGGTTGGTAAACAGAATGAATCTTCCCTTTGAAATCCACTGTTAGCTTCTGCTGGCCTTCAAGAACTTGATCAAGCATTGCTTCTATCTTGCTTTCCTGAGTCTGTGGTGATGCGTTCTGGTAAGATGAGTTTTCATAACTCCTGTTGTTGCTGTAAAATTTTTGGTACTGCGAAGTCTGGTTGAAGTTATTCCATTGTCCAAAGAAGTTCTTGTTTCCACACTAATTTCCAGACCTCTGAAATCCAGTTCCACTGATGAGTTCACATCCTCCTCTATCTCTGCGTTATCCTCTGTGTCTACAGCATCTGCATCTCCCACTGAGCAAACATGCTTCCTAAGAAGCTTGTGAACACTGTCCAGCTTTTCTTTCACCTCATCCATCTGCTTCTTCCTAAGGATGGCTGCAGATTTCCTTCTCTCAAAGTCAATGTTCTTGGTGCTATTGCTAAATACCAAGTTCTCAATGAGTCTCACAGCCTCTTCTGGATTCCTGATGTTGAAGTTTCCTTCCCTAGTTGTGTCCAGAGCAATCTGATACTGCAACGTGATGCCTCTGAAGAAAGTGCTGAGCAGCTGCACTTGGTTGAATTCATAGTGTAGACAATCTCTCTGATAAGATTTGAATCTGATCCAAGAGCTTCTGAATGATTATGTAGGCTCCTGTGTGAGTGTAGCAATTTTGTTCCTCAAGTCTTCAACACGTGCCGCATTAAAGAAATTACGGAGGAATGCGTTCTTAATGTCGGCCTAGGATGTAAGAGATCTTGGTGGTAACTGCTTAAGCCACTGCGAAGCTTCTCCAGCAACTGGGTACTTGAAGAGCTTGCAGAGAAGATAGTCCTCAGGGACTCCATTGGCTTTTATAGCAGATATGAGATCCTCGAACCTCTCCAGATGGTCCATAGGATGCTCGTGAGATAACCCACAGTAGGGTGTCTGTCCCACGAGTGTGTAGTACTGGGGCTTCAACTCGAAATCAACTCTCTGGATAGCTGGAGGGCGAATGGCTGATCTGTTGGCATAGAACTGATCTGGACAGTTGTAATCAGCCAACGTTCTGGGTCGAGCAGCTTCATCTACATATTGAGCAGCTCCTGTAGCTTCAGTATCAGTCTCAGGGATTACAGCCCCCTGAGCATCTATCCTCTGACCTGCTGCATTACGCAGATGACCTTCTAGATCATGCAGGTCTCTATTTTCGTCCTTTCTGAGAATCAGTGTTGTAACTATATCTCACAGCTGAGTATCGATCGATGTTCTGACTGAAGTATCAATCGATGTCGGGTGGAAGATATCGGTCGATGGAAGAGTAGCCTCGGTCGACTGTTGATGGGCGAGTGTTAGTTGATGGAATAGGAGTCTAGGTCGACGGTGGTATGCGAGTGTCGATCGACGAATTAGTGGTGTTGTTGATCAATATGGAGCGTCTTTCTTTGCGGATTGAACTTTCCAAGCTTGCAGGATCAATAGCAGTTGTGTTTCCTTGTTGCTTCTGGTACTGCTGGGCATGCACCTGAAAAGACAAGAAAAAGTTTTATGTCAAAAAGTGGTTTTAAGAAGTAACCTAGACTAAATCTAATGGCAATCAAAGCTTTCCGGCAACGGCGCCAAATTTGATCTCACTCAAATTACCCTAAGGAGTGAATTACTCTCTCAAATAAGAGGTTCAGTTGTAGTACTTAGGGATCGAATCTACATGGAGCTAGGGAACACAAAAGATCTAATCAGAATGATTAAGCTAGGTCTAAACTTAAATAGCAGGTTTTGAGTAAGGTAGTTGCTCGGATGGTTTGATTGAGGTTTTGACACTTAATAGGAAATAGCTAGACTTAGGGTTTCTATTCAGGTAATCAGGATTATAATGCTATAGATGCCTAAAAATTGCTTGCATGATATTATAGAGCTCAAATCATAAGAACAAATCGACCAGCTTCCGCTTATCTTGATTCGTCTATTGACTAGATCTAATGATCTCAACAATCGGTTTGATCAATTAGAAAGTGTTGATCGATGATTCTAGAGGAATATCGATCGATACACCTTTTGCACCGTCGATCGATTATTCTATAGGAACATTGATCGACGCGCTCTAGCAAGTTTTGCACACGGGTTGAATAACTACTCACTAAGGGTTCATAGATCAGCTTCCGCTTTTCTCTAGCAGTCCTAACTCAAATTGGATAGATTCAGGATGAGACCAAACAGTAACTTGTACCTACAAATCCTAGGTCAAGGTTCTAATTAGCTATTCTTGAACACAGACATTAAGAACATCCTTGTTGAATATTACAATTTAGCAATCTATAGTTTGGGCTAATCCCTCATAACATATTTAAACCCTTAACCTAACAATGGAACTACTCAGACATAGCTAAGCAATTCATAACAACAAGGTATAAAGAAAATTGCATAGATAGATATAACGATAATAATGGAGTTCCAATCACAAATCTCTTTGGATCTTCTCTCCAACTCTACTAAAAATCCCTAAAAACCTTTTGCTGTGTAAAACAAGAGAATAGAAAAGCACCCTTTGCCTTAAACACTTTGGCAAACTATATATATTAGGTTAAAAACTCGTCAGGGACAATCTTGTAATTTGGTGAAGTCTTGGGCTTTAAGTCGGCTGGAACCAATTTGGCTTCTGCGCGCTTCGCTGTCGATCGATGGCACAGGATGTGCATCGATCGATTATTAACTCTAATCGTAGACCACTTCGCTGTCGATCGATAGCACATAGTGTGCATCGATCGATTATTGACTCTGAATGTCGACCTCTTGTTTGGTTCGATGGTCAGCTCGGATGAAATCTCTTTCATGCTCTAAAATGCTCCAAAATCATCATTTTATTGCAAAACACTTCTGAACCCGAAAACATACTAAATAGACTCCAAAACATAATAATTATATCTTAAAACACTTATATACCATGGGTGAAAATGAGTAAAATCCATGGTATATCAGTTGTTTTAAGAGTATTTGTAAGAAGACAACCTTTTTACTCTTTTGATTCTTATGATGAAATTCAGAAATTAGTTTATAGTCATGAATTGCCTTCAGAGATGATATATGTTTGCATTGAAAATTGCCAGAGGATGTGGACGAAATAGTGTACAGTACTAGAGGATGTAGTACCTACAATTACAAATAGGTTAGAAAGATTGTATCAATTGGGTTTAGGCCACCGCCTTAATCCACGTCGGTCCACGCCCAGAATCGATCGGCGGACCGGATTGCTCCGTTCCGCATCCGACCGGGACTACTAAAACGATGAGATGATATGTAAACGTTTTAAAGTAAACTAATTTTATAAAATTAATTTTTCAATTTTTTAAAGAAGAGCTAATTATTAGGGATCCTTTTGGGGTACGATATATGAGTGTTCAGGCCCATTAGGATTGAAAAGTTTAGCCGTCATATGTACTTAGGCCCATTAGGGTTGAACGGATAAGCCGTCATATGATTGTATATAAACGTCGTATGTGTTAACTTGTTCAATAAGAAAGTATATTCAGAATACAGATCTCCTGAAGTTTACATGGTATCAGAGCGGATCTTTCCCTGAGACCAAAGATCCGTTTGTCGTCAACTTTGAAGATCAAATTCCTTTGAAGTGTTTCGTTGCTAATTCTCAGTGAGATTTGGCGACCATGGTTGAAGTAGATGAATCTTCGGCGTCCAAGTCAGGGATGACGAAGGGAAAAGGTGTTGACAGTGCAACACCATACACGTTGCATGCTTCGGACAATCAAGGAGCAATGATTACGTCAGTGACGTTGACGGGAGAAAATTACAGCGAATGGTCCAGTGAGATGACCAACGCTCTCCGAGCAAAATGGAAACTAGGGTTCGTTGATGGTTCGATATCGGAGCCTCTCGCAAACGATCCGAACTTGGAGCTTTGGCTCTCGGTTAATTCGATGATTATGGGATGGATTCGTACAACCATCGAGCCTCGAGTGCGGTCTACCGTTAAGTTTGTGCAAGACTCTCATAAACTTTGGGAAAATCTGCGCAAACGATTCTTTGTTGGTAACAAGGTGCGTGTACACCATCTGAAGGAACAGCTCGCGTCGTGGCGCCAGGATGGACAACCGGTTATGGATTTCTTTGGGCGCTTGTCCAAGTTATGGGAAGAGTTAGACATGTACTCGCCTCTTCCGAGCTGTATTTGTGCAGCAGCTTTGGAGATAGAGAAAGCAAGAGAGGCGGAGAAGATGCATCAATTTGTGATGGGTCTTGACGAAGCACGGTTCGGAGGAATATGTCAGTCGATTATCTCGTCAGATTCCGAGATGGACATTGGGGAGATATATGCGAAAGTAGTCCGAGAAGAACAGCGTCTTAACTCGACCAAAGATCGAGAGTCTCAGCAGAATGCGATTGGGTTTGCGACCAAAACTGAAACTGAGCAAGCTTCGTCGCGTACAGGTCCTGTTGGGTCTGGTGTTGGTTCGGGAAGACGTTCTCAATGTGCTCACTGTGGGAGAACAGGACATGATAAGCCCAACTGTTGGCAACTTGTCGGGTTCCCCGACTGGTGGGAAGAACGTGGGCAGTCGAACAGAGGAACATTAGAGCAAGTAGAGGTGGCAGTAGAGGAGGTCGTGGTCGCGGGTCTTCTGGCTTGGATTGCTCACGCAACACTGGTGCTCGGGTGAATAATGTGCACGCGACTACCTCAAACTCTTCTTTGTTTCCTGGTTTTACTGAAGAACAATGGACAGTCCTCTCTCAGATGGTTAATGAACGAGCACGACCATCTTCAGACAAGCTCACCGGTAAGACTAGATATGGTGATCTTATAATGGATACTGGAGCATCTCACCATATGACTGGAGACTTTGCTTTGCTAGTAAACACGTCTGTGATACAGCCTTGTCCAATTGGGTTCGCAGACAGAGACAAAACGTTTGCTACTCATGTTGGGAATCTCCCGTTAACAGACCGTGTCACATTGGAGAAAGTCTTATTTGTGCCTAACTTGAATAGCTCCTTGATCTCGGTTTCAAAATTTTTGAAACAAACAAACTGCTTTGCTCTCCTCACTGATACAGTGTGTGTTTTACAGGACCGTTTTACGAGGACCATGATTGGAGCCGGTAGAGAGCGAGATGGGGTATACTACTTTCAAGATGTCATGGCTGCAAGGGTTTATCGTGTGACTTGTTCAGCTGTCAGCTCAGTCGATCAGTTTATGTGGCACCAATGGCTAGGACATCCGTCGTTTTCTATTATGTCGTCTTTACCTATGTTTTCTAAAAATAAAACTGCTGACCCTGGTCCATGTGACACTTTGATGTTAGGAGTTTTCAAGGCTCCTAAGACAAATGTTGTAGTATGAGTGAATGTCGAACCAGTCTGAGGGATTCACAGCACCAAGAATACAAGTACTTACTTAATCTAAGTGCAACCGATAATTTGGATGGTTTTAAACTACTACTAATAATAGAATGCAATAAAAGAAATAACTTTCTTGACTATAGGAAAAGAGAACTCATGGGTATAGGGATTAGACCTTGGGTGATCAAGTTTCGAACTAAAGATGGCAAATGATCAATCAAACTATCAACCTTAAGCCTAGACACATTTCTAAGCAAGCTCTATGTCTAGATGAATGCTCATTTGCTAACACATTTCAAATATCAAATGTCTTTGGTTGAATAATATGAAAGCAATCATTACTAACAAGTCTATTGGCTATCTTAACACCTTTAACAACAAATGTCTTTGGTAAAGTATGTTAAAAGCTTAGGAGAGTTGTCTCAGGCATTTCATAGAACACCTTGTGGGTGGGAAACGCCTAAAGATCAACTTTTGAGTTGCCAACTCAGAAGATGCATTATGGATACTTTACTAGCAAGGACTAAGAATGATCTACACCTAAACATCCTAGATCTAGCCTAATCACCCTCAATCTTCCTACCCCATGAATTCAAATGGTGATCACTTACTAATACTCATGATTCCCCTTAAACCCATATTGGATTTCAGGTTAATCATGAAAGAGATAATAATAAGCAATCAACAAAAACAGTAAGAACACAAGAATCAATGATCCAAAAGATGAACTCTTTCAATAGGTTTTTGATGTTTTTTTTAGTGTAAAAGATAGATTAGCCTCCCATGGCTTACAAAGTACTTAAACTTAGGTTTTAGAAGAGTAAAACATGCATAACAAATAACCAAAATGCCCCTGATTAATGTTAAGTTTTGAGCTGAAACGGAACACGGAGTGACCAGGAAGGGTAACTGGGGTAGGTCACTCCAGGATGGTGTTGGCAGGCGAGTGACCAGGAAGGGTCACTGGGGTAGGTCACTCCAGAATGGTGTTGGCAAGCGAGTGACCAGGAAGGGTCACTCCGGGAGGTCACTCTGGGGCTGCTCGTCTCTTGATCACTTTTATCACTTCTTTTGAGCCACAAATGCACCCAAATGTCTCTAAGAACTTCATTTGGTACTCCAATACCTGATAAGGACTTATGTATGCAAAATGCAACCTAGGCATGGCTAAATACTAGTCTAAATGATCAAGATGCACATGGATGATAAGGTAAAACAGTGGAAATATGCAGGATATCAACTCTCCCAAACTTGTTCTTTTACTTGTCCACAAGTGAACATTCTAGAACTCATAGGGAAAGAGGTTTGAAGGCGGGAGCTCATAGCCAAAAGAAAAACACACAGCACTTGATTCAACATTTGAATTAAAACATGAGCACACTCTCTCTTATTATAATCTAGCTTCTCTAGACCTATCTTAGCTCTTTTTGCCCCTACACTCACCATCATGCATTCACACAATCAAATCAGCCAACTCTCACGTTCATTAAGCACAACAACAAGTGAGTTCTTGCAAATGGTCAACTGGTCCAAATCATTTGGGTAAGGGAAGGTTTTTTATTCAAGTGAATCAAGAGTTTCAAGACATGTGATTTTCAAAGGGGTATACTCTCAAGACAAGTAGCCTTGACATTGCACATAATATATCTAAGAAATGGATCAACTTATGAATACAATGCTCAGTCTCCATTGTTCTACCCTTTTCCCAAACATACATGTTACACATTCGTTTCTCAATACTAAACCCCAACTCACATCTCTCACCCAAAGAACTCAAGAACATTTCTCAACACAAAACTCTTTATTCAACAAGGGATTTACCAAATTTTATGACCCCTTAGCTCTTACTAACTTGCTAGTCCCCTTTCTTTATTCTTTTTCTCTCTTTTTTTTTTCTTTTCATTCTTTTCTTTCTTTTTTTTATATATATGGGGGCCAAAACTTTTCACAAACTTGAGCTAGAGGCTTCTCTACTTATCCCATAAAGGTTAGTCAATTAAGTACAAAGAGTTCATTCTTTTCCTTCAACTTTTTCCAAATTCCCAAATCAAAATTTACAACACTCACCCCCATCCTAATGCTAGACAATAGTGTCTCTGATCTCGCAAGAATGAAGACCAAGCATTGTCGTTCCCAATACTCTCAACATTATGTGCATGTAAGACTTTCCGAAAAAGGCCTCACTCATCAATCAATGAAAGCTTAAAAGGAGGAAAGGGTTTTGGGAGTGGTCTACCACTAGAGGTTGTCAAAGAGATTAGCATAAAAGATGTGACAACTCAAGTGTTTATAGTCATAATTCAGTACACAAGAGACCATGAGCAAGATGCATTAAGTTCAATTCAGTTCAATTAAGGTTGAAGTTGGCTTCAAAGACTGAGTTTCAGCAATCAATGAGTTTCACGAAGAGCTTTCAAGGCTCGAAGCATACAAGCCTTCTAGAGAGGTGCATAAACTACTCAGGTGCAAGGTGGTGTTCTTTACAAGGCATTTTAAATCATTGCTCCCAATGCAAGTGAATGCAGCCTACATGCTCTAGACTCTCCTAACAATGCAAGTGATGCAACTAAATGATTCTTTTGTATTTTTTTTTTCCAATTTTTCATTTTTTTAATATATATATGCACAATGCAAGACTCAATGCAAAAACATCAAAGCAAACATGATCAAATAATGGTACCTCCCCCAAACTTAAGTCACACAGTCTCTGTGTTGTTAAGTTGAGAGAAATACCCAAAAGAAAGCTAATATGCAAAAAATAACTGGTATATACAAGGGAAAGGTGGTGGAGTGGTACCTCAAATGGAGAGTGGAGAAGGGGGATCCTTCCCACCTTCAAGAGTTTCTTTCTCACTAACAACCACTGCAGCCTTGATCTTCTCAATGGAGGGGTCTCCACAAGTGATGGTTCCACAATACTCAACATCCAGGGGAGACTGAATTGGGTAAGAGACAGCTTTGTTGACATTGAGGAGTGTGACCTTTTTGTTGGCAAAATTGTTGCAAGCACCCACAGTAGTAAGGAATAGTGTGCCCAGGATCAATGGAACTCTCTTCTCAGTAGCCATCTTCAAGACAGTGAGGTCTATAGGAATGGTGCAAGATCCAATCTTCAAAGGGAAGTCCTTGATGAGACCAATAGGGGTAGTAGAAGAAGAATCCCCAAACGTGAGAGAGGAAGTATCTGGCTCCATGTGTTCAATCTCAAGACTCTTCACCATCTCCATTGAGATCACATTCACACTTGCACCAGAATCAACAAGAGCATCATCAAAGGTGAGCTTACCAAGGGAGCAAGACAAGGTGAACTTCCCTTGGGATTCTAGTTTAGGGAGAGACTTTGGTGTGACTGGTGGATCAAGTTTCAAAGTTGAGAAGCTCTGCTACTTCTGCTTGGTGGTCTACAATGTCCTTGATGAGCATCATTTGGACATGAGCCTCACGCATACCCGAGATCTCTGGAAGCTTAACTCCAATAGCACCTAGGTCTTTTCTGAACTTGGAAATCACCTTCTTCTGAGTTTTGGTGAGGACCCTTTGTGGAAATGGGAGCTTGTCATAGGGTGACTGCTCAACCTCAGTGGTGTCCTCCAGCTTGACCTCTTTCAGATTCTGGTCAGCTCTCTTCGCAACTGGTTTGTCAGCCATGGGTTCATCTCCCTTCAAAATCTTTGCTTCAACCATCTTGTCAGCTTCCTCCATAATCTTTGCCTCAGCTGTTGCTACAATCAGATGCTCAACCTGTCCAATCTCAGTTCCACACCCCAATTTTTCAATTTCATCTACCTCTTTCTTGTGGTTACTCAATTCAATTCCTGAAGAAGTAGTATAGAGGACAACATTGCAATACTCCTTGGGATTTTTCTCAGATTTTCCAGGTAGAGACCCTTGCTGGCGATTTTGGTGAGTGTTCATGGAAGCAAACTGGTTTTCCAAAGTCTTGAACTTGTTGTTGAGCTCATTGTAACTTCCATCAATCTTGGAGTGAAGGTTCTTCAACTCATATCCAACCTGCTTCTCACTTCTAGTCTGAGACTCCAAGATCTGTTTCAGTAGAACATCGGTGCTGCTTTCCTAAGGAGTAGAGGTAGAAGGATTAGCTTGTTGGTGAGAAGATTGGTTCCCTTTGTTGGAGAAACCAGGAGGAGGGTTTTGCTGAGGCTGATAGTTTCCTTGCTGGTTGTTCCTAGGTTGATAACCACTCTGTTGGTTGTTAGGATAGGATTTCTGTTGGTAGTTGTTGTACTGAAAGTTGGGCTCTTTCTTGTACCAACTGCCATTGTTGTTGATGAAATACAACTCTTCTTGACCTTCCAAACCTTCAACCTCATTGACCTTAGGTGGTGGTTCTTGGTTTGGGTTACCAACAAAGTGCAGCTGCTCTTGGGTAGCTTTATCAGCAATGAGTATGTCTATCTTATCTTGTAGAGCTTTTAGCTTCCTTCTTGTCTGCTTGTCATCAGTTCTACTGCCTCTGTCGTGGTCTCCATTGTAGACTGCGTCACTCTTCACCATGTTGTCAACCAACTCCTCTGCATCTTCCTCAGTTCTTCCCAAGAAGAACCCATTGCTAGCAGTATCCAATCTGGCTCTGTACTTAGGGAGAGCTCCCCTGTAGAATGTGCTTAGCAAGCTTTCCTTGGAGAAACCATGGTGTGGGCATTGAGCTTGGTAGCCTCTGAATCTCTCCCAAGCTTCACTGAATCCTTCTAAGTTCTTCTGTTGAAAACTAGAAATCTCATTTCTCAGCTTAGCAGTTTTTGAAGTAGAGAAGAACTTCTCCAAGAATGCTCTCTTGCAGTCATCCCAGGTGGTGATGGAATCGCTGGGTAGAGACTTCTCCCACTGATGTGCCTTATCCCCCAAAGAGAAAGGGAATAGCTTGAGCTTGAAGGCATCCTCGGACACACCATTGGTTTTTGACAACCCACAGTAACTGTCAAACTTGTCCAAGTGATCAAATGGGTCTTCTACAGCCAAGCAATGATACTTGTTGTTCTCGATCACGTTGAGGAGTCCTGGTTTGACCTCAAAGTTGTTGGCTTCCACAGCCGGTGCTCGGATTCCCAACCTATGACCATGAATGTTAGGGCGGTCATAGGTACCAATGGGTCGAGCTGGTCGCTGTGGGTGTCGTGGCCCTTGTGGTGGATTGTTGTTAACTCCTTGGCCGTTTGCAGCATTTTGTGGTGGATCCTCCATATCAATATCCAACCTCTGTAAGTGAGCCTGTTGCTCTTCTGCTTGTCTCCTTCTTCTAGTCTCCCTCTCAAGTGCTCTAATGTCTTCAACTCTTGGAACTAGGTTTGTTGTACCTTTACTCCTCAAGTTCATACACTTGAAATGCAAAGAGTGATGAAGATGGAGAATCAGTAACAAGATAAAAGAAAAATGACTTAGTCTCAAGCAAGTGACTAATCTCAATGTTTAAATCTACTCAGAATTTGGCAACGGCGCCAATTTGATGTTAGGAGTTTTCAAGGCTCGTAAGACAAATGTTGTAGTATGAGTGAATGTCGAACCAGTTCTGAGGGATTCAAAGCACCAACAATGCAAGTACTTACTTAATCTAAGTGCAACCGATAATTTGGATGTTTTAAACTACTACTAATAATAGAATGCAATAAAAGAAATAACTTTCTTGACTATAGGAAAAGAGAACTCATAGGTATAGGGATTAGACCTTGGGTGGTCAAGTTTCGAACTAAAGATGGCAAATGATCAATCAAACTATCAACCTTAAGCCTAGACACATTTCTAAGCAAGCTCTATGTCTAGATGAATGCTCATTTTCTAACACATTTCAAACATCAAATGTCTTTGGTTGAATAATATGAAAGCAATCATTACTAACAAGTCTATTGGCTATCTTAACACCTTTAACAACAAATGTCTTTGGTAAAGTATGTTAAAAGCTTAGGAGAGTTGTCTCAAGCATTTCATAGAACACCTTGTGGGTGGGAAATGCCTAAAGATCAACTTTTGAGTGGCCAACTCAGAAGATGCATTATGGATACTCTACTAGCAAGGACTAAGAATGATCTACACCTAAACATCCTAGATCTAGCCTAATCACCCTCAATCTTCCTACCCCATGAATTCAAATGGTGATTACTCACTAATACTCATGATTCCCCTTAAACCCATATTGGATTTCAGGTTAATCATGAAAGAGATAATAATAAGCAATCAACAAAAACAGTAAGAACACAAGAATCAATGATCCAAAAGATGAACTCTTTCAATAGGTTTTTGATGTTTTTTTTTAGTGTAAAAGATAGATTAGCCTCCCATGGCTTACAAAGTACTTAAACTTAGGTTTTAGAAGAGTAAAACGTGCATAACAAATTACCAAAATGCCCCTGATTAATGTTAAGTTTTGAGCTGAAACGGAACACGGAGTGACCAGGAAGGGTCACTGGAGTAGGTCACTCCAGAATGGTGTTGGCAAGCGAGTGACCAGGAAGGGTCACTCCGGGAGGTCACTCTGGGACTGCTCGTCTCTTGATCACTTTTATCACTTCTTTTGAGCCACAAATGCACCCAAATGTCTCTAAGAACTTCATGTGGTACTCCAATACCTGATAAGGACTTATGTATGCAAAATGCAACCTAGGCATGGCTAAATCCTAGTCTAAATGATCAAGATGCACATGGATGATAAGGTAAAATAGTGGAAATATGCAGGATATCACACTTGTTTTAGGGCAAAGCAGACTCGAGAAGTTTTCTTTAATAGTTCTAATAAAACTAAAGAGTGTTTTGATATGATTCATTGTGACGTATGGGGACCGTATAGAACTCGTTCCTCAAGTGGTGCAGTCTATTTCTTGACCATTGTAGACGATTACTCTAGAGCTGTGTGGACATACCTGCTTCTTGCGAAATCTGAAGTCAAAACTGTATTTAAAATTTCTGCACAATGACGCACAGACAGTTCAGAAAACCAGTCAAAATTGTGCGATCCGACAATGGTACAGAGTTTACTTGTCTTGGCAGTTATTTTCGGGAACATGGCGTGGTACATCAAACGTCGTGTGTTGGAACGCCTCAGCAGAATGGGCATGTTGAGAGAAAACATAGACATATCTTGAATGTCTCTCGAGCATTGTTGTTTCAAAGTAAGCTACCGGTTAAATTTTGGGGTGAGGCGGTAATGACAGCGGCTCATTTGATCAATGGAACGCCTACTAAGGTTCTTCAAGGACGTTCTCCGTATGAGATATTGCATGGAACTAAACCGCAGTATGAGCATCTCCGTGTCTTTGGGAGCTTGTGTTATACGCATCATTGTTCGCATGATAGAGATAAATTTGGACCAAGAAGCCGGAGATGTGTTTTTGTTGGGTATCCATTCGGTCAGAAAGGTTGGAAGGTATACAATTTGGAGAAGAAAGAGTTTATCATAAGTCGCAATGTTGTGTTTTATGAAACGGAGTTCCCAATGGCGTCTGTTTCAGTTTTACCTCAGTCATCTCTCACTTCTCCAACTGCGTACTCTGATGATGATTGGCTTGTGCAAGCAGAGAGGGAGCCGATGTTAGACGAAAGGGGGAGCACTGATATCTCTCTTCCACTTGAACAAGTCGATGCACTTGACCAAATCAATACGCTTGAACAAGTTGAAGATGTTACTCTGCTGCCAAATTCATCCGCTACAACAGAGCAGACGAGAGAACCTTCTACATCACCACCTGTAGTGTCTGAGACGTCAATTACTTCTCAACAGTCTCCACCTCCAGAAGAAGTATTAGGACGTGGTCAGCGTGTTCGAGCTCCTCCGGTCAAGTTTCAAGATTATGTTGCTTACAACACAGTCTGCATACAAGATACCCATCTCACTCCTACTCCTATAGCTCCATCAGCGTCGTCTAATTTGGTCTCTGGTAAGACACCGTATCCTCTGGTTCAATATCTATCCGATTTTCCATTCTCACCTTCGCATCGAGCATTTCTTGCAGCAGTGAATGCAGGTGTTATCCCGAAAAGTTATTCGGAGGCTGTAAAACAAAAAGTCTGGCGTGTGGCTGTCAAATATAAAGTTGTTGCACTTGAGGATCAAGGCACATGGGATGTTACTTCTCTCCCGCCAGGAAAAGTTGCACTTGAATCACATTGGATCTTTACGATTAAATATAACTCAGATGGGACAATTATGAGACACAAGGCGCGACTTGTAGTTCGGGGTAATAATCAAATAGAAGGTGAGGATTTCAACGAAACATTTGCACCCGTGGTTAAGATGACCACTGTTCATGCTCTTCTCCGTATTGCGGCAGCTAAGAAATGGGAGATTCATCAGATGGATGTACATAATGCCTTTCTTCATGGAGATCTTGAAGAAGAGGTATACATGAAGTTTCCTCCAGGGTTCTCTCACTCGGATCCAACCAAAGTATGTCGTTTACGGAAGTCGTTGTATGGTATGCGACAAGTACCTCGTTGTTGGTTTGCCAAGCTGTCGCAAGCACTTGTTCAATTCGGTTTCCAGCAGTCCTATGAAGATCACTCATTATTCACATACATCAAAGGTGATGATGAGATTCATGTCCTTGTATATGTTGATGACTTGGTGATTGCTAGCAACAACTTGGTTCGGCTAGAAAAATTCAAGGCTTACTTGGGTAAATGTTTTCACATGAAAGATTTGGGGAGATTGAAATATTTTCTAGGCATTGAAGTGGTCCAGTCTGACGAAGGCATCTTTCTCTCTCAACGGAAGTATGTTCTGGACATAGTCGCTGAAACAGGATTACTCGGATCCAAGCCGGCTGGTACGCCTATGGAGCAAAATCACAAGCTCACGGCTGATGATGGTCCATTATTCCCCGACCCATGTCAGTACCGTCGATTGATAGGACAGCTGGTATACCTTGCGATTTCTCGTCCTGAGCTGTCATACTCGATACACCTACTGTCTCAGTTCATGCAAACTCCTCGCCAAGCACATTGGGACGCTGCTCTGCGTGTTGTGCACTTTCTTAAGGGGTCTCCGGGTCAAGGGATCCTTTTGTGATCTGATAGTAATCTGGAACTATCTATTTACTGCGATGCAGATTGGCAGTCGTGTCCTCTAACGCGTCGCTCACTTAGTTCATATGTGGTTCTTCTTGGTGGTTCTCCTATTGACTGGAAAACCAAGAAACAGGTCATTGTCTCTCACTCTTCAGCCGAAGCTGAATATCGTGCAATGGCAGCAGCAGTTCGCGAGATGAAGTGGATTGTTCCACTTGTTCAGGACCTCGACATCTCACCATCTACGCTTGTACCATTCTATTGTGATAGTCAGGCTGCGATACACATTGCCTCCAATCCTGTATTTCACGAAAGAACTAAGCATATTGAACGGGGCTGTCATAGTGTTCGTGATGCTGCCAAAGCGGGTCTCATCACAATGCGTTATGTGCGTACAAAGGATCAACTTGCTGACATTCTTACTAAAGCCCTTGGCCGGCCTCAGTTTGAGTTTTTGCTGTCCAAGTTGGGAGTTCAGAATTTTCACTCTTCAACTTGAGGGGGAGTATTAGGGATCCTTTTGGGCTACGATATATGAGTGTTCAGGCCCATTAGGATTGAACAATTTAGCCGTCATATGTACTTAGGCCCATTAGGGTTGAACGGATAAGTCGTCATATGATTGTATATAAACGTTGCATGTGCTAACTTGTTCAATAAGAAAGTATATTCAGAATACAGATCTCCTAAAGTTTACACTAATTTAAATCTACTTTTTTAAAGAAAAAATGGCATTATTCTGTCGGTATTAATGAGAAGGTAAATGCGGTCTTTAATGCTAAGGCAAAGACACACTTAGCAAACACCGTCTCATATTAGAAGTTGGTTTAGGAGTTAAAAGACGATGACGTGAAACCCGGCTTCATCTGGAAATAGGTATGTAATAGTCTTGTTCGCTACTAGACTATCCCCTCTCACTCAATCGAGTGGCTGTGCAGTGCTCCGCTTCCCGTATGATGAGAAGTCCATACGGACATTTGCCGATGCTTCATAATTTGTATATAGATCCCACACCGGTGTCCATCTTCAGATTGTAAATGATTTAAGTTTAATTTTTTCTTAATTATATTTTAATTAAATTAATTTAAGTTTTAATTTATTTTTAGGCTACAGAGGAAGAAAAGCTACCGTGTCTTTCCTGACTGTTTAAGGCTACACACAAGAAACGGACCCGAAGCTTTTGTTGATCTTAGGTCCGAAAAGATCCTCTGTTTTGTCGAACAGTTTACGATAATTTGTGATTTTTTGTTATTTTATGGTCACACACCGTTGACAACAAAATAATGACGAATTCAGTCATCGTTAGCAATATGTTTTTGTAGTGTTTGTTTTCTTATTAAATAGTGTAAAATTAAATTAGCTGAAATACGAGCTAATCTTCAAAATATTTGAATTTTTTTCTTTTTATCTAACGTGTAAAAATGGAAACAAAATATTTCCCGAACTCCATAGTTGTTCATATATATATATATATTTTACTGCCAAATTCCAAACTAAGTTTATTCGTATTAGAACTCTTAAACTAAAAAATTAACATAAAATTAACTTTATTTAACGAAATAGACATTCTGTCTATAATTCTTGTAAAACAAATCGCTGCCGGTGAATATTTAGTCTAAGAGATTGAGTAAGTGTTAAGTAAACACCAGTTAATCTATTGTACCAACAATACCACAATCGAATAATATGTCATCGTAACACTTTTAGGATCGAATCCATGATAACTTGAGACTTATAACACCAAAAATACACAGGCTTCCATAATCTAAGCAAATAGAAAAATGGAATGAATCTAAACTAATGAAATAGAAAGATAACTAAAAGAAACTACAAGATAAAATAAAGAAAAGCAAGCTCTTGGGTAAGGTAGTTAATTAGAGATGATAAACTTCAGACTTAGGATGCAAACATAATTAACCAACAAGCTCTATAGGTCTTTATCATATTCAAATAGATTAATCCACTTTCGTGATAACAATACCTATGCTAAGCATGCATCAAACATCAAATTCTATTGGTCTAACACAATCAAGCATGCATAAACCACAAGTCTTCTAACCATTAGACATTTCAAGTATCAACTCCCGTTAGCTAGACATGAAAATGACAATATTGGGTTTGTTCAAGCATTTCATCAAACACATTCTGAACATGAAATCACTTGAATTCTAAATCAACTTGATCAAAATTAATTTAGCATTAAGAATATCTAACAAGCATAGAACAATAATAATCTTGTCCTAACCATCTCAAATCATCTATCTTTCACCCTAATCTAAAAAACCCAAAACTCTAAAAGTCTACTCACTAAAAACTATGAAAACCCAAGAGATTGTCACAAATCTTTGAAAAAACCATGTTTAGAGAAGAGTAGATGTGATAGAACCGTAGGCATGGTTCTGTCCCCGAAATCACTTTAGGAAGGTATGGGATAATCCTTGTCTACAAGAAGGTCGTGGAGCAAGCACCCTGGCTGAGTATGTAAAGCCCAACACACAGACTACACTTAGGACGATCTTCAAGGAGATAGGCAATGGAGCTTTAGATAGGAGGGATCGTGTGGCTTGAACCTTGCGTATATTAAACCCAACACCCAGAGCCTAACTTAAGACGCCTCTCTGATCTTCATCTGGTCGAATGGAACCACAAGATATGATGAAGAATATCTTGACAAACCGATTTGATGTCGGAATCCACCAAAGATCGAAATGTTCACAGGGAACAACTGAGAATCACTCTCAACAAACACAAAGGTTTTAATCTCAAAACAGTCTGATTTATTCATTGGAAACTTACGTCTTTTACAGAGTTTACAGACTTGGGAAATCAAAAATAAAGAACTAAAAGCAAGACATAGGAAACATACAACAAAGACTTGACTGAATTAATGTTTTGACTGAAACTTTTGACTGTCCCTTAGCCTCCCACGACCTTGACTTATTCTTGGGCTCTCTTGGTCTTCTCTTGATGAAAAATGGGCAAAGGAACCGTAAGTTTATGACCTGGTAGATTGTAGAATCATTTGACAAAGAAGAGGCTTCATCGGATTCTCATAGTCACTTGATTGTTGTATCCACTCAGTTCCATCCACAGGTGCTGCATCCATATAGATGCATCCACAGGTTCCATCCTTAGAGATGCATCCGCAGGTTCCAACCATAGGGTTGCATCCACAGGGTTCTACATCCACAGAGTTGCATCCACAGGGTTGCATTTATTCACTAAGTCTTTCCTCTTCCAAGTTAGCTTCTGTTTCGACCATGCTTGCATCAAGATGATATATAAACAAAGAAATACTTAGATTAAAACAAGAAATCATAATAGTTTAAGTCTAAGAACAAGAGAAATTATTAAACAAAGACTTTGATAGATTAGGATTTCATCCATTTAAAATGTCTTTTATAGGTCTTAACAAATAGTTGACTCGACCTAACAACTCTGGGTCAAGTCAACCCATAAAAATATGTGTAAAGGGCTGGTTAAAATCCGGTCAACTGCTGATTTGTACCATAGAGGTTTGTCGAGAGGCCGCTAGGGGAGGTTAGGCCTAGCGGGGTTTCTTTTGCCACTATGAACGAAACTACGCCTTTCAAATTAATTTAGAATTTTTCTTATATGTCTCTAGCGGTCAAGGCAGATACCGCTCTACGATTCTATGGTTAGGTGAAGTTAGCGGTCTAGGTAGAGACAAGTACATACATGGCTAATTTCCCGGCAAGCCATCTATATGTGATCTTTATGAGCTCTTCCGACTCCAAATTCTTCATTTTTCTCATTTCATCTCTCCAAATGTTCTAATTTGTAAAAACAATCATTTCATACCCAACATATCGTGATATGTTCAATTCATTCCATACTTATATCACCGTGCAAACACAAACCTGGACTATCGAAAATTTCAAATAACATACATGTTTATCTTTTTTGGCTAAATCAAACGTAATTCGCCACATCAGCTGCCACATCATCAAATTTTGTTGATGTGAATGCTATGTCAGCTAATTTTGCTGACGAACAAAAAATTCAAAAACAAAAACAAAAAATAGTCGTTTAAAATTGATAAATTTTTATGTTAGTAAAATTAACGAAAATTAATTAATTTTAATCTTATATAAGAGATATATTCGTAAATATTATATAATAAATTTACATATAAATTCTTTAAATGTAGCATTCGGGTACCAGTTAGGTTCAGATCGGGTTTTTCGGATTTTGGTTCTATTTTTTAACACGTCCTAGGGTCCATACTAGTAAATTTTGTAAAATTTTACATTTCCTTATAAAACGACTATTTTGGTTTTTTGAGAAAAAACAAAAATTTGTACACATGACATCGTTGTCAGCAAAATTAGCTGATGTAGCATCCACGTCAGCAAAATTAGATAATGTGGTAGCTGATATGTCGACTAGTGTATGATTTCACCAAAAAGATAAACAACAGGTATATTATTTGAAATTTTCGAAGGTATGATTCTGCACGGTGATATAAGTTGGTTATAAATTAAACATATCGCAATATGTTGGGTACGAAATGGCTGTCTTCCCGCCTAAGTACCTACTCCAAAAGTTTCACAATACAAATGCACATGTAAATACTCTAAATGCACCTAAATATAAAGTAAATGAACAGAGGTAACAAAGTTAAAACTATGCAAAATCACCACACACATTAAAAATCCAAAAATATAAAAAATTTATGTAAAAACTAAATAAGTTAAAATTATAAAATTAGTACTTCAAAAATATCGTGCAGAACTAAATTAATGATTTAAAATCCACATTACATACAATACAATCTGGTACTGTTTTTCTAAGTTACATGTTTTTTTATTAGAATCGAACTCGATTTCTTATGCAAATCTAGCTCGTCTATTTTCTTAACTAGTTTGAAGTACTTATTTGCCAATTTGAAATTATTAATTTATATATATATATATATATATATATTGTATTTTGGATATCTATATTATTTAAACTGAAGTACATTTTGGTATTGTTTGGAAATTTGGATAGCAAATTAAAAGAGAAATGTTTGAACACACAGATAGCATATTAAATATTTATTTTTATTTACACATTTAGTCATTTTATTTTTTCTTATTTACAGATTTTGCCGTTTGAAAACTTGGATAGCAAATTAAATGAAAATTGTTTGGATACACGAATAGCATATTAAATACTTTTTTATTTACACACTTAGCCATTGCATTTATTTCTTATTACACAGTCTCAAAAATATAGTATATGTTATATAAACTATTTATAAATATAGTATTACTTTATTTATTTTATTCAAAAATATAAAAAAATTGAGAGCTTGATATTCAAGAAAACCTATATTATTTGTAGAAAACTAATGCAAAAATTAAAATTTTTAGTATGTTGTTTCATTTTAAAATTAATTAAAAAGCAACATGTTAATATATGAATAGTATAATTATATAAAATTGCATCAAATTATAAAAGTTTTAATATAAAATTATGCACAAATAAAAAAAATTATTATCAAACATCTATATTATAAAATAATATATTCTATTCTATATGTAAATTACAAAACATAAAAAAATATACATGAGATTCTTTTTATAAAACCAACGGTTTATAAGTTTACTTTGAACACAAGTTAAATCAAACACCCGCGCGGATGCGGATCAAGTCCTAGTTTAATGTTTAAACCTCCCAACTAAAATTGGTTAAAGTAAAAATTTCACTTGTAAAGTTTTTTAACGTGCACAAAGGCATGTGTATATATGTGGCACCACCAACAAATAGGCCAAACTGATTAGTGCATATTGATCTTGCTATATCTTCCAAACAGCCATCACGTCGTAGTCTTGTTCTTTTAACGACAAAAATAACTTTGTTTCATACTATTATCTATAAAGGATAAATGAAATGGAGATGGTCGAATAACTTACTCCCCAACATCACTTGTGAGCTGTAGATTTTATAAAGTTTGCAAATAGTCCCTTAAAACTAGTTTATAATTCATGAAAGAACACAGATAAAAAAAAATGTGTTTGCAGGTATTAGTGGGGTTTTCTCAATGAAAGTGAATTTGGGAGTTCATGTTAAATCTTTAGGTTAATGGTTTTTGTATCCTATACAAATTTAGTTGGAGAATTTAAGCATTGAAATCTTTGAAGAATTTTAGCATTAGAATCTTTCGTACAGCTATTAAACCATCAAAAATTAATATAATAAAATGTATTTTGTAGCAATAAAAACATAAAACTTCACCTTGATTTTAATCTCTAGCTTTAAATGTTAATTATTATTTTCAATTTAATTTATTTTAAAAACAAAATTTAGCATACCTCATTAAAGAAATCTTACCAGTCCGTCATTGAATGCGTAGGACTTACGGGCTTGGGTATATGTTGTACTTACTTTGGTTAAAATAATATGTGTATACTATGGACACAGAATCTCGATGTTTGCGAACCTATTAAGCCTAGCTATTGTGAAGATTTTCATAATCCACGGATCCGGCAGCCTAGTTGGTTCAAGCGGAGGCGCTAAGGTTGTTGTGATCTTGAGTTTGATTTAACGTAGTAGGAATGCTTTACACCCGAAATTGTATTAACAAAAGGTGGTTAGGCTTCGGGCCTAAGAAAAATTATATCCTAAGAACAATTCCAATGGAGGTTTTTAAGAAGAGGTTCTTTGAAAAAAAAAAATCAAAAAAAAAAAATTTTTTTAAAAAACAAAAACTAAGAATCGGGTTATTAAAATAGAGTTTTTAGAGCACCCGCAACGGTGCTAATCTCATTGGATACCTTAAAAAAATGTTTTTTAATTTTTTTCAGATTTAAAAAAAAAAATCAACCAATCGCGGGCCGCTACATCTCGTAGGGACCCGCAAATAGTGCCAGGATTCACTAAGAATGAATCCTTATTTAGGGATTTTAAAGATTGAATCCTTAGTTTTTGATGGGATCTACCGATTATTTAATTATTTTTTTCTTAAGGATTCTCCCTTAAGGACCTCCATTGCAGATGCTCTTAGAATTAATAATAACTTCTAAAGTGTCATTTTCTTATTGGCTCCTTTTGTGTTTGTGTCTTTCTCTTTTTTCCTTGTCTTTTTTTCTCTTTGTTGTCTCCTTCTCTCTTAAAAACTTCAAAAGAATTCCACCATTGAATATGAAAAATTACAAGGTTCTAAATTTTACAAATTATAAAATTTACAATTAAATTAAGAGAAATTCCCTAGGATAATACTAAAAAGTTTTTGTCACAAATATAGCACATAAGGAAGAAAATGACCAAAATATTTCATTAAAGGGGTTAATTTACACTTATACTCCTTAGGTTAACTAATTTAAACCTTAGGGTTTAGAATTAAGGGATGGAATTTTGGGTTTAGAATTTAAAGTTTTATAAAATAAAAAATAAATACTAAAAATTTGAAAATAAAAATTTTTAAAATAGAAAAAAATTCGAAAAAAACAAATTTCGAAAAAAACAAATTTCGAAAAAAAATTATAAAAAAATTCAAATTTGAAAACATATACTTCGAAATTATAAATATAAAATTTGTTTTATTTATTTATTTATTTGTATTTATATATCTAGGATATAAAAATCTTTTGCACCTTTAAATGAAACATTTTACTTATTTTCTTCCTTGTGTGCTATTTTTGTGACAAAAACATAAAAAAATCTATCTAGGAGAATTGCCCTTAAATTAATCATTAGAACCCATGATCCGAATTTCTCAAAAAAAAAAAAAAAATTCATAATCCTGGAGTTTAGACCATCTGTACTACATAACTACGGGTAATCCTACATGAGTTTCTTCGAATACTAAGTAAATATCAGTTACATAACAAATAAAACAAATGTGTCGATCGAGAACAACCAAATTTGGATCCGTCCAGCAGATGGAACCTTCCTGGAAAACAACGGTACTTTATGATTAACATATAATAGGAAGAAAAACAAATTAATAATAAAAGGGTAGAAGTTTACAAAAAAAAATAAAAATAAAAGGGTAGAAAAGGAAAGAACAGTCAACCCCAAGAATCGTCAAGCCACATGAAAACGAACGTCGATTCTGACTCGGCGAATATCCAGCCTTGTATATAAATATACACATACACTGCATCATCCATAGATCTCTTACTAAAACATTTCTCACCAAACTCTTCAAAGCAACCAACTTGAACGACCAGAGACTAATTAGGATAATTTTATGGAGGGACCAAACAGGAGGAGCAACAGTCAAGCACAAGATGACAAGCAAGCTCGCTTCCGAGGCGTACGAAGGAGGCCATGGGGAAAATTTGCAGCAGAGATTCGAGACCCATCAAGAAACGGTGCTCGTCTTTGGCTCGGGACGTTTGAGACCGCTGAGGATGCGGCACGAGCGTATGACCGAGCCGCCTTCAACCTTAGAGGTCATCTCGCGATACTTAACTTCCCTAATGAGTATTATTCGCGCATGGACGACTTTGCACTTCGTCCTCCTTATTCTTCTTCTTCTTCATCTTCGGGTTCAACTTCTACGGGCGCGAGTTTACAAAATCCAAGGGAGGTTTTTGAGTTTGAGTATTTGGATGGTAGAGTTCTTGATGAACTTCTTGATTCAGAAGAAAGGAAGAAACGTTAGTTTTGTTCTCTTTATTTTATATGTGGCATTGTGGTGGCTTAGCTACGTGTATTATGTGCATGTAGGTTGCTTATTTAGTAGTACTTATCTTTGTATTTTGTTAACGTGCTACGGTCATAAATTGTAAGATAAGTGTACTTTACGTTTCCATGAAATATAATTATAGAAGTTTTAAGTAATTTGCGTATAATTTTAAGTTTAACATTTTACCCAAGCAAAGTAATTTGCAATAATTTTATTTGGTAAAATTGTCTTCGCGTTTATATATATTGATCCAATTCAAACACATGTACAATTATATTATCGTGTTGTATAAAAAGGACAAAAACATGAATTTTGTTGATATACATACTTAGTTATTAAATCTTTTGTGCGATCCAGTGACGGTTCAAAAATAGTGAGATATTACAACAATACAGCATGGATCGTGTGTATGAGAATCTAGTTCACAAAAAATAAGTTAAACGTCATTAAGGAAGAAATTCGACTGAAAAGAAAGGTTAATATTCAAAGTTGCTTCTTGATTTGAAAATTTCTCTCTATTCCAAATATATAATTTTATAGCTTTTATTAGATCAGCATTCTGATACTGTTTTAAAGATTTAGAAGAGCCACGTTCGAGAAAAGTAAAATGATATTACCATGACAAACAAAAAGAGAAAAGTTCATCTATCTTAGCAAAAGAACAAAAAAAGTTCATTTAAATGATTATTGTGAACGATCTTGATATCGTGAGTGAGTCTATAGCACTCTTATTCTACAAGTGAGAACTAGTGTTGCTAATTGTCTCAGCCCGATGACATCGTAGGACAGAATTCTTGGCAAACATTCCAAAATATTATTTGGTTGTGAAACCAAAAATAATATATGATTCAAGGTGTTTTTATTATATTTTTAATATATCGTCGGGTTTTCTCATAGAGGGAAATATCTGATACCAAAAAAAAAACAATTTGAACATGTTTAGCAACAATCTAACATGATCTTAGTGTAGTTTGTATTACTGTCCTGTGTCGTGATGGCCATATGTAGTCCCTTGAATTTAAATCTACCCCAGTAAATTGGGGTAAGTTTTGTTTAAGCCCAGTAATAAAACAAAAAAAAAAAACACATTTTTAGTATTTGTCAATCCCAACATATAAAATCCATGTTATCCATACACTAATGAATATGATAAAACTGTAAGTAGATATTACTACTGTAAGTGAATCCAGTGCTAAAAACATTTGGAATTAGAAAGCAAAAGAAGTGACAAATCGATCTAATTAACGGTTTGTGTTATACCAAACGTCCTGGTTATAACTCTCTCCACATTCCAGAAGCTCTTCCAACAAACTATCGTCTAAATACTCAAACTCAATCACTTCCTTGCTGCCACCACCGTCTCTTTCACTAAACTCCGACGACAAAGAAGCCACCGCATTCTCGCCACCACCACTTGGACCATCCCTCATCATTGGGTACTCATGAGGGAAATTGAGAATGGCCTTGTGGCCTCTCATAGAAAAAGCGGCTCTATCGTAGGCCCGAGCTGCGTCTTCCGCTGTGTTAAACGTCCCAAGCCAGACACGAGCACCGTGGTTAGCCGAGTCACGTATCTCCGCAGCATATTTGCCCCATGGACGCTTCCGTACACCCTGTATTTCACCTCATTCGTGTTAGAAGCTCTGTGTTCCATAAGTTTAGTTTTAAGTTTTATTTGTTTGCACGTACATGTGTTTGATAGTAGTCGATAATTTATACGTGGAGATAGTGTGACTATTGAGAATCTACTGGATCTTATTTCAGAACACGTGCGGGTGGTCAGTGGTCAAAAGCCTCCTGTTAATAAATAAAAGGTTCAATGATGGGGTAAACTGTATCATTAAAATATATACCTGCTATTGTCATAGTTAGTTAAATTATTAAGGTTGTCAAACAAATAAAACTTTTGGGGCAGCTCTGCGTCCAGTATAGTTTCTGATAACATGAGGGGCTAAAACGCAAATATTTGAATTGTGCGTGAAGTCCATTGAATCTAGATGGTCAAGGTGACGGCTAAATGGAAGAAAAAGTATTTTGTGACAACGGACATAATTGATTTCAGCCTCTCACTTCTTTTCCGGTCATATTTGTTTTTTCTTTCAATTTAATGATCACGTGCCAACTCTGACCGCACGTGTTGTAGATTATATAGTCTTTAAATTTGAGTTTGACCATCACCAAATGTATAGAAGGTATGAATCTTATTAAATATTGAAACATACCAATACATAATTATATAAATCCGTAATATATTATATATTTGTACATTTTTACAATTATTTTCTTAGTTATCACTATTAGGCATGGGATTTATTATATATATGAGATCCGGATTAGATCCGAGATCCGCTCTAGATCCATTCTCAAAATAGAATGTTCAGACTATCTGAGTCTGGATCCGGATAGTAAAATTTTGAATTCGTCAAAATTGAATCCGGATCCGGATATCTTGATTTTTAAATCCAGATATCCTGATCCAGATCCATAGTTTTAAAACATATTGAATATTTAATTTTATTAGTTACTATAATTGAAAAATTAATATATATACATAAATTTAGTTTTATAATATTATATTTTATTTTAAAAATAATTTATGTAATTTTAGTATTTATATATATATATATATATTAATTATTTTTACGAATCTCGATCCGAATATCGATAGTCGCAGGTAGCACAATATCTAAATGGATATCCAGAATAAGGATATTTAGAAACCACGAATCCGGATCCGAATACTAAATTCACGGATCCAACAAATCTAGATCCGGATCTGGATACTCTAAAATTTTTTGGATATCCGGATCCATCTCACTCCTATTCACTATATTGATTAGAAGTTCAAAAGCAATGACGTAAACCTTATACAATCTCTTTTTTTAACACAACCTTACAAGTTATAATTAATTTTTATATAACCTCCTTTAGTCTTCTACAGAATTAAAACATGAGTTTTCTACCATTTTAGCATGAGTACTTTACCTTTTTACAATATATAGTTTAATCATCTAATTAAAGTATCTACCACTAAAATTGTGCCATAGGCCGATCAACAGCTTTTAATAGCGCACTCCTAGCGAAGCAATTCTGGTTTACAAGTAGTAGGTGATGGTCAACTTTCGAATCTTTCGACTAAGGAGCTACCCTCTTTATCTAATTGCGGTGAGCAAGATATAAGATCATCAGCCTTCCTGATTCTTGAACAGTATCCTAAACCTAGTGAGAATCCCATGTCAAATGTTTCTTCTTGAGATTGATTTATCGAGATCTTGTGCTTCTTTCCACAAGAGATGAAAATTGAGAGAAAGATTCAGATCAGCAAGGAGACCGACTAAAAGTCACTTGCGGTGGCGAACATGGACCCATACTCTGACTCTCCTATCTTTACTTATGTCCTTCTTTTCCAGTAAGATCTCCCAATTAAAAGCCAATATCAAAAAGGCATGTTTAGCCCTCTTAATGAATAAAAGAAAGGATTTATGAGCCCTAGCCATGTTGGCAGTAAAAAAAAGGTTATTTAATCCACTAGTGCACTACCTCTTCTAATCAGAACAAGAAAGTGCTTAGAACCACTGCTTGTTAAAAGAGTTCTCCTTAACTGAAGGCGCACATACTGTTACTATTTGTGACGTCTCTCCCAGGTAAAGTTTTGATCTCGAACTTAAGGCCGAAATAGATATTCATAAAACCGTTATGAAATCTTCTTTTAGGCTTTAAACGTAGGCAAAACGGTTATATGTACGGCTTGACTTGATGATAAACTTTAGTTGAAAATTTCATAACCGTCGCCAATCTCGTACATCAGACTCCCTCGCATCTACATACAGTTAAATTTCCTTCTGGTGAAATTAGTTAGGGTTTGTATATAATGTATACCATTATACATTCACTCACGAATATTTCCTTTTGTAAGTGAAGTATGAAGCTTATTGTCTCTCAAAGCATTGCCCTTACAAACTTCTCCCAATAAAATAGAATCTTGAGCTTTTGTAGCTTTTTTAAGATAAGATGAAAAATGTAAGAAAGGAGACATATATGTGTGTGAAATTGAAATGGTAAGATAGCTTTTTAATTATCCATCACGAATTTCAGTCCAAAATGTTTTAAGTTTTTTAGGTGGGTTTTTTAAAAAAACTATTCCTCCGTTGTGGCTTTACGTAAGTTTAAACGTATTAAAAGTTTACTGGGCTCCCGCTGGCCATTTGTTTTTCTTATTAACATTTCTTTTCTTTTGAAACACGTTTTACTTATTAACATGAATTGCACTTTAATTAAACATCAAATATACAAACTATCAGTTTTGGCTAAAAGAATCTTCAACTATTTCATTAAACATATTAGTTTTTAGTTTTATGTTAAATAAATTAGATTCTGATAACGTTAGTCCAGACTAACATTATGTGACAAGTGTCAGTGTGTAACAGAAAGATTTAAAAATCTGTTTAGCCTTTGTGGTTAGAGTCGAAAACTGGCATACCACATCATGTATAAGACAAGTCCTGAATTCACGAAGAGCTGGAATTGATGAATCATATTGTGATGATAGACTAAAAGTTTAATGGATTTTGCTTATATATATAGCATTGTAGAGCTAGGTGATTAGAATATGCGGCGTTTGAAAACGCCAACGAACGTTTTGTTGTTCCAGACTTCCAAGTGTCGAGAAACTTAAAAACATGAATGATTCGTTTATTCTTCCACTTTGATCAACGATGATCAAATTGCTTCACTTGCCTATCCTGTATTTTGATTGGCCGTTTTCCCACAGTGTTTTTGTTCTTTCTTTTACCAAAGTTAGATTTTTGTTCCTTGTCAAGTGGCCACTCTTTTCAAGCCTTCGACTTTAGACCAAACATGACATTTGGCCTTGTATGGAGTATATATGTGGATATTGCTCACTCTAGTATACGACGAAACTAAACAAAACATACTTCTTCCATTTTATGTATAAACGTTGTTTACATTTTTACTACAATTCATAATTTGTTTTTAATTATATAAATTTATGAGTAGGTTGTTATTGTTAAATTTCCTTGTTATAAATGTGTGTCTAAAATAAAGTATATCAGATACTAGTAATTTGTAGTACTTGGGCGTTATATGTATCTAAACAAATGTAATTGTAAAATATAACCAGTATAGTTTTTTTTTTTTTGGGAGCGGGGATGGAGAGTAGCCAAAAACAAGACCAATCCTGAGTTATGTGAGGCCTAAAACACATAAGAATATAATACATAAGAATATAATACAGTGAAAATTCCATGATAACCTAATTGGTTTGAAACATAATACATATATTTGATAGTATGTTTGAAACCGGTTTCGGTTTAGTATAGAATTCGAAATGGTTCCAGACTTTTCAGTAACCTTCAGATATAAATAATCGGTCTCTGAATTTTAAAAACTAAACTAAATGTTTTTAAACTGAAATGATCTCAAAATATAAAATATATGAATGGATTTAATATTCTTAACGCAGAAGCATCTGAAGAATGGCCATCCCTAATAAATGACTTAACAGGCACACAATTCATCATTTGACTTAATAGAGCTTTACTGTATTTATTTGGGGAAATAAAACAAACGTGATAACCATTCTTATAGTATTTTGTATTGTTTGAATGGTTCATCTAATATTTTTTTTTTTTTTGACAACAAAGAAAACTATTTTAAGAAATCACCGGATCAGAAAGCCAAGCCGGAGGTATGGAATCCACATATAACATAGCTGAAAGAGAATTCCTTGCACCTCGTGCAAGCTTGTCCGCCATTATGTTTTGTGCCCTTGGAATATGTGTGATCTTGAAATTAGGGAAGAAAGTCTTACTGCGGCAAAACTCCTCCATATGTGTAGCAAAAGCCGGCCAATCCTCGGGTGACGACACCATCTTCACCAGTTGAGAACAATCCGTTGCAAAAACTACTTCTGAAAACTGCAGGGTCTTCATGCACTCCATTACCCATATCAGTGCTTCACATTCAGCATGTAAAGGTGATAGGCTTCGTCTTAGGTTCATGGCCCCCATCATAACCTCCTCTGAATCTCTCACTTGACAGAACCAGCCCTGTCCCGTGAAAAAATCTTGCTCCTTCCAGGCTCCATCAATAAAGCAAACTCTTGAGTGCTCCATTGTTTGCCAATTCGTAGGTGGCTGAAGATTACCCGATGATGTAGCAATAGTAGTTGTGCCTCAGCCCAAAGAGCTCCTTCCACTTCTGCTTTACGCAATATTTCCTGAGGATTACCATTCCTATTCTGATAAAATTTTTCATCTCTACTCTTCCAAATATACCACATAATCCATGGAAAAAAATCTGAATCGAAATCCTTTGGGATCTCCAAAACAAATAATCCAGACAAATGTAAACCGAGGACGATGGTTCATCTAATATAGTCTTTATTTTCAGTTATTTTTTTTTTAAATATCAAAACTCAAAAGTGATTATGTTGGTGTTGAATGATATGATAATTGTTACGTTGACCGCACTGAAACGAAAACGATAATGCATTTAACTAAGAGCTTTTCCATCGGTAGTATCAGGCTAGTATCTAATCAATAAAAAAATGAAATTAAATCAAAATAAGAGAAAAAACACCAAAAGTTCTAAAACAACTTAAGATTAGAACCACTACTAAAACTGTTAGACATGATTAACCAGGGGTTTTAGGGTAGGGTTAACTAGCGAATATAAGCTGTTTCTTAATTTTAATTAAAAACTAAGAACGGTTCTTAGTTTTTAATTAAAAGTTAAGAAACAAGATTTCTTATATTCGCTAAAAACTCCACTTTAAGAATCCGAGTTAATTATACGCTTAAGCCACTTATCCCTATTCCAAAGGTGAATTTTATGTAAAATAAATAAATTTAATTAAGTAATTAATATGTATTAAAATAATAATTTTTGAGTGGTAATAACTCCAAATAATTGTTACGTTGACCGCACTGAAACGAAAACGATAATGCATTTAAGTAAGAGCTTTTCCATCGGTAGTATCAGGCTAGTATCTAATCAATAAAAAATGAAATTAAATCAAAATAAGAGAAAAAACACCAAAAGTTCTAAAACAACTTAAGATTAGAACCACTACTAAAACTGTTAGACATGAATAACCAGGGGGTTTTAGGGTAGGGTTCTTAACGGAATATAAGAAACTGTTTCTTAATTTTAATTAAAAAAACTAAGAACCGGTTCTTAGTTTTTTTTTTAATTAAAAGTTAAGAAACAGTATTTCTTATATTCCGCTAAAAACTCCACTTTAAGAATCCGAGTTAATTATACGCTTAAGCCACTTATCCCTATTCCAAAGGTGAATTTTATGTAAAATAAATAAATTTAATTAAGTAATTAATATGTATTAAAATAATAATTTTTGAGTGGTAATAACTCCAAATAATTGTTACGTTGACCGCACTGAAACGAAAACGATAATGCATTTAAGTAAGAGCTTTTCCATCGGTAGTATCAGGCTAGTATCTAATCAATAAAAAAAATGAAATTAAATCAAAAATAAGAGAAAAAAACACCAAAAGTTCTAAAACAACTTAAGATTAGAACCACTACTAAAACTGTTAGACATGAATAACCAGGGGTTTTAGGGTAGGGTTAACTAGCGAATATAAGCTGTTTTAATTTTAATTAAAAACTAAGAACCGGTTCTTAAATATCTTATTTAAGAACCGGTTCTTAGTTTTTTTAATTAAAAGTTAAGAAACAGTATTTCTTATATTCCGCTAAAAACTCCACTTTAAGAATCCGAGTTAATTATACGCTTAAGCCACTTATCCCTATTCCAAAGGTGAATTTTATGTAAAATAAATAAATTTAATTAAGTAATTAATATGTATTAAAATAATAATTTTTGAGTGGTAATAACTCCAAATGAACATTCCCACCGTTGGCACCTTTCTACTCAGATAGTCTCCTTGTTCAAAAACGCAGCCGAGTTGACGATTATGCGGCCGCATTTGCGCTCAACAGATGGTGAACGTGGCGATTACCACTGATTCGGTTGTTTCAAACAGTAACATGCCTAACTTCCGCCATGAGCGTTGAACAAGGAAACCTGGGTGTTTAATTGCTTTAACCCGCGTAATCCGTCGCCACCTCCGTTTCCAAGTGGTGGACCCATCCAGTCTTCGATGTCCTCCCCAGCTCCTCAATGGCTAGTCCCTCTGTATCTCTGTCGGTGTTTGTCTCAACAAGATAATCTATTAAAACAATCTGAGATTTAAAGGCGAAAACTAGAAAAAAAAGAACATTTAAGAAGATTTTTTATATCTCGTCCCTGCCTCTCATGTGTCTGGGTAGAGAAAACATTAATAGATTATAAAAATTGTCCAAAGAAATTGATACAGATGCTTCATCTGAAAACAATGGCTGACGGCAAACGAAAAAATATTAGAGAACCGTGGTAGGTTATTTAGGAAGATGATGAAGCAAAATACTATATTTCCCTCCATTTAGGCTTAAATGAAAAATTATAAAAGAATATTCATTACTAGAATTTCGAACCCATTACCTCTACAATGTAAAAGCAATCCTAAACCGCTACACCACATAATATTTTTTTTTATTAAAAGGGGTTTTACTTGTGTAAAAATTGATTTTAAATGTAAAAAAATGTTAATTTATATGTATAAAATATGAAACCATAGATATATAGCTAGTACAACTTAAAATGTTAATTTATATGTATACAATGTGGTATATATACATATAAAAATACAAAAATTCCTCCTAGCGTACTCCCCGATTTTTTTCCGATCTCTATAATATTATTTGAGAAGTCAGTTTCCTATGTGTCGCGTTCACGTTAACTCTCACGATGGTTAATTACATAGCTACCCTTAATGAATTAAATAATATTAAATCTAATTGCAATTATCAACTTTTCTTTTTTTTTTCTTTTATATTATTTCCAAATAACATATATAGTAAAAGAAAAACAATTCAAAGAAACAATTATTATTTTAAAAAAGAAAATTAATATTATACATTCATAAAAAGGAAATTTCCCAAAAAATAATGATGGATTAAAAATAATTTATTTCTTTTAAAATATAATCTTAAATAACATAATATATATATTAAGTTATAGAATTATTTTCTTTATCAATCTATTTTCTTGTATGATTAATAGTACATAGATGTTTTATTTATATTTTCAAAATAGTTTTTTTGTTAAATTTTAAATTTGATTTAGAATTTCTTTATATATATTTTTAAATTACATAGATAAAACTATCTATAAGAAACTAACATATTTTTTACTATAAGTTTATTTGGAACAAATAATTCAAAGTATATAATTAGAGAAGTCACTTTTCTACGCGTATCACTCATTTTAATTTTTATGATGGTTAATTATATAGGTAAACTTAATAAATTAAAATATTATATCTAACTTTTACTATAAATTTTTTATTTGTTTTTAATTTTTGTTTCCTTTCTTTATTATTTCTAAATAACATATATGATGAAAATAAAATATTAACTGAATGAACAATGATAAATTTTATAGAGAAAATATTTATTATAAATAATATGATTTCAAATAAAAAGTTTCCAAAAACTAATGTTGATATTAAAATTATAACTTTCCTTTAAAAATAATCTTAAATAATTTTATATACATATGTATTTTTTTAAAAAGTTTTATTGATATACCGAAGTACAAATAGAGTTAAAGAATCGTCTACAACACAAGAAAATACAATTTATTACATAAACAGAAATATGAGACATATTATATATATATATATTTAAACTAATAAAAATATTTCTTTATATATTAAGTTATTTTCTTATATGAATGTACACAAACTTATTAAACTATATTTACAAATCTAAAAAACAATCAACTAGATGCAAATAATTAAATTAATAAAAAATTTTAATCTGTTAAAAATAAAAAAAGTTTATGGTTGAATTTATAAAATTATATTCAGTCTAATATACCTAAATAATTATCAACCTAATTAAATATTATATATCCAAATTCACATTTATAATCAAAATAACATTTTATTATTTATAAATAATCATACATACAAATTACATAATAATTAAAAATAAAATAAATATTAACTAATTTTAATAATATATTTGTTTTGTTAATATTTATATCCGTGTATGTACACGGAAAAATCAACTAGTTTTACAATAAATCGCTAGGTCCAATTGTACCGCATACGTAGTGCCTAGCGAGTTTCCGAACAAGGTATAGTCTAGTAAGAAAATCGGAGCAACCTATAAATCGAAACGTAATGCTACTACACCTTTTTGAATAAAGCAGTCCAGTCCAACACTGAACGATTCTATTATGTCCTGACCCAACCAAATTTCATTTTGGTTAATGCGTGGCTTTATAAAAGCCCCATATATATTTTTTATCTTTTCAATTTAATTAAACTATATTCTATTCTGTTGTCTTCTCATATAAACCAAAGTATTTTTAAAATTCGATATGTTTTTTCTCTTATCCCAAGGATACGATTGGCTGAAAAATTCCGAAATACTTTCATCGTTTTTAAAATAAAAAATCGTTCTGATAACATAAGTCAGAATATTTACACGTCATTGCAGATTTTTTTCTCATTTATATTTCTCTACATAGGGATACAGTTTTGTTGTTGGAAGATTTTTGCAGATTCTCAAAATTCTGCATTCAATCTCTATAATGTATCAATCCAACGAAGACGAAGACGATTTCCTCGCTGCCCTTTGCTTCGATCAAAGGTTCCTTTGACGTTTTCATCTATTGAATCTCGTTTCAATTTGATTGTTTTCAGTTGTGATGTATGTTCGTATATGGGTCTCTTAAAGTTTCCGAATTTTATACAATAATTTCATATACAGCGACTAATATGTTTCTTGTGTGGCGCTACTTGTTAAAGTTTATATCTTGTTGTCATTTGCTTGATGGAGATTTTGCTCTTGATTATGCAGCAACGGAGGTGAAGATCCTTACGCATCTATACAGACGTGTCAGGATGACCTCTTTCAGGATTTTGGGCCATCATCTGGTGTGAATCTGCAGCCAGAGCAAGAACAAGTATGTAACAACAACATTGGAGCTCAGTTCGATTCCTTTAGTGGATACCTTCCTCAAGTCTGTAGCTTTACCGGTGAAAACAACGGATTAGCAACTTTTGGTGGAGTTGTCTATAGTAGCAGCATTGGATCATCACAAATGGATTTGGGGCCACATCAAGTCTGTAGCTTTAGAGGGAGAAACAACGATTCGGTGCCTCATGTAGAGAAGGAACAGGAACAAGTGTGCTGCGGTGTAGTGGAAATCAACTCTTCATCATCTGTTGGAGGCGTTAAGGAAGAGTTGGAGGAAGAATGCTCAAGAAAGAGGTAAAAGAAGCTTTAAGAATCTGAATCCTCTGCTTGTGTTTTGTATGGTGTTGTTTGCTAAAGCTTTGTAGCTTGGATTGATATTGATTGTGATCTTGTTTTGTTATCTATAGAGAAAACTTTAATATCCATTGTCTGAATTTGATTATGTATGAACAGGGGACGAACTGGACCATGTAGCAAGCCAGGAACCAAAGCCTGTCGTGAGAAAAAGAGAAGGGAAATGCTAAATGACAAGTATGTTTCATATCTTGTGTGTTTAAGATGTTATCTGCAGTCTCTGATAGAGAAGAACTTGCGTTTTTTCTTTCAGGTTCATGGATTTGAGCTCTTTACTGGAACCTACAAGAACTCCAAAGACGGATAAACCAGCTATACTAGATGATGCAATCCGGGCCGTAAACCAGCTCAGAGGTGAAGCTCATGAGCTTAAAGAAACCAACCAGAAGCTTCTAGAAGAGATCAAGACTCTCAAGGTTGGTTTCTCACTTTGTTCTAAAGACCTTATGTTCATGAAACTACGATAGGCTTATTTGATTTCTTGTTTTAACTGTGTATGGAATAGGCGGAGAAGAATGAGCTAAGGGAAGAGAAGCTGGTGCTGAAGGCTGATAAAGAGAAGATGGAGCAACAGTTGAAATCTATGCCGGCGGTTCCATCACCTGGTTTCATGCCTTCCCATCCAGCGGCTTTCCATCAAAACAAAATGGCTGTTTACGCGAGTTACGGTTACTACCCAAACATGCCAATGATGCCATACTTACTACCACCTTCGCAGCGTGATACTTCTCAAGATCAGCAAAACTGCTCTTTTGCTGCTTGATCTTCTCTATGTTGGCGTCATACTATCATAATCACTTTGGTATATTGGTTTCATGCAGATGATTCTTTAAGTTTTGCAGTAACCTATTGGGGGATATAGAATGTTATGGTTCTTCCAAGTGTTGAAGCTTATTCTTAGGTTCTGTTTTTGAATAAAATGTCTGAGAAACTTTTTTTGTACGATTGTCATTGATCAATGTCAAATATCACAAATTGTCTTAAAAGTCCAGGAGTGAATATATATATATATATACCAATATTTATATATATATATATATATACCAGTGGTTTTCTAGCTAAAATATATGCACATGAGTTGCTACTTGCTAGATCGTTTCTTAAGGGCGAACTAGATTGTGACCCGCACGTCCGTGCGGATATAGTTTCTATTTTATAAATGTATACTTTAGATATTAAAACTAAATAGTGGTAGTTTAGTGGTAATCTTTTGCAGTTTAATGTGAATCCACATTAGTTTTGGATTCGATTACTCCTAAGAATTAAATCATTAATTATATGATCAGTCTAGACTTGGACTTCGGCTCAAATGGTTAACATGGTGGGCTGTAATAGACGATCGATCCACCATTTGACATTTTGGAAGGTATTCCAAATTCAGGTTAAGTAGTGTGGTAATCAGTCTACTTTGTAACACTGAGTTCTTTCTTTGAGATTGGTCGGATCAGCTGATTGGTATATCAAAAAAATATATTTTAGATATTATCGTAAACTTTTTAGATATATGATTTACATTTTAGTGTTACATATTATATAATTCTATAATCTTATTATTTAGATTTTTATTCGATATTATTAATATATAATGATTTGTTTATACATTTTATTTTGTTATTAATTGTTACTACATATTAATATATTTTTGGATACGATACAATATATTCATATATTAAAAGTTATTAACTGTTACCACATAATTTTTGTGTTTCATTATAAAAAAATTATATTTTAGCATATATAACTTTATCGTTTGCAAAATTTGGACTATTATCACTTTGAGTTTGAAATATTGATTTTATATTTGGTCAAGAGAAAATTGAAAAATAACACAACCATTTTTGAATTTGAAAGATTATATGATTTAGGATTTTTGTTACTAAATTAATGGATTATTTTTTTTAAAAAAAATTGACTTTTTGGTAATATTTTTAAAGTTTTCTCAACAGATTGTTATAACTAAGAAATTAAAAATTCATAGTTAAAACTTATTTTTCATTAATTTGTTTAATTAATTATTAAAATTTTAGAAATTCTCTAATAGTATATTATATAAATAACACATGACTTAAAGATTTTATATACTATTATATTTTGTATATAATCATTTTAAATAATATATTCTCGTGAGTTTCAAAAAAAAGTAATACATAGTTGTAGATATACAGTTAAACATATGCTAAGAATTTTATATTTTGTATAAAAATATTACGAACACGATTTTGTATACCACCCAGATGTCCATACAGAATCTTTATCGAAAAATTACTATAATCAGTCGTGTATTGATGATATCCAATTGCAATTTAATGCAGCGTTGGTTCAGTAGATAAGGTGTTGGTTTAGTCTTCTGGTACCACGGTTTATTTTAAGTAGGTTTATGATATTTATTTAAGTAACGTTAAATTAGATTGTAACATTTTTGAAATAGTCCAAAATTTAAATGACAACTTATAACAGTAGATAAAAATAGGACTCTATTTTAATAGAGTAGATAGTGTTTTACAAAAAAAAAAAAACAAAACAAATTTCTCATTCTTTAATTTTAACAATCTTTGACTTCCTTATGTTGGTTGAGTAGAGTGTTTTATAGTTGCATTATCTCCTTTAAAGCTTCTTTTTTTTTTTCCAAAAGACCAACAAGACTGCATTGCCCATATTGGTCTGATTATTTTCCAAATACGCCAAAGGATCCAAAATGGGAAGTAGCCAGGTTATGTTTATGAACATTTTTGTCTTCAGAGAGCTTCAGAAGATACCTTATTTTGTTTTCCAGCGGAGTATACACATCACAAATATAGTCACAGTTGGTAATGACTTGCAATCCTCCTCAAAAATTGGTTGAGAAAGCATGATCAGATATCTCTTTATTGTCACAACAGTGTGCACATAGTGGGTCAGCCCTTATGCAACAATGTCTAAGGTTAGCTTTCACTGCAAATGCTCTCGAGACCCAAGAAATGCTTTAGGTTAGGGATCGTATCAAGTCTCATAATATCTGAGTGTAGTGCCAAAGGAAGTAGTCTAGTCAATGTTGGTCTATGGCTCCAAAATTTTAGGAAAATTTTCTAGTCTCTTGATCAAATTAAAAAAAGTTGGAAATAGATAAATAAAAAGTATGGCACCAAATGTAGAGCAATCTGAAAATACAGGTAGTGGAATTAAATCTAAAAAAAAATAGTACTTCAAAGATGTGGTCCAAGTGGGTCCTACTAGACGCATATTTGCCACTGAGTTGTAAACTCATTTTAATTCCCAGCCGTTGGATCTTTACCATCTTTTTAGCTTCAAAGCAAAGGCAAACGACCACCAACCAACCGCATTTGTTTACATGTTTGTATCAATACTTTTGTTTGATTCAAATGTAACCTTGTAATATATAGCATCTTTTATGTTTATGAAATTTTGGGGTTTGTGGTTCCATAAATCTCTTACAATAAGGTCAAAACGGTGTAATTTTCTCTTTATTTTATTTTAAATAGTAGATGAAATGGATCTATTTTAGTACCATAAACTTAACAGAAAACGAAAAAAAAAAAGAGGCATTTAAGCTCAATGAAAAAATCTGTTAATTCACATAAATGGTATACGTTTGTAACATCAACACTTACAATCAATCTCAAACAAATGAGAAAAGAAGAGGTGACTTTTTGACATCAGTAAATCAAAGTATAATTGAAGAGTTAAGTAATCGTTTCTATTAACAATATAAAGAATCAAAAATCTAAAATGAGTGTTCGTGTAGTAAGTATATATGTTGGCTTTAACTAGACAGAAGAAGCAAGTAACCAAAGTGTGGTAAGTGAAGAGATGGAGATTGAGACCCAAGAGAGGAAAGCTAAAGTAACAGAGAGTTGATACCTCCAACACTCTGCTTCAAAACTGCAGCTTCCTAAATCCCCAAAATATAAAACCATGACCCCTGCAGAAGACGAGGCTCCCGCTAGAGACAATGTCGATGTTACCTGAAAACACAAACACAAAGATGTTTTGAAATCTTTGATCATTTCTTGTGAGAGAAAGAGAGAGAGAGAGAGAGAGAGAGAGAGAGAGCGATGCTCACCCAATCTCCAACTACAAAGAGACTGACGAAGACCGGGCTAAGAAGCGTTTTCTTTCTCACTAAAGCAAAAGTGTCTAGTATGGCAAGACCGGAACTCCATATGACTTGCAAACCCATTGCTGCGATTAGGTAGCTACAAACCAAAACCTCCAAGTGTAAGAACAAATGAAGGGTAACAAAATACACAGAGAAACTGTTCATAGCATTCTCCTCTACATATATGCTTGACAATGTAAGATCCTAACAGAATCAAAGATTCAACAGATCAAATCACATATGAAAGCATACAAAAATCATGAAGCATTACAAAAACGACTATCTTCCCCTAGATGGATCCACAACCATGAAGCATTACAAAAATCAAATCACACTTGTCTTGAACAAGATCTTCGAGGTGTGCACAGATATTCTTCGAGGCAGCCCAACATTAGACTCAACTCACTAATTTGAGCAGAGACCAGAGGTGTCTAAACAAGTTAAAGGAAGCAACTTTCTCAGGACCGGATCTTAAATCTTCCCTAAATTTTCAAACCCACAAACTAATCAATTAACTCAATTCCGAGACTGAAGAGTGGAATATTACCAGAAAGCAGTGTAGTTGAAGAATGCACCGGAAGAAACCATGTAAGAAATGGAGGCAGCAGCGAAAACACACTGAGAAATTCTCAAGACAAGACCAGTGAAAGTCCCTGGTGTTCCAGGGATATCTACTATCATTTCTCTTCTTCCAATTCAAGAACAACCCAAGTCGTCACAATATAGTCTTTCTTTACTTCTCCTCTGACTCTGATTCTGGAAAGCTCAGACGCTTTTTCCGGCGAGAAAAAAAAAGACGAGGTTTTTTGCGGCTTTCAAGATACGAGATTGAAGGATCAGAGGAGTAGAATCTGGGAAAGTTGAAGACTTTTTTTTTGCTGTTTGTTTTTCTTCAACAGAAAGGGCACATAGAGAGGAGCAGGAGAAGAAGAACAAATGCGCATTTATTTGTTTAATGGAGGGTGGAAAATTAATAAATAGTTTAGCTAATGGTGAAAGTGATGGACAAAATTTTCTGGCGTTTCTTTAATTAAATTAATCATTATTTTTTTTTGTCAACAATTAAATTCATCTTTAAACTTTGCATTGTTGGAAGTTCACTTTTTTTCTTTTGAGAAAATTATTTTTCAAAGTTGGTTGAGTATTTTCACTTTTTTATTTCAAGTTCATATTTGCACTTTACATTTCAGAATGGGAACTTCTTGAAAACTTATGTTAGAACCATGTTTTTTATGTAGTTACTATAAATTATTTAGTATTAAGTAAATAATGTACTATAAATAGTTGTAAATTATTATTTAATAGAATACATAAACTAATATACTTATTTGTGCCATTTAGAATTTCTACGAAAACGGCCGAATCAAGATTTTAATAAAATTTAATAGAAAAATATGATTTTTACGTTTGCATTTTAAGAACTTGACCCACTTAGTTTTCAAAAGAAAATGATACGATTTGACTATATATTAACATTAATTAACAAACCAATATAATGAAAAAGTTGGAAGATATTTTATTTTCTTTGTTAAAAAAAACTTATCTATTAAAATAGAGTCCTATTTGAAATTTACCTGGGCATATTTTAAATTTTGACCTATTAAAGACTAAATATAAAAACACTTCGTATATCTTATATTTATTAAATGAAAAACTAATTTATTCTACCCTAATAATCAATGACTCAACCAATTTAAACTTTCCTTATCAGATCTAATCCGGTCGTTGAATCCCCGTAATAAAAAGTTTAGGTTCTCTCGAGCAGTTGACACATCAGAATTTAAAATGAGTCTGAGACTGCCATGTCAATAAATGAAAAAAACTGTGAAACCCAATCAAAATATTTTGTCTCTCCACATCACTTTTGTCTTCTGCACAGAAGGGTTCTTCGCTCTATCTCTTGCTCTTTCGATTTGATCGATGCCTTTCTTCTTTAGCTTTTAGATCGAACGGGGATGGGGAACAAGACAACAAGACAAAGGCTGAAAAACTTCAGACCCAATCAGGGATCTTCACCACACTCTTCTCCGGCGAGGTGACTGAGGCCGGCTGATCTGCGATCTTCGAATATGATTTTTGGGGGAATCGAAATACTATAATGGGTTTGACGAATTCCAGGTGGCCGGAGTAGGCGCCGTGGTAGTGCTATTGAAGGGAGACGTCAAGCAATCGTCTTGAGGCGCAACGTCAAGCACATCCGCAACTGGCTCGAAGAAGAAGCTTCTGCCGCCTCCAAGTTAGCTCTCTTTCTCTCGATCGTGATTCTTTTTTTTTCTTTCTCTCTTTCACGAAGGTGTGTGTTTAGGGATTGTGATTTTGCAAAAAAAAATTTGGCTCAGCAAGCTATAAAATATGATATAAGCCTATATGTTTGGTGATATTATAGTCATGTGTTCCTTGAGGGTGATCATCCGCAGCTGCTAAGATTTTGAAGTAATCTTTGATTGAATTTGTATTCAAATTTTTTTCAGTCAGATAATTCAATAACGGAACTGTAGTTTCTTTGGTGATCGTCAGTTGTATGTATAATCTGAGTTCTGACTATAACAATGACTTGACGATGGCAGGGGAATAGGTTTGCATAAGAAGAGTGTGATGTGTGATTGATCCATGCTGGTTATTAGTGATAGCAACACAAAAGCAAAGCGTGTGTGTGAGTGACTGATGAGTTTTAGTGGTTAGAAAACCATTAAAATATTTGAACTTTGGACTTATTGATCAATCTCTAGAGAACTTTTAGTATTCTTTGGGAGGACAAATGTGTAGTACAAGTTCACATTCTCATATTTGCTTCAGATACTTGAGTAAGCATCGTCTATAACAGAGCATGACGGACTATCGTTTACAGAAGATCAGTTTCTCATATTTTTTGCAGATCGACCATACATAATATTAATAAAATATGTGTTGCATTATGTAGACATAGAAACCTACAAGATGAGACTGTGCCTAATCAAAATTTACACAAAATTCATATAATCAATGAAACATAATATTTCTTTGTAGATGAAGTAGCCGTCACATACTTCGTCAAACTGTCCAACAACGCATTCATCACCAACCTCAATTTGAGAGAGCAGCATTTCATAACCACAGTAATCCTTACACTTATCTCTAGAACAACTCGACTGCAATTTTCTAGGCATTGCTAAACAGCTTCAAACTCTCTCTCTGTCCAAAGCTTCTTAACGTACTTAGAGCCTGCTGAGGTTGAAGGCAAATTTGGATGTTCTGCATCCTTTTTTCTTGGGATATCTCAGAACAGCCTTTAATCTTTCAATGTTTTTCTTTGTTGAAAGTTTGCAGATTGCAAAGAGAGGAAGCGAAGATAGCAGTTTGGAATCAGTTTGGAACAAAATGCACAAGGTTTGGGACACTTGTAAGGATGAAGAACCTGCCATTAGAAAACTCGGAGTCCTCCTTCACTTATATGAAAACTCCCAAAAACCAATCAAACTATGATGATTCTACTGAATTTTTTTTTTTTTGCTTGAATCACATGTGAAGCTGGAGAAGAAGAAATGACCATTACTGGATAAGATCTTGTACAAGCTTTAAACAACCAAGTCGAGAGGTCAGCTGGAGTTTAGTATTCAGTGATCATCAACGAGAAAAAAAGTTTTGACTATAGATCCCTGTAATAAAACAGTAGCACAAACCGTAATCTTCTTTCCATGCTTGTGCATATAATTTTGAAATGTGTATCTATACATACCAATATATATCGTTGTTATGATCTATTTCACGCTGTTGAAAAAACTTTCGAATCAGCTGTTCTTGCCGCAAAGTATCAAAACCACCAAAGGTCTTCAGGGTAAGGATGTGGAAGAGTTTGGGAGCTTCACAGGTGAAAGCATCAATGGAGATAAAGCTTTTAATATTTCTCCTGTATCCATTATCACAATGCTTAAAACTGTATAGCAGATTCTGTTTTCTTCCATCTCCATAGCTACAACCCAAAAAGTTGAGAAATGAGATTCATGACATAGTGATTGGTGTCACGGAAGTTATTGAGAAATTAAACTCTCATATATAGTTCCAGTTGGTTATAAAGGTCTGCACCAAAACCTGTAAAGTAGACAAAGGTAAAAAAAAATCATGGGTTGTTTTTTAAGCTTGGGCTGAGTAGAGACGGATGCCTATGGTTTGATCAAAGATGCGTGTATTGGTTTATAAGAAAATTAGGGTCGGTCCGCGCTAACGCGCGGATTTTGATTTTCGAGTTATTATGATTTGTATAATTGTTGTTATAACTTGTTTAATTTGGTTTGTGTTATAAATCCATTGTATGGATTGCCATTTAACCAAGTAAAAGTCCAAGGAGGTTTACATCCGATCCGACTATCCGGTCCATCTACACCCGTCTCCGATCCGTCTACATTCCGGTTCGAGATTAGAAGACTCAGTCAACCTCGTTATCATCACCTTGACCAAGTCTTCATGTATGACATCAATGTAGTCAATAGCAATTAATGTGTAGATTTACTTCCTTGTAAAACATTTGTAAACCCTTGTATCAAACCACTATATAAAGTGGTGTTGGCTAATGAGAAACACAACACATTCTCTCAAATCTTCTCTCAAATTATAACACGTTATCAGCACGATTGTTCTCTCCACCTGAGAAGTCTCTCTCCACCTGAGCTCTCTTTTCCGGCCATCTTTTCCGGCCAGAAAATCCTAAATTCAGGCGCAACTTTAAACCGCCGTATCTCTCAAATCCTGTGGATCCAGACGACGATCCACCTATCAATATGAAGCCCAAGAAGAGAGGAATCCATTTCCGAAGACGGCTTGTCGATCTGATCTCAGACGCGTCGTAAATCGCATATACAATCCACGCCGCCATCTCCTAGTTATATCCATGGCCATCCTTCTCTCATGGTGGTCCATTCAGATCAATGTGGTAAAGGGTAAACAAATCAAAACCTGAAAATCTAAGATCTCCATTATATCTGAAACAAATCTAGGATCTATATGAATCCAAAACTTATAAACAATCTATGGATCCAAAATATTAATCTTGTTTCTATGATCCATATGATCCATATGAAACTTGATTCCAAAATTATTTGAGTCCATAAACTTATAATTCTCTAAAGGTTCTAAGTATCTCTAAATTATTAAAACATCTAAAGATCTATATGAATCTTGTTTCTAAGAATTCTTGAAAATCAGTCAACCAAAATAAAATCGAAATTAAATTCATTTATTGCATATCTTTTCTTATTAATATTTGTTTTGTAACTATCAAAGTTTTAAAAATCTTTTATGATTTTTATAAATGCATATTCGATTTTATAAATGCTTGTTTGATTTTATTGAATACATATCTTTGACTGAAAATTATTTCTAAAGTTTTATAAGCCATAGTATCATTTTATATTGATATGTCATAAGATAAAATAAAATCAATTGAGGCAAATGTCACAAAGACAAATGAGTTCAGAGAAGCCTTTAAACAATGGCATGAAAGGCTCGGCCATCCTGGTCTAACCATGATGCTAAGATAATCTTGAACTCAATGGCCATCCCTTGAAAGAAAGTAATATTATCCCTATGGGCATTACATGTATTCCATACTCACAAGGAAATTAATAATAAGGCCATCACCGTAAAGGTAGTTAAAGAAACATTGAACTTTCGGAAAGAATACAAGGTGATATATGTGGACCAATACACCCACCTTGTGGAACATTTTGATATTTTATGGTCCTCATTGACGCATCGACCAGATGGTCGCATGTTTGTCTATTATCATCTCGGAACTTGGCATTGGCAAGATTATTGGCTCAGATCATAAGACTGCGAGCCCACTTTCCAGATTTTCCATTAAAGACTATATGTCTTGACAAAGCAAGTGAATTCAGTTCCCAAGCTTTTAATGATTACTGTATGTCCATGGGGTAAGTGTGGAACACTCGTGGCACATGTACATACACAGAGCGGATTGGCGAATCCTTCATTAAAAGAATCCAGTTGATTGCTCGACCATTACTCATGAGGTCGAAGCTACCAGTATCAGCTTAGGGACATGCGGGGCCAAATCCTTCATTAAAAGAATCCAGTTGATTGCTCGACCATTACTCATGAGGTCGAAGCTACCAGTATCAGCTTGGGGACATGCGGTATTACATGCTTATTCAAATAAATTGCTTAGGTCCAATGCTCAGGACAGAACATACATCCGACTAGTTCTTGATCCATGCATTTACCCTTAGACCAATATGATTGATTTTCATCCATATTGCTTGATCTCAAATAAATGATGACTGATCCTTATTCAAATTCTAAAGGGCTTTAATACCCTATATATAATCAATCTAAATCTTGGTGACTGTATCTAAATATCTCACTTTTGAGATAGATACAAGGCGATTTCTCTTAATCATACGCCATTCCTAAGGTACCAACCAATGGGTCTCGGGACGCCGAGCCTCATGGTACTGATGATGAGATCTCCATCCGAAAGTCTCATAGATTGTCCAGACAAGGCCGACATGGCCATTCCTAAGGTACCAACCAATGGATCTCGGGACGCCGAGCCTCATGGTACTGAGGGTTCAAATGATGAGATCTCCATTAATTATCTTATGTCTGGGACAAGATGGAGGAACCTAAAGATCCAAGACTATAAGTCTGTGGATGAGTTTAACTTCGGCTCTTTTCATGATAGTCTCAAAGTTGAAACTGTGGAGAGACTATCACATATGCTGACATGTTAGAGAAGAAATTCTCTACATTCCACAAGCAATGTTTTGCTTCAGCAATAATACCGAGAAAAGGATTCCTCCACATATGTAAATTTAATCTCTTGTTTGTTGCTTGCTAAGCAAAACAATGAGTTAATCATGAAGAATAGTAAGATGAGGCCTCCTGGATTTATGCATTGCCTAAGGCACATGCTGCCACAGAGCCATATGAAAGAGTCAAACCATGGCCATGTGAAGGCCATGGAGGATGGCAAGGATGTGTGGATATCACCCACAGTCACTCCATAGTCGAGACCAAGGCTAAGGTTATCAACCAAGCCATGGGTATAAGTCCGATATCAAAACCATGCCTCACCAAATCTGCTTGCCATCAGTGTGGGATGAACAACCATTGGTCCAACCAATGTAGAACTCCCAAACACCTTATTGAACTCTACCAGGAGAGCATAAAGGGATAGAACCCTATGGCCCATTGGGTCCATCACGATGGTGCGAATGATTTCGACCATGAGTATGATGATCATCTTGGATATGAGACTTCATATTGCCTTAAAGAGGTCAATTAGATTTCGACATCATTCTACTTTGTCTTTGCTCTCTATAGTGGATTAAGCCACACTATATTAAAAAGATACTTTATTCAAGGCCACGGCCAGGCCAACCTCATGATGTCTAAAGGCACGCATCTAGAAATCTATGATGCATTATATTCCCATAAATCAAAGTGGAATTCGTTAGGTTTCAAAGACATTCGTATGAATGGTCTACATATTGAAACTATGGGCAAAGGAAAGAAAGAATTCCTTCTTTATGAAAATTCCCAAGGCGAAAGAAAACTCCTAGAGACTATACCTACTATATCTATAGGCCTTCATTGGGCCAAGATAAATATGATTGAGGATTAATATCTCAACTCACTTTTCAAAGAGTTCAAAGAATCCTTTAACAAATGGCACGACTTGCTCGGCCATCAAGGCTTAGTTATGATGCATAAAATACTCTTTACGCATTCCTTGAAAGAAAGGAAAAAGAAGCTCGACCATGGCATTACCTAAAAGGCATTATATTCATCCTATAAGGTCCATTGAATTAAGAAGAGAAAATGGTTTCCAACAATGGACAAAAGGGAATAAGAGTACCTAAATTAAAATCGCCTAAATGGTCGTGACTACATTCTCTATTGATCTAGAGATCAATATGATATTAGGCCTAAGCCAGGGCAATCATGTTTGATTGACCCACGAAATTTATCACTTAGATGGCATTACCATACATAGCCATCCAGATTATGATGCAAAGATTTAAAAGGGCACAAAAGCTATCCCATAAGATCTCACGTTTGTGCAATATATATCTATGCACAAGGAAATTTATTGTCCCAGCACCACGAATTAGAGTATGTTCATGTGGGGAAGTGGGGACAAATCCTATGATACATGACCATACTAAAATCCGTGAAATATGGTCCACAACCATAATTACATATTGGTTGAATTATAAAAGATTAACTTGCATCAGGCCATTTGTATTATATCAGGCCATATAAGTGATCACAGATATTCCCACCTCAGACTAATACGGGTCATGAGTCCAGACATATATCATCTTAAGATATTGAGAATGAATCCACCACAAATATATGTGCCATCTAAGATCATATGACCTTAGAATCTCATAAGGAGGATTGGGAATATATGTTGGGTATATATATATATATATATATATATATATATAAATATACTTTCTCCATAAGTTTAAAAAGAAACCTTGAGCTAAAATGGGTGATTTAATTATAGGCCAAGGAACAAGGATTACATAAGGTTTATGAATCCGAATATCCAAAATTTGAAAGGAGAAAAGTAATAAGCTGGTAAAGAATGGTATCTACCATCTGGTATCAACCATCAATGTCTTGGCAAAGATCCTCAGACTAGAAAATAAGTTATAGACGTCCATATGCTACAATGATAGCAAAATAAAATGCCAGACACATTGACCCGAGAAAAGAATGACTATGTCATCCCAGCTTAGCACCACACGGTTTTGATGTCTTAAAGACTCAACCAAGTTGCTACAGAGTCTAATATGAGACCAAATAAAGTTCCAAATAAAGTTCCATAAATTCAAAGGAACCTCGGAAAGAAAGAAATGTGCATGAGATAAATTCTGAGTTTTATAAAGGAAACCATTCCAGACATTGAGATATAAGGCTGGCCAGCTGAACGGCTAGGTACCATACCATATAACTTGGGACGCCAAGTTATAAGGTTACAAAGGTCCTAGATAATGAGAATCTCAAAATCGATTTTATACCAAGTCTGGAATTAAAAGGAACCATATATATAAGTGTGTCGACACATACATTCATAGAAAAGCGCAAGTGTGTAGCACATGAATAATGAAACGAGGATCATGAACCCACGCAAGAGTACTCATAATTAATAATGAAAGAAACGTGGGGTTTCTAAAAGTGATATATAATAGGCGTGTTGTATTGGCCATAAATATGTAAACGCCATAAGATGTCCAGTGAATAGATAAATCCTGAAAGAAGGATAAAATCGTGAGACAGACCAAGAGTGGTCTATATAATCCAAAGTGGTGGATACTACTACATATGTCAATACATATAATGTCTGGAAGAAATTCAAAAGATGTAGTATGTTTTATATGACTCACTGGATGATGATAATATTATTGGTACCTAAAGGTTTACCAAAATGTATTGAGCTCAGAATCATAAGATGAGAAAAGAAGTTCTCATGAACAGCATTTTTCTAAAGTTGTCCATGGACTGAATTAAATTGCTACATGTAAGCAAATGAAGAGTTCTATAAGAACAATTCAAATCAGTCCATAGAGGAATTTTAAATTCCTTGTGTTTTTATACTAACCAGCCTAAGATAGGTTAAATGGTTATTCATTAAACCTTATAAAGGTTATAGATCATCACCACAAATTAGCCAGATTTTTGGTAATACTTATGGTTGGTTAAATTCTCAGCATGAACCAACCAAGCTGTGGTATGAATGAATAAGCTATCATAAAGATAAACTATAAGATCAAAGTTTATCTTTGAACAAAAGGTGTAAGACCGCATTATGCGTCCATATGCGACCCAACGGGTCCGACCATATTGTAAGATTTGGCCCATGATAAAGCTGTAGATCATAGATGCCATTAAACATGAGTTTGATGATATATTAGACCAGTTCTATGTCAAGGCCATGTCCGGCCTAGATCTGTCCAATCGCCCATATATATATATATGTGCACGAACTGCCGACATATTAAGACTGAAAATGTCTTAGATTGATCATAGATAAATTATGGACATATGTAAACAAGGATCATGATCTAACCGATATGACCTATGTATAAAAGGTTGTCTATGGCAAAGAATATTATACTCATAAAGCTAAGGCATGTCCACAAGTCCTAAAGAGCTAAAGTATCTAATACTTGATACAATGATGATCCATATCATATAAAGGATCTAAAGTACTAGCCGACCAATATGTATGGAAAGGCATATAAGAATGATTTGGCCAAAGACCATAATCAGATGACCAGAGTATAAGATAGTACATTTTATCTAAAGTACTAAAAGTGGTCGATATCAAAGTGGTACATTTTCTAAGTACCATCAGGATTCTAAGAGACATGATATGTCCGAACATTACAAGATTGTTCAAATAAGAATCCATGAACATCTATTCAGCAAGTGATGTTCAAATCAGGGGGAGTAATGTGTGTTGTACTCTTTTTCCTTAACTATGGTTTTGTCCCAATGGGTTTTCCTAGTAAGGTTTTAATGAGTCAACATTAGCACATTACAAGCCCGATATGGTTATGGCATCCAAGGGGGAGTGTTATAAATCCATTGTGTGGATTGCCATTTAACTAAGTAGAAGTCCAAGGAGGTTTACATCCGATCCGACTATCGGTCCATCTACACCCGTCTCGATCCGTCTACATTCGGTTCGAGATTAGAAGACTCAGTCAACCTCGTTATCATCACCTTGACCAAGTCTTCATGTATGACATCAATGTAGTCAATAGCAATTAATGTGTATATTTACTTGCTTGTAAAGCATTTGTAAACCCTTGTATCAAACCACTATATAAAGTGGTGTTGGCTAATGAGAAATACAACACATTCTCTCAAATCTTCTGTGAAATTATAACGGTTTGTTTCGATTGCGAATGGAATGTTTATTGGTGATAATTATTGTTGTCGCTATTGGTTGTTATTCTTGAAAAGTATAGTCGTTATGTACTTTTTTCGATAATGTAGTCGTTACGTAATTTTTGTACCTGCGTGAGTTCTTTTTTTTTTTTGTACCTGCGTGAGTTCTTCCTCTTCACTTCTTTTAAATATTTGAGTTTTAGCTGAGGAAGTAAAAGAATTTTGGTGAGTTATGGGCACGGACAATGTTACTTGCAGAAGAAACGATCAATTGTGACTAACCTCCTGATACAATATGTGCTGATTTAGTAGCTCGCAGGAGCATCCGGGTTTGTCGAGCTAATCATCCTGCAATTACTGTATGAGATAGATTATGTAAGATAGCATACAATAGATGGAAGTTTCATATAAGCTTGAAAATTGTAAATGTGGATGCGGTAAATACAAATGTTCTAATGAGACTCTTAATCATTTGGTGGAGAGTTCTATATATTCTCGATTCTGTTTGTTTATTTTTCAGAAAGAAAAAAAGCATTACAGACAACAACTACCTCTAGTTGTACTTGTTGGTGAATGATTGCTGAAATTTTCAAGTGTCTCCTGAGAGAGATACTTGGATGGATTCATAATTACACATAATTTCCAGGAAACATCAACCCAAACATTTTGTTTTTAAAGCGACTTTAGTTACCTGAGATGAATTCATCGTCAACGTCAGTATCATTGACTGAGTCCGCGTTTATGACATGATGACTTATAAACAGCTTTAGCTTTTGCTCTGCTCGCCGTTACCAGCTTTAGCTCTTCCCTTGGTTGCTTTCTCAACCATGCCTGAGTATTCTTGTTGTGGTTCCAACGTTAACAGATTCTCTGAGTTTTTTAGATGATGGTTAAAGATATGAGGTAGCTAAACGGTGAGCGACGGAGCATGGACTGTTTTTGATTTTTAGTGGGAGTGTATATTTGTAACCGCAAGGGGTAACGAAATTATGTGCTGAATTGTGAGTAACACAACAAATAAATATCATGATTTAAAACTCAACTCTATTTGAAGTGAATGTACATGATCATCATTCTCTATTGTAACATGAATAACATGAATTTTTTAGTAATTAATGGGAAAATTTCACTTTTACCACATTATTGGTATCATTAATCATGTTAAATTTTATTAAAGGAACATTTTCAAAAATATCTTCTCCTTTAAAGAGTCAAATGACTCTTATACCATTGTTTTATAGATATATATATATATATATATATATATATATATATTATTTAAAAAATTTAAAAAATATTTTTCAATAGTTTTCGAATTATAACTTTTAAAATTCTGACTTTTACAAAAAAAAAAAATTTGCAAATTTTCTTTTAGAAACTCGAAAATTCTTTTTGAATCTATTGTTTTAATAAAATGTTTAGGTATTTATTTTTATATTTATTAAAATTCTAAACCAACATTCCAAAACCCCACCTCTCAGTTCTAAACCCTAAGTCTAGATTTGTTAGTCATAGGGTTATAAACGATATTTTTCTCTTTACAAATAAAGATAATTGTGGTTACGGTAAACATAAAAAGTGGTATAGTATTAGGAATATGGTAGTTTTGACAATTTATCGTAATTAATCAATTCCAGATAACTACACAATAAAAATATCATATCGTTTACAGATTTTTTGATTTTCAGATTGAACTAAAAAACGAAATGAAGAAGATGAAAATGTTGGTTGTTTATATGAAATCAAAAAATTTCACTGAAATACATATAGAGAAACAACTTAAAATTAATAACAAACATTAAAAATTGGTTGTTTAGATGAACATTAAAAATTCAGCTATGCCTATTATTTGTTAGAAGCACATTTTATTACTTAGAACATTCACTGTTTTTCTAAAAGAAATATTATGTAAATGTAACATTTTTTACATAGTAACTTTTTATTATTATTTAGCTGAACAATTTTCAATTCTATAATATAATTGAATTTGTGAGGAGCAGACAGCAGTAAACCCAAGCTTAGTGATTTAATATTTTAATGAGGTGGGAAAGTTTTTCTACAACGCACAAAAGCATTATTTTAATACTAATCTATACTAATAAAAAGAACCTTTCGAGGCTCCAGAGAGCGTCCACATCATTGAAAAAATTATCTCATAAAGATGCTACGTGGTATGACTACTATTATTACCTTATTACATTAAATTACATTACCATATTACACATTATTACTATATATATACACTAAATCATACAGAAATATAAATAAATATACATTTAAATATGTAAATATTTAATATACGAATTATATATACAATAATAAGTAAAAATATATTTGAATATATAATAACGAAAATAATATTAATAATACATAATATAAAAATAGAAAAAATATATTAAACATTAAAAATTTATCTTAAAATGTAAATACACAATTTAAAAAAATAGAAAAAGTACATAATCCTTAAACATCTATCTTAAAATATAAGGTATAGATATTAAGTAAATATAAAATATAAAAATAATATTAATAAATAAATAAATAATATAAAAAATAGAAAAAATAAATTAAGCATTAAACATCTATCTTAAAATGTAAAATATAGATATTAAGTAAATATATAATATATGAAAATAATATTAATAAGTAAATACATAATATAAAAAAAAGAAAAGTACATTAAACATTAAACATCTATCTTAAAATGTAAATAAAAAATGGAAATACTACATTAGACATCATTTTAAAATGTAAAAATTAAATACATGTAAATATATAATTAAGTGTGTAAATATATAATATACAAAAGTAATAATAAGTAATTACACAATTTAAAAAATAAAAATTCTTTTATTACAATAAATTACATTATTATACTACACATCGTTTTAGAAACCCTCTTAGAAAAAAGTCATGTGACATGACTACTATTATTACCTTATTACATTAAATTACTTTATCATACTACACATTATTTCTATAATACACTAAATCATACGAAAATATAAATAAATATACATTTAAATATGTAAATATTTAATATACGAATTATATATACAATAATAAATTAAGATATAATTTTAAAAATAAATAATACACAAAAATAATATTAATAAGTAAATATATAATATAAAAATAAAAATACATTAAATATTAAACATTTATCTTAAAAGTAAATACACAATTTAAAATATAGAAAAATACATTAATCCTTAAACATCTATCTTAAAATATAAGATTATAGATATTAAGTAAATATATAATATAAACAATAGAAAAGTACATTAACATATAATTTAAAAATTATATAATGTATGAAAATAATATTAACAATTAAATACATAATATAAATAAAATAAAAATACATTAAACATTAAAATTTATCTTAAAAGTAAATACACAATTTACAAAAAGTAGAAAGAAACAATGATCCTTAAACATCTTTCTTAAAATGCAAGGTATAGATTTTAAGTAAATACATAATAGAAATACTACTAAAATGTAAATTATAGATATCAAGAAAATATATAATATAAAAAATAAAAATGTACATTACGCATTAAACATCTATCTTAAAATGTAAATTAAAAATTAAAAAATAGAAATATTGTACTACATTAGACATCTATCTTAAAATGTAAAAATATAGATATTAAGTAAATATATAATATACGAAAATAATTATAATAAGTAAATACATAATATAAAAAATGGAAAAGTACATTAAACATTTAACATCTATCTTAAAATGTAAATAAAAAAAATGGAAATACTACATTAGACATCATCTTAAAATGTAAAAATTAAATACATGTAAATATACAATTAACTATGTAAATATATAATATACAAAAAGTAATAATAAGTAAGTACACAATTTTAAAAGAAAAATACTACACTAAAAAGTAATATACAACATAAAAATGTAAATGCTACATAGTCAAAATAGAGTTGGTATAAATTAATCTATCAATAATAAGAATCCAAAGGAATGTTAAACTTAAATAATTATCTTCTCATTGTAAACATTGCATTAATTATTTAATGAATTATTAAAATTTAATGGATTATACATTATTAAACATTATACAATATTACACTAAAAATTTAGCACAATATTAGAATTAGTAAATATAAAATGTAGAAAAAATAAATAAATAAATATATATATATATATAATATGAGAAATAGGAAAAGTACATTAAAAATCTCTCTACATTAAATAAAAAAATATATATATATAATATGAGAAATAGGAAAAGTACATTAAAAATCTCTCTACATTAAATAAAAATATATATAATATAAGAAATAAATATATTACATTAAAAATAAGAAATAAATATATTACATTAAACATGTATTCTAATATTATCATTTGATATAAAAAAATAGAATAAGTAAATATAAAATATAAACAGAAGTAAATATACAATATAATAAATAGACAAACTAAATTAAACATCTATCTGAAAAATTTATATAAATATAAAAAGAAGTAAATATAAAATATAATAAATAAAAAAACCAAATTAAACATCTATCTGAAAAATTAAAGTAAAATAAATAATAAATAAATATACCATAAAAGAAAGAAAAATATTACATTACGAATTTATCATAATATTATCATTTGATGTAAAAACCAAAAAAACAAAACAAAAATAAATAAATAAATATAAAAAATAATTAAATATACAATATAAAAATAAAAATATTCCATTATACATCTATGAAATATTAAATAAGTAAATATAAAATATTAAACATCTGTTTGAAAAATGTATACAAAAAATAAATAATAAGTAATATATAATATAAGAAATATAAATATTACTCTAAACAATAAGAAAATATAAAAAATAAGACATAAAAACATTACATAAACATATATTCTAATATTATCATTTGATATAAAAATAAAAATAGAATAATTAAATATAAAATATTAAAAGAAGTAAATATATAATATAAAATAGAAAAACAAAATTAAACATCTATCCGAAAATGTGTGGTAAAAATAAATATACCATAAAAAATAAAAAATATTACATCAAACACTATCATAATATTAGAATAAATAAATATAAAAAATAAGAAAAATAAAGAATAAATAATTATACAATATAAGTAATAAAAAACCAACATTAAATATCTGTTTGAAAAATATATAATAAAATATATAATAAATAAATATACAATTTAAGAAATAGAAATACTACATTAAAAATTTATCGTAATATTAAATTTTGATATAAAATAAAAACAATTAAAAATATGCAATATAAGAAATAGAAAAACTCCAAACAAATATTTTTATACAAAACTCCAAACAATTGAAAATATTCAGTATTATGTTTTGTTTGGAGTTTTGTTGATACTCTTAATTTTTATATTGTATATTTATATAAAACATAAAATCTAAGTATTATAATATTCTGCACTATTAAATATTAATGCAAAAAATTATAACACTTATATAAAAACCTATTTTAAATATAAACTAAAATTTTAAATATTTGTAACTGTTTTTGAAACTCTTTACACGCCCGTAGGGCGGGTTTAATCCTAGTGATCCTTAAAAGAACAAAAACATAGCAAACTCTAGAAGAGGACCTAGCTAAAAGACCACATCGGTGCGAACGCATTATTCAAATAGTAAAAACTGATTCGAGACACTATATCAACTCTAATTACTTGCCTTCTTGAAAACCTTCGAAGCTGCTGATGCGCGAGCCTTCTTGGTGGCGAAACCATTGGAAGGTGTTCCTCCATATGATGATTCCTCATGACCATTGCCATCAGCCTTAACCTTAGAGAGTACTGAATTGCCACCAGGCATGTCATCTCCATTATCATAATCATTATTTGATGTTAGTCGCGACAACAACTCTTGGATCCCCTCCAACCTTCCAGTTTATTGTGAAACGCCACTGCTTGCGAGTCAAACAAACTCATAGTGACATATACATCAGTGCCAACAGAAAAACAATAATATGAAATAGCCAGCGTATATTTAACCAGTTATGAAAGTGATGAATGGCTTTATACGAAGAGATATTAACTTGATCGTTGCCATAACACGTTCTTTTCTCTGAGTGAAGGTCATTCACTGTACTCTTCACAGCAGTGAGTTCTCCAATACTGTCTGAGAATCAATGGAGCGCTCAGTTATTTATCGGTTTCAATAATTAATCTGGGATTAATCAGATATTAAGTGGATGAACCTGGAATATGTGTGTTTGTATTGGCTAGGCCATGAAACGAATCGTTATTCCGTAACCTAAACCGCTCTTCAATTATTGGATAGACCGGTTGGGTTCTCATCAAAAGTGGTTGAATCACTAAACCGTTAGTTAGCCAGAAGCTATGATTGCACCGTGTCACATCAATTGCTTACTATGAACAGAGAACCGGCCTTGAGATGGCGTCCGAAGGCGGCGAGACGGTTGACATCGACGGTGGCTGGCATGAGTGTCGACTGAAAAACATGTGTAAAATAAATCAAATAAAAAAACGGGCTCGAGATTTATCATTCTAAATAGTTTGGAAAAAGATTTGTATACAGAGTTTTAAATATTTATGAGTATAAAAGTCAGAAATAATTAACAGAAAATCTGTTCATAAGTTTCAAGAACGGAGAACCTTAGCATCGATGAAGATCATGTCAAGGCCCATCAACTGGCAACCGAGTTTAACGTTTCTGGATTCCCAGAATGTTGCTAACTCGAGGGTGGAGGAACACCTGCCAGCCTTCAAACCAGCAAGTAACAAACTGCTTAGCCACTATAATGAGGAATAATTATAGATGCTTTTGGAATCGTTAGGATAATTCTAAATGCAGGAGGACTAAACTTTTTATAGATGGAGATCCACCTCTTGGAAGGTTAAAGAGACATTGAATCCATAATCGTGGTTGTTGTGGGTTGTGAGATAAAAGTGAGACTTAATGATGTTGAATCAATGCTGAATCAATGAACTTGTAACGACATTGGGGTGAGTAAGGGGCTGTTTGTTTCAACATTTGTCATCTCCATCCAGATGATTCATTTGTATAATCTATTCAGATGATCCATTCAAATTTTTGTGATTGTTTGTTTGTCCATCCAAATAGCTCCTCTAGATGAATCATTTAAATGGATCTTATGTTTGTTTCTTTATTTTCATTTCCATCTAAATGAGTTTAGTAAACAAATTACCAAAATACCTTTGTGTTAATTTAATCATATATTTGATATTAATTTTAACAATATTACATTTAATTATTTAGTCTACTATATTTACATTTAGAATTATTTCAAATTAACGAGTTTTTTTGGCGGTTTTGGCGGGAAAATAATATTTTTTTTGTTGTTTTAGCGGGAAAACACATTTTTCAGTTTTGGCGGGAAAATGAGTTTCTTTTGGTTTTGGCTGAAAACACAAATTTTTGGTTTTGGCGAGAAACACGTTTTTGAAATTTTGACGGGAAAACACATTTTTTGGCGGGAAAACGCGTTTTGCGGTTTTGGCGGGAAACACACATTTTTGCGGGTTTCGCGGGAAAACGAGTTTATTTCAGTTATGGCGGGAAAACGAGATTTTCTTTTTATTTTGGCGGGAAAACGAGATTTTCCGATTTTTGCGGAAAAACGCGTTTTTGTTGTTTTGGTGAGAAAACGCATTTTTGCGGTTTTGACGGGAAAACGAGATTTTTTGTTTTGGCGGAAAACACACATTTTTATGGTTTTGGCGGGAAAACAAGATTTTTCAGTATTGACAGGAAAACGAGATTTTCCGATTTTGGCGGGAAAACAAGATTTTGCGATTTTGTCGGGGAAACAGAGATTTTGCAATTTCGGTGAGAAAACGCGTTTTTTGCGGTTTTGGCGGGAAAACAAGATTTTTGTGGTTTTGACGGAAAAACGAGATTTTTGGTTTTGGCGGAAAACACACATTTTTGCGGGTTTGGCGGGAATACAAGATTTTTCGGTTTTGGCGGAAAAACGAGATTTTCCGATTTTGGCGTGAAAACGAGATTTTGCGATTCTGGCGGAAAACGAGATTTTCTTTTATTTTGGCGGAAAACGAGATTTTCCGATTTTGGCGTGAAAGCGAGATTTTGGTTTTGGCTGAAAACACAAATTTTGGTTTTGGCGGAAAACACATTTTTGGCGGAAAACACATTTTTGGCGGAAAACACATTTTTGGCGGAAAAGCGCGTTTTCGCGGTTTTGGCGGAAAACACACATTTTCGCGGGTTTGGCGGGAATACAAGATTTTCGGTTTTGGCGGGAAAGCGAGATTTTCTTTTATTTTGGCGGAAAGCGAGATTTTCCGATTTTGGCGGAAAAGCGTTTTGTTGTTTTGGTGAAAGCGCATTTTCGCGGTTTTGGCGGAAAGCGAGATTTTTGTTTTGGCGGAAAACACACATTTTATGGTTTTGGCGGAAAACAAGATTTTCGGTTTTGGCGGGAAAGCGAGATTTTCCGATTTTGGCGGAAAACAAGATTTTGCGATTTTGTCGGGGAAACAGAGATTTTGCAATTTCGGTGAGAAAACGCGTTTTTTGCGGTTTTGGCGGGAAAACAAGATTTTTGTGGTTTTGACGGAAAAACGAGATTTTTGGTTTTGGCGGAAAACACACATTTTTGCGGGTTTGGCGGGAATACAAGATTTTTCGGTTTTGGCGGAAAACGAGATTTTCCGATTTTGGCGTGAAAACGAGATTTTGCGATTCTGGCGGAAAAACGCGTTTTTGCGGTTTTGGTGGGAAAACGTGTTTTTTGCGGTTTTAGCGTGAAAACATGTTTTTGTGTTTTTGGCATGAAAACACGTTTTTGCGATTTTTGCGGGAAAACACGTTTTTGCCATTTTGGCGGAAAAACACTTTTTGCAATTTTGGTGGAAAAAATGCATTTTTGGGTTTTGGCGTGAAAATTAGTTTTTAGGTTTTCGTGCAACTCATCCACGAAAACATGTTTTTGTTGTGTTGTCAGTTTTTGTGTGTGACAAAATGGTATTTATGTTTAGGTTTGTAATTTGTGAATTACATTAAGGGCATAATAGACATTATATCATTTTGAATGAACCATCTCCATTCAACTGATCCAAATTGGTTCATCTGGATGGACTTTAAAATTAAGCCTAAATTTTCGAAAATCATTCAGATGATCCATATGGATGAGTTGCACTTTTAGTGACTTAACAAACAAAACTCTCATCTTCATCCACATGGCTCATCCAGATGGAGAAACAAACATGCCCTAACCAAAACGAAACGCCGCCAATATATACAAACTCACAGCTTACACCGACGAAGTATATCTCTCTGAGAAACTCAAAAACTCTGTAGATGCTAAACGTGAGCAGATTTGCAGATTATGAAGAACCCTACCATACAGAAAGAGAAGACGACTCAGAAGACAATATTGGGTCAATGTTAATATAGATTCAGTCCAATATAATATTCTGAAGCCCAGAGAATACACATGCATTTAAAAGCCCATTAGAAACACAAAGGATAGCGAGACTTACGTGAAAGTATGACAAGTGTCAGTTTCTCATGCTTCTAATTTATGACGTGTCACTCTCAGGAGGGAGGGAGACATTGTTTTATATATATAGATTATAAAATGAGATATGATGATGGTTAAATATTATCATCGGGTCATCTAAAAAATAGAAAACACATTTAAATTGATGAAACAATAGAGAAACAAGATCAATGATTAAGAATATAAAGGGATCTTAACAATCTCCAATACAAAAAGACATGAATTTTCTTTCACTTTGTTAAGGTTTATTTTTTGAAAAGGCCATTCTATGGTTATGAAAAAAAATGCACATTTGAATTCTTTAAAACTAACAAAAAAATAGAATAATGTATTAAATCATACATGTCAACACTATTGAGCCTCTCTTCTTTCTGTTAATAATAAAATTAGAAATGATTTTAGCTATAAAAAAAACTCTTCTAGAAAAAGTTTTCATAAACAATGCCCTTTATCAAAAAAAAATGTTTTCATAAACACTTACTTTTTAGAAAGATACCAAAATCTAACAAAAAGTAATGTCAAAAATTATATAATAATTACTATACAATAATATTTCTCATGCTATTAATTCACATCAAATTTCACCAATTTATTCTCTAACATTTTAGTATTTAATAACAAGCAAATACGCAAATGTAGAAATTACAATATATGTTAGATTGTAAATATAAGAATAAGAAAACTTATAATTAATATTGATGTACTTATTTATTTTCAATTTTTTTCATAAAAATTATATTAAATTTAATAATTTTTTTTTTAAAAAAAACTGCAGCATCGCTCGGGTAATTACCTAGATTTTGATTTCAAAATCTTTCGTAATCATTTAATTAAGTATTTTCTCGTTGTGAACAACAATTATAAACAGAAATTGAGAGGTATCTAACTCCAACAAATATTGTCTATATAAACTAACAGTAAGTATTTCAATAAGATGTATATACTCTAATTATATACTAAATTTAAATATTTATAAAGAAACATTATGATTTGATATTAAAATATATACATCACATTAAGAAATGATATTTATTCAAAATCACACAGAATTTAGAAAAAAATATCTGATTTGAATTTTTCTATTAGGCCTCAAAATTATTTTATGGGATATCGTTTGTATGTTTTAATATAAATTAAACCAAAATGTTTACTCCTAAGAGCATAATATTTAATTATTTTCTTTTATGAAAACAATCCCATTGTTAACAAACACAAAGAAGAATTACTATTTTTAAAACTACATAAAATGTAAAAGTAAAACCAAAGTTAGGAGTGCATTGTTTTACTAAATATGCATAGCTTCTAATATATATACATATTCTTCATTTTCTATAGTTTATTATTTCATTACTAACAAAATAAATTTTATAAGCTTAGTAACATTTTCTAGAATTGTAACTTCTCAAAATGTAGAAATATTTGTTATAAAATATTCATTTTTGATGATATATATATATAGATCATTTTCTCAAATCTGTAAGATACAATATTTCAACAATATTTATTAATTTTTATAATATTTAAAAAATATAAGTATAATAATGATTTTAACAAAATTCAACCCGCGGCATAGTGCGGGTAATAACCTATGTATACTTATTCTTAATTATTTCTTCTAACCTGTTATATTTTCTCTAGGTGTAACACATGAACACATGGACCTAAAAACTAATTTTCTCAATGTTTGAATCATCAAAAGTAACTCATTCTATAATTTTTGTTTCTTATGAAACACACAATCACATGAACATGTTCCTTGGTGGTTACAAAAAAAAAAAAAAACATGTTCCTTGGTTTATACCCTATCGTCTCTGTATGCTCTAACGTTAATGACATTCCTCAGTGAAACTCATTTTCTCAATGTTTGAATCAAAAGTAACACGTATTAAACTTTTGTTCCTCATGAAAAACATGAACACATAAATCTAATACTCCAGCATCATCATATACGTTTTTTTAACTATCATCATTTAATTTTCAATCATATATGTTTGGGTTTAAGACAAAAGTTCACAGGAATTAGAATAGAATATATTTGAAAGTTAATTTTTGATTACTTCATACTAGATTTGAAGTATTAACGAAGTAGGAACACATATCAGAAAGTTAAACATTAAGTCTAAAGTTAATATACTAAATTCTAATGTATACACTCATTTAAAACTCGAATATGTTAATCAGTTACTTTTATCCAAATCTTAACAAAAAAACAAATATATTCCTAACGTTCTGGCTAAACTATATACTTTTCTTAAGATATTCGAGTAATATAAGACATTTATTTTAATGAAATCTTAACAATAAATTACATTATCTTCGCAATTATTTGAGATTTTCTTGGAATAACATATATTCATCTAAATCTTTAGTATTGCTATATTTTCGAAATTTTAAACTAACCAAAACCTAATCTAAACTTTATAAAGATATGATTTAAGACATTAACATTTCCCATTCACAATATACCTTTCTCTATGCTTCCCTTATTCCCATAACCTTGCTTATAAATGCTAAGCCATTCAAAAAACCAATTCAATCATTCTATCATTTTTGTTTTATTTTCTAATAATACGATCATAGATTATATTATTTCTTTGTTTTCACATTTACCCATTCAAACTATCTTCACTTTTCAAATACAAAATTTATTATTTTCAAACTACTTATTTTAAAACTATTAATTTATGTAGTTAAAAATATATTACGTTCATATGTATCAAACTAAACATTTACAAACTAAAAATTTACAATAGTTTTTTTCTTGCAAAGTAAAATTTTTATATTGTTTGATAAATTAATATATTTTCCAACTACACACCTAATGATAATGTTTATCTACTATAATTCAATACTCATTTAAATAATCTAATTTACCCAAGAAAAACAACAACATTTTACACCAAAATTAAAAGTAATCATCAGATCATAAAATTTAAATTTTAAAACTAAAATTTTAAATGTAAATATAAAAAATCACGTGCATCCGCGCGGGTTAGAATCTAGTTCATATTAATTGCAAGACATAGAAAATTGCATGTATGAATTTTCACTTATAAGTTTGATAAAGTTTGACACAAAAAGAAAGAGGGTATAAAGACCCTAGATAAAGATTCACATTTGAATCTTAGAAAACAAGATAGTCAAAGACATGAACTAGCGATTTTGGTTCCCTCAGCCTCGACGACCTCGTTTACCTCTACCACTAACCCTTGTCCACCCCATATCTTGAACCTTTTGTGTTAGTTTTATTGTTCTTCCACCTCTGGTTATGGTGTAACTAGAGGAATCTCATCCACATCAAAACCAATACCTTTCCCATATGCAGGCGGAATATCCTCCGTATGGAATCTGTGATGATCAAAAGTAAGCAGAGAACGAGGATCAATTGGTTGCTCATTTTTAGAAGCCTCAGAGCCCTCCAAAATGATAGAATATGATGGAATGCTTTCCATGATATGTGATTGAGTTGGCGCAGCTTTTTTGACTGCTAACAAAGGTAAAGTATTATTAATCTGTGAGCAAGGGTCTGACTGTACCTCATGTGAATGTGTAACCGGACTAGCAAATGCATCCTTAGGAGGAAGAATGACCAATGGATTTTTAGAAGTCTCATGTGGTTGCTGGGTAATGGGTGAGCGTGAATTTGGCTCCGAAAGATCTACATGAGATGTGGAGGAATTTTTCAACAGCTTAACAATGTCCATCATTGGGATCTCTTCATTTGTGACATGAGGCTCTGTTGTAGTAGGAGCAGAATCTTGTGGCTGAGGTGGTAGTAAGCACCTCTTCTTCTTGTGACCAAGTGCACCACACCTTCCACATGCACTAGGAATCCAAGAATACTCAACTTCTACAAAATAGATATTACCTATTTGTCATCAAGTGCAATGAGCTTCGGGAATAGTTTATCCAACTCCACCTCAACTAGTATTTTTGCTTCCCCCATGTTTGTTGGATCTAAACGGAGCTTGTGTGTAAGCATAGGCTATCCCAAACCCGAGCTATGTGACTGATTCCTAGTCTAGAGAAGCAAGAATCTGGAATATTTTTAAGGGTAAACTACACCGGCAAGGTAGAGATCTCGGGTGTTTTAAATGAGTTAACAGGATTTCAAGGAGCCACAAAGAAAAGACAATCATCAACATGCCATACGCCTCTTTGAATAACCATTTACGAGTATTTTCATGAGGAATATGGAATAAATATGATGAGTCTACTGACTTTCGGCTGAAAATCTTACATTCCCGACTCTATAACCTATTCAGAACCGCATGGATAAGACCCCCAGGCGGATTTGAACACCTATAAAACTGTCCAACAACATCTTCTTCCTTGTTCTCTGGTCCTAATGTAAGTACCTTTGGGGGAATTGTCACTTGAGGTGTACCGTCCAGACGATAAGTTGGTTCAGTAGCACAGAAAAGGTTTCTAGAGGACTGGTTCATGCGTGCAGCCCATGGGAGTCGAAGACTACAATCTTCCTTAAGAGCTGGAGGCGGAATTGTTTTTACTGGTAGTTGTGGCTTCGCTTGCTCAGGAACCAAAAATTTGTCCTTTCTTGGTCTTGGGACCATTTACAATAGCTTCACCGATCGTGGACCAGAAAGAATCTATCTGACATTTAACCGCCTCAGAGACTCCTAGCCTTGGTGGAGGAGGTGTGACATTTAACCACCTCGGAGACTCGACACCAACAACGTTGCCGGAGCTAGACGGTTTGTTTGCATCAACTCGTGTTGTCGAAGCTTCAATGTCGTCTCCATGGTTGCAACAACAGAGTTTAGAGAAGACACTGAGGTTCTGGAGTAGAGGACAGAACTAGCGGCCAATGATAACTCGGCGGTGAGCTCGCCGATTGAGAACTGGACACAAAAACTAGGTCGCTTTTTTGTCGCGATTTTTGGGGTGCGTGACTTCAGAGGCTCTTTATATATATATATATATATATATATATATCAGACTATAAATGATATTGAACAACTTTTACTATATTTTGAGTATATTGAACTATAAATGATAATGATATTTTTATTTTGAGTATTTCTGTTTTTATTATATTGAATAACTTTTACTCAGTTAGTCTATGCCAACTTTATTTAATAATATATCAAACCATAAATGATTAGATCACCATGGTGAAAACATCTCTATGATATTAGAATGGAATGGCCCAGTTTCAGTCAGTTTTAATTTTGGATTCTTCTTTGGCTTTGTTGTCTATGATTTTTATAGGCACTGTAGAGATAAACAATCCTACGACCCAAAAAAAAACAGAAAACAATCCTACGACCAATTCCTTGCTGAATCTTAAAGAGCCGTTGAACAAACTACGATAATTGTGTGATACGCAAGCTACAACCATTTTTTTACATCAAACGGCTATTCTTTTACTCAAACTATAGGTAGTATGGATAACCAAACCGGAATAGAACAACCAATAAAGTTGAGCTCCTATGAAAGGACCTTGCGGTTCTAGCTAATGAGTCCGAAATCTGATTATGCGCTCGTGGAATATGTGTGATCTTGAAGTTTGGAAAACATATTTGCAGAGTTTCTATCCTCTCCAGTTCTGTTGCAAAGCTCGGCTAAGCATGAGGCTCCTTAATCATCGCAATTAAATCCTTGCAGTCCGTTCCAAAACTCTGACATGTCGAGTACTGAAGCATGTTCTCCATTGCCCATCTCAGTGCGTCCAGTTCAGAATGCAAAGCAGATTCTCGCCGTATGTAATTTCCCATCCTCATAAGTTGGACCTTCCCAAGGCTGTCCATCCATACCCAACCACAACCACTGAACCGTATCGTGAATGTCCATGATCCATCTACCATTCATATATTACTCAAGGTTAAGACTTGAGGTTTCACCATACTCAGATATTGCGGATTCAATGGCACCCTCTCGTTTGCACTGAACCAGGCTTGACACTCATTCTCAGCGAAGCGAATTAGCTCCAGTGGGTCCCTGTCGATCCCTATAAACAGCTTATCGTTTCTATCCTTCCATATATACCATATTATCCAGCGAAGGCTCAACAATGTTGTTCTTCCTCCAGAAAAGGTAATCCATATTTGCATATAGACTCGGAACTGGAAAGATATCTGGGTTTGTTGGAGTTGCTGATAAAGACCAGGCTTCTAGGACTGGCGGGCATTCAAATATCGCATGTGTGACAGATTCTTCTAGTTCTCCACATCGTGGATAATAGTTATCACATCTCATATTTCGCCATATGAGGTTCCTCATTACTGCTACATGACCAGTTATCAATTGCCATATAAGATGACAAATCTTTTGAGGCGCCTTTATTCTCCAAACGAAGGTTTGAAGCTTAGTTATACTAGGTTCCAATACCTCTTTTTCTTCCTCATCCTTCAATAGGTTCCGAGCCACCCAATAGCCTGATTTAACAGTATACTGTTCATTCTTGGTGTAGTCCGAACAGAATGTGTCCCGGCGGTGAGATGTGCTTGTTGTCAAACTTCTAATAAGAGGTATGTCAGCAGGTGATATATAGTTCTCCGGCAACCCAACATTCCCCTGCTTTGAATAGCTACAACCATTTTATAAATATTTATTCGATGGTTTGATGATGAATAAATATTTCATTTTGTGTTATTCATCATCAAACCATCGTACAAATATTTATACAAATGATGATCCGCTAGATAAACATGAATAAAGATCTACGCATATTTAATGATATATGTATCATATCTGAACTTAAAAACTCAATCTTATCCTAATAATACAAACACATCGATCACTAGGTTTTATGCTAACCGATTTGAAAGTTCTGAGCCACAGTCTCATCTCCAACTTATCTGAAAACTATGTGCTTAAAGATGATGAGTATGATGAGACTCTGGTTAAAGATGATGACGAGGTGGGGAAGTTCAGTGATGACAGCAACAGAAAATAATAGGACAGTGTATCTTCCCGAGGATATGCTTGTGGAGATACTCTCTAGGGTTTCAGAGGCTTCTTTGGCACGGTTCTGTTCTACTTCAAAAGGATGGAACGCTCTTATCAAAAAAGAAAGGAAACTTGACAACAAGTCTCTTGTTATCATGTTAATTGACCGTAGTGTTTATTTAGCTAGGCTTGATCTGCAGGGCATTCACGACAGCAACGTTGTCAAGGTAATAAGTCAGTTAAGCCTCAATGATCGTCCTCTTTCTACTTCTTCCGATATACGCCACGTCTTTCACTGTGACGGCCTATTGCTATGCACCAACATAGACAATAGATTGGTGGTTCGGAATCCATGTTCAGGGGAAACCAGTATGATGATCAAACCGTTAAATTCCTACTCTAGTAAAGATACCTATCCTCTCGGTAAATCCTCAAGCAACAAGTACAAAATCTTGAGAGTGCATCATCATGGACATGGTTACTTGGAACCATGCCTTGTTGAGTACGAAATCTATGACTTCAAGTCTAATTCCTGGAGGGTTGTCGGTAAGACTAGAGAGTGGTCCATTCCACGTATGTGCCGAGGTGGAACGTCTGTGAATGGAAATACTTACTGGCTTACTTTTACTTTTAGGCCAAACCGTCAGGGTCAAAGGATACCTTATGATGTTTTGATTTTTCAACAGAGAGGTTTGAACTTGTGTCTCTTCCAGGTGATCCTCTCTCTTATGTTTTGCTTTATCAGTGACTAGAGAAGAGCAAAAACTTTGCCTCTTAACTTCTTCTCGCGATGAGGTATACGATATAGATATATCAATGGGAACTAAGATTAAAAGTACCGGAGACATGTCATGGAGTAAACTCCTAATAGTGGAACGAACCCATCGCTACCCGTTCATTACGCTTCGTACTGGGATGATTTTCTTGGTGGATCGGGAGAATAAAGTTATAGTGCATCCTAGTAATTCTAGTAACTGCTTTGGGAGAGGATAAATACGTACAAGTAGGCCTTCATGATGTAGGATCTAAATGCTCACTTCCTGTCAACTATGGTCCAACTTTGGTTCAAATCGATTACCAAAAAAAAACTTTGGTATGTTATTACAACTTTTTTTTCATTTGGATTCTCTCTCTTTTTAGAGGCGATTTCCGGTGATCTTATTTTCCCTTTTTAAATTTCTCTCCCTTGCTTTGAGTGGACCCACCAGCTGGCTACTGCTTCGGTGTAATCTTTTTCTTTTTTTGGAAGTTTGACTCTTATTTCCTTTTCTATTATTTCGTTTCCTTTTCTTGCTCTCCAAGTCATGTATTTTCAAATTTTCTTGCCTTTTCTATCTCCTGATTTGTCTAGTTTCCTTTCCCTGATGATATCATTACGCATAATTGTGAATTCTGCCCTATTAACGGGAATTACGCTTTGATTTGCTCTGATCTTCTCCCAAAGAACCACCGTCTCCGTCTTCTCTCTCCGCCCTACAAAGCTCTGCCTAGTGCCCGGATGGAGGATTTTCTTCATCAGAGTCTCAAAACTATGACCCTTGATGAGGAGGAGGAACCTCTAGTTCTCCCAGACATCCCCACCTTCAGAGTTTTTGATGAAAATTCCTTGAGTTTGCTTGGAAGACTCTTACATCCTGATTGCCAATCTATGGCGAGGATGATTGACTACATGCCTACGGCGTGGCGTCTGATTGGAAGGGTCAGAGGGATTACTCTATCGCGCGACAAGTTTCAGTTTATTTTCAGCCGAGAGGAAGACCTCCAGACAGTGCTTAATGATCGACCGTGGTCCTATAATCATTGGACTATGGTCCTTGAGCGATGGACTCCGGAGCTGCCTGAGGATTTCCTGCATTACATGGATGTTTGGGCTAAGGAAACAGGAAGAGTCATTGAGGTGACTTATGATCCTAAAATCTCCCACACTAAGGACTACGTCCGAGCTCTTGTCTCTCTTGATACAGAGAAACTGGCTAAACCTTCTCGTAGCCTGGAGATTGAAAAAGGAGTCTCAGTGAATATCGAGTTTGAATATGAGCGTCTCCACAAGCGGTGTTTCCATTGTCATTTACTAACACATGAGAAGCCTAAATGTCCTCTGCTGAGGAAAGGCGCTAAGAGTGTTAAGGAGTCTACTCTAGTTCCAACGAAGGCGCATTTTAACTCAGAGGAGAGAGCAGAGAGTATTCTGCGCCACGCTCCTGAAAGTGGTCCTCCAGGCTTCCCTCCACTTTTTCCTGAACTCCCACCGCAGGAACAGAAGATGGCGATGCTTTATGTCTCTCATTCTGATGACATGGAAAGGTCAGCAAGGATTCAACGAGTGAGACAAGCGATTGCTGATCAAGGAAATTCTCATGTAGCCATGCTAACCAGGATCACCTATGACCTTGAAAAAGGTAAGGGTCATGTCTTCAGTTATCCTGAGAAAGAGGCGACAGAGAAATCCTCTAAAACCCCTCGAGTCTCTTCTCCTCTACCGATTCAGAGTCCACTACTCTATGATGATGAAGAGTCCGACTCTGCTCTCTCTGTCAACGATGGTGTTCCCAACTCTGCTATCTCTACGGGTTTTCAGGTTGGTACATCTAATGCCATCCCTTAACCGGGGGTAGTGGAGGTGGTAAGCAAGTTCGCCGTAGGCCTCCATCTTGGAAAAGGAAAGCGCAAGCAAGAAAGAGCGCTCTTAGCACACCAGCTGTTTCGTCTACTCCAAAGGAGATTGGGGGTAAAAGAAAGCCTGACTCTATCAACTCATCTCCAGCAAAAAAATCCTCGGTTCCTTCAACTAATTCGGTGGCTTCTAGTTTGAAGCCGCTGCTTCTCCAATGAGTGTTTGGTGTTGGAACTGTCAAGGTGCAGGAAGCACTGAGACAGTTCAAATCATCGGGAGCTTCGTCGAAAATTCTTCCCGAATATCATGTTCTTGATGGAAACAAAGCAAAAGTTTGGTTACATTTCAGATTAACAAAAAAGTTTGGGTTACGATGGTATTTACACAGTTGAGCCTCTTGGCCTTAGTTGAGGCTTGGCGGTTTTTTGGAAAAGTAGTTACGGAGTTGAGGTTCTCTCAGGTGATAAGAGGATCATTGACTTAAAGGTTACAGTGCGTTCGTTATCATTCTTTCTCTCCTGTGTTTATGGTGATCCCGTGAAAGAAAGAAGGCAAGAGGTTTGGTATCTTTTAGTGGAGATTGGGCTTAGAAGGGATGAGCCTTGGTTGCTGGCAGGTGATTTTAATTAACTGATGTCAAATGAGGATAAATTAGGAGGCGCTGTGAGAGAAGAATCCAGTTTTTGGTGTTTTCGTAACATGGCTCGAAGCTGCAAGATCAGAGAAATCCGGAGCTTTGGTAATGTCCTCTCATGGGGAGGATGGGGAGAATTGGTTTGGGTCCAATGTCGCCTCGATAGGTGCTTTGGAAATGATGAGTGGTTCAATTTATTCCCAAGATTGGATGTAGAATATGGTGATATGTGGGGCTCTGATCATAGGCATATGTTGATTGGCTTTGTACAAGAGCAAAGAGAACTCAAACGTGGAAGATTCTACTTGGACAATCGCTTGCTCCATCGCCAAGGTTTTGAAGAAGTGGTAGTCCAAGGATGGGGAGACACGGGTGACCCGGTGTGTATTATGGATCGTATCTCTCAGGTTCGTAGAAGGATATCTAAGTGGAAGAAGTCTTCTGATATTAATTCCCATGAGAGTATACTTAGGCTCAAAGCAGCTTTGGAGATGGAGGTTTCAAAGCTTTTTCCGATTCGTGCTGTTCTAAAACGAATCAAGAAACAGCTAGCTGAAGCCTATATGGAGGAGGAGAGATACTGGAGGCAAAAGTGCAGAGAGGAATGGCTGAGAGAAGGAGACCACAATACGAAGTATTTTCATAATGTGGTGAAAGGAAGGAAGGTTCAGAACCGACTTCTTATGCTGTTTGATGAATTTGGAAACGAGCATTTCTCTGAAGGCTCCAAAGGAGACATAGCCACTGGATATTTCAGGGAGCTTTTTCTAAGTTCTAACCCATTTGAGCTAGAAGATCTCTTTGATGGCTTTCAAGGGCGAGTAACAGAGGAAATGAACTCGAGACTTATTGCTCCAGTTTCGAACGAGGAAGTTAAGAAGGCAGCGATGAGTGTTAATGGAGGCAGTGCTCCTGGAGAAGATGGTCTGACTGGTACCTTTTATCATAAATACTGGCATGTTGTTGGTCCAGCAGTTACAAGAGAGGTGCAAAGTTTCTTTGATACGGCTGTTCTACTAGAAGGTTGGAACCATACTCAGCTAAGCCTCATTCCGAAGGTGCTAAACGCTAACAGAATGCAGGACCTTAGACCCAGCAGTCTATGCTCAGTGCAGTATAAGATTATCTCTAAAATCTTGTGCAATAGACTGAAGGTCATCTTACCGGAGGTGGTTTCTGAAACTCAAGGCGCTTTTGTCTCAGGTCACCTCATATCAGACAATATTATAATCGCCCATGAGATGGTTCATGGACTTCGAACCAAAGATGGGGTCTCTGAGGAATACATGGCCATTACGACTGATATGTCTAAGGCATATGACCGGGTAGAGTGGTGTTTCCTGGAAACTCTGTTGGAACGTATGGGTTTTGCTAGAGAATGGGTTCGCTGGATCATGGCATGCGTCAGTACGGTGTCCTACTCAGTCTTACTGAATGGAGCTTCACATGGTTTCATCAAACCTGAATGAGGGCTGCGTCAAGGTGACCCTCTCTCACCATTCCTCTTCATCTTGTGCGGAGGCACTGGTAAATGTTCTTAACTCTTCAGCTGAATCGAGCAAGTTGCATGGAATCAAGTTGGGAGCTTCAGGTCTGGCAGTGCATCATCTCCTGTTCGCAGATGATAGTCTGCTGATGTGTAAGGCGAATGCTATGGAGGTAGAAGAGATCGTTAAATGTTTGAAAATATATGGTGATGCATCAGGACAGTTGATTAACCCACTTAAATCCTCTGTGATCTTTGGCTCCAAAGTTCGGTAAATGTCAAAAGCGAAGTTCGTGAGAACCTTGCATATTGACAAGGAAGGTGGGGAAGGAACCTACTTGGGCTTACCGGAATGTTTTAGTGGCTCTAAGAGACAATTGCTTAGCTTCATTCGGAGTAAACTACATGGAAGACTGAATGGTTGGTTTGCAAAAGCGCTCTCACAAGGAGGGAAGGAGATCTTACTCAAGTCAGCATGTCTTTCTCTTCCCATATATCGATGTCTTGCTTTCGTCTTCCGAAGGACACCTGTGCCCGCCTCGTTAGTGCAATGACTGATTTTTGGTGGAGCAGTGGTTCTAATAGAAGAAAAATTTCGTGGGTTTCATAGCAGAAGCTATGTAAATCTAAAGGTGAAGGGGCTTGGGTTTAAAGGATCTTGAGATGTTCAATCAGTCTCTGCTCAGTGCAGTATAAGATTATCTCTAAAATCTTGTGCAATAGACTGAAGGTCATCTTACGGAGGTGGTTTCTGAAACTCAAGGCTTTTGTCTCAGGTCACCTCATATCAGACAATATTATAATCGCCCATGAGATGGTTCATGGACTTCGAACCAAAGATGGGGTCTCTGAGGAATACATGGCCATTACGACTGATATGTCTAAGGCATATGACCGGGTAGAGTGGTGTTTCCTGGAAACTCTGTTGGAACGTATGGGTTTTGCTAGAGAATGGGTTCGCTGGATCATGGCATGCGTCAGTACGGTGTCCTACTCAGTCTTACTGAATGGAGCTTCACATGGTTTCATCAAACCTGAATGAGGGCTGCGTCAAGGTGACCCTCTCTCACCATTCCTCTTCATCTTGTGTGCGGAGGCACTGGTAAATGTTCTTAACTCTTCAGCTGAATCGAGCAAGTTGCATGGAATCAAGTTGGGAGCTTCAGGTCTGGCAGTGCATCATCTCCTGTTCGCAGATGATAGTCTGCTGATGTGTAAGGCGAATGCTATGGAGGTAGAAGAGATCGTTAAATGTTTGAAAATATATGGTGATGCATCAGGACAGTTGATTAACCCACTTAAATCCTCTGTGATCTTTGGCTCCAAAGTTCCGGTAAATGTCAAAAGCGAAGTTCAGAGAACCTTGCATATTGACAAGGAAGGTGGGGAAGGAACCTACTTGGGCTTACCGGAATGTTTTAGTGGCTCTAAGAGACAATTGCTTAGCTTCATTCGGAGTAAACTACATGGAAGACTGAATGGTTGGTTTGCAAAAGCGCTCTCACAAGGAGGGAAGGAGATCTTACTCAAGTCAGCATGTCTTTCTCTTCCCATATATGCGATGTCTTGCTTTCGTCTTCCGAAGGACACCTGTGCCCGCCTCGTTAGTGCAATGACTGATTTTTGGTGGAGCAGTGGTTCTAATAGAAGAAAAATTTCGTGGGTTTCATAGCAGAAGCTATGTAAATCTAAAGGTGAAGGGGGCTTGGGTTTAAAGGATCTTGAGATGTTCAATCAGTCTCTGTTAGGAAAAGAAGCTGCTCGTATTTGGAGTAATCCAGACTCACTTGTAGCTCGTGTTCTCAAACACCGTTATTTCAAGAACTACTCCTTTTTGGAGAGTGGTTTGGGTGCGCAACCTTCCTATGCTTGGAGGAGCATAATACACGGTCGAGACTTGCTCAAACAGGGATTAGTCCAGTCCATAGGTGATGGCTCAAACACCAATGTGTGGTGGGATAAATTGATCATCGACAAGGTCCCTCGTACTCCTAACTATAGAGATGATTCGGTGGTTGATCTCACGCTGAAGGTGGTGGATCTCTTTGATCACCATACTGGTCTCTGGAATGAGAGCTTAATTCAGCAATCTTTCAGCCCGGGTGATGCAGAAATTATCCTTAGCACAAGAAAGCACCCCAGTAGGCTAGATAAACTTATTTGGGCGTTCACTAAGTCTGGTGAGTACACATCGAAGAGTGGTTATAAGTTTTTAGAGACTGCGGCTGAGAACCTTAACCCGGCGGGCCTTGTAGTCTCTCCTCTCGAAAAGAAGCTATGGACAGAGTTATGGAAAGTCAAAACCTCTCCAAAACTTAGACACTTTTTATGGAGAGTTCTCTCTAGAGCGTTGGCTGTCAGAGCTCTTCTGAGAACTAGAGGCATCAATATTGATCCGACTTGTCCAGCGTGTGGAAGAGGCTTTGAAGATATTGCTCACGTATTGTTCCATTGTAGGTTCGCGAAGGAGGTGTGGTCCCGTTCAGCTATTCCTATGCCCCCTTAGGATCTTGGTCAAGCTCGGTCTTTCTCAACTTGTATCATCTCATAGGATGTAGCAAAAACAAGAACCTTCTCCAGGAGTTGCTCTGATGTTCCCTTGGGTTCTTTGGCATATCTGGAAGCAAGAAATGAGTTTTGTTTTCAGCAGACTAGACTTGATCAGGTCAGTGTGTTTGAGAAAGCTTCAATGGAAGCCGAAATCTGGCGCGAAACGATGGCTCCTAGCAAAATCTTGGAACCCCCTTTGGTCGTGGTTCCCACTGATCAGGCTCGCTGGCTGCGTCCTCCGTCTGATTGGCTTAAGTGCAACTTAGCTTCGTCTTGGGTGCATGACGTGGCATTAAGTGGAGCAGTTCGTAATGATGAAGGGAGAGTAACTTTGCATAGTCGGCGTGCTTTTCCTCAGCAGGCTTCCCCTTTGAATGCGGAGCTCTGCGCTCTCCTATGGTCAGTAGAGTCTTTAGCAAGTCATCACTTTCAGCGGGTGATATTTGAAACTCCGTCTCTGGACCTCCGTATGGCTCTGCTTCATCCGGAACTCTTTCCTCAGTTCCATCACTTGATATTCACCATCATGGATTGCCTAAAGTGTTTCCTAGAGTGGAGTGTTGATTTTGTCAAAACATCGAGGAATTTGGCCGCCTTGTCGATCGCTACTAGTGTTACATCAGACCTTCGCTCACAGTCTTACGTTGCATCAGGAGGACCCCTCTGGCTGAACACTCTTCTTCTGAAGGAAGACTCAGCATCCTCTAGGTGATCATCCTATTCGCTTCCGGCTGGTGGGTTATCGGAGTTGGTATTGCTACCCCTGTGGTCCTTCTGATCTTACTCTCCTCTATCTCTGTTCACGAGATTAGCTTCTACTTTGCAGCCTACTGGTGGTTCTTTCCTTTACTTTCTTTGTCTTTATTGTCTTTTATTTTCTTTTTCCTCCTGCTGGTGTACTTTGATTTCTCGAAACTTTGGGTCTTTCGACCCTTTGTGTACTGGTCTTATCTCTGTTTTGGGGATAAGCCTGTTCTATGTAGTTAATGAAATCTAGTGTTAAAAAAAAACTTTGGTTCAAATCCAGCAAGGTTCTTTGGGGGTAGACACATGGAAAGAACCAATAACATATTGGCACACTAGTTTATGCATTGTTATCCAAGTTTTCATGATGTCTGATAAATAATAATGTAAGTCTTCCTACTCCATAATTAATTCCCGTACAATTCCAAAATTTACAGACATTTACCAGTTTCAAATAGCATAAATTGAAAGAAAAATAAATACCATGTAATTTTGTGTAATTTAATTATTAAGACTTGTTATGACGATTGTGAAAAGAAACAAATTAACAGATTAGATGAACAGAAAAAAGACACATATATTTAACGTGGTTCACCAATTGGCTATTTCTACGGGCAAAGAGAAACTTTTATTGATGGGAAATTACAGAGATCTGTCTGCAGGAAGATCAGATCTAGTTTTTTCTACGGCTGCTATCTAGGTTTAGAGGAGGCACAAGACTTATATATTTGTGTCCTAGAAACCCTAGCACTAATGGGCCTCAAAAGAATAATGCCTTGAATCTGTTGAACCTTAGTCTTTTGAGGCCCATTAGTGCTAGAGTTTCTAAGACACAAATATATAAGTCTTGTGCCTCCTCTAACCACAAATGACAATTAAGAGTAGATCTAATCTTCTTCTGAGACGGATCTTTGTAATTCCCCCATCAATAAAAGTCTCTCTTTGCCCGTGGAGGTAGCCAATTGGTGAACCACGTTAAATCTCTGTGTCTTTCTTTTCTGTTCATCTAATCTGTTAATCTCTATCTTCTCGCATCCGTCATAACAAACTGGTATCTGAGCTTTAGGTTGAACTTGGTGAGAAGATATCTGGGATGAACATGAAGATCGACAAGTTTACAGGAAGGAACAATTTCAGTCTTTGGCAAATCAAGATGAAGGCGTTGCTGAAGCAACAAGGTCTTTAGGCACCGTTTTCAGGGAAAAAGGTTGAACCTGTTACAACTGTTGGGGTCAAAAACGGTTATCTCGAAATCTACGGCTAAAGATCCTTCCAAACTCGAAGATTTCCCGCACGAGCGACTAACGGGGAAAGAGATCAAACAAACGGAAAACCCACGGACAGCGAGACGGCCTGGCGACCGGCGGCACCCGACCTGGCGAGGTCCATCATCCTAAGGCAAACCGACCTAAGAGTGGGTATATAAGGAGAGCAAGAGCAGAGGAGAAGCGGATCCGAAAATTAGACTTAGAGCATCCTGCAAGCTTAGAAGAACTAGGGTTTAGGTGGTTAGACTAGCGGAGCAAGGCTTAGGACGTTTGGCTGCCTGCGATTCTATCTTTTTCTTTAATCGCAAATCTCTCTGTCTTTCGGAGAATCCTTGTACTCGTTTCTTTCATCTAATAAAACGCCTTCGGGCAAATATTACAATTCCCATCTTTGTCTTCTGTTTACTTTATTGATTTCATGTGTCAACGCAGAGAATCCAGACCTTCAAGGAAAGTCGGGTTTACTTGGCTTTCCTCCGCAATCTTATTTATCGGAAATTGACAGTGTGAATTTCGGTTCCCACAACAACTGAGATGGAGGTTATTGAAGAAAAGGCGTATTCAACGATTTTTTTGTGTGTGGCAGATGAGATCATCATTGAGGTTTCCGGTTTTGATACTGCAGCTGATTTGTGGTTGAAATTAGAGAGTTTATACATGACAAAATCTCGACTAAGAAGCTACTTCGAAACAACGTCTCTTCGCTCGAGGATGCAGGAAGGTACACAACCAGGATCACCTTGACAGTCTAAATTCCATCATGTTGGATCTGAGAAATATTGATGTTAAGGTGGAGGATGAGGATGCTGCGCTGATTTTGTTGGTATCACTACCAAACTCCTATGAGAACTTTGTTCAGTCATTCATAGGAGTAAGGATCTGATGAGTTTGGAGGAAGTCAGGTCGGCACTTCACAGCGAGAGTTGCGACACAAAGCATCAGGTTCTGGTACATACGACCAAGCTTATGGGTTGTTTGTAGGTGGTGGAAAAAACTTTGGAAAGGTAAAAGGTCGAAAGACAAAAATTTGTTTCCAAGGGGTCCTAAGCCAACTGATATTTGCAATTACTGCAAAGAGAAATGACATTGGAAATCTGATTATCCTAAGAATAAGAAGCAAGCTGGCTTCGCTGCTGTAGCCGAAGATGAAGCTAAGTCTGATATATTGCGCTGGTTTCTCATGGGAAAACACATCCTAACGATGTGTGGATCCTGGACACAGGCGCATCCTATCATATGTGTCCAAGGAGAGAATGGTTCTCAGAGTATGAGGCAGTGACTGATGGCAAGATCAAGATGGCGAATGATTTTGCTTGCGATATTGCTGGAGTCGGTTCTATTATGGGCGCTTTTTCGGATACAATCAGATCATGATGAATCCCGGCGACCATGAAAAACTGCATTCATCAGACAGCGGAGCGTATTGCTACAAGGTAATGCCTTCGGTCTTAAAAGCGGGTGCAACATATCAGCGACTTCGTCAACAATATGTTTGCCGAGCAACTTCGGAAAAACTATGGAAGTATACATCGATGATATGCTTGTAAAATCTCTTGACGAACACGATCATATAGCCCACAGAGGAAAAGGTTGAACCTGCTAAATCGGGGGTCAAAACGGTTATCTCGAAATCTACGGCTAAAGATCTTCCAAACTCAAGATTTCCCCGCGACGAGTTTAATTAACGGGAAAGAGATCAAACAAACGGAAAACCCACGGACAGCGCAGACGGCCTGGCTTAACGCGGCACCGACCTGCAGGTCCATCATCCTAAGGCAAACCGACCTAAGAGTGGGTATATAAGGAGAGCAAGAGCAGAGAGAAGCGGATCCAAAATTAGACTTAGAGCATCCCGCAAGCTTAGAAGAACTAGGGTTTAGGTGGTTAGACTAGCGAGCAAGGCTTAGGACGCTTGGCTCAGCGATTCTATCTTTTCTTTAATCGCAAATCTCTCTTCGGAGAACCTTGTACTCGCTTTTCATCTAATAAAACGCCTTCGGCAAATATTACAATTCCCATCTTTGTCTTCTGTTTACTTTATTGATTTCATGTGTCAACGCTAGAGAATCCAGACCTTCAAGGAAAGTCGGGTTTACTTGGCTTTCCTCCGCAATCTTATTTATCGGAAATTGACAGTGTGAATTTCGGTTCCCACAACAACCGAGATGGAGGTTATTGAAGAAAAGGCGATTCAACGATTTTTGTGTGTGGCAGATGAGATCATCATTGAGGTTTCCGCTTTGATATCGCAGCTGATTTGTGGTTGAAATTAGAGAGTTTATACATGACAAAATCTCTGACTAAGAAGCTACTTCAAAACAACGTCTCTTCGCTCTGAGGATGCAGGAAGGTACACAACTTCAGGATCACCTTGACAGTCTAAATTCCATCATGTTGGATCTGAGAAATATTGATGTTAAGGTGGAGGATGAGGATGCTGCGCTGATTTTGTTGGTATCACTACCAAACTCCTATGAGAACTTTGTTCAGTCATTCATAGGAGTAAGGATACAGTGAGTTTGAGGAAGTCAGGTCGGCACTTCACAGCGAGAGTTGCGACACAAAGCATCAGGTTCTGGTACATACCACTGCTTATGGGTTGTTTGTAGGTGGTGGAAAAACTTTGGAAAGGTAAAAGGTCGAAAGACAAAAATTTGTTTCCAAGGGTCCTAAGTTAACCGATATTTGCAATTACTGCAAAGAGAAATGACATTGGAAATCTGATTATCCTAAGAATAAGAAGCAAGCTGGCTTCGCTGCTGTAGCCGAAGATGAAGCTAAGTCTGATATATTGCGCTGGTTTCATGGGAAAACACATCCTAACGATGTGGATCCCGGACACAAAAGATCCTATCATATGTGTCCAAGGAGAGAATGGTTCTCGTGAGTATGAGGCGTTGACTGATGGCAAGATCAAGATGGCTAATGATTTTGCTTGGCGATATTGCTGGAGTCGGTTCTATTATGGACGCTTTTTCCGATACAATCAGATCATGATGAACTCGACGATCGCCAAAAAACTGCATTCATCACAGACCGCTGAACGTATTGCTACAAGGTAATGCCTTCGGTCTTAAAAGCGGGTGCAACATATCAGCGAATTCGTCAACAATATGTTTGCCGAAAGCAACTCGAAAAACTATGGAAGTATACATCGATGATATGCTTGTAAAATCTCTTGACGAACACGCATCATATAGCCCACCTAGAGGAATGTTTTGCACGACTCAACCAGCATAACATGAAACTCAACCCGCGAAATGTAGATTCGCTGTGGCATCGGGAGAATTCTCGATACCTCGTGAACGATCGCGAATCGAGGCCAACCCTAAACAAATCGACGACTGATAGAGATGGCCTCCCGAGAACCAAGCGAAGTCCAGAGGCTAAACGGAAGGGTCGCGCTTTGAACCGTTCATCTCGCTCCACGGATAAGTGCCTACCGCTTTACTTAAAAATGAAGGGAAACAAGAAGTTCGAATGGTCCGAACAATGTGAAAAGCTTTCCAACAATTGAAACATTAGCTGGCCACTCCACCAGTCCTCGCAAAACAGGTGGAAGGTGAACCTCTTTTCCTCTATGTCGCAGTTTCCGCAACAGCAGTCAGTGGCGTCTTGATACGAAGAACGCCGCTAACAAAAGCCAATCTTTTACGTAAGCAAGACGCTACTGGATGCGAAACTCGATACCGCTAATGGAAAATTAGCATTCCGCCATAACCTCGCAAGAAAACTAAGACCATATTTCCAGTCTCATACTATAGTGGTTCTCACCACGCTCCCGCGGATAATCCTGCATAGTCCGAAATAATCCGTAGGCTCGCGAAATGGGCAATCGAACTGAGTTAATACGACGCCGAATATCGCCCAAGGACATGTGCAAAGTCCCAAGTACTTGCGGATTTCTTGGTAGAGTTACCCACTAGAAGCATGACTAACGAGGAACCAAACTCAACTTGGGTTCTCCACGTCGACGGATCTTCATCCAAACAAGAACTGAATCGAATACGACTCACCTTCATAACGGGAAATCCTAGAACAGTCTTTCCGATTGGCTTTTCATGCTTCAAACAATGAGGCAGAATACGGCACTCGCCGCAGGCTTGCGGCTGGCCCATGGGTTAAAATCCGTAATATTCACGCTTACCGCGATTCTCGCTAGTCGCCAATCAATACAGCGGAGAATATGAGGCAAGAGACGAAAGGATGGACGCATATCTAAAACTCGTCCAAGAACTGGCTCGAAATTTTGACCAGTTTGCCCTGACCAGAATTCCTCGCTCGGAAAACGTCCAGGCCGACGCCTTGGCTGCCCTCGCCAAGCTCAGATCCAGGGCTCCAAGAGTAATCCCGGCCGAATTCATCGAGCATCCAAGCATCGACCACCAGTGGTCGCCAATCTAATCCGGACGAGATTGAAGATGCGGAAGAAGTCGAGGATCAACCGAAGCGGATGTGAACCTAACCGAGTATGGCGGCGACAGCCCTTGATAGAACCAATCCGAGCCTATATCGCGAATGGAACCTTACCCAAAAATGGGCGGCTCGTAAAGTGAAAACCTGCCGCACGGTACGCCACGATAGAGGGAGAAATTTATAAGTGGTGTTTCTCTGGTCCTCTCATGACATGCGCAGAAGGGGAAAGGGCGAAGAATCATGGAAGAGATCCATTCGATCATGCGGAAATCATTCTGGCGGAATATCTCGCGGTCAAAATCAAACGCCACGGTTATTATTGGCCAACCATGGTAAAGATCATGAAGTTTGCCCGAAGTGCGAAATGCCAAAGGCATGCTCCAACAATCCATCAACCCGCGGAGATCCTCTCCTCAATCTCGCCCCTATCCTTTCATGCGATGGTCCATGGACATCGCCGGACCTATGCACCCATCAAAACAAAAGCGCTTCCTCCTAGTCCTACGGATTTCTTTTCCAAATGGGTAGAAGCAGAATCCTACGCAAGTATCAAAGACACACAAGTCGAGAACTTCGCCTAGAAACATATCATAACTAGACATGGGGTCCCGCACGAAATCGTGAATCGATAATGGATCTCAATTTATCTCTGCTCGATTCAAGCATTCTGCTAAAATGGAAAATACGACTTACAAAGTCAACTCCCAGATATCCGCAATGCAACGGACAGGCAGAAACCATCAACAAAACCGCCCTTGACGGACTCAAGAAACGCCAGACGCCAAGAAGGGCGATGGGCGAGGAGCTCGGGAGTTCTTTGGTCGCATCGCATAACCCCAAGACGGGCTACGGTGAAACTCCATTCGCCTCGCTACGAACGGAATGTATGATCCCCGAAGTAGAATTCCCGAGTACGGAGAAGATTCCTCCCGAAGAGAGGATTTAAACGACGCTATGATGCTGGACAATCTCGATCTCATCAATGAACGCCGCGACCAGGCACTCATTCGAATCCAGAATTACCAGCACGCTGTCGCAAGGTACTACAACTCAAATGTACGCCATCGCAGGTTCAAAGAAGGCGATTTAGTCTTACGCAAAGTCTTCCAAAACACTGCCGAACCAAAACGCAGGAAAATTGGGAGCAAACGGGAAGGACCGCATAAAGTCATAAAAGTAGTTCGACCAGGCTCATACCAAATCGCAAACATGCAAGACGTCAAAATCCCGAGAACTTGGAATGCGATGCACCTCAAAAAATACTACCACTAAACGATAAAACGTGGTACAAAAGAACTACGAGATGGCTTGATCCCTAGACAAGGGTACGTAGGCAACTCGCCACCGGGCGGATTCAGCTATCCCCCAATTTAAAAGGGGAGTGGGTACGATACCGTGATACTCCCACAAATTTGAAGACTCTAAAATTTTGAAACTTTTCACGACTTTTCAAAATCAACCAAACGCCACAACAACGGATCTAGTATCCACTAGCGATTATCACATCCAAAACAAAATCCCGATGGCCAACACTTCACGAAGCACCGTGAATGTAGACGCTTCTCCTCGGTCAAACTTACGCGACCCTTGGTCAGCGTCCAGCGGAAACAACAGTTTTCTGGCTGCGAACATTCGCAAAGACATCCCCAAAGCCCATGGCGTTTCAACACGAGATGCGGAATAAGGAAAAATCGACCTTCAGCATCATGAGACGCCGCTAACGCTGAAGGACATTCTTTCCGCGAAAACATTGCAGACGCAAATTTTCGCCTCTGAACATACAAACGCGACCTCAAACGGTATCATTTCGTTGTTGCTGATCACAACAAACGAACTCTAACGCCCTAAACAGACAAATAGCCGCCTTCAAGGGTAGGCTCTCTTACATCGGACAAGGATAAACATAGCACGCTATACAAGAAATCAAAATTTTGGTCTAGCTCTTCGTAAAGGAAGTAGCTCGACTCACGCCAAACAAATCATATAAGCCGACAACAATTCGCTGGATTTTAAACGGTGCGAGTCAGGTTAAAATCGCAAACAGGCAAAACGAAGCCGATTTGTCATCGAAAGCCTCAGTCCGAGTAAACCTAGGTCTTGCCTAAACCCAGCCACGCTGGATGTTGACATCTCACAGACATAGTGTGGTATCTGAGATCCAAAAATTTTCTCTTCACTTAAGCCTATTCGCTTCACGAAGTTTTCGCAGAATCGGTAAACCGCTGAAAATCTCGCTTTATGCATAATAGGTACGGTGATCATCGGGAATTAGGAATGAGGCGACAACTCACACCCTCTTTCTCATACTTCAAAACTGAAGTTCATAAATAATCGAAAACGTTTCATAGATTGAGACTGCCGAAATTCAAACAAAACCCCAAAAGAGGGGCAGGGATTCGAAGCCACCAACGGCCAGTCCCGGTTAATACATTATGGCCTCTTAACGGCCGAAACACATAAAAAAACAAAATCCCAGAAGGGATTGATAAACCTAGACGCCCCAGGAGCGCCATCTTCATCCTCACTCGCGACAGGGATAGCCTCGCCGCCGCCTCCCTCAGTCGCGCCGCCCTTTACCCGCCTCGTCCGCGACCTCGCGATCTTCTCCCGTGCGCTCCTGATATTCTGAGTCTTCGGAGGTCGGAGCAAGGGTGCATTCGGTTTGCAGGCCGGCAAGGATTGAATCAAAATCTCCCTCGGTGGCCGCCCAATCTCCTTTACAGGACGATAATCTGGCTTCCTCCAAGTCCAAAGACGGGGCCTCGTTACCTCGAAGCAACTCGAGCTCATTCAAACTCCCTCGATCCCCGCTAAATCCAAGTCCTCTTGCGGATGGCTATCAAGGACTCAAACAGGATGGCCATCCTCGCCGACGACCAAAGAAGTTAAACTGGCATCGGCAACCTCCGAGGATCTACGCGCTCATCTCCTCGTGAGCCTGAACCTTCTCCCGAAGACGGGCGGACTTCCGAGGATTTACTCCTCTTCTCTTTCTTCACCTTGAGTAACGAACTCGCGGTCTTCCCAAGGTCGCTCAAGATCGCTGATCTGAACCTCAAGCTGGGACGCCCGGCAGCATGGTGTCCTCGACAGTCGCAAAGCAGCCTTAGTTTGCTTCAGCTTCCTCGCGACGACTCCAGTTCCTTCGATAGGCGAATGACTTCCGACCAAGACTCGCCAAGCATTCCGTCAATCAGCGACACAAACTGCCCGCAAAAGGAAGGAGTAAGTATCATCGTTAAAAAGCGGTGCAAAATTGCGACAAATTAAAATCGAACCTTGAACGATGACGCCTAACGGCTCGAGTTCGCTTTCCTCTTCGCGCTTCTTTTAAGCTCCGGGCCGCGCCAGCCCTTGCCCTTCCCTTTGGGCAACGGCGCTGCACCAGTCGCTGGCAGTCCTAAGACGAAGTTCCTCGCCGGGGAAGAGGTGCAGATTCTATCGCGTCTCCCAGGAGATCACGATCGGAGCAGTCGAAGAACCCGATGGATGGATCTGAACATCAAGAGTCTGTTCAGGAACAATAACCCCTTCTGTAGACGGGAGGGCATCGGATGGGACTTCGGGGCTAGGAACCGAAGGAGCAGGCAAAGGAGTTGAGCCGCTGAAGGAACGCCGGGCCTCAGTCCTCTCCGCTTTGAGCCTTCGCAGCACTACGCCGGATAGCTTAGCCTTGAAAGAATCAAACCCATCAATGAGGGACGGAGTAGCCTCTGAGCGGCCTGAGCGGCGGTTAGCTGGCCAGAACCGACGGAGCTTGCCGCCTCACCCATCTCAACATCAGAATCATTCTTTTCAACTTGGGATGAAAACATTTTCTTTCTTAAAAGAGAAGAAGAGAGAATTTGAAAAGATGTGAAGAATGAGAAGGGAAGGCTGGCTATTTATAAGAAAAAGGGAGGTGAAGACACAGGTTTCCTGCGGAAAAATCCTTAGCCGAAAATTTCGATTTTCAAAAAATTCAAAACACTCGCCCGCAAAATCGTCTCCGATCTTACGAGCTGGGGGGCTAACTGTTGGGGTCAAAAATGGTTATCTCGAAATCTACGGCTAAAGATCCTTCCAAACTCAAAGATTTTCCGCACGAGCGACTAACGGGGAAAGAGATCAAACAAACAGAAAATCCACGGACGGCCGAGGCGGCCTGGCGCCCGGCGGCACCGACCTGGCGCCGGGCGGCACTCGCGGACGCTGGCCGCCTGGCGCCGGGCGGCACCCGCCGCTGGCTGGGCTGGCGCCGGCGGCACCGACCTGGCGCCCGGCACCGACCTGGCGCCGGGCGGCACCCGCCGCTGGCTGGGCTGGCGCCGGCGGCACCGACCTGGCGCCGGCAGCACTCCGCCGCTGGCCGCCTGGCGCCGGGCGGCACCGACCTGGCGCCGGGCGGCATCTGCCGCTGGCCGCCTGGCGCTGGCGGAACTCCCCGCCTGGCGCCGCGGCACCCGCCGCTGGCTGGGCTGGCGCCGGCGGCACCGACCTGGCGCCGGTCGGCGGTCCTCGTCCTGGTCTCGGTCCCATCGTGTTCAGTCTGATCCCATCTTGGCATGTTCGGATCAATGCTCGGTTGGAATCATTCTCGATGTTTTACGATAGAAACTAGAGGGATTGGATTTCTCGTAGAAGACATCGTATAAAATAAAGATCGATTAATTTGAACATCGATCCTTTAAGCTATACGGTTTATTACTCGAGAAAGATCGTCTTTCCGAGAAATCGTATAAAACGCTTAACGACTTAAGACAAGTCCACAGACTTACTTACGATTTTTCAGAATTCAGGCCCAATCAGGCTACGACGGTTTATCCGATTTCCCGAAACGTCGGATAAACATCAAGTCACCGGAAGATAGCGGAAAACTCGAGGATAATTACGAAGACCGACGAAAATGGAACATTTCCTGAAGAGATAAGCTTGGGCCCAAAGGCGAGGTCCATCATCCTAAGGCAAACCGACCTAGGAGTGGGTATATAAGGAGAGCAAGAGCAGAGGAGAAGCGGATCCGAAAATTAGACTTAGAGCATCCTGCAAGCTTAGAAGAACTAGGGTTTAGGTGGTTAGACTAGCGGAGCAAGGCTTAGGACGTTTGGCTGCCTGCGACTCTATCTTTTTCTTTAATCGCAAATCTCTCTGTCTTTCGGAGAATCCTTGTACTCGTTTCTTTCATCTAATAAAACGCCTTCGGGCAAATATTACAATTCCCATCTTTGTCTTCTGTTTACTTTATCGATTTCGTGTGTCAACGCAGAGAATCCGGACCTTCAAGGAAAGTCGGGTTTACTTGGCTTTCCTCCGCAATCTTATTTATCGGAAATTGACGGTGTGAATTTCGTTCCTACAACAACTGACATGGAGGTTATTGAAGAAAAGGCGATTCAACGATTTTTGTGTGTGGCAAATGAGATCATCATTGAGGTTTCCGGTTTTGATAATGCAGCTGATTTGTGGTTGAAATTAGAGAGTTTATACATGACAAAATCTCGACTAATAAGCTACTTCTGAAACAACGCCTCTTCGCCCGAGGATGCAGGAAGGTACACAACTTCAGGATCACCTTGACAGTCTAAATTCCATCATGTTGGATCTGAGGAATATTGATGTTAAGGTGGAGGATGAGGATGCTGCGCTGATTTTGTTGGTATCACTACCAAACTCCTATGAGAACTTTGTTCAGTCATTCATAGGGAGTAAGGATACAGTGAGTTTGGAGGAAGTCAGGTCGGCACTTCACAGCAGGGAGTTGCGACACAAAGCATCAGGTTCTGGTACATACGACCAAGCTTATGGGTTGTTTGTAGGTGGTGGAAAAACTATGGAAAGGTAAAAGGTCGAAGACAAAAATTTGTTTCAAGGGATCCTAAGCCAACTGATATTTGCAATTACCGTGAAAGAGAAAGGACATTGGAAATCTGATTATCCTAAGAAGAAGAAGTCTTCAAGCAGTCAAGATGAAGCTAAGTCCGATATATTGCGCTGGTTTCTCATGGGAAAACACATCCTAACGATGTGTGGATCCTGGACACACAAAGATCCTATCATATGTGTCCAAGGAGAGAATGGTTCTCGAGTATGAGGCAGTGACTGATGGCAAGATCAAGATGGCGAATGATTTTGCTTGCGATATTGCTGGAGTCGGTTCTATTAAGCTCAGGACACATGATGGTAGAGTCTGCACATTAACTGGAGTTAGACATGTTCCATCTATGTCCAAGAACTTGATCTCAGTTAGTACTCGACTAGCGCCGGCGGCACCGACCTGGCGCCGGCGGCACCGACCTGGCGCCCGGCACCGACCTGGCGCCGGCGGCACCGACCTGGCGCCCGGCACCGACCTGGCGCCGGTCGGCGGTCCTCGTCCTGGTCTCGGTCCCATCGTGTTCAGTCTGATCCCATCTTGGCATGTTCGGATCAATGCTCGGTTGGAATCATTCTCGATGTTTTACGATAGAAACTAGAGGTTGGATTTCGTAGAAGACATCATTATAAAATAAAGATCGATTAATTTGAACATCGATCCTTTAAGCTATCGGTTTATTACTCGAGAAAGATCGTCTTTCAGAATCATTATAAAGCTTAACGACTTAAGACAAGTCCACAGACTTACTACGATTTTTCAGAATTCAGGCCCAATCAGGCTCTGACGGTTTATCCGATTTCGAACGTCGGATAAACATCAAGTCACCGGAAGATAGCGGAAAACTCGAGGATAATTACGAAGACCGACGAAAATGGAACATTTCCTGAAGAGATAAGCTTGGGCCCAAAGGCGAGGTCCATCATCCTAAGGCAAACCGACCTAGGAGTGGGTATATAAGGAGAGCAAGAGCAGAGGAGAAGCGGATCCGAAAATTAGACTTAGAGCATCCTGCAAGCTTAGAAGAACTAGGGTTTAGGTGGTTAGACTAGCGGAGCAAGGCTTAGGACGTTTGGCTGCCTGCGACTCTATCTTTTTCTTTAATCGCAAATCTCTCTGTCTTTCGGAGAATCCTTGTACTCGTTTCTTTCATCTAATAAAACGCCTTCGGGCAAATATTACAATTCCCATCTTTGTCTTCTGTTTACTTTATTGATTTCGTGTGTCAACGCAGAGAATCCGGACCTTCAAGGAAAGTCGGGTTTACTTGGCTTTCCTCCGCAATCTTATTTATCGGAAATTGACAGTGTGAATTTCGGTTCCCACAACAACTGACATGGAGGTTATTGAAGAAAAGGCGTATTCAACGATTTTTTTGTGTGTGGCAAATGAGATCATCATTGAGGTTTCCGGTTTTGATACTGCAGCTGATTTGTGGTTGAAATTAGAGAGTTTATACATGACAAAATCTCTGACTAATAAGCTACTTCTGAAACAACGTCTCTTCGCTCTGAGGATGCAGGAAGGTACACAACTTCAGGATCACCTTGACAGTCTAAATTCCATCATGTTGGATCTGAGAAATATTGATGTTAAGGTGGAGGATGAGGATGCTGCGCTGATTTTGTTGGTATCACTACCAAACTCCTATGAGAACTTTGTTCAGTCATTCATAGGGAGTAAGGATACAGTGAGTTTGGAGGAAGTCAGGTCGGCACTTCACAGCAGGGAGTTGCGACACAAAGCATCAGGTTCTGGTACATACGACCAAGCTTATGGGTTGTTTGTAGGTGGTGGAAAAAACTATGGAAAGGTAAAAGGTCGAAAGACAAAAATTTGTTTCCAAGGGATCCTAAGCCAACTGATATTTGCAATTACTGTAAAGAGAAAGGACATTGGAAATCTGATTATCCTAAGAAGAAGAAGTGTGGCTTCACACAGAGTCAAGATGAAGCTAAGTCTGATATATTGCGCTGGTTTCTCATGGGAAAACACATCCTAACGATGTGTGGATCCTGGACACAGGCGCATCCTATCATATGTGTCCAAGGAGAGAATGGTTCTCAGAGTATGAGGCAGTGACTGATGGCAAGATCAAGATGGCGAATGATTTTGCTTGCGATATTGCTGGAGTCGGTTCTATTAAGCTCAGGACACATGATGGTAGAGTCTGCACATTAACTGGAGTTAGACATGTTCCATCTATGTCCAAGAACTTGATCTCAGTTAGTCTTTTGGATAGCAGAGGTTTTAAGTATTCAGGTGGAGATGGAGTTCTGAGTGTCTACAAGGGTTCAGATGTGATTCTTAGGAGCTTCATTCATGGTACTTTGTATTTGCTGGAAGGTTCTACGGTTTCAGATTCAGCAAATGTTGCATCTCCATAGGTTTGCAAGGAAGATATGGACAAGTTGTGGCATATGAGGCTTGGACATATGGGTGAGCGTGGGATGCAGATTCTGTCGAAGAAAGATCTTCTTTGTGGTCATAAGATCAAGAGTCTTGAGTTCTGTGAGCACTACGTGTTTAGGAAGCTACATAGAAAGAAGTTTCCTAAGGCTGTTCATAAGAAAAAAGGCACGCTGGATTACATCCATTCAGATTGTTGGGGTCCCTCCAAGGTGGAGTCGCTGAAGGGTCACAAGTATTTTGTGTCGATGATTGATGATTATTCGAGGAAGACTTGGATAACATTCATGAAGCACAAAAGTGAAGCTTTCAACAGCTACAAGGAGTGGAAGATACTGGTGGAGAATCAAACCGAGAAGAAGATTAAGAGACTTCGTACTGATAATGGTCTGGAATTCTGTTCAACAGAGTTCAATCAGTTTTGTAAGGATGCAGGCATTGTTAGGCATCATACAATCAGATATACACCACATCAGAATGGTGTAGCAGAGAGAATGAACCAGACATTGCTAGAGAGAGCGAGGTGCATGTTGTCTAATGCTGGTTTAGGGAAGAGGTTTTGGGCTGAGGCAGTTAATACAACTTGTTATTTGATCAATCTGGGACCACATACAAGGATCGAGTGTCGAATACCTAATGAGGTGTGGTCAGGCAGGTCTGCTGATTACTCTATTCTGAGAGTCTTTGGTTGCACGGTTTACTATCATGTTAATGAAGGAAAACTGAAACCAAGAGCAAAGAAGGGAGTGTTTATGGGCTATGGAGATGGTGTCAAAGGATACAGAGTTTGGTCTCCTTCTGAGAAGCGAGTGGTCATGAGCAGGATTGTTGTGTTTGATGAGAGTTCTATGCTCAAAGCTTCAGCTGAGTCCATTCCAGGAGCAGAGCAGGAGGATTTTGACAAGCAGGTGGAGCCGCAGGATGTGCAGTCGAACGAACACTATCGATTGACGATGGATGATCAGTGTCGATCGATTTCGGATCAACAGTGTCGATCGATTTCAGATCAACAGTGTCAATCGACGTCGGAAGAAGAGATCGAGCGATCGGTGACTGACGAGCAGCCAGAGTCTTCTTATTCTAGAAATCAACATGTTGGTTCTGAAAAACGCAGTATTTCTAAAGATAGACCAAGGAGAGTTGATGTCAGGCCACCAGCGAGATATCGATTTGAAGATATGGTGAGTTATGCACTACAGGTTGCAGAGGAAGTGGACACTTACGAGCCGTCTACTTACAGAGAAGCCATTTTGAGTTATGTGTCTGAGATATGGTTTACTTCAATGGGAGATGAGATGGAATCTCATGAAAAGAATCACACATGGGATATGGTCACACTACCACCTGGGAGAAAGGTTGTGACTTGCAAGTGGATTTATAAGATAAAAGATGGTCAATCACCAGAAGAGGGAGTTAAGCATAAATCTCGAGTTGTTGTTAGAGGTTTCATTCAAAGAGAAGGCATGGACTACAATTAGATCTTCTCACCTGTGGTCCGACACACTTCTATCAGAGTGTTATTGGCGATAGTAGCACGTCAGGATTTGGAATTAGAGCAACTTGATGTGAAGACTGCTTTTCTTAATGGAGAGCTTGAGGAGGAGATCTATATGACTCAGCCTGAGCGTTTTCTGGTTCCTGGTAAGGAAGATCACGTGTGCAAGTTGAGAAAGTCACTCTATGGGCTTAAGTAGTCTCCTAGACAGTGGTACAAGAGGTTTGACAGCTATATGGTCAAGTTGGGCTACGACAAGAGTCCTTATGATTGTTGTGTCTACATGAGCAAGGTGGAGGATGGGTCGTATATCTACGTGTTGTTGTATGTAAATGACATGCTGATAGCTGCTAAGAAGAAGTGTGTTATTCAGAAATTGAAAGAGCTACTGAGTTCTGAGTTTGAGATGAAGGATTTGGGTGTTGCGAGGAAGATCTAGGAATGGAGATCTTCAGGGATAGGACGAAGAAGAAGCTGTTCTTGTCACAAAAGGCCTACATTGAGAAGGTCTTGACGAGATTTGGGATGCTTAATGCTAATCCTATCGATACTCCATGTGCTGCAAATATTCATCCTACCATGAGTGATGAAATGTCTGAAGGGGAAATCGATTATATGTCACAAGTTCCTTATGCTAGTGCTGTAGGAAGTCTGATATATGCTATGGTCTGTACAAGATCAGATCTTGCACATGCAGTCAGTGTTGTGAGTAGGTTCATGGTTCAACCACGAAAGAGGCATTGGATGGCAGTTAAGAGGATTTTCCGGTACCTTAAGGGTACATCTGATGTTGGTCTTGTCTATGGAGACAAGGATCCAAGACTGGTTACTGGGTATTCTGATTCGGATTATGCAGGAGATCTATGACTGATTATGTATTTACTATGGGTGGTTCTACTGTTAGCTGGAAGGCGACTTTGCAGTCGACGGTGACTCTGTCTACTACTGAGGCAGAGTATATGGCATTGACAGAAGCTGCTAAGGAGGCGATATGGCTGAGAGGATTGGTCAGTGATCTTGGTCTTCATCATGATCAGGCTACTGTATTCTATGATAGCTTGAGTGCTATCTATTTAGCCAAGCATCAGGTTCATCATGAGAGAACCAAGCATATCGATGTAAGATACCATTTTCTGAGAGATGAGAAGAGGATTGGAGTGAAGAAGGTAGGAACAGCTGATAATCCTGCGGATATGTTCACTAAGCCGGTTCCTCACAGCAAGTTCAAGCATTGTCTTGATTTGCTGAACATCTCAAGCTGTTAAATCTGGCCTTAAGGGGCGTCTGGACCTAAGGGGCATCAGGCTCAAAGAGAGTATATGGCTCTGAGGAGCATCTGGTCCGACGGAACATCTGAGGAAAGAGAGAGTCTGGTACATCTGTATTCTGAGCACGAAGAAGTGCATTCTGCACTACAAGAAATCAACGTCAATGCCGATGAAATTTTCCCGACTACTTCTCTCCTCGGAAATCTTACGACGGGTTTCTGATCAACTTCTGAGAAAATTGATTCTCGTTGGATGACTCTCGGAACTTTGCTATAAAGTAATATTCTCGGTAAATTAATGTCGTTACGTTGTCGGAAACAGAATAAATTGGCGAGGAGCAGGTTTTCTCGGAAAGTTCCGAGAACAAGTTGTAGGTATTTTCTCAAGTCAATCAGCAATTGCTTCTCGGTACAGCGTCATAGAAACCGACAAAAGTTCGTCGGAGTGCTCTTGGTTCGGCATGTCGGAATCAGATGGAATTGCTTCAGATTTTGTTTTAATCAAGTACCAGTTATGAATCTGGACACGAACTCTTTCTTTTTTTTTCTGGAAGTAAACTCATTTCAGCCATTTATAAACATTAATTGATTTCTTTGTGATCCCAAATCTCTATTTTCTCCGGTTCGATTTCTCTCGATATCTTCAAAGAAGATATAAAATTTTAACACGTGGCAAAACTAGATGTGTCTTAAGAAAAAAGAAGGGTCTCGATGAAGAGTTTTAAATTTTTTGTGAATATAATAAAGAAAAAAGAAAGAAGATGTAACGCCTAAAATCTAATATTTCTCTTTCTCCTGTCCACATATATCTTTCTTCTTATCTTCTCCTACATATTTTTTTCTCAATCTCTGACAATAAGTTGATCTTCTCTTTTGCAAGGGTCTAAAGCGATATCTTCACAAGCTTGTTCGATTTCGTGTATTCGTCTAGCCTCCACTCGTTCTAGTGATATCTGCCGCCGGTTTGTTGGTGTTAGTTCCCGATTTCGGATTGGGTTTGGAGGAGGTACTGATTCTTCCAGTTTGGTCCTGGTTAGTGGGCTGTGTCTAGTACATTAGTTTTTCTCCTTTTCTACTCTTTCATTCTTCCTCCTCTGTTTATTTTGGTGCTTGCAGATTTGGTTTTTCTTGAGACATCACGGCGACCGTCACCGCCGTAACTCCCTCCACCGCCATTGCTGCTACTCCACCTCCACCATCTCGGCGACCTTTGCATCATAATTCATATAGCAACACCTTCGCATGTCAACAGTTATTAGATTATGAGTTTTATTTTGTTTCGTTTAATTTTTATAGAACTTTAATTTTTAATTTGTTTATTTGTAATATATATTTGATAATTATAATGTTATTATGAGTTTTTATATTTCATTATTTATTTTTTTTGTTTAAAATTTTTAATTTCTCGGAAGATCATCGCCAATATTTCTAGGAAGTGCGTCGGAATCTTCAGATCACTTTCCTATAAATTGTTACCACAAAATTTGTTAACAGAACTTACAGACTTACTTCCGACAAACCGAGATTTCCGAGACCCAAACTCCGATGAAAATTTGATTCTTGGAAAGTAATAGGTAACAGCCATTACCGACCAAAAGCCGAGTAATATGCCCGTCGGATTATTTGCTTCATTCTTGTAGTGCTGGTACATCTGATTATGGAGGATTCAAGTCAAAGTGGAGATTTGTTGAATAATGCCTTGAATCTGTTAGGGCCTTAGTCTTATGAGGCTCATTAGTGCTAGGATTTCTAGGACACAAATATATAAGTTTTGTGCCTCCTCTAAATCTAGACAGCAGCCGTAGAGAAAATTAGATCTGATTTTCCTGCCGACATATCTCTGTAATTTCCCCATCAATAAAAGTCCCTCTTTGCCGTAGAGATAGCCAATTGGTGAACCACGTTAAATCTCTGTGTCTTTCTTTTTTGTTCATCTAATCTGTTAATTTCTATCTTCTCGCATCCGGCATAACAAGACTTGTTAGAATCATGCAGATCTTTGATCTCTCCATGTATACTAAGATAATCACACAAACAAACTGGAATAAATACTGAAAGAGAGAGAGAGGTATTGTTTGTTCCTTAACCAAAAGATAACTCGATATTTAAATCAACACATAAAGACAACGGGAATCACATGAAATCTGTAAAGGAAGGTAACATATAGAAATTGGCATGATTCTAGTCAGTTTTAACTTTGGATTCTTTTTGGCTTTGCTGAGTTTGTGCTTCATTGTCACGAAAAAGAGCAATGCTCCTACTATGGCCAACGCCTTAATGAAGCTTAAGAGGCGTCGAAAAAACTCGTTACCTCCGAACAAGGCAGGGTTTGTAACTGCGTGATCCGCAAGCTACACAAAACGTACATTATACTCAGTCCTTACAAAGATCTCGCAGTCTAATATCATTACACATGGCCTCAAGAACGCACCTCACGGAATTTCGATACGGCTTGCTCCAACTGCTGCTCGTCAAAGTTTGACTTGTAGAAATTATGTGCGGCATCATACGACATAGTTTCGTTGAGGACCTAAACAAACAAACCAGGAGACAAAATAAGAAAAAAATGAGAGTCGAACGAAAACATAGTGGCTGAAAAGTAAGATATTGCTGTTGTTATATACCCTCTTGAATTTGAGGTATAACAATCCAAGTTCTTCAACGTCAATACGATGGTTGTAGAAATCATGATGTATCAGTGTAGCAATGCCTTGTTGTAGAAGCTATATAAACACAAGGAACCATTTGGCATCAAAATAAAATGAACGTTATAATATTCTTTGAAAATAAAATGAACTCTATAAGGAACTGCATAATATTTTCAGTAACTCTTTTATATATTTAAGAAGTTATTTTGCTCTAGTTAATTAGAGTTAGTTCTAGGGTTTCAGGCTTATAACAAAGAACTGCAACATAGAAGGAACTGTGTTTCAATAGTTTTGGTAAAACTCTGAAGATCCTTAGAGTTTAAACGAAAAAAAACTTGCAGTTAAATAGATATACAGTATATAGGAAAAATTCCTTAAAAATACACAAGACTAATTTTCATTTGTTAATAAAATACACTAACTATTTTGGACTATTTTGGATCTCCGTTTAATAAACGAACTAATTTTTGTTGCCTATTAAATACATAAAATTTGCCTATTAAATACACAAATTTTTAAAATTCGCATATTTTACACATCATTTTAGACGGTGTTAACTATGTTTAACGGAAGTGAAAACGGTGTTAGTATTTAATTAAACACGTGTTTAGTTTATAAAAAGATAATTCCTTAAAAATACACGAACTAATTTTCATTTGTTAATAAAATACACGAAACTATTTTGGATCCTCGTTTAATACACGAACTAATTTTTGTTTCCCACTTAATACATAAACTTTTAAAATTTGCTGATTTTACACATCGATTTAGACGATATCAACTTTGTTAAAGATGTTTAACAGAAGATGACATTAGTTTTAACTAAACATGTGGTTAAACAGTGAAAAACACTCACATCCTCAACCAAAACCTCTCAAATCGATTGAATTTTATATTCAAGTTAATTTCAATTCGAGTCTGGCATCCTAATCTCACTACAAGAAAACAGGCTAATACTGAGGGACAAAATCGTCGGTATGTCGTCGGAATAACCGTATTCGGCGACATACAGAAAATATCTTCGGAAAAATTCCTCGAATTTCATTTTTCCTCGAATTTCCTCGAATTTTCGGCGAATTCGAGGAAACATAATTCAATTTAAACTGTGAGGACTATGGTTCGTCGGAAAATTCCGAGGAAGCATGCCCTCGGAAAATTCCGAGGAAACATGCCCTCAGAAAATTCCGAGGAAGCCTGCCCTCGGAAAATTCCGAGGAAGCATGCCCTCGGAAAATTCCGAGGAACACGGCCCTCGGAATATCCAAAAAAAATATTTAAAAAAAAAATAAATTAAATTTTCGAAATTTAAATTTGAAAATATAAAAATATTTAATAAATATATAAATGATTTTATAATATAAAAAATATATTTTATATACAAAAAACGTTTTCATAACCGAAAAATTAATTACAAAAATAGTTTTAATATGTAAAAAATAGTTTAATAATTACAAAAAATAGTTTTAATATATAAAAAATAGTTTAATAATTACAAAAAATAGTTTTAATATATAAAAATAGTTTAATAATTGCAAAAATAGTTTTAATATATAAAAATAGTTTAATAATTATAAAAATAGTTTTAATATAGAAAAATATTTTAATAATTAAAGAATAGTTTTAATATGTAAAAAGTTTAATAATTACAAAAATAGTTTTAATATATAAAAATAGTTTAATAATTACAAAAATAGTTTTAATATATAGAAAATAGTTTAATAATTAAAAAAATAGTTTTAATATGTAAAAAATAGTTTAATAATTACAAAAAAAATAGTTTAAATATATAAAAAATAGTTTAATAATTACAAAAATAGTTTTAATATATAGAAAATAGATTAATAATTAAAAAATAGTTTTGATATACAAAAAACGTTTTCATATTATATATACATAATTATCAATTAGATTTTTATAACCACAAAATTAATAAAAACTTAAAAAAAAATTCCATACCATAATCAAACTCTCAATAACAACAAATAATCACAATCCTCACAAAAAAACCATAATCAAACTATCACTACACAATCACACCATTCAACCTAACAAAAATCTATAAAAATCACCCTAACACCATAATCAAACTCGATTTTCGAATCTAAAAGAGAGGGATAGTGTCCTTACATGATTTGGGAGTGGAGTTGAGGAGAAATCCACTTGAATCGCCGGAAATCGTCGAAGGAGGAGAGGGAGAGGCGGAGTTCGCGAGGAAGAGGAAGAGAGAAATGGGGAAGAAAGGTCTGCTCGACCTAATTATAAAATGAAAATTCCGACGGCAAATGTCCGTCGGAATTTCCTCGGTATAATTTAATAGGTTCCTCGGAATTTCCTCGGAAACCATTAATTTAATTTTCGCGAAATATTTGGCGGTTTGGATTGCCGGGTAAATGAAAATATTCCGAGGAAAGTATCTTCCTCGGAATTTCCTCGGAATATTCTGAGGAAATTCCGAGGAAATACTGAAACCACTACCTTCCTCGAATTTCCTCGAATATTCTGATGAAATTCGAGGAACCAGGGTTTTAAACAAAAACCAGTACCTTCCTCGGAATTTCCTCAGAATATTCCGAGGAAATTCCGAGGAATTATGGTTTGGGGTTTCAAAACATCAATTTTTTTTTGCCGTATTTCATTTATTATACAAATGTAATGCATACCATTGAGGATTCTTTGTATAGATGATCATAAACCATGAAATAACAAAATTTCAAAAATAATGGTAAGTATTCCCTTTAACGTTTATTAAAATGTATAAGTGTTTCTCTTATGATGTGTGGTTTTCGTTCATGCAATCGTAAAAGTGTTTGTTATCGTGTAAAACACCAAAGTTTGACTTTATAATCTGGTTAAGACACTTAATGAAGGTTATATACGTGTTATTCAATCCGCAAAACGTTGTTTTCGGTTTAAAATCCCTAGTTCCTCGGAATTTCCTCGGTTCCTCGGAATTTCCTCGGAATATTCTGAGGAAATTCCGAGGAAATACTGAAAACCACTACCTTCCTCGGAATTTCCTCGGAATATTCTGAGGAAATTCCGAGGAACCAGGGGTTTTAAACAAAAAACCAGTACCTTCCTCGGAATTTCCTCAGAATATTCCGAGGAAATTCCGAGGAATTATGGTTTGGGGTTTCAAAACATCAATTTTTTTTTGCCGTATTTCATTTATTATACAAATGTAATGCATACCATTGAGGATTCTTTGTATAGATGATCATAAACCATGAAATAACAAAATTTCAAAAATAATGGTAAGTATTCCCTTTAACGTTTATTAAAATGTATAAGTGTTTCTCTTATGATGTGTGGTTTTCGTTCATGCAATCGTAAAAGTGTTTGTTATCGTGTAAAACACCAAAGTTTGACTTTATAATCTGGTTAAGACACTTAATGAAGGTTATATACGTGTTATTCAATCCATAAGCGTTGTTTTGGTTTAAAATCCTAGTTCCTCGAATTTCCTCGGTTCCTCGAATTTCCTCGAATATTCTGATGAAATTCCGAGGAAATACTGAAAACCACTACCTTCCTCGGAATTTCCTCGGAATATTCTGAGGAAATTCCGAGGAACCAGGGGTTTTAAACAAAAAACCAGTACCTTCCTCGGAATTTCCTCAGAATATTCCGAGGAAATTCCGAGGAATTATGGTTTGGGGTTTCAAAACATCAATTTTTTTTTGCCGTATTTCATTTATTATACAAATGTAATGCATACCATTGAGGATTCTTTGTATAGATGATCATAAACCATGAAATAACAAAATTTCAAAAATAATGGTAAGTATTCCTTTAGCGTTTATTAAAATGTATAAGTGTTTCTCTTATGATGTGTGGTTTTCGTTCATGCAATCGTAAAAGTGTTTGTTATCGTGTAAAACACCAAAATTTGACTTTATAATCTGGTTAAGACACTTGATGAAGGTTATATCGTGTTATTCAATCCATAGCGTTGTTTTGGTTTAAAATCCCTAGTTCCTCGAATTTCCTCGGAATATTCTGAGGAAATTCGAGAAATACTGAAAACCACTACCTTCCTCGAATTTCCTCGAATATTCTGAGGAAATTCGAGAACCAGGGTTTTAAACAAAAACCAGTACCTTCCTGGAATTTCCTCGAGAATATTCGAGGAAATTCGAGGAAATTCGAAATTATGGTTTGGGGTTTCAAAACATCAATTGTTTTTGCCGTATTTCATTTATTATACAAATGTAATGCATACCATTGAGGATTCTTTGTATACATGATCATAAACCATGAAATAACAAAATTTCAAAAATAATGGTAAGTATTCCCTTTAACGTTTATTAAAATGTATAAGTGTTTCTCTTATGATGTGTGTTTTCGTTCATGCAATCGTAAAAGTGTTTGTTATCGTGTAAAACACCAAAATTTGACTTTATAATCTGGTTAAGACACTTGATGAAGGTTATATCGTGTTATTCAATCCATAAGCGTTGTTTTGGTTTAAAATCCCTAGTTCCTCGAATTTCCTCGAATATTCTGAGGAAATTCGAAATACTGAAAACCACTACCTTCCTCGAATTTCCTCGGAATATTCTGAGGAAATTCGAGAACCAGGGTTTTAAACAAAAACCAGTACCTTCCTCGGAATTTCCTCGGAATATTCGAGGAAATTCGAGGAATTATGGTTTGGGGTTTCAAAACATCAATTGTTTTTGCGTATTTCATTTATTATACAAATGTAATGCATACCATTGAGGATTCTTTGTATACATGATCATAAACCATGAAATAACAAAATTTCAAAAATAATGGTAAGTATTCCCTTTAGCGTTTATTAAAATGTATAAGTGTTTCTCTTATGATGTGTGGTTTTCGTTCATGCAATCGTAAAAGTGTTTGTTATCGTGTAAAACACCAAAGTTTGACTTTATAATCTGGTTAAGACACTTAATGAAGGTTATATCGTGTTATTCAATCCATAAAGCGTTGTTTTGGTTTAAAATCTAGTTCCTCGAATTTCCTCGGAATATTCTGAAATTCGAGAAATACTGAAAACCACTACCTTCCTCGGAATTTCCTCGAGAATATTCGAGGAAATTCGAGGAAATTCGAGAAATACTGAAAACCACTACCTTCCTCGAATTTCCTCAGAATATTCGAGGAAATTCGAGAATTATGGTTTGGGGTTTCAAAACATCAATTGTTTTTGCCGTATTTCATTTATTATACAAATGTAATGCATACCATTGAGGATTCTTTGTATACATGATCATAAACCATGAAATAACAAAATTTCAAAAATAATGGTAAGTATTCCCTTTAACGTTTATTAAAATGTATAAGTGTTTCTCTTATGATGTGTGGTTTTCGTTCATGCAATCGTAAAAGTGTTTGTTATCGTGTAAAACACCAAAGTTTGACTTTATAATCTGGTTAAGACACTTAATGAAGGTTATATACGTGTTATTCAATCCATAAAAGCGTTGTTTTCGGTTTAAAATCCCTAGTTCCTCGAATTTCCTCGGAAAATTCGAGGAAATTCGAGGAAATACTGAAAACCACTACCTTCCTCGGAATTTCCTCGAGAATATTCGAGGAAATTCGAGGAAATACTGAAAACCACTACCTTCCTCGAATTTCCTCAGAATATTCGAGGAAATTCGAGAATTATGGTTTGGGGTTTCAAAACATCAATTGTTTTTGCGTATTTCATTTATTATACAAATGTAATGCATACCATTGAGGATTCTTTGTATACATGATCATAAACCATGAAATAACAAAATTTCAAAAATAATGGTAAGTATTCCCTTTAGCGTTTATTAAAATGTATAAGTGTTTCTCTTATGATGTGTGGTTTTCGTTCATGCAATCGTAAAAGTGTTTGTTATCGTGTAAAACACCAAAGTTTGACTTTATAATCTGGTTAAGACACTTAATGAAGGTTATATCGTGTTATTCAATCCATAAAAGCGTTGTTTTGGTTTAAAATCCCTAGTTCCTCGAATTTCCTCGAGAATATTCGAGGAAATTCGAGGAAATACTGAAAACCACTACCTTCCTCGGAATTTCCTCGGAATATACCGAGGAAATGTTTCTTCCTCGGAATTTCCTCGGAAAATTCCGAGGAAATTCCGAGGAAACCAATTCCTCGGTATTTCCTCGGTTTTTGGTCAGAAAATTCCGAGGAACTCATTTTCCCTCGGTATGTCCCTCAGAATAACGATGTTTTCTTGTAGTGTCTATTCAACCACTTTTATTCTCCAAACTCTGTTCCTTTTCTTCTTTTTCGCTTTGATTTCATTTTATATTGTTTTGAAGTGGAGTTGATTTCCATGTCGTGAAAAATGACGAAAAAACTAGGTAATTTTAAACGAGTTTCTGATTTTGGAATTAGTTTAGTGTTATATGTTTCTGAAACTTATTCTTCATTTTGATTGCAGTGATAATGATTCAACCAAGGTTAATTTACACTATGAAAGCATAATGGAGAAAAAACTACCAATCGAACGGAATTTTAAAGAATTTTTTATTCGCAGTTAAACCACATGTTTAACTATACACTAACATTAATTTACACTATAAAAGCATAATGGAGAAAAAACTACCAATCGAACGGAATTTTAAAGAATTTTTTATTCGCAGTTAAACCACATGTTTAACTATACACTAACATTGTCTTCACTTCTATTAAACATAGTTTACATCATCTAAATCATGTTAAAAATAGTTGACGTCGTCTAAATTGATGTGTAAAATCTACATACTTTAAAAGTTTGTATATTAAATGGAAAATAAAATTTAGTTCGTATATTAAACGGGGATCAACAATAGTTTATGTATTTTATTAACAAATGAAAATTAGTTCGTGTACTTTTAAGAAATTTTCCTTTCATAAATTAAAGATTAACGCCGTCTTCACCTCCGTTAAATATAGTTAACACCGTCTAAAACAATGTATAAAATTTACGAATTTCAAAATTTTGTATATTTAATAGGCAAAGAAAATTAATTCGTGTATGTGTATCAAATGGAGATCCAAAATAGTTCGTGTATTTTATTAGCAAATAAAAATTAATCTGTGTATTTTTAAAAAATTTTCCCATATATATAATAAAAGAAAAATGTACCAAGAGGAAGGCTCCAAAGAAGCTGCCGTAGATGAAGATAAGTCCACCAAGCGTCTTCACTATGATACTAAATGCCATAAGATGCTTAATCTGATCGCCTGAATAACCTAACTTCGGTCTCCAGTAATCCTCTGCTCCTTCCCAATTGGATCTGAGCTCTATGTAACTAAATATTACAAAGCAAAAAGTCCAAATTGTGAGTTTAATCAATAACAGAGTGGAGCATCTGATATTGCTAGGAACTTAACATCAGACATAAGTTGCGATCTAAAGTAGTAATAAAGGACACTAGTCCATCTACCATAAAGAAATAAAAACTTGAAAGCATCTCGAACGTTTCTTATGGTTCTTGAAATCATTATGATCAAACCCGGCCTATTTGTATTTTATATAAGTAAAGATAGTGAAAACAGAGGAGGTGGTTGATAAGCCTTACTCATGCCAAGCAGAGAAGAAGAAGGAGGAGGCAAAGAGAGCTCTTCCAATAGTTTCCACATAAGGGAACGTAGCAACTTTTTTTCCTAAATTGTTAACTTTTCTCTGCACAAAATCCATCTCCGGTTCTCACTATGCACCCTAATAAAAATAAGCCAGACGAAAGATGATGATGAGGACAAAAAGTTGGGAACGTTCAACGATTATGTACAAAGAAGGTTACTCTTATTTAGCGTATGGAGGAGGAATTTTAAGACGAAGCCCAAATAAGAATTGGTGATAAAATGATGATTAACATGAGAAATTGCAAGTCGGTCTTCTTCTTGAGAAAAATATTATAAAATGCACGTTCTAAGCGCAACTAAAGAATAATTAAACTATTTACACGATAACAAGAAAGAGTGAATATTTCTTGTAGGTTTTAAATTTGGAAATCGTAAGAAAACGTAGCTAAAGAAAATAATTAAGACGGTGATGTGCATAGTAAAATGCATATGTGTTGACAGCTGTAATTATGTTTATACGGTGCACTTTAATCAATACCTCATTCTTTACACCTCTATATACTTGGGTCTTGGTGTGTTATCACGCAAAAAGCAAGACACTATAAGAAATAAACTATTTAGATCCCAACACAGTAATTCCAATTCGAACACATGCAAAAACAATGGCTGTAACAGCTCTTGACACTTATTTTTGGTATTCGACACTTGGCTACATGACATGCAAGACTTAAACATTGGATAGACACTTGTTCTTACAACTCACACCAGAACCAAATCATTCGTAATTCCTTACGTGCAAAAAGAGTTGATAGATGGAAACAACTCGTACAAGGATTTGGTGAAAACAAAAGTAGAGAGACTGCGAAGAAGTAGGCTATCTGTCAGAGAAGAAATTAAGTTCAAGGGAGAAGAAACTGCTGGTAAAATCCACATAATCTGTCTAAGAAGGTGATTTACTTTTTGATTTTTGTTTGTCATTTTTTTAGTTGTTGTTTTTGTTACAATCTTGTTTAATCTAAGCTTGGTAAGAAGATAGATCCCACTTTAAACCCACATGATTACATTACTATCTCTACTGTACATTTTCTTCTTAGTTTATCATAAGAATTATGAGTCATGGCAGACAAGACACCTACTAATCTTATTCTATAATTAATAATTATACATACTAGCATGCAGTGCTTATAAAAATTCTCTTTCTACCTTAAACCTCCTTCGTTGACGATGGGGTTATTGACTTATATGCGAGCAAATTAGTTGTCATGTGAACGCCAATATGGATCCAATCTAACCAATAATGTCATTATATTTTTTTTTTTGAGTATAGTCAGTATTATATTTAAGGGTGATATTATCCTAAACAACTGTGTCATGCAACGCACATCTCTATCATATAATTGTTGTTAATTAGTAGTGTTTATTTGTGTGAACATTGACTTCAAAACACCCAAATCATGATTCTCACTTTCTCTAAGATATAAAACCACACACGTAAATCATTTTATAATGAACATATTAAGGCTTTAATTTGTTAAAGACGAGCCGGTCTGCGTCAATAATGGTGTTTGTTTATTACGACTTAATAGCTAAACCAACTTCCTCGTCAATGGATGCTTCCATTTTCCATTCATCTCTATTATTCTTCTCAACTTATAAACTTTCTGTTTAGTTACTTTTTCTCGCTAGAGATTCATCAAAGCCTTTACTTTTTGGAACAAGTAAGTATCTCTGCCCCCTTATTAACACCTCAATTGTTGTTTCTTCTAGTGACAAAAAATAAATGAGAGAAAAAGTTACATTTAGAAAGAAAAAACACAATTTGTTTCTAGAGTTCTTGGCTTTAACGATTCTTATATATATCCTTTTTATGATGATTTTGAAGTGTTTTCCTGTTTTGACCGCTACTTTATCAGATTTCATAGCTAAAATTGACATCAAGAACACAATCCAAGGATGTCAAACGTCAAGAACATGATGTGCACAACCTTGACAAGGTCAATGCCAGCCATTGCATTCTTCGGTAGAATGGCATTTGCCCTTGTCTTTATCATCTCTGCTATCCAAGAGTAAGAAATTTTAAAGTAAATACTCGATAATTTCTTAAATATGTTTTAATCAACAAGGGTTGATCTTTAAGTTACGTACACGTTATCTGCTAGTTATGCTGATCATTTTGGTGGCGGTGGCGGGCCGCTAGAGAGGACAGTAGGACCAGGCAAAGAGAGCTCTTCCAATAGTTTCCACATAAGGGAACGTAGCAACTTTTTCCTAAATTGTTAACTTTTCTCTGCACAAAATCCATCTCCGGTTCTCACTATGCACCCTAATAAAAATAAGCCAGACGAAAGATGATGATGAGGACAAAAAGTTGGGAACGTTCAACGATTATGTACAAAGAAGGTTACTCTTATTTAGCGTATGGAGGAGGAATTTTAAGACGAAGCCCAAATAAGAATTGGTGATAAAATGATGATTAACATGAGAAATTGCAAGTCAGTCTTCTTCTTGAGAAAAATATTATAAAATGCACGTTCTAAGCGCAACTAAAGAATAATTAAACCATTAACACGATAACAAGAAAAGGTGAATGTTTCTTGTAGGTTTTAAATTTGGAAATCGTAAGAAAACGTAGCTAAAGAAAATAATTAAGACGGTGATGTTCATAGTAAAATGTATTGACAGCTGTAATTATGTTCATACGGTGCACTATTAATCAATACCTCATTCTTTACACCTCTATATACTTGGTGTGTTATCACGAAAAAAGCGAGACACTATAAAAAAATAAACTATTTAAATCCAACATAGTAATTCCAAATTCGAACACATACAAACGACGGCTGTAAGAGTTCTTGACACTTATTTTAGGTATTCGACACTTGGGTACATAACATGCAAGAGACTTAAACACTAGATAGACACTTGTTATAACAATTCACACCAGGACCAAACCATTCGTAATTCCTTACGCGCAAAAAGAGTCCATAGATGGAAACAGCTCATACAAGGATTTGGTGAAAACAAAAATAGAGAGACTGCGAAGAGGTAGTCAAAGAAGAAATTAAGTTCAGGAGAGAAGAACAATGCCAGTAAAATCCACATAATCATCTATCTAAGAAGGTGATATTTACTTGTTTGATTTTTGTTTGTTATTTTTATTACAATCTTGTTTAATCTACTTTGGTAAGAAGATAGATCTCACTTAAACCCACATGATTACATTAATATCACAACTGTGCATGGTCTTCTTAATTTATCACAAGAATTATGAGTCATGGCAGACAAGACACCTGCTAATCTTATTCTATAATTAATAATATACATACTAGCATGCTTATAAATATATATACTCTTTCTACCATAAAACTCTTTCGTTGAAGATGAGATTATTGACTTATATGCGAGCAAATTAGTTGTCATGTGAATGCCAATGGTTCCAATCTTACCAATAATGTCAGTATTATATTTAGGGGTGCTATTATCCTAAAACACTGTGTTATGCAACGCACATCTCTATCATATAATTATTTTTAATTAGTAGTGTTCTTTTGTGTGAACATTGACTTCAAAAACACCCAAATCATGATTCTCACTTTCTCTAAGATATAAAACACATGTAGATCATTTTATAATGAACATATTAGGCCTTTAATTTGTTAAAGGCGAGCCAGTCTGCGTCAATAGTGGTGTTTGTTTATTACGACTTAGTAGCTAAACCAACTTCCTCGTCAATGAATGCCTCCATTTTCCATTCATCTCTATTATTCTCAACTTATAAACTTTCTATTTAGTTACTTTTTCTTCGCTAAAGATTCATCAAAACCTAGACTTTTTGGAGCAAGTAAGTATCTCTTCACCCTAATCAACACCTTCAATTCTTGTTTCTTCTAGTGAAAATAATAAATGAGAGAAAAGTTAATTTTAGAAAAAAATAAAACAGTTTGTTTCTAGAGTTCTTGGCTTAACAAATGATTCTCATAAAGATTCTTATATATATCCTCTCTATGATGGTTTTGAAGTGTTTTCCTGTTTTGACCGCTACTTAATCAGATTTCATAGCTAAAATTGACATCAAGAACACAATCCAAGGATGTCAAACGTCAAGAACATGATGTGCACAACCTTGACAAGGTCAATGCCAGCCATTGCATTCTTCGGTAGAATGGCATTTGCCCTTGTCTTTATCATCTCTGCTATCCAAGAGTAAGAAATTTTAAAGTAAATACTCGATAATTTCTTAAATATGTTTTAATCAACAAGGGTTGATCTTTAAGTTACGTACACGTTATCTGCTAGTTATGCTGATCATTTTGGTGGCGGTGGCGGGCCGCTAGAGAGGACGGTAGGACCAGCAGTAAACGTGATGACCAAATATGGCTCTAAAGTTCTCACGTTTTACACGGGAATGCAAGTGGTCGCATTTGATGTTAGACTTTTAGAGTTTTCACTCATAACCGCAAAGGGAACTGCAGCTTTGTGGTTCATCTTTGGACAATCTATGCCTGCTTACTTCTTGGTAAAACCATATATATATTTCCATCTTGAATCTTTTATTTCTTGTTTACAAGATTCTGGTCTCTAAACATGTTTTGTTGATTCAGCTCGCAACACAAATGCTCTCAACTGTTATCCCTTTCCCTACAAACTTGAACGACTTCACTCAGGTTAGTAATTAGATTTGATGATGCCTCGTAAATCCACACCTATTGGTCTTATGTGATCAATTAATTAACAAATATTGTGATTGATTTGCAGAACTTGACGTTAATGGGTGCGTTGCTCTATTACATTGGACTAAAGCATAGTATCGACAACCTCGAGGAGGGAGAGAAGAGCAAGGAGAAGGAGAAAGAAGATGACAAGCCCTCCACTTCCAAATCTAAAGAAAACTAAAATGTGAATTTCACAAACTCATTTGCTTTGTTTTCGGCAGTTGTCATTGCTTCTTTCTTTAATTTCGCCATTGGCTCTCCTTTCGTCCCCGAGCGCCTTGTTGAATATGTATCTTACCTTCTTTTTAATCAGACAGCTCTCTTTAATATCAGTTTTTGATCGAATGCTTTGTTTTTGTTATGTTTCCTGGTTCCTGTATTGGATGGTTCACCTATGAAACGTAGAGTTGAGATTATATTCACCAATTGTGAGATTTGATAGAATTAGGAGAGTTTAAATAAAAGACCATGAAGAATTTGCATGAATAGAGAGATTTCAACAAAGAGAATAAGAGAATAAGGAAAAATGATTTTCTTAATGTTTATAATGGTGGTTATAAAATTATTTATAGGTTTATTTTTCTAGGGTAACTAAAACAATCTAAGTTACTGTTTACAGAATTACTGCAACCACTGTATCAACCTCAATGTTTAGAACAAAAGAGAGAGTTTCGAATAGACGACTAAAATGATAGATATTGTTTAGAACAAAAGAGAGAGTTTCAAATAGACGACTAAAATGATAGATATTGAACATGATTCCAAAATGTGCAGGTCTTGATTTCTTGGTTTTAAGCATGGAAATGAGTACACGTGAATCAATACTGACGATGCAGCCATCATGACTACGTAGTGAACAGCGATGGCTTCCATCATCAACGCTGAGGAGATAAACCGGCAAGAGTAGTTGATGGTTGGGAGAGATATAGAGCAAGGGGCTTTGAAAACACCAACAGACTCCCGGACATTGGACTCTAAACTGTATCAACATGACATGTAACTCTCAATGAGAGGCCATAAGCACGAGGAGTCTTGTCCGAGAAGGAGCCTGTGGAGCCTGCACACATGAGGAAGGGCCATTGGTTTGGGTAGTTTGCCATTCTTTGGCGTCCATAATTACTTTGCCAATAAATTCCGCACGGATCGTACATGTGAAAATTCTATCGTCAAAACAGAGCTTATTATGAACTTTTCATAAATTCCAACAGATTCGATGCCACAAAAGTATAAGGAGTCCTACAGGGGAAAAATCATCTTGCTTCCATCTATGAGAAGCGATGCAAAAGAGGGGCAAGACATCCGGCCTTCACCCGATGGGAGCAAGCTCCCAGACATTCACCACAAAACTAGGATTTAACCCCAAGTTCATGTGCTACTATCACTTTTTATGAATCTTTCTTAATGAAGCAAAGAATTACGACATTAGAACAACTTTAAACCATAAGGATATACAATATTAATTCCACCGTACACACAAGGCTCTCGTATTGAGGACGATCATAAACCAAAGACACTAGGAACACAAGCTCTAAGGGAGATAGAACACCAAACAAAAGCTCTATCTCTAGTCAAAACGTCAAAACAAAGGTAGTACGTATGGATAATTGGATTTTTAGTATATTAGATTGGATTTCAATCACAGGCTTCTGATAAAAAACTAGCAGTTTTCGTCAGATTTATAATATGAATACTTTTACCCTTTGCAAAAATATAAGGTACCATTCTAGGATTCCATTTCCCAGTACCATGTCCAAAATAAACTCCTTAGTACCATGTCCAAAATGAACTCCTCTCGTAATCAGTTAATGATTTGACTAAATGTGTTCTCTAGACCAGATAAAAGTACGCGAAATTGGTCACTTAAATCAAAGAAGAATTGACATAAAGGATTGATAAATGGACACGTGTACAGTTACAGGCATACTTTAGTTATAGTTTGAAAATTTCCCTGTTGAACTTTGTATAGATAGTGGTTTGGAATTTCTTTTCTATATTTTTTTCTCAAGTATCAAATGCAATTCCAGGCCCAAGAAATAATGTTCAACAATCTATTGCGGAAGATAAGCTTACAAAGTTACAAGTCATACCGAAGATAAGCTTACAAAGTTACAAGTCATATCAGTGATATCGCCACATTACCTACCGGCGGTTTCACGTTTGACGTCAAAGATAATACATTTAATTTCTTGATGTTTCACTTTCATGATTTTATATAATAATAACTCAGCCATAGTAATTCGGACTTCTAGAATCTTGTAACTATTTTTTTCACTACCGAGCCATATTGATTAACTACTCGGAAAAATTATCTCTGTGGAATTGTTATGTTATACCTCTTGGTTTATTAATCAACCGTTGTACTGACATTCTTTTGTTGCCTTCATCTCAGTCTATCTCTTTTAGAAGGAGCGTAACAGCAGAATCTTGATCTCTTCTTTTATTGTCAATGTTCTCCGTTCTACTGCGGACTGAACTATGCGCGCGACCGACTTCTGGATCCTAACTAGCTGAATCAGTATATAACAACATCAATAAAAGTTCTAAATTTTCTCTCATAAGTAAATAATAAAAGTGAAAAATCTTTCATTTTTTTGATATAGAAGTGAAAGATTTTTCACTTTGAGAAACTTATTTGACAATTATCAAATTATTAAAAGTAAATAATTTTTAATACGAAATTTGTATTTATTAAAAAAATTAACTAATGTGGATAGCTTAATGTAATCTTTTCCTTGTTACCTTCTTCTATTTCTTTGATATAGTAAGTTTCTCAGCAACAACAATGTAAAACTGTATAAATTTTAGTATCACTACAAAAAACCAGCGATAAATGTATGTACGTAGTCATAACTAAAATAAATTTGATTTTATTGATGTGTTAAATAATTATTTGAGTAACAATAACATAACTAGATCTTGATCCGCACAACCGCGCAAATGTTTGTTTTAGTTATATATATATATATATATATATATATAGTTTTGGATCATTAGTGTTATATATTTTTAACGTTAATCATATAATTAATTGCTTATATAATTTTTTCAAATATAATAGTTTTATAAATTTACATGTTATAATTAAACACTTTTCTAAAACCGTCACATGTATTTGTCACTTTTTATTATATATTTATCTTATTTATTTTCATTTAGTTATTAGACAAATTTATATATGCATGAAAAAATATATTTAAAAATTATTATGTATTAAGTTTATGCTAAATTCTTATCCGTCCTTCAAAACTGAATTTATTTTTACCAATATTTTTATGCTTATTCATTTTAGATAATATATTATTATACATAAAAAGTCTAAGATATGTTAATGTTTAGATATGTATTATATAATTTTAACATGATGATTATGATTATAAAGTAGATAAAAATATGATAGAATTTTAATTTTTCAGTTTATAAACAATAAATTAATATATTAATGTATATTAATATTTAAATATAATTTTCAGATAGATTTCTTAGAATTTTTCAATTAATATATTTATATTTAAAATGAAAAGATATAAAAAGATATTATGATTAAAGTAGTTGAGAGATTCTATATGTTATTAGTCTTAATAAAATACATTTAATAAAATTTATGAATGATAGTCCAAATTAAAAAAAATCACACATGAAAGAAGTTATGAATTCTATTTTAATAGATAAGATTGTTTCATTAAACTAAACCGGTTGAATGTATATATAATTCATCTATCTCATTTAAACTAAAGTATGAAAATGAGTTGTAAGCCGGAGTTGATTAGCCTAAGAAAGTTATAGTGAAATTTATATGATACAATTAATTAATTACATAAATATTTGGTCAATACGTCACATTTATAAACCAATTTATGATATTGATATTAATACACATGTCTTCAAATTAAATGGTTTACTCTATCTAACCCAGTTAGATGTAGTTGATTGTATAATGGTTTCAAAATAATCTAAACATAATTTAAATAGCTTACACTTATAATATATTACGATTCATAAATAAATACATATGTAAATATGTTGGTTTCACTATTATAATGATTTACATAGTATGAACGATTTATTCAAGTGAAAAATGATTTTCCATTGACTTATTAATAGGAAAAAAGTTAGCATTACCTAGATCCTAGGAATAGTTTAAAATTTAATGGAAACTTATGTAATATAGACATGAACAAAATTTATGGTTAGGATATTATAAAGAAATAACAGAAATATATTTAATAAACATTTAATGAATGGTTTAACTTTAGAAATCACACATGAAAAGAAGTTGTGACTTCTATTTTAATAAGATAGATAGAACATGAAATAATGTAGTCGATAGTGAATAAAGTGATGCGGAAAATTCATGAAAAAATTGCTTAATAACACTGTGCTTCTCGTGTTTCTCCACCATTGTATGGATTGAAAATGGGCCACAAGTTACCTTAGTTGAATGGGAATATATAAAGAAAAAAATACTTTTCAGATACTTTTAACTTGTTTATTTACATATAGACATACTTTCAGCATATGAAGTACTTTCTGTTTGTAAATATCCTAAAAACCGTTCTAACTTAAACAAACTAAAAAATATATCATTTTGATACATTTAATCCCTCTCTTCTAATCTCTTGTTTCATGTTCACCATCATCTTCTTTCTCTTTCCTTCTTCATCTGAAAATTAATTTTTCCATTGCTATTGATTACGAGGCTTACAATAGCCTCTAAAGTAACATTTTTTAATGGTTATTATTGATCAGTTACCTTTCTCTCTTCCTCTATCTCTCTTCTTCTGTTGAAATTGTTGTTTATGTTGATCAAAAATTTCAATTCTCGGGTTTACGAATAAGCTTAGAACTTTTGGGTCTCAGTTATCTGTCTTTTTCATATCACCCTAGACTTGATTACGATCTAGTCATTCTCGGTTTTGTTAATTCTAGGTTTGGTAGATCCGTTGTTGCTGATGTCTGCAAAGTTCCAATCCTCTAGGGTCGTTCAGTGGCAACGCATCGCTCGAGGTTCTCAGATGAACTGTCGCGTTGCTTCGACAAAAACAATGAAAGGTTTCATCTTTCTTCACTTAATCTCTCTTTCAATATCGCAAACCCTAAATCTCACTTTATTTATGACTCCACTTTTCTGCTTCTCTAGATACTGACAAGTCTTCCCAGACAGATTCATACAAACCTTGATTATGATATTCGTTCTCCATCGCAGGACCCTGGCCACACGATCATTGTCCCTGACCACACGATCTCTAACCGTGACCATGCGAACTCTAACCCTGACCACACGCTCTCTGACCTTGAAAACATGACATCTTTCTTCTTCACTTTTTATAGCATCTTTTTCTTCTCTAGCTACATGATAGTTTTTTCAACCTCCTGAATAGCTTTTTACTACAGACAGGTTTTCAAGGAAAAGTTTGAACATCTAATACAAACCAAAAATCCTGATTGAGCTGCCTGACAGATTTATAGATTGGATAAAGGAATGTGTTACCACTCCCTCTTACAGTACAGATCTGAACGGTGAGTTACAAAGTTTCTTCCCGGGGAAGAAAGGTCTCAGACAGGGAGATCCCATCTCCTCTCTATTGTTTGTGATTGCGATGGATACACTCTCTAAAATGCTAGATAAATGTGCAATGGATGGGAGATTTGGTATTCATCCCGAGTTTGAAGCTCTTCTCATCACCCATCTGAGTTTTGCGGACGATGGGTTGATCTTTTTTGATGGTACTGCGGACTCTCTTAGAGGAATTCTGCAAATCCTAGAGGAATTCAGACTAATCTTGGGGTTGAAGATTAATAGACAGAAGTCAGAGCTGTTGCTTGATGGGGGTAGCGCTAGCAGATGTCGTAATTTGGCAAATGAGATGGGTATTGCTCAAGGCGCTCTACCTTTGCGGTATTTGGGGGTGCTCTATATCTCCAAAGAAAATGACATGTACAGACTTCAGCCTCTTACTGATAAGATTGCAGCTAGGTTCTCGTCCTGGACAGTCAAACATCTTTCCTTTGCTGGTAGATTTCAATTAATTCAGGTTGTGATCTACTCTACTATATCTTTTTGGGCATCTATGTTCATCATTCCCGCTGAATGTGTGGAGATTTTGGAGCGTATGTGTGGGGCGTTTCTTTGGAATGGAGCTCAAAATTCAGCAAGAGGAGCTAAGATCTCCTGGGATTCTTTTTTCACCCCAAAAGAAGCTGGTGGTCTAGGTTTAAAACGCCTAGCAGATTGGAATAGAGTTCTCGGGTTGAAGCTTATTTGGCTTATCTTAACAGCAGAGGTTCGTTATGGGTGTCGTGGTTGAGAAGGACCTGATTGGTGGAGAGAAATTTTGGGTATTAGATCCCACAAGAAGAGGAAGTTGGATTTGGAGAGCAATTTGTCGTATGCGGCCATTGGCGAGGCCTATGGTGTGTTGTGAAGAGGAAGTTTCTGGCACGATAACTGGACCTCCCTCGGTCCTCTTATTGAGCTAGTAGGAGAAAGAGGACCTCAAATTTCTGGTTTACACATCGATGCAGTGGTGGCGGATGCGTTGAATGGAGAAGGGTGGTGGTTGGATTGAAGCATAAGTAGAAATCCCATTGTTACCTTGTTGAAGACGTGCTTACTGAATGCACAAGGGATTATTGATTCGGAAGCAGATGATACTTATGTTTGGTTTCCGGAGCCTGGTCGTGGGAATGGGAGTTTCTCAGCCAATGCTACGTGGAGAGCATTGTATAATTATCCAACTGAAGTGTTTTGGCATAAGGGTGTTTGGTTCTCTGGTAGGATCCCTAAACATGCCTTTATTACCTGGATAGCAGCTAGAGACAGAATGGTCACAAGGGATATGCTTATTCGTTGGGGTTTGAGGGTTCCTGCGAATTGTGTTCTTTGTTCTTTTCATGAGGAATCTCGACATCATCTGTTTTTTGAATGCGACTTTAGTTCTCAGGTCTGGTCATTCTTTATATCTCGGATGCATCTTGTTTCTCCACAGGGTTTTGAGGAAGTATTGAGATGGTTAAAAGCTCCTTCGAGAGACAGTAATGTGAATCTGATTGTGAGGCTTATTTTCAAACAGTTTTGTACTTGATTTGGAAGGAGAGAAACAGGAGAATTCACATATCCTTGGAAAAGCCTCTTGGAACTATTATCGCTGAGGTTCAGCAAACTATCCGGCTCAGATTGGATTCCTTGGCTCGCAGACAGGTTTTAGCGCCTGGCCATCTTTCAGTGCTTGCAGTGTGGTTCTCTTTTTTTGCTGTTTGAAGCATTGCAGGTCCTTCTGCCTTTCTGCTCCTGGTAAGGTTTTGGTAGTTGGGATGTTGGGCCTTTTAGATCTTTTTTCTTTTTGTTTTGGTTCCTGCTTTGCCTGGTTTGTTTGGGCTTTTTTGTAATAAGTTTTTGAGTAATAAATGGAAATTTAGAGTAAAAAAAAATAATCCTAAACATGCATAAGCCCCGTCTGACCATATGTTCCTAACCACAAAACCCACATATGCTAGCCTCATGCCCTGACCACACTAGCTTAGGTTGCACATGACTATGCTAAATTGCGTATATACATGACCACACTAAAATTATTGTCACATGACCACACATTCTTCACCACAAAACCCAATTTTCAGATCAAAATCATTCACCATTAATTCAATGGTGCTTGTTAAATCATAAACATTCATAAATTTACCTAATATTAATTAAAAACAAGGAGAGTAACTGTTGCACAAAAAAACAAGAGAAATTCTAGGGTTCACCAACCAATGAGAATTGGTTATTTTATATACATATTTTTTTAAAAAAGGAAACAGAATATTTAGAATTTTTTTAAAAAAATAAAAGGATAAAAAATAAATAAAAAATAGTCGTATCTGGGATTTTTTTTAATATTGTTAAAACCGTTGATACTAAACTCTAAACCATAAACTCTAAACACTAAACCCTAAACCCTAAACCCTTGGGTAAACCCTAAACCTTGAGTAAAGAGATATTCTAAGGGTTTAGAGTTTACCCAAGGGTTTAGGGTTTACCCAAGGGTTTAGAGTTTATCCAAGGGTTTAGGGTTTACCCAAGGATTTAGGGTTTAGGGTTTAGCGTTTAGGGTTTATTATGAACAGTTCTAATAATGGATAAAAAAATAAATAAAAATAGTAGTAGCTGTCAAAAAGAAAAAAAAATTAACATTATTAAAACTGTTCATAATAACTCTTGGATCCTAAACTCTTGGAATATCTCTTTACCCAATGGTTTAGGGTTTACCCAAGCATTTAGAGTTTAGGGTTTAGGGTTTAGAGTTTAGTATAAAAGATTTTAACAATATTAAGAAATTTTTTTTCCAGCTACTACTATTTTTTTTTTATCTTGTTGTTTAAAAAACAAATTTTAAATATTTCGTTTCCTTTTTGAAAAAAACTTTATATGAAATAACCAATTCTCATTGGTTGGTGAACCTATTGGTTCACCTCATCCATAAATTACCTAATAGTATAAGAGAGCAAGCAAACATAAAGTATGTCTATGTGTAAAGTTCTGATGTAGGGAGTTTTCAAGGCTCTTAGTCAAATGATGTAGTATATAAGATGTCAATCTAATTCTAAGAGATTTCAATGCAAAGGAAATGCAAGTTCATGCTTAATCTAAGTGCAACCATAAAGTGAGATGAGATGATTATAAACTAAGACAATACTAAAAATGCAATAAAAGATGAACTTTCTTTTCAATATGAGGCAAGGAGATTCTTGGGACAAGGGAATTGACCTTGGGTGATCAAGTTTCAATCTAAGATGGCAAACTTTCAATCAATCTAACACCTTAAGCCTAGACAAAATCCTAAGCAAGCTCTATCCCTAGATGAATGCTCATTCACTAACATATCTCAAGCATATAATCCCTTAGGTTGAATAATATGAAAGCAATCAATAAGAACAAGTCTATTAGCTATCTCAACACCTTTAACAACTAATCCCTTAGGTAAAGGACGTTAAAAGCATTGAAGAGTTGGTTCAGGCATTTCATCGAACACCTTTCGGGCATTGAAATGCCTATAGCTCTATTTTGAAGAGGCCAACTCCAAAATAGCAAGAAGAACACTCTACAAGCAAGGATCAATAAGGATCTACCCTAGAACATCTTAGATCTACACCTAATCACCCTTAGTCTCCCAAGCCCATGAATCCTAGATAGATCTACTCACTAATAGACATGGAAAACCTTAAAACCATAGATGATTCAAGGTTAAACATGATTAGTGATAGAAATAATCCAGCAAACACAAAAGAAATAGATGAAGAAGCATTCAAGATCCAAACTTTATTCAAGATCTAAAAGTGTTCTTGAGAGAAAAGAAGTTAAATCTCACAAAGGAGATTACAAGAGTATATATAGGAGGCTTGAAAGCCCTTAAAAACATAAAGATAAAAGTCTAAAAAGCCCTTGAGGTCATTAAGTCTTCAGCCAATCAGAATCAAGGAAAAAGGAAGAAGCTTGGAACCACCCGGGTCAGGTGAGTGCTGGTCCGACCCGCGTGTGTACTGGCCGCGTGCATCGGCCTCGTCCAAGCATCAACCCGTGCGGGTGTCTTAGCCCGGGTACATCAGACTGGGTATGTCCTGGCTGTGTCCAGCCGTGCGGGTAGGAGCAACCGGGTGTTCTGTCCCGAGTACTTTCTTCTTCATTCTTCGTCCAAGCACACGCGGGTAAGTGAGCCGGGTGGTCTGTCCGGGTAAGTTGAGCCGTGCGGGGTCGTTTGGTCGGGTAGGTGAGGTCGGGTGCTTCCCATACGCGGGTCCTCCTGGCCGCGTATCATCAGGCCGCGTATCATGCTGTCCAGTTCAGCCATCAGGCCGTGCGGGTTGTTGTGGCCGGGTGTCCTAGGCCGGGTGCTCCCTTCTTTGTCCAGCCGTCCTGATCTGTAAACTCCAATCTTCACTTTTTTGGATCACAAAGCTCTCAAACACCTCTAATAACTCCAAAGTACACTCCAACACCTGATAAAGACTTATGAATGCAAAATGAGCCTAAAGATGCTTAATGCCTAGGACACCATGAGACCACAACGCTAAACACAAAAGCCACAACGCCAAGCTAGAGCCATTGGAGTCTATGATCAACCTCGCATTCATGGTCATAGGTTGGGGATCAGAGCACCAGCTGTGGAGAACAACAACTTTGAGATCAAATCAGGGATGTTGCATTTGATTGAAAACAACAAGTTTCATGGCCTTGCTGTGGAGAATCCCCTTGATCACTTGGACACATTTGATAGCTATTGTAGCTTGTCCAAGACTAATGGAGTCTCTGAATATGCTCTCAAGCTGAGGTTGTTTCCCTTCTCTTTGGGAGACAAGGCACATCAATGGGAGAAGGTTCTTCCAAGTGACTCTATCACAACTTGGAATGAGTGTAAGAGGGCATTCCTAGAGAAGTTCTTCTCTACCTCAAGAACAACCAAGATCAGAAATGAGATCTTTACCTTTCAACAGAAGAACCTAGAGGGCTTTAGTGAAGCATGGGAGAGGTTCAAGGACTATTGGTCTCAATGCCCACATCATGGCTTCACCAAGGAGAGTTTGCTTAGTACCTTCTACAGAGGTGCTCTTCCAAAGTTCAGGACCGGATTAGATACAGCCAGCAATGGGTTCTTCTTAAAGGCTGAGGGATCTGAGGAGGTGGAGAACATGGCCAAGAGTGACTCAGTCTACAGTGAGGAGCATGATAGGGTCAACAGAGGCACTGATGAAGATGATCAGCACACAAGGAAGGAGCTGAAATCTCTCCAAGAGAAGTTGGACAAGACTATTGCAGAGAAGGCTAAGCAGGAGCAGATTAACTCCATTGGGAACCAGAAACAAAAGCAGCCTGCTGGGACTAATCAGGTTGATGGTTTAAAAGGTCAAGAGGAGCTGTGCTTCATCAATGCTAATGGCACATGGTACAGGAAAGAGCCCAATTTTCAGTACCAAAACAACTATCAGCAAAGGCCGTACTACAACAATCAGCAAGGAGGTTACCAAGCCAAGCAGAACTATCCTCAAGCCAACCAGTCTACTCAGCCTCAAGGAAGCTCTTCTCAAGCTCAAGCTCCAAGCTCAAATATGGAGTCCATGTTGAAACAAATCTTGGAAGCTCAAGAGAGAAATGCTAAGAACATTGGAGATGAGTTCAAGAACATCTATGCAAAGATTGATGGAACATATTCTGACCTCAACAACAAGTACATGCAACTTGCCTCTCATCTCAAAGCTTTGGAGAGACAAGTTACTTCTATGTCTTCATCTTCCAAGAAATGGGCTCTTGATATACCATAGATTTTACCCGTTTTTACCCATGGTATATAAGTGTTTTTACTACTATTATCTATGTTTTGGAGTCTATTAGGTATGTTTTCAGGTTCAGGAGCATTTTGGAGAAAAGTGATGTTTTAGGTGCCTTTTTGGAGTTTAAAGAAGAGTTCACCCGAGATCAAGACCAGAGGTCGACATCCAGATTTACACATCGATCGATGCACACTCTGTGCTATCGATCGACACACATTTGCCGAAGGACGATACATCGAGATCATAATAGATCGATGTACACCCTGTACTATCGATCGATATCGAAGCGGCAGAAGACAAGTTGGACCTGGTCGAACTTGAAGCCCAAGACATCACATTTTACAAGATTGCCCCTGACGAGTTTGATCTCATATTTATATGTGCCTAAGTGTTTTGGCACCACACAACGATTTTATACAAGTCTTTTTCTACTCATTTCTTTTACTATTTTCATTACTTTGCAAGTTCTCAATAAAGTTCTATTCAGTTCTTTACTTGTTCTTCTTAACAAAGGTTATAGGATTCTGGATCTAGAGGAGAGATCCAAAGAGATTCGTGATTGGAACCTAAGTGTTCACCCTCTAATAGATCTATGAACTCCTATTATTACCTTGTTGCTATGAATCACTTAGCCATGTCTGAGTAGATTCATTTGTTAGATTTAGGTTTAAATAGGATATGAGGGATTAGCCCCAGCCTATATCTGCGATAATTGTGATATTTATTGTTAGGATTGTTCACTAATGCTTTTTCTAGCTTAGCTACCTAGAACATGAACTTGGATTGTATTATTCATTCAATACAATTCTTGACAACATCCTAGACATGCTATGACCCTATTGAGACAAGCAGAAGCTGATCTAAAATCATGGGGAGCATTGTATAAACTCGCGCATAATGTCTGCTTAGAGTCGTATCGATCGATACTCCTATAGAGTAATCGATCGACGTAGCTAGAGGTGTATCGGTCGATATTCCTATCGAATAATCGATCGATACTGTCGGCGATATAGCTGGCCGCAAACACCATTTAGCATCTAAATAATAGATGGTCTAAATATTGTGAGAGCTGTGGATTCATTTAATAGTGTTGAGCTCTGACATATCATGCGAGCAACTTGTTAGCATTTATAGTATTTATAATCCTGAATTCCTGAATACCTACCCTGAATCTAACTACTTTTCTTTATTGTTTAAAACCAAAACCTTTCAACTGAGTAATCTTACCATAACTCAACAAACCTGCAATTTACATTAAACCATTTTCAACCTAGCATAGTCACTAAGATTGTATCTTATTTGTGCACTAGCTCTCTGTGGATTCGATCCCTAAGTACTACAACTGAACCTCTTATTTGAGAGAGTAAAGTCACTCCTTAGGGTAATTTGAGTGATATCAAATTTGGAGGCCATTGCCGGGGAGCTTTGTTACAATAGGATTTAATCGATTAGGTATAGGTTATTTTTACTTTAATTTTTTCGACACAAATTTTTCTTGTCTTTTCAGGTACATGCCCAGCAGTACCGAAGCAACAAGGCATCTCAACTTTTATTCTCGAGAAGACCCTGCTAGCTTGGAGCGTTCAATCCGCAAAGGAAATCCGTTCTGCATCGATCGACATCAACAACCGTCGTCGACCGATACTCGCACCTTCCTGTCGACCGACGCCACTTCACCGTCGAGCGACACATTTCATCCGACATCGATCGATAAACCTATCGTATATCGATCGATACTCCTATGAGTAATCGATCGGCGTAGTAGAGGTGTATCGGTCGATATTCCTATCGAATAATCGATCGATACTGTCGGCGATATAGCTGGCGCAAACACCATTTAGCATCTAAATAATAGATGGTCTAAATATTGTGAGCTGTGGATTCATTTAATAGTGTTGAGCTCGACATATCATGCGAGCAACTTGTTAGCATTTATAGTATTTATAATCCTGAATTCTGAATACCTACCTGAATCTAACTACTTTTCTTTATTGTTTAAAACCAAAACCTTTCAACTGAGTAATCTTACCATAACTCAACAAACCTGCAATTTACATTAAACCATTTTCAACCTAGCATAGTCACTAAGATTGTATCTTATTTGTGCACTAGCTCTCGTGGATTCGATCCTAAGTACTACAACTGAACCTCTTATTTGAGAGAGTAAAGTCACTCCTTAGGGTAATTTGAGTGATATCAAATTTGGAGGCCATTCTTGGGAGCTTTGTTACAATAGGATTTAATCGATTAGGTATAGGTTATTTTTACTTTAATTTTTTTCTGACACAAATTTTTTCTTGTCTTTTCAGGTACATGCCCAGCAGTACCAGAAGCAACAAGGCATCTCAACTTTTATTCTCAGAAGACCCTGCTAGCTTGGAGCGTTCAATCCGCAAGGAAATCCGTTCTGCATCGATCGACATCAACAACCGTCGTCGACCGATACTCGCACCTTCCTGTCGACCGACGCCACTTCACCGTCGAGCGACACATTTCATCCGACATCGATCGATAAACCTATCGTATATCGATCGATACTCCTATGAGTAATCGATCGGCGTAGTAGAGGTGTATCGGTCGATATTCCTATCGAATAATCGATCGATACTGTCGGCGATATAGCTGGCATAAACACCATTTAGCATCTAAATAATAGATGGTCTAAATATTGTGAGCTGTGGATTCATTTAATAGTGTTGAGCTCGACATATCATGCGAGCAACTTGTTAGCATTTATAGTATTTATAATCCTGAATTCTGAATACCTACCCTGAATCTAACTACTTTTCTTTATTGTTTAAAACCAAAACCTTTCAACTGAGTAATCTTACCATAACTCAACAAACCTGCAATTTACATTAAACCATTTTCAACCTAGCATAGTCACTAAGATTGTATCTTATTTGTGCACTAGCTCTCGTGGATTCGATCCTAAGTACTACAACTGAACCTCTTATTTGAGAGTAAAGTCACTCCTTAGGGTAATTTGAGTGATATCAAATTTGGAGGCCATTGCGGGGAGCTTTGTTACAATAGGATTTAATCGATTAGGTATAGGTTATTTTTACTTTAATTTTTTCGACACAAATTTTTCTTGTCTTTTCGGTACATGCCCAGCAGTACCGAAGCAACAAGGCATCTCAACTTTTATTCTCGAAGACCTCGCTAGCTTGGAACGTTCAATCCGCAAGGAAATCCGTTCTGCATCGATCGACATCAACAACCGTCGTCGACCGATACCGACGCACCCCGCCGACCGAGACACCGTCTTCGTCGACCGATACTCGCACCTTCTGTCGATGGCGCCACTTCACCGTCGAGCGACACATTTCATCGACATCGATCGATAAACCTATCGTATATCGATCGATACTTCCTTGAGTCATGGTTGGGCTATTATTCTCATACGAGATGAGAATGGAGACTTGCGTGACCAAGAAGGTCACCTTCGTAATAAAGCGGTCGAGCTCAATGCTCGAATGAAGTAATCCCCGAGCCGAAACTGCACCTACAGGAGCTGTTCAACTGTAGGAGAGGCTGCTCGAACACTAGCCGACTACAACCGCCCGGATCAGTTCTACACCAACAGATCAGCCATTCGTCCCCTGCTATTCGAGAGGCGATTTCGAGCTCAAGCCGCAGCACTACACCCTTGTGGGACAGACATCCTATTGTGGGCTGTCCAATGAGCATCTCATGGACCATCCGGAGAGGTTCGAGGATCTCATATCTGCTATCAAAGCCAATGGAGTCCCTGTGGATTACCTTCGTGTAAGCTCTTCCAGCACTCTTTATCTAGAGAAGCTTTACAGTGGCTTAAGCAGCTACCACCAGGATCTCTTACATCACGGGCGACATCAAAAACGATTTTTGCGTAATTTCTTTGATGATGCGCTGAAGACTTAAGGAGGAAAATTGCCACATTCAACCGGAGCCCGAGAGTCATTCAAGGATACCGGATCAGATTCAAGTCTTACCAGCGAGATTTTCCACACCATGGATTCAACAAGGTGCAACTGCTCTGCACTTTCTTCGTGAGGCATCGCTGAAATATCGATGGCTCGATATCGCGAGTGAAGGCAACTTCACCACAAGGAATCCTGAAGATGCTGTGAAGCTAATAGACAACTTAGCATCCAGCAACATCATGAAGAACATTGTAAAAGCAAGATTTGCAGCGTTCCTTGGAAAGAAACAGATAAATGAGGTACAAGCTACACTTGACAATGTTCAGAAGTTGCTAAACAAGCAAATCTGCTCGATGGAGGATCGAGAAGCTGATGAAGAAGATGACTACATAGAAGCGAAGTCAACTGGATCGTGGAACCGATTTCGAGATCCGAAACCAAGGAAACGAAACTTCTCGTGACGAGAGGCATCTTCAACGGCAGCAACCCCAACAACAACAGGAGTTATGGAAACCTCATCTTACATGAAGCCACCCACACCAACCCCGAAGGAAAGCTAGAAGACATGCTCAGCAAAGTTCTTGAAAGCCAGCAGCAGTTAGAGGTGAACTTCAATGGAAAGATCGACGCTGTCTACACCACTTTGAACACAAAGCTTGATGCTTTGAGCACTCATGTGAAGAAACTAGAGACTCAAGTGATTCAGACAGGAGAAGCTGTTAAGAAGAAGGAAGCCTTAGGAAAAGGGACTGGAGAAGAAGCAACAGGGCACAACGTCAATGCTATCATAGAAGATAATTTTTGGAGAGTGGTGAAGCATGAGAAGCTGCAAGAGGGAGACTTCCAGATTGAAAGTTCCATGAGTATTGGCGGAAACCATTGGTATCGACCGATGTCTGTACAGGACCATCGATCGATGTACGCTAACGCAAATCGAGTTAGCTTTCCAATGGAAGTGGTTTCAAGTCATTTGGAGCTATATTGGAGAAGTTATGATCAATTCACCTTAGGCGTATTAGTCCCACCCGGGTAGGCACATCCGAACACAACAACCCGCACGGCTTGATGGCCAAACTGGTAAGGATGATACGCGGCCTGCTGATACGCGGCAAGGAGGACCCACATATGGGAAGCACCGGACCTCACCTACCCGACCAAACGACCCCGCACGGCTCCACTTACCCGGACAGACCACCCGTCTCACTTGCCCGCGTGCTCCTGGATGAAGAAGTAAGAAGGAAGTACCCGGGTGACAATACCCGACCACCAGCACCCGCATGTCCCCTCACACCCGACCTCACCACCCTGCTGACCTACCCGCGTGCCATGGACGAAAGAAGAAGAAGAGAGGCACCCGGCCTGATGCACCCGGGCAGAAGGATCCGCACGGGCTTGGACGAGATCAAGACAGGCCGGTAGGCGGCCTGATGTACCCGGGTCGGACCAAGACCACGTGACCCGGGTGGTTCCAAGCTTCTTCTTTTTTCCTTGATTCTGATTGGCTGAAGACTTAATGACCTCAAAGACTTTTTAGACTTTTATCTTTATGTTTTAAGGGCTTTCAAGCCTCATATAAATACTCTTGTAATCTCCTTTGTGATATCTAACTTCTTTTCTCTCAAGAACACTTTTAGATCTTGAATAAAGTTTGGATCTTGAATCCTTCTTCATCTATTTCTTTTGTGTTTGCTGAATTATTTCTATCACTAATCATGTTTAACCTTGAATCATCCATGATTTTAAGGTTTTCCATGTCTATTAGTGAGTAGATTTATCTAGGATTCATGGGCTTGAGAGACTAAGGGTGATTAGGTGTAGATTCAAGATTTTCTTGTGTAGATCCTTCTTGATCATTGCTTGTAGAGTGTTCTTCTTGCTATTTTGGAGTTGGCCTCTTCAAAATAGAGCTATAGGCATTTCATGTCTGAAAGGTGTTCGATGAAATGCCTGAACCAACTCTTCAATTCTTTTAACATCCTTTACCTAAGGGATTAGTTGTTAAAGGTGTTGAGATAGCTAATAGACTTGTTCTTATTGATTGATTTCATATTATTCAACCTAAGGATTAGATGCTTGAGATATGTTAGTGAATGAGCATTCATCTAGGGATAGAGCTTGCTTAGGATTGTGTTTAGGCTTAAGGAGTTAAATTGATTGAAAGTTTGCCATCTTAGATTGAAGCTTGATCACCCAAAGTCAATTGACTCAATTCCCTTGTCCCAAGAATCCCCTTGCCTCATATTGAAAAGAAAGTTCACTCTTTTATTGCATTTTTAGTATTGCCTTAGTTTATAATCATCTCATCTTCACTCAATGGTTGCACTTAGCTTAAGCATGAACTTGCATTCCCTTTGCATTAGAATCACTTAGGATTGGTTCGACAATCTTTTGTACTACAACATTTGATTGAGAGCCTTGAAAACTCCCTACATCAAATTGTAGTATAGTGGTAAGTATTCCCGCCTGTCATGCGGGTGACCCGGGTTCGATCCCCGGCAACGGCGCCAATTTGATGTAGAGAGTTTTCAAGACTCCTAGTCAAATGATGTAGTATATAAGATGTCAATCCAATTCTAAGAGATTTCAATGCAAAGGGAATGCAAGTTCATGCTTAATCTAAGTGCAACCATAAAGTGAGATGAGATGATTATAAACTGAGGCAATACTAAAAATGCAATAAAAGATGAACTTTCTTTTCAATATGGGGCAAGGAGATTCTTGGGACAAGGGAATTGACCTTGGGTGATCAAGTTTTAATCTAAGATGGCAAACTTTCAATCAATTTAACACCTTAAGCCTACACACAATCCTAAGCAAGCTCTATCCCTAGGTGAATGCTCATTCACCTGCCTATAGCTCTATTTTGAAGAGGCCAACTCCAAAATAGCAAGAAGAACACTCTACAAGCAAGGATCAAGAATGATCTACCGTAGAACATCTTAGATCTACACCTAATCACCCTTAGCCACTCAAGCCCATGAATCCTAGATAGATCTACTCAATAATAGACATGGAAAACCTTAAAACCATGGATGATTCAAGGTTAAACATGATTAGTGATAGAAATAATCCAGCAAACACAAAAGAAATAGATGAAGAAGGATTCAAGATCCAAACTTTATTCAAGATCTAAAACTGTTCTTGAGAGAAAAGAAGTTAGATCTCACAAAGCAGATTACAAGAATATATATAGGAGGCTTGAAAGCCTTTAAAAACATAAAGATAAAAATCTAAAAAGTCCTTGAGGTTATTCAGTCTTCAGCCAATCAAAATCAAGGAAAAATGAAGAAGCTTGGAACCACGGGTCGGTGAGTGCTGGTCCGACCAGCGTGTGTCTTGGGCGTGTATTGGCCTCGTCAAGCATCAACCCGTCTTGGTGTCTTAGCCGGTACATCAGGCGGGTATGTCACGGCTGTGTCCAGCGTGCGGGTAGGAACGGGTGTTACGTCCAAAGTACTCTCTTCTTCATTCTTCGTCCAAGCACACGCGGGTAAGTGAGCCGGGTGGTCTGTCCGGGTAAGTGGAGCCGTGCAGGGTCGTTTGGTCGGGTTGGTGAGGTCGGGTGTTTCCCATACGGGTCCTCCCGGCGTATCATCGAGTCGCATATCATCTTTGTCGGTTCGGCCATCGAGGCCGTGCGGGTTGTTGTGGCCGGGTGTCCTAGGTCGGGTGCTCCCTTCTTTTTCCAGCCGTCCTGATCTGTCCAAACTCCAATCTTCACTTTTTTTAGATCATAAAGCTCTCAAACACCTTTAATAACTCCAAATTACACTCTAACACCTGATAAAGATTTATGAATACAAAATGAGCCTAAAAATACCTAATGCCTGACCTATATAATAAAATGCATAATATATGAATGATAAAAACATGTAAATATGCAATATATCAAGTTCTCACATATATATCTCTTTTTTAGAAAAATACAATACTTTATTAAAAACCACTTTACTTATAAAATAAAATAAATCAATAGTAATGAGAAACTGTCAAAATCTGGCGGTGGCATGAAGAATCAGTTGAACCAAGTCCATTGGATCCTAGTTACAAGGGTCCCACCTCTCAACGTCGGTTGTTTCGTAGCTTTCTCATTATTGATTGTAATCTTCTTTTTTTCTTTCTTTTTCTCATGTGAATACGAGAAACAACCCCAGAACAAAAGAAATAGTGAAACTGGTTTTAGGTTAGACTTTGAGTAACAAATCAAATTGACAAAAACAAATCTAGTTGCGTTTTATCATATGGTGAGAATCATCGAAAAATGTTACTATAAAAGTATAAAATAACATTATCATATCAGTAAATTAGGGAAAGAAAGGAAGAAACATAGAATATTATTAGGTAGGAAAAATTAGATTTAAGAAGAAATAGAAAGTAACGGCAGGAGAAATCCAGCAAAGCCACAGAAAATAAAGTAGAAAAATTAAACAAAAACAGCTAAGTCCTCTCTTTCATTATCTTTGACCGTACCCAAACTCTGTGTATGCATGACACACGCACACGCACACGCCTTTATATATACAAACACACGCACACGGCTCAGATATCAAAACACACCACCTTTCTCCCTTAGATTTTTACGGACAACCACACATCTCATTCTAGCTTCCAAGTCGCTAATTTAGTCTTCTTCTTCAACACCCGTTTAGTTAGCTCTTTATGTCTACGACAATGAAGACACCGGGCTGCAGCTCTGGTTCCGGTAATCAGCGGCAGCCCAGTCGTTTACAAAAGCGACCTCCGGCGTTAAAGATAGTTCCTGCTCCGGCGAATAACTGGAAAACGGCTATTCCTCTTCTCTCGCCGCTAGCTCTTTCCCCAGACTCACCGATCTACCAACCGCCGGTTGAGAATCAGACGGAAGCTGCTGCGGTTGCGGTTGAGAAGACGCCTGTTTTCAAGACGTGGCAGCATCCTGCAGCGCCGTTTTGTTACGAGCCATCATCGACGTTTGTTCCACCGTTTGTACCTGTTTAGTTTTAGATCCAAAGGTTCAAAAAGTACAGTTTTTTTTTTGTTTTTTGTTAGATCGAATTGCTCACTTATTTGTTTTTAAACAAACGCGCGTTTTTACTATTTTGTGGTTGGAACAACGCGATTTTAGTAATATATAAAAATAAATTTAAAGAATATTAAATAACATGCAACTGCAAAACGCAAAGATAAGTCGGTGGTCAAACGAATCTAATCTATTAATTTAGGGATTGGTTTTTATCTACTATTAGCAATTTATAATAGAACCACTTAAATAATTAATAGATATGATATATTTGATTATTTACATTAATAATAAACCAACTATAAATTTGAATTTTTTTTAATTATAACAAAATCTGTTGAGAAAGAATCTAACAAAATCTTACTTCAAATTTTAAATAGTTTATAAAATAACACATTAATTAATTTCGTAATTAGTAATATAATATTATTATAAATCAATTTTAGCTAAAATTTTATTATAAAACAAGAAAATAAAAATTAGATACTATTTTTTTTATAAATTTCATAATTATATTAAATATTATATAAAAATATAAGTGCTATATGACTTAAATATGAAAATATATTAAATAGGTAAATTAACAAAAGAAAATTTTGAAATTCTCATCTATTTTTTTAACTCTCAACAATATATTGTTTAAAATATAGAATATACAAGATTATAGTCGTATATAACAACCTTTAGTTCATCCACTATTTAAAAATATGTTATTGAAATTTTGGTAATTCATTTAAAATATTAATGACAAATCAAATAGAAAATAATATATAACAAAATCTATTAAGAAACAAATAGAAAATATTACCAAAATTCAAATATTTTTTATAAAATAATGTATTAATGTAATAACAAAATAATTTAAAATTCATGTAATCCTCCAAACTCAAAATTAGTTGTGTAATTTTTCAAAATTTTATTGTACCTAATTCTAAAATAAATTAGTAAATAATAAAAATTAATAAAAAAGTAAATATATTAAACAAATCACTATATATTAATAATCCTGAATTAAAAATATAAAAATAATATTATAGAGTTACACAATATATATACTAAAATGGAAATTATGTATTTAAAACATTTGTAATAATATAAAATATATTTATAAAATGAAAAAAATATCCGCACGAAAGTGCGGGTTAAAATCTAGTAGAAAAGTATAATCCGTTGTTTTCTTCTTCAAAATAGACTGTTTAATTTCATTATTGTGTATCTGTATGCGTATAAGATTACCCCGTCGTTGAAAACTTGAAATGTGCGAATACAATTAAAGTGCACACAGAGATTTAAGTTACTATCTCACGTTAATTTTCATAGTGGTCAATTACGTTGATAACTTTAATAAAATAAACTTATTATGTAATTGTTATTGTCAAAATTTCTATTTTTGTTTTCATTAATGTTTTTTTTTATTTTTATAAATTACAAAATGGAAAATATCTATTTATCTTTCTAAATCAATTTGGAATGTGAATTAAATTTTCAAAAGTCAGTAATATATGTATATTAGCTTAATAAGAATTAGTTTAAAATAGTTACTTTTTAACATATTGTCGATTTATATATATATATAATCAGTTATACATAAATATATTATTTATTTTATAGTAATTTAGTAATTATGTAAATATATTAAAATAACCTGATTTTAATATATTTAAAACTAAGATAAATTATGATTTAGTTGAAGATGATTTTTAATACAAAAAAAATAGGTCGATCTAAATTATTATATATGAAATATTAAATTGAGATAACAACGTTAGTTTATTTAAATATAATGATATATTTACATTTCATACATGTAGATTATAAAATAATCTAAAATTGATCATTAAGTGGAGACGACACATTCACTAACTATAACTTGATTATATAGTAAATTTTTATATCCGTGCATGAGCACGGAAAAGTCACCTAGTTTGTAACATTATTTGATTGGTTAACGGTTTAGTAAAATAAACTATTTTATCGATTTACTGACTTGTGTGTGTAACGTCTTGAAAATCTCACTAACACAAACGAGCTTTGTGGGCTGGGCTACTTTCTAAAAACTTTCATGGAAGTTTTTGCCAGTATTTTCGATAAATTAGCTGGAATAAAAAAAAAGAAATTGGCCATGTTCGTTTCGTGATTGCTGAATCTAGTCGTAGCGATAAAAAAAAAATTAAGCCTTTCATTGCGATAAAGTACAACACCGGTGAAACATCCGTAACTTGTTTTCAATTGCAGCGGCAATTAATAATGAGTAAAAGAGACGCTAAAATTAACAGCGACACTTGCGTTCTATTTTTTATATCTCCGACAATGTTTTGAAAACCGGACCGGATATCGACTCGGTGTAGTTACTGGTGGACTGTTGGATCGGTTCAACCGATCGAACCGGGTTTTCTATTTATGAAAATTATATATATATATATATATATATATATATATATAATTATATATTTATATTATATGAACTTTACTTCTACATATAATACATTTTTATTCTTTTCTATAATTAACTAAATATAAACAATAAACATAAATCTAACTAAATATAGTAAAAAAAAACAAATAGTGAATACTATGTAAACTGAAATTGATAAAATTATATGATTTACAATTAAAATTATCATATTTATTTATTTTTACAACTAACATCTCAAATTTTATGAATATGTTAAAATAAAGATAGTATATGAAAGTCAAAAAAAAATATTTCACATTGTTTCTTGATAAAATAAAAAATCAATTAAATAGTGATAGTTGAACAATAATTATAAAATATTAAATTTTAGCTAGTAATAATTGAAAACACTTAATTATATGTTAATTTTTAAGAACCGGGTTTTAAAATTGATCCGAGTCACCGGTTTTCAGCCGGTTTTACCGGTTTTTCACAAATCCGGGTTTTAAACCGAACCGGACTCGGCTTCTTCAGCGAGTCATGGTCGGACCGGTTCGACCGGCCGGTCCGATCCGGTTTTCAAAACACTATTCTCCGATAACCATCAGCGACTATTTTAACTTTTGGTTCTGTTGTTTTTGGTCTCCGTCAAAGTGTATTTCTTTGCCGTTGCTGTTGGATGCAGCTATGGTGAAATGAATAGGGGCAGAAAAGTTCTCTACGGAAAACTTATCACCCAAATTCAATTGGAATGTCAGCACAATAAAGAAAAACGAAGAAGAAAAAGCAAATAATGTACACACCAAAATAGCTGGGCCAAAATCAAAATGCTATCCCAAAACAATCAAATAAGGTCAAAGCCCAAACTGCTCCTTATAAGTCAAAACCCAAGACCAAAAAGCAATTGCTTCAAGCCTTCAAAGTTCAATCTTCTAAATCCTTCTCCAAAGTCTGTTTTTCACCAAAATCAAACTCTCATGGAAATCTCTTTGAAAACTCATTTTTCACAGGTTTTTCATCTTCATCTTGCTTGTTGTCTGCTTTGCTTCTATATATATGTAGATCTTCTTCTTCTCCATTTCTCACTCTATATCTCACATTAAGAATCCAAAGTTATAACTGAATAAAAATTCAGTAAAGTACTCGATTACATAAAGATCAATTCAGTTAAACCAAAATATCTTGCAACTCTCATAACTCTGGCATCTTGTTCCCTTGCTTGTGTTCTCTATAACCAGGACACACCAGTACACCACTACATATCAAATGACCGGAGAGGCTTTTCTGCTGAAGACGCTTCTATGCGCAAAAAAAAAAACACAAAGATACTTCATTTTGCCATGGGTTCCTCACCGTGAAACTTGACTTCAAGTAGATAATTCAAGTAAAAGATGCCATAGCATGAAACGATTAAACATGATGCAAGCATTTCATTAATAGTCTTAGGTGTAAAATAATAATCACATTGTCTTTGACTGGGCAGGAAACGTTGATGCTAAAAGCACAAGCAAGTGAAACTTTTCTTCTTCATTTTCAGCAAAGAAATCGATCAGAAAGAATGTGCACGCCTACTTATATATTTCACACCGATAAGTAAGCAATCTTGGACCTCTTAGTATAGTGATTTCCATTTGGGACGCCAAATGAATTCATATATTTTAAATAAAAAACAATCACACAAAGATTAAGTCGAATTGATTCTTAGGGGATTACTAGTTAGTACAAGAATACGGATAAAGTGGCAGTCGTGATGCATGTGACAAATGTCCAAATGGAAAACACCAAAATCTAAACCTAAAATTGACTTAAAATAATTATGTTAAGAGATGTGGGGCGAAAAAAGTTGTTGGCTCACCACGCCATGCAATTAGTCTTATCTATTTGTATTCTGCAGCGTCGCAAAGAAATAAAATATTTTTATTAAGATTATCCTATTGATTATTACTATGTGCTTGTGAATTTTGTGATCATCTGCAAATTCTATCCAACAATTTCAATTTACTAGGTCATGTCAGGTACAATGGAACCACATAGTTTTGTCAGAAGTTTATATAGAGACAATTGAATATAATTGAGCTAATTTGATTTTAAAAACAATTATTATTGGAGAGAAGATCATACATCGAAAATATAAAAAGGACATTAGTAATATATAAGGGATTTGGGTCAATCCACTAATTGTCAATTGGTTTTATATTGGAAGCCCAGGAAACTTATCATGGTATCAGAGCGGACCCAACATCCTAACCCATTAATCCGGTCCGAACAGTGGTCCGATCAACCCATTAGCTGATGACCTAGAGAAGGCTCAGTTCCATCGAGATTGCTAAAAAAATGCATAGTCTCGGAGGGGGTATGATGGATTCTACAGGATTAATGGTTATATGCACCATTATCTCGAGGGAGGGTGTTGGAGAGAAGATCCCACATCGAAAATATAAAAGGGACATTAATAATATATAAGAGACTTGGGCCAATCCACTAATTGCCAATTGATTTTATGTTGAAAGCTCAGGAAACTCTTTGCAAAATCGGAAATTAGCAAACTTATTCTCTATTCCTTTGTTTCTCGATTTTAATCAAGGAAAATTCATTCAACAATTCAAGCATTCATTCATCAACTTTTGTATGACTATTAGCTCACGAAAGATTCAGATTTTTTGACGGCAGTCTAACTAAACTGGCAGCCGATTCACCCTACCTTGAAGATTGGACAGCAAGCAATCATCTCATTGTAGGATGGATAAAACAAACCATCAAACCAAAAATCATCAATCTTAACTCGCGAAAACATAAAAGAGTTATGAGATATTCATCAAGCTTCCGCAACATGAACAACCAGCATTGTTTCACAAGCGTTTGAGTTATTTCTACTACTATAATTTGAAGATTGTCCAATCTCATATGTGTTACCACATGAGCTTGAGGAAGGGTATTGGGAGATCTAAAACATCGACCTAAATCAATGATCAATATTATGATATACATCAATATATTAGAATATGAAACTTGTCATTATCTATTATATACCATTCCATATTAATTTAGGAAATTAGGTTGATTTATACTCTATATAAACTATGCATCTTGTAACATTATTTTCATGAGAGTCTAATATAATTCTTCCATAAAGACTTTTATGTTCTTTAGTCTCATCAATTTGTCAATTATTTTGTGAGAAATTAGAGAGAAACTTAAAAACAAACAAACAACAACAACAAAATATGACGTATCAATGCATGGCGGCATGGTTAGTAACTTGATAACAAAACAGTTTCTTCAAAATGATTCTCAATTAGTATATAAAACTAGACATGATTAGTCATTGAAGATTTACACATAAAAAGACAAACATTTGATAGTCAAATATTTATTGTCATGGAGTTATCAGATTGTGGTCTATGTTTGTTGAGACTGTCATTTTCTTACTAATGGTGCGAGTTGTCGGGTATCGTGGGAGGAACGCGGAGTTGAAGTCTAGATTCTAAAAGGTTTGCTCAAGGCTAGTTTTTGAAAAGTTCATGTGAATTAGAACGAAAAAACTAGTCGTAGATCAAAGTAGTAACTTATATAATAAATATGCATGTGTAATGTGTAATTTTCTGATGTGATGGTGAATTATAATTTTAATAAACACTGTGAAATTTTTGCGATCGAAATGTCATCCCAAATTATTGATCAATCCAATATTTGATGGAGAAATATTTGATAATCCCACTGAGCTGGAAACCAATCTGTAATTCTCTTTCTCTTGTCTCTGTGTGCTTTGTCTCGTCTTAACATGAAGAATTTGAAGTCACCAACTCCTCCTCCACTCAACCAACCATCCTCCAGAGAAAACGTTTATTTTATTTCTTGTTAGTTTAATCCGAAAACATTTCAAACACGATGAACAGAATTTTCAAGTCCAAGAGAAACTAACACCGTGTTGAATAATGTCACTTTGATTTGATCTTAGATTTTCTTTCGACAATTAGGTCAACTAATAAAATGGTGTTGAAAAGGTAGAGAAAGAGTTGCGATTTTCTTAAGCTTGTGAGTGACAAATTAGGTAATCTTTAGCCGACGAAAAATCCAAAGAGAATGGAGACAACAAGAAGAACATCATCGGTCAAACGTACTAGCTCTTTTGTAAATCAACTTTACAAGTGCTTTCTTGTTTCCAGTGTTATGGTCTCAAGCTGGTAATGATGTCACGTACACACAACAAGTATGCTAATATTCTAAAAAATTTCATTCAATTGAAAAAAAAACAATTTGAATGGATCTTGGAGTAAACTATTTTATCAAGACTCCATTATTTTCCTTTTAATTTTTCATTTATCTATATTATTAAAGTATAATCCTTTTAAGGATTATGCCTCTGATTTTTCCAGAAAATTACAAAACATACCATTACTTTTTTAAAAAAATGCTTTTAATGATTTACAGAAATTTAAAGCACATTTGTTAGTCATGTCCAACTAAATAAAACAGCCCAATAATTTAAATATTGGTCCGTCGAGAATTTAAAACCATTTCCAATATGTTTACTAACCCATGACACCCTACGTGCAAATGATCAGACTCTTCTAAGTAATCCAATAGTAATGTGTACAATCCTATTTCTTAAACAAGCCGATTTGTGTGATGAAAATTCACACGTTTACTTTGTAGACCATCCCTCCCAACATCCCTATATAATCATGCAAAAACCATAAGAGAACCACACATTTACACATCAACTAATACTAATTTATCTTTCAATAAACCAAACAATATGAATAACAAATAATATTTAGAAACTCATAAATTTTTGGGGTCAGATCAAAACAAATCCTTGAATATTCTCTATAATTGCTAGATACAATAAATTCAAAAGATAATATTAGATAATAAACTATTCAAACACATATTCACACTAATTAGAATTACAATTTATAAAAATAAAACCATATTAGATAATAAACTATTGAAACACATTCTCATCTAATTAGAAATAATATTAAATTGAAAATGACATTTTAATAGGTAAAATACCCATCGAATCTAGTTTTTGATTAAAGAAGTACGTCCAATGCAGTAATTCCAGTATTCCACTAAATAAAGGTCCTTTTATTGAGCAAAGAAAGGTCCATTCATATTTATGTTATTAAAGAAGACGTATGAGACAGGACATAATTCAATTTATGTTAGCTCGCTGAAAAAACAAATATAATCTTGAGGAAAAAAAAACAATTTCAGTAGATAACTATTTTTTTTTACTTCATATCTTTAATGGTAGAACGAATGAATGACTGATATCATTAGAAAAGGGTTGAATATCCTTTTTTGGGTCCTATCTTAATAATCAATAATCAGTACTTAACAATTTTGTTTTGCTAATCAAGTATGTTGACTTCTTTTTTGTACAGTGAGTGACTGTAGAAAGTATATTGGTCGGGTTAAGGAAAAAATGATTGGGTCAAAACATAGTCAATTACAATACTATTTAGAAACTATTACAAGAGATTATAAACAAAAATCCTAGATTGATACTCCATTAGGTTTGTTGAAATAAGTTGGGATTTCAGTAATTATATAATGCCAAAACAAGAAAAACATTAGTGGAACAAGTACGACCTGCGTCACTCCATTTCAAAAATAATACTAATTAATAACATCTCTCTCTCGTTAAAAACGAAAAACAAGTCTCTCTCATCTCTCCCTTCTACTCCACTTTTTCCAGATTCAAAATCTCTAAGATTCTCTCTCTACAAAGAAGCTTGCGAGCTGGGACCAAAGTGTTAAGTTTCTCTCATTCAAGTCTCCTTCTTCCTCCTCTGCTTCACCACTTTTTTTCGCTTTACCCATCTCCAATACGCGCAAAAAAGAACATCATAACACATCAATGGTTATGTCTTCCTTTTAAGCACCGCCCATAATCCCCAATGATTATCCCCTTTTCATGCGCGAAAGCCAAACGTCTTCCTCAAACATTCCCCTTCTCGAAAACCCTTTTAATCTTTAACCCCTGAGAGAGAGAGAGAGAGAGAGAGAGAGAGAGAGAGAAACACAAACTTTATTCAAATCTCTCTGTTTCAAAGTTTCGATCTTTACTCGAATCTCTCGCCATGGTTGCAGAAGCTTGGCTTGTGAAGATGAGCACCAATCTCAAACACGCCCTCCTCCTCGAATCCTCCTCCAAGAAACCCTCCCCTAAACAAACAATCGGAATCCTATCCTTCGAAGTAGCCAACATCATGTCCAAAACAGTCCACCTCCACCGCTCTCTCTCCGACGCAGAGCTCTCCAAGCTCAAATCCGAGGTCTTCCTCTCCCAAGGAGTCACAAAGCTCGTATCTTCCGACGAGAACCACCTCCTAGACCTCGCCGTCTCCGAGAAGCTCGACGACTTGAGCCGCGTGGCCAGCGTGGTGTCCAGGTTAGGCAAGAAGTGCAACGAGCCTGCTTTGCAAGGGTTCGAGCACGTCTACGAGGACATAGTTAACGGTGTGATTGATTTTAGGAAGCTAGGGTTCTTGGTTAAGGATATGGAGAGTATGGTTAAGAAGATGGAGAGGTTCGTCAACGCTACTTGTAATCTTTACTGCGAGATGGAAGTGATGAACGAGCTTGAACAGGCGGTGGTGAAGCTTCAGAGAAGCGGACAGCATCAAGGGAGTGTTAAGGCCTTTGAGCAGAAGCTGATGTGGCAGAGACAGGACGTGAAGAGTCTTAGAGATGCTTCGCTTTGGAACCAGACTTATGATAAGGTTGTTGAGATGCTGGCTAGAACGGTTTGTACAATCTATGGTAGGATTGAGACTGTGTTTGGTGGGTTGGGTCTGAGAGGTAGTAAAAGGATTCGAATTTGAAGAGGGAAGCAGAGGAGTTTACGCGTGCGGCGGACTTTGGTTTCCCTTGTGGGACTAATCCAGGGAGGATGTTCATGGAGTGTCTCCCTATGAACAATTCGGTTTCTAGGAGTTATGATGATGAAGAAGAAGATGCTCGGATCACGTTTCCTCGAACAACGAGGAGTAGTAAGTTCGGTTCCAAGAGCAGGTTAACTCAACACGCTTCTGCTTCGACCATTGGAGGATCTGCGTTATCGTTACACTATGCAAATGTAGTGATAGTTGTGGAGAAGCTTCTAAAGTACCCTCATCTAATAGGAGAAGAAGCTAGAGACGATCTTTACCAAATGCTACCGACGAGTTTGAAAACGTCTTTGAAGGCTAATCTCAGATCATACTTGAAGAACATTTCGATCTACGACGCTCCGTTAGCTCACGATTGGAAAGAGACTATAGACGGTATACTCTCTTGGCTTGCTCCGTTAGCTCACAACATGATCAGATGGCAGAGTGAACGAAACTTCGAGCAGCATAATCAGATTGTGAAGAGGACTAATGTGCTTTTGCTTCAGACACTTTACTTTGCTGATAGGGAGAAGACGGAAGCTGCGATTTGTAAGCTTCTTGTCGGGTTGAACTACATTTGTCATTACGAACAGCAGCAGAATGCGTTGTTGGATTGTGCGAGTAGCTTTGATTATGAAGATTGTTTTGAGTGGCAGAGTCAGTGCCAAGCAGCTTACTTGGACTAACATTTGGTTTTGTTTTCAAGTGTTGTTTTATAGATACATTTGTTTATGATTCAACACATTGTGAATATCTAAACTCTCTAGTGTTGTTTGCTTACATAAAAAAAAAAAGATTGTGGGATTGAGATTTCGGTTGTTACTTGCTCCAATGTTTGAGATGGTTAGGCAATGATGAAATGAAAATGAGATTCTTTGCAGATGGTAAATAGAGCCAACCACCAAGAGAGAGGTTTGGTGAAGAAAGGCATTTAATCAGAGGGAGAGTGGGTAGAGAGTGTGCATTGATTGGTCTGATTGAATCAATATTGAGTGACTAGCGTATAACCACTCCCTCCGGTTTTCTTTCCTACCTTCTTACTTAAGTCAGCAACCATTTCAGAAATACATGCCTAAAAGTCAACAGAAATGCCTAAAACGAATGAAAAAGCCACCTCTTTAACAGGTCTGTTTAATCATGGATTATTACATTGTTTATTGTCCGTAGAGCATGCAGAAGTGAGAACGTATTGTTGCAGAGCAGAGCCTATTAAAATGCAGCTGTATTAGGAAAGGATGATAATTAACGACTAACACTATCTCAGAAGACTCCGGTTACTGAAGATGGCTATCAAGCTGGTTAGGTACGGTATAACACTCTGTTCGACCAGATAAAGGATGCATGGTATTGTTCTTCTAATTCTTATTCTGTTTTCCGTGGATCTTGCAAGCTCGTCTTGATATGTGAGAGAGTTAGATTGATCTTGTAAATTGTAACTGTAATCTACAAAGGATATAGTGAATTGCTGACGGAGCGGAAGTAACCGTAGTAACCGATAATGCGAAGAAAACGTTGAATTCTGAAAATGCCTGTTGACTTAGCCTTCTTAAGATCTGTTGAATTCTTAAAGAATGCCCAGAAATAAAGATTCAAGAGATTGGAGTTAAAGCCAAAACTCTAAGTTTATTATTAATTAATGATAAAAAAGTTATGTCTCTAACAAATCTAGAGATCACCTTATATAGGTAAGTAAAAAACCTAAAACCAACATAGAAAAGGAAATCGAAACTTATCTAGAAAAGGAATAAAAAGAAAACTAGAAAAGGAAATAAGAAAACCAAATCTTTAATGGGATTATGATGTATGCTACATCAGGTCCCCTCCTACAAGTGATTCGTCCACGAATCCAGCAAGAGTGTCTACGTCCGGCTCATACTTGAATAGATGTTTGACGTTAAAAACGTCCGCTGTATGAATGTGTGGTTGTTAAGCAAGACGAGAAGCATTGGGATTGATCTTCTCAACCACCTCGACTGGACCAATTTTGCGATGCTTCAACTTGTTGTAAGTACCCGAAGGAAACCTTTCTTTAGTTAAGACAGCCCACACATAATCTCCCACCTGAAAATGGACCTCACGACGCCGTTTGTCTGCCATAGCTTTGTACTTTTCAGTCGAAGAAACCAAATTATCACGAGCATGTGCATGAATGTTGGATAACTCGGAGACGAGGTCAATAGCACGGCCATGAAACTCAGTCGGGTTAGGAACCGTAGAAAGAGCAATAGGACTCCTTGGTATAAACCCATAAACAACCTTGAAAGGACTAAAACCCAAACTGCGATTGTACGCATGGTTATGGGCGAACTCCACTTGACACAAACAAGAGTCCCACGAACGTATGTTATTGCCGACCAGACAACGTAACATATTCCCTAAGGAACGATTCACAACTCTCGTTTGCCCATCGGATTGTGGATGGTATGCCGAACTCGTGTTAAGGCTAGTCTTGAGCAGCTTCCAAAGTGAACGCCAGAAGTGACTAATGAATCGACTATCACGATCCGAGACGATGGAGAGAGGCAGTCCATGAAGACGATATATTTCCCGAAAAAATAAATTAGCCACCTGAACCACATCAGTTGTTTTCTTGCAAGGAATAAAGTGTGCCATCTTCGAGAAACGATCAACAACAACAAAGATCGAATCATTGCCTCGTTGAGTTCGCGGAAGACCTAGAACAAAGTCCATACTTACGTCACTCCAAGGCTGAGTTGGAACGGGTAGGGGTAAATATAATCCGGCGTTAGACGCCTGACCCTTAGATAGTTGGCACACCGTACAGCGAGCGACATACGTTCAACATCCCGTCGCAATGTAGGTCAAAAATAGGAATCGGTGACGAGCTTGAGTGTTCGGTCGCGCCCGACGTGTCCTTCCCCATGAAGTTCTTTTATAATTTGTAATCGGAGACTACAAGCCGGGATGCACAATCGGTTGTTGTAGAAGATAAACTGATCCACCAGGGAGTAGTTACTGACAACGCCATTGGATAGGTCCGCCAATATGGACGAGAAGAACCCATCCGTGGGATATAAATCAATCAAGCATTCGAAACCAGGTACAGAAACGTGAAGAGTAGCTACCAGAGAATGTCTTCTTCTTAAGGCGTCTGCTACTTTATTGAGTTTGCCCGATTGATGCTTAATAACGAATGTGAACTGTTGCAAGTAAGCCGTCCAAGAAGCATGACGCGAGGAGATCTTGTCTTGTGTGCCTAAATATTTTAAAGCCACATGATCTGTAAATAACAAAAACTCCTTATGTGCCAAGTAATGCCTCCAATGCTTGATAGCCTGGACGATTGCATAAAACTCAACGTCATACGTGCTATAACGAGCACGAGCACCCGCCAATTTCTCACTATAATAGGCTACTGGCCGACCTTGTTGACTTAGCACGGCCCCAATGCCTAACTTACACGCGTCACAATGTAGTTCGAATGGGACAGTAAAGTCTGGTAAGACAAGAATTGGTGCTGTCGTGAGTTTAGTTTTGATGGGATCAAATGCTTGAGATGCTTCCGTGGTCCACTCGAACGTTGTCTGCTTCATACAATCTGTAATAGGCGCCATAATGGCACTGAAATTGTGAACAAATCTGCGATAGAAGGAAGCTAAACCATGGAAGCTCCGAACCTCGGAGATGGTCGTTGGTGTAGGCCAAGAGGAGACGGCTTGTACCTTCTGTGGGTCTACGCGTAATCCTGCAGCTGAAACGACATAGCCGAGAAATAAAAATTCTGGGACACCGAATTCACACTTTTGTTTTGCCACAAAAAGCTTCTCCTTCCGTAGGACCAAGAGAACATCGCGGAGGTGCAGAAGATGCTCGTCCATAGATGTACTGAATATGAGAATGTCATCAAAGTATACGACAACAAATCTGCCAATAAACGGGCGCAAAGCCTGATTCATAATCCGCATAAAAGTTCTAGGCGCATTAGATAATCCAAACGGCATTACAAGCCACTCGAATAATCCCTCACGTGTCTTGAAAGCTGTTTTCCACTCATCACCAGGATGGATACGAATCTGATGATATCCACTTTTAAGATCTAACTTAGTGAATATAGAAGCCTTGCCAATCTGGTCGAGCAGGTCACCCAAACGAGGTATTGGAAATCTGTATCGTGTAGTGATTTTATTAATAGCTCGGCTATCAACGCACATACACCACAAACAATCCTTTTTTGGAATGAGTAAAGCTGGGACGGCGCACGGGCTTAAGCTTTTGCGAACATAGCCTTTGAGAAGAAGGTCTTCCACTTGTCGACGTAGCTCTTTGTGCTCTTCAGGACTCATTCGGTAATGGGCTCGGTTAGGCAATACTGCGTTTGGCACGAGGTCAATGTTATGCTGAATATCTCGTAACGGTGGTAATCCCGCTGGTAGCTCATCAGGAAACAAATCTCTAAATTCGTCCAAGAGAGAGGTAAATGCTGCAGGGACTTTCAGGTCGTGGGATCGAGTTGTCGTAGTTGCCACCAGTGCGTAAAGGGGACAAGACGTGCGCAGCTCGTCTTCAAATTGGGATTTGGAGATGATGAACAGGTTGTGCTTTGCTGCGCTTTGCTTGTCGTTGGTGAGAAGGACATCTGATTCCGGCGACGGTAGGAGTGTGATCTTTCGCCCTTGAAAGATGAAAGAATGAGTATTCATCTTGCCATTATGAATCACTTCCCGATCATATTGCCATGGCCGGCCTAGTATTATATGTGATACGTCCATAGGGGCAATATCACAATACAGAGTATCTTTATAGAACGAGCCCATCGAGAGGGATAGTAGCGTCCGTTGATATACATGAACCTCGGCCCCTGTTTGCATCCAGAGGAGACGATAAGGGTGAGGATGATTCTCTGTTTTGAGGGCCAACTTACGGACGGCTTCTTCTGATACAACATTTGCAGAACATCCCGAGTCGATAACAAAGCGGCAGACTTTGTTTTTGACAGTGCAGGTAGAGGTAAAGAGAGATGTTCGTTGCCATGCTTCATCTGTTTTTGGCGCAAGGCAATTACGGCGAAGCATAAGAAACGTTCCCGTATCTCCCCGCACTTTCTCTTCCTCTACGTCTTCTTCCTGCTCTGTGTCGTCATCATAAATAGGGTCGTCGGAGGTGTCTCTGTCGGTGGCTAGCAAACTACGACGCCCATGTGTAGGACACGCCGTTTGTATATGCCCTTTTTCTCCACATGAGTGACATCGAAGCGCATTAGGTCGAGAAGGACGAGTATCTTGCGCAACTGGTTCTGACGGACGACCACTGGTGCGTTGTCCGGAAGTGTTGTCCCGGCCTACAGAAGACTTGGAGTCGTCGGACGTGGTTGGTGCTGATCGTTGGCGAGGGTTGTTCGTCCACTGGTTGACGCTCAGTCGAGATTGTTGCTCAACTAGTAATGCTCGTTGTCGTGCTTCCGAAACTGAACACGGGTCAAACTGATGGAGCATAGTTTGAAGTTGCGGACGCAAACCTGCAATGAAACGAGCCACCAACTGATCTTCCGAATCTTGTATATCGACGCGAGTAAGCATCAGATAGAACTCATTAGCATATTCCTCGACTGATCTTGAACCTTGTCGTATATTATGAAATTTCTGAAACAAAAGACGCTCGAAGTTATACGGAATAAAGTTTTTCCGCAAGTGTTTCTTGAGCTTTTCCCATGAAATAATTTTTTCTTTTCCCCGCCGAGTACGAGAAAGCTTAAGTTGATTCCACCAGGAGGCAGCATGGCCACGGAATTGAGTAGTAATGAGAGAGACTTGCTTATTGTCTGGTACGTCTTTGAATTCGAGGAACTCATCAACTGTTACGAACCAATCGAGTAAGTCTTCCGGTTGCGAACCACCATGGAACTCTGGGATATCTATTTTAATACCCAAAGTCCAGCGTGCGTTGTTATCGTGTCTTTGCTGTTGTGGGTGAGCTTGATGACGATTTTGGTTGTTCTCTCCGAATGGATTTTCTAGGTCATCGTCGTCTTCATGCTCCACAAAGATGGGATTGATGTTGTGTTGTTGGCGTGGCACTGCAGGGGCGGCGTTGTTTGCGTTGGCTGCGAAGGCGGCCTGTACTTCGGCTTGGACGCCGGCCTGTACTCCGGCTTGGACGCCGGCCTGTATTGCATCTGCCATCGTACGACGCATATTATCTTGAAAGTTCTCCTGAAAATCTTCCAGGAATTGTTGCATATGTGTCCAGTCATTGGCTGGTTCTTTGCCTGGCCGAGGAGCCATCACAAGATCGAAACAACGATAAGAATCGAAGTTCTGAGTCTCTGATACCAACTGACGGAGCGGAAGTAACCGTAGTAACCGATAATGCGAAGAAAACGTTGAATTCTGAGAATGCCCGTTGACTTAGCCTTCTTAAGATCTGTTGAATTCTTAAAGAATGCCCAGAAATAAGGATTCAAGAGATTGAAGTTAAAGCCAAAACCCTAAGTTTATTATTAATCAATGATAAGAAAAGTTGTGTCTCTAACAAATCTATAGATCACCTTATATAGGTAAGTAAAAAACCTAAAACCAACATAGAAAAGAAAATCGAAACTTATCTAGAAAAGGAATAAAAAGATAACTAGAAAAGGAAATAAGAAAACCAAATCTTTAATGGGATTATGATGTATGCTACATCAATTGCTTAGAGAGGATCAAGCCAAGGAGTCCATAGAGTGTCACATTTGTATCATCGTGTGTCAGACTCTGTAGTCTGTTCTTATGGTGTGACCGTGTGAGGTGTGTGATTCGTTTCGGTGTGATTCTGGTTTAATTTGGTTTCAACTTTGGTTGATTTTAGTTGAATTATATTTTATTAATTAGTATGACTTGAATTTTGGATATGATTTTTTGTTTTGGTTTGATATAATTGGTAATTTCTTATAGCAATAAAATCTTTTTTTTTGCCTTGGGATTTCTTCCAAAAGGAGTTAACTCTACTATACTAGCTCTCATTCCTAAGAGATTGGAAGCTCGCGAGATGAAAGATTATCGTCCGATCTCTTGCTGCAATGTGTTGTATAAGGTGGTCTCAAAGATCATTGCAAATCGTTTGAAATCTACTCTGCTGGAGTTCATTGCTTTGAATCAGTCTGCGTTTGTAAAGGACAGACTTCTTATAGAGAATCTACTGCTTGCAACAGAAATTGTAAAAGATTACCACAAGGAGTCTATCTCATCTAGATGCGCGATAAAATTTGACATCTTGAAGGCTTTCGATACTGTGCAGTGGCCCTTTTTGATGAATACGCTTACAGCGATGAAGTTTCCCCCTCAATTCATTCATTGGATATCACTGTGTATCATCACTGCATCTTTTTCGGTGCAAGTAAATGGTGAACTTGCAGGGTATTTTAATAGTTAGCGAGGTCTGCGCCAAGGCTGTTCTTTATCTCCATATTTGTTTGTGATCAGCATGAACGTTCTATCGAAGCTTCCGGACAAATCAGCTTTGGACAGAAGCTATGGATTCCACCCAAAGTGTGAGAACATGGGACTTACTCACCTATCTTTTGCAGATGATATCCTAGTCTTCACTGATAGTAAGATCAGATCAGTGGATAGATAGGTGATTACTTTGCTAAGATATCAGGGCTTAAAATAAGCTTGGAGAAGTCAACAATGTATTATGCTGGGATTAAGGACACAGTATTAGAGGAAATGGATAGAAAATTTTCGTTTGCAACTGGACAATTGCCAGTTCACTACCTGGGTCTCCCTCTTCTCACAAAGAAGATGTCTTCAAGCGACTACCAACCACTCTTGGATACCATTAAGCAAAGAATCTGTTTGTGGACAGTTAGACTTCTCAGCTATGCTGGAAGGCTACAGCTTATAAAATCAGTTATTGCGAGTACAACTAACTTCTGGCTATCAGCTTTCAGACTTCCCCAGGCTTGTCTAAAGGAGATAGAGAGGCTGTGTTCTTCTTTCCTATGGTCAGGGCCGAGTCTTAATGCAAACAAAGCAAAAATGTCTTGGGAAAACGTTTGTAAGCCAAAGTTAGAGGGAGGTCTTGGGGTTCGCTCTCTCAAAGAAGTGAACATTGTGTGTTGCCTCCGGGTGGTATGGAGAGTGGTGTCTGCAAAAGCTTCACTTTGGGTTATCTGGATCCAAACGTACCTGTTGCGGGATGAAAATTTTTGGTCGATACGAGAAAAACCAAACGTAGGCTCGTGGATATGGCGTAAAATTCTGAAATATCGAACCTTAGCTCATTCTTTTCACAGGATGAAGGTTCAGAATGGAAATCAGAATTCTTTCTGGTTTGATAAGTGGAGTCCATTGAGCAAGATTTATGATCTCACTGGAAACAGGGGAACCATTGATATGGGAATAAATTTAAAGGCCACTGTTGCCTCTGTTTATCATCCCAGCCATAGGAGTCGATGACACAGATCAGAAACTTGCATTCTTATAGAGCAGGCTATTGAAGAACAAAGAAACTCCTTAAGGGAAGAAGAGGACATCTCTCTCTGGAAACAGAGTACTAATGTTTATAAGGAAGTGTTTAATTCAAAAAATACTTGGCACATGATACGATCCTCTTCACCGAAGGTCACCTGGTGCAAAGCAATCTGGTTCACACACTCCACCCCAAAATACAGTTTTATGACGTGGCTAGCTGTTAATAACAGACTCTCAACAGGAGATAGGATGATCAAATGGAACTCTGCAACAAACAAAGATCCCATGGAGACAAGAGATCATTTATTTTTTTCTTGTACTTTTTCAAGTGAAGTGTGGGTGAACCTCTCAAAAGGTTTGCTCAATGGCAGGCAAATGGTGGACTGGCAGAGTATTCTACACTTGATTTCAGAAGATCGACGGCAAAAGTCAGTGTATTTTATGCTGAGGTATGTCTGGCAAGTAACAGCCTACACAATTTGGAGAGAAAGAAATGCAAGACGACATGGAGATGTTCCAGGAACAGCTGCAGGTTTGATCAAGGCTATTGATAGACAAGTCAGGAACCGTATTCTTTCACTACGACCAAAGGAGAAGCATGGCTATGAGGGGTGTATGCAACTGTGGCTAGCTACAAGATGATGGAAGCAAATAGGAGATTTTCTTTTTGATTCTCTATAATGAAACAAGTATGTATAAAACAGTATATTTTTTTTTTGAATTAATTTAACATTCAAAAAAAAATATTCAGTTTAAAAAAAAAAAGCCAAACTGACCGACTTCCAAATCGAACCGAACTGAATACCAAATTCTAAACAGGATAAAAATTTCGGTTCAGCATATTCTGTTCGATTTGGTTAGCTTCCGAGACCTAGATTTTGTAATCAACAAGTTTCCTGACCAAATAAAATCATCCAATCTGCTAAAGAGATGTGTCTATGTTGTATGAGTTGGTCAAACATCTTCAACTCTAATTATTTTCTAGTTTCTTGTATAACAAATTTACAAAACATAAGCCATAAGGTTATGCAGTCTGCTTGGCTTCTCACGTATGAACAAAGATGACAAAACCTGCGCCACTTGTGATGATACGTGTGAATAGTGGAACATGCAGTTTCAAGGTCTTGTTGATCTCTTGGGCCTCCAAGACTCTCGGTTAGGCATCTCGAGGCTATATAATTTTATTTCTTACCATTATGCGTGTGTATATAGACGACACATGCATATTTATAATCTTATACATTGTTTTAAACCAATCAAGGCTATGATTCATATCAGCTACTGCTCACATGGGTCTGCAAGAATGTAGTTTCTATATTTGAATCCCAAATGTATAATTTATTACCATCAACAACCGATAATTAGGATGCATCTAATGTTTATCCCATGGCAATTTGAATTCATTCACACTACCTTCTTAAGAAAAAACTTTTACAATCATCTATAGTTTCTTAAAAGATTAATTTGTCTTTGAGTTATATAAATCCAAACTTCATGTATACAACGTTAAATAATAACAGCATTACTCAAATTGATCATAATTATTCAAGAGAATTATAGCGTTAACTATACAAACGTAAACTTCATACATGGTTACATAATAACAACGTTACTCAAACATATATTTTAGTTATTTAAGAGAATAATAGTCTTGATTTAGACTAACCCAAACTTCATAAGACATAGGATATTGCTTAAACCTATTTGATCTTATTACAATCCAAAAGAATAATATAGTCTCCAAACCGGTTTTGATCCACCTATCAACACATTAAACATTAAAATACCATTATTAACGTCATGCACTGTAAGATGATTAACTTCAACGATGTATATGCAATTAAATTGCATTTAGTTACGTGGATCGTACGTCAGAGAAACCGTAGAAGCTTAACGATGATGATGACCGCCAAGTCGAAGATCGTAATCAAGATCATCATCCTGCTCAGGCTGAGAAAATCCGGGGTCCTGTAGCCCACAGGTGAGAGTTTTTTTTTTTTTTGTGCTAAGAATATGAATTGCATTACTAGAATGAGTGGGTTTTGTGTTACAAAGGATCAAAGCTTACAAGAATTCTCCACGGCAAAAAAGATAAAAACATGGAAAGAACTTGAGATGACAGAAACCATTACAGCGAATGGAGTGTGATAAAACAGAGCTCAAAAGCAGAGCTAAAAATACAGAGTCTAGGCGTGCATGAGCCAACGCCTTAGAAGCCCATTGAATGCCTTCTGTTATATATCTAAGTGAATATATGTAATGTTTCATGTGAACCATTGCAACTATTTGTATGAACAGTTACAACTATAGAAATAAAACATTGCAACTATTGATGATTGCAATTTTTAGTAATAATCATTTTTAAAATTGTAACCCTTGGTGATCAACCATTGTAACTATTTAACTAGCCATTGCAATTCTTCATTAACATTTACAACTCTTGGTTTAACCATTGCAACTATTAGTTACAACTCTTCACTCTCTATATAAGAGAGGATAAGCATTGGCAAATGGATATAGAAAAATCAGAAACTAATAGTAGAAACCAATAGTTAGTTAGAGAGAAAAAGAGAAATAAAGTAAGATTTATTGTTCAAAGATGTTCAAAGATATTTGAAGAAACACATATAAATGCTAAAGCTCTTTTGTTTCTCTTGTATCTTAGCCAAGAACAAGAGTGAGACTTTGATTGTCTTATCCTACAATGGGATTTCGTGTAACCCAAGGCTTGGAATAGAGTCAAAATACTCTTTAAGAAAGTGACCTCGTGTTCGATTCAATCATTATCCAAGTATATAATTTACAACTTTTCGGGTTACAACCCAAATAACCAACAAACTTAAAGAGTATTTTCTTGTGAATTGTGTCTGGTGTATCGGTGCGAGAGATGACATCAAAGTTTGGAAAGTTAGATAAGTTTGAGGGAGTAGATTTAGATGGCAAAAGAAGATGCATTTTCTCCTCACAAATCTGAATGTAGTGTATGTTCTAAGCATGCCTATGCCTACTGTACTGGAAAATGCTGAGAACGAGTCTTTGGATGAGACAAGGAAGCAACTTAAATGGGAAAACGACGATTACATATGCCGAGGCCATATTCTCATAGGTATGGCAGATCCTCTCTTTGATGTTTATCTGAATGTCGAATCCGCAAAAGAGTTGTGGGATGCGTTAGAATCAAAGTACATGGCTGAGGATGCTTCTAGTAAGAAGTTCCTTGTTAGTAATTTTAATAATTACAAGATATCTGATTCTAGGCCAGTTATGGAGCAATACAATGAACTGCTTCATATACTATACTAGGTCATTTTTCCCAACACAACATGAAGATGGATGAATCCATCTCTGTATCGAGTATCATCGATAAGTTACCACCTTTATGGAAAGATTTTAAACACAGGTTGAAACACAAAAAGGAAGAGTTGTCTCTTGTACAACTTGGCAGACATTTGTGCATAGAGAAATCTCTAAGGGCGCAAGAGGGAGAAAAACCGAAAATAATGAGGCTGGTACTTCTTCCATCAATATGATGGAGGAAGGTGTGAGTTTTAAGAATAAGAATAATAGGAAACGATACTTTAATAACAACACTTAAAATGGATCTAACAAAAAGTTTAAGAGCATTTGTTGAAATAGTAACAAGCCGGGTCACTTAAGTCGTGATTGCCGAGCAGGAAAGGATAAGAATAAAACGGGACAAAAACGTTTGGGAAAAGGGTCTAAGGACCAAGGTTAATCCACTCATCAAGGTCCAATCTCTGATTTTAAACCATATTCTAATGTGAATTATGTATCAAAGATTTATGAGGCATTTTATGTGCAAGATGATGAAGTGGCATGGTGGATTGACTCTGGTGCAACAACACATGTTTTCAGGGATCGTGAATGGTTCATTACATATGAGAAAGTTCAAGATGGATCCGTACGTCATATGGGAAACGAGTCAACTGCCCCTATCCTCGTTCGTGGAAAAGTGGTGTTAGAGTTTAGTTCTGGAAAAATCCTTGATCTCAAGGATACACTTCATGTACCTAGAATTAGAAAAAACTTAGTCCCTGGTTGTGTTTAAATAAATGTGGTTTTAAACAAGTGTATGAATCCGATAAGTATATCTTATCGAAGTATGGTGTATTTGTTGGATTTGGATATTTATGTAATGGAATGTTTATGCTTAATATTAATAAAGTTGTCAGTCATATTTATATGACAATTTCTAACAAAAATGATAGTTCTCTATTGCATTGCTAGATTAGGTCATGTACATCATAATCATATGATTAATTTGTCTAAAGAAGGGTTGATTCCTACTTTTGATATAAATTTAGAAAAATGTGTTGATTCCTACTTTTGATATAAATTTAGAAAAATGTAGTACTTGCATGTTAACAAAGATAATTAGGCAACCATTTGAAAGCATTGGAAGAAATTCCGGAGTGCTAGGACTGGTACATAGTGATGTATGTGATTTGCATGCTACACCATCTTTAAGAAATAAGAAGTATTTTGTCACTTTAGATGATTATTCTCGTTTCTGTTATGTGTATTTATTACATGCAAAAGATGAGGTCCTATATAAACTTAGGATTTATAAAATTGAAGTTGAATTAGAACAAAATGGTTTGATTAAGAAGTTGCACACCGATAGAGGTGGGGAGTATTATGATCCTGTATATTTCCAGTGTTGCATCTGTGCGTCTTAAATCTCTGTGCACCAGTAAAAGCCCAGCACTCATTGGTTGGACGAAGTCGTAGGCACAAGGAAGATAAACTTGCTATTAAGTTTGACATTTGGTTTAGGAAATTCACTTTTTCTAGATAAGTATGTATTCCTATAGGAAAAAGGAAATATGATTTTGAGGCTGCTATAAATACGGGTCTAAGGGGTTTGTAAGATTCATTCATTCACATAATAATAAGAAACCCTAAACATGTATTTTCCCAATACGTTTTGCTCTTTTGCTTTCTTCAAAGTTGATTAGCGTTTGTTCATAACAAGTGGTATCAGCCAGGTTGCAAATCTGTAAGGATGACCAGGGGAAGTTCTCTAAAGTTCGATGTACCTAGATTCGATGGAAAATGAAATTTTGGACTCTGGCAACGGCGATTTAAGGATTTGCTTACACAGCAAGGTATGAAGAAGGCTCTGTTGGATTCGGAACCAGAAGCAATCGCTCTTGATGATTGGAAAGAGATGCAGGGTCAGGCCATCTCTACGATTCGAATTTGTTTATCAAATGATATAACACATCAGGTGATGGACCTCACAACTTGTAAGGAGATGTGGGATAAGTTGGAGAAGATGTATATGTCGAGAACATTATCTAGCAAACTATACCTCATATAGAGGTTGTTTGGTTTGAAGATGTCAGAGAGCGGAGACCTGGTCGCACACATCAACAACTTCAATCAAATCATCAGAGATCTAGCGCGTGTAGATGTGAAGATTAAGGACGAAGATCAAGCCATGATCTTGCTGTGTTCTCTGCCTTCTCAATATGAAGGTCAACTCGGGAACAGTCATTGGGAGGATCAAGATACTTCGCTTTATTCATCGATGACTTCTCTAAGAAGGTTTGGGTGTACTTCATGAAGCATAATCTGAGGTGTTTGATAACTTCACGATTTGGAAGGCTGAAGTAGAAAATCAAACGGAGAGAAAGGTGAAGTACTTGAGATCGGATAATGGCACATAGTATACTGTTGGGTCGTTTCAGAGGTTCTGTGAGGAGCATGGTATTCAGAGGCACTTTACAGTGCGTAAAACACCTCAGCAAAACGGTGTCAGTGAAATGATGAACCGTTCGATTGCAGAGAAAGCAAGATGTTTGAGATTGAATCCATGGTTATCTAAGTAGTTCTGGGCGGAAGCAGTAAACATGGCACTCTATCTCATCAATAGATCGCCAAGGAGTTCCTTAGGAGGGAAATTCGCAGAAGAGGTATGGACTAGGATAGATATTGATCTATCAAACTTGAGGATATTTGTATGTCTAGCTTACATGCTACTTTTGGGAGACGAAAGATCAAAGCTGGATTTGAAATCCAAGAAGTGCATCTTTCTAGGCTTTGAGAAGGGTGTTAAAGGTTTCAAGTTATGGGATCTTGAGGCAAGGAAGAGGGTACTCGAGATGTGGTATTTGACGAGCAGTTATGGTGCAGCAGGCAGTATCAGATCGAGTGCTTGTGATCATTGAAAATATCTGAATTCTGAAGTTACTCAGAGGAGTCTGGTGGGGATAAACCAGTTGAAGTTAGTGATGAACGGTCTGTGGAAGTAGTGCAGAAAGAGGCTTAACGTGGAACAAAGGAGAATTTGGCTTCTAGAAGACCAAAATGTGCGATAAAGGCTCCAGTGAGATTTGGTTTTGAAGACATGGTCAATTTTGCTACTGTGGTCGAGATGGATGATCCTACCAGCTATCGAGAAGCTATTAACAGTGATGAGAAAGAGGAATGGATTGGATCTGTGACAGAAGAGGTAGTAAGTATGGATAAAAATCAGACTTGGGATCTTGTGGAATTACCTTAAGGGAAGAGAGTTATTGGTTGCAAATGGATCTACAAGAAGAAGGAAGGGATGTCTGTGAACGAACCTAAGAAGTTCAAGTCAAGAGTGGTGGCAAAACGATACCGCAAAGGAAAGGAATAGACTACTGACGAGATATTCTGCTGTAGTACGACACACTTCCATACAAGTTGTATTGGGTTTGGTAGCTATTTGGGATTTACATCTTGAGCAAATGGATGTGAAAACGGCCTTCCTTCATGGAGACTTGGAGGAGGAAATATATATGGAGCAGCCTGAAGGTTTGGTTAAGCCTGGAGAAGAGCATCTGGTGTGTAGATTGAAGAAGTCTCTCTCGGTTTGAAGCAGGCTCCACGGCAATGGTACAAATGTTTTGACTCTTATATGTTGAAGATCAGCTATCAAAGGTGCGAGTATGATTGCTGCGTTTATGTCAAGTCTCTTGGCGACCATTCTCCCATATTCATGTTGTTATATGTTGATGATATGCTCATTGCTGCAAATGATATGTATGACATAAATCGTTTGAAAGGGTTACTGGGAGATGAGTTTGAGATGAAGGATCTTGGTGCTGCAAAGAAGATTCTTGGAATGGAGATTCGCAGGGATTGAAATTCTAAGAGATTATGACTTTCCCGAAGAGTTACATTGAGAAGGTGTTAAAGGTTTCAAGTTATGGGATCTTGAGGCAAGGAAGAGGGTACTCGAGATGTGGTATTTGACGAGCAGTTATGGTGCAGCAGGCAGTATCAGATCGAGTGCTTGTGATCATTGAAAATAATACGAATTCTGAAGTTACTCAGGAGGAGTCTGGTGGGGATAAACCAGTTGAAGTTAGTGATGAACGGTCTGTGGAAGTAGTGCAGAAAGAGGCTTAACGTGGAACAAAGGAGAATTTGGCTTCTAGAAGACCAAAATGTGCGATAAAGGCTCCAGTGAGATTTGGTTTTGAAGACATGGTCAATTTTGCTACTGTGGTCGAGATGGATGATCCTACCAGCTATCGAGAAGCTATTAACAGTGATGAGAAAGAGGAATGGATTGGATCTGTGACAGAAGAGGTAGTAAGTATGGATAAAAATCAGACTTGGGATCTTGTGGAATTACCTTAAGGGAAGAGAGTTATTGGTTGCAAATGGATCTACAAGAAGAAGGAAGGGATGTCTGTGAACGAACCTAAGAAGTTCAAGTCAAGAGTGGTGGCAAAACGATACTCGCAAAGGAAAGGAATAGACTACGACGAGATATTCTCGCCTGTAGTACGACACACTTCCATACAAGTTGTATTGGGTTTGGTAGCTATTTGGGATTTACATCTTGAGCAAATGGATGTGAAAACGGCCTTCCTTCATGGAGACTTGGAGGAGGAAATATATATGGAGCAGCCTGAAGGTTTGGTTAAGCCTGGAGAAGAGCATCTGGTGTGTAGATTGAAGAAGTCTCTCTCGGTTTGAAGCAGGCTCCACGGCAATGGTACAAATGTTTTGACTCTTATATGTTGAAGATCAGCTATCAAAGGTGCGAGTATGATTGCTGCGTTTATGTCAAGTCTCTTGACGACCATTCTCCCATATTCATGTTGTTATATGTTGATGATATGCTCATTGCTGCAAATGATATGTATGACATAAATCGTTTGAAAGGGTTACTGGGAGATGAGTTTGAGATGAAGGATCTTGGTGCTGCAAAGAAGATTCTTGGAATGGAGATTCGCAGGGATTGAAATTCTAAGAGATTATGACTTTCCCAGAAGAGTTACATTGAGAAGGTGTTAGAACGTTTTGACATGTAGAAGGTACCAGTCTCTACACCTTTGGCAAAGCACTTCATACTTTCAGCAGAGCAAAGTCAATGTTGGGGTCAAAATCGGTCAATGACGAAATCGTCACCCGAAAATCCTCGAAAGAAAAGCTAAGCGACGATCAAATCCAAGAACGGTCGCCGCCGATAAAACTCACGGAAGGCTCGTCCACTCCCATCTGGCCAACGGCGAGGGTCCTGGCGCCCATCCGTGCGATCATCTCATGATCTCGGGCAATGGCGGCATCTTGGTCCCTTGAAACCCATGTCTGGATTGTCCGAGATCTACAATGAGTCTTCCGTAAAGCCTTCCCGATTGTTTCAAAGATTCATCTTTTAAACATCTAAAACTCGGAGCCACATTGCTCGCATCCTCGACGACGGAAAAACTGCAGATCCAAGTCCATCTCAAATCCCGATACTCGCGGAATCGTTGGATTAGAAACGATTATCTCAAATCTACGCTAGAGACCCTCCCAAACTCAAAAGATTTCCGCAAACGACCGACGAGGGAAAGATCGAACAACGAAAACCCACAGACGGCAAGACGGCCTGGCACCGGCGCACGCTGGCTGGCGCCGGCGGCACTCGCCTGGCGCCGGCGGCACGCTGGCTGGCCTGGCGCCGGCGGCACTCGCCTGGCGCCGGCGGCACTCGCCTGGCGCCGGCGGCACGCTGGACGCTGGCTGGCCTGGCGCCGGGCGGCACGCTGGACGCTGGCTGGCCTGGCGCCGGCGGCACGCTGGCTGGCGCCGGCGGCACGCTGGACGCTGGCTGGCCTGGCGCCGGCGGCACTCGCCTGGCGCCGGGCGGCACGCTGGACGCTGGCTGGCCTGGCGCCGGCGGCACTCGCCTGGCGCCGGCGGCACGCTGGACGCTGGCTGGCCTGGCGCCGGCGGCACTCGCCTGGCGCCGGCGGCACGCTGGACGCTGGCTGGCCTGGCGCCGGGCGGCACGCTGGACGCTGGCTGGCCTGGCGCCGGGCGGCACGCTGGACGCTGGCTGGCCTGGCGCCGGGCGGCACGCTGGACGCTGGCTGGCCTGGCGCCGGGCGGCACTCGCCTGGCGCCGGGCGGCACTCGCCTGGCGCCGGGCGGCACGCTGGACGCTGGCTGGCCTGGCGCCGGGCGGCACTCGCCTGGCGCCGGGCGGCACGCTGGACGCTGGCTGGCCTGGCGCCGGTCCGCTGCCTTCGCTCGGTTCGGTCCTATCGTGCCGGTTCGATCCCATCTTAGCTTGTTCGGATCAATCTACGCAAGTTTGGTATGATCACGGTTACTCTAGAACGCCACTTTCTCGACTAAAACAAGGAATTGAGGTTCCTTCGAAAACACCGAACCTTCAAAGACTGTCCTTTCAAAACCGTAAAACGCTTTAACGCCTAACGCGGGCCAAAACGCCCACGCATCGATTTTCCGAAAAGGAAGGATAACTATGACGGTTTATCTTTATCCTCACATAAGAGATAAGTGTCAAGTTTCCAGAAGATAAATGTCAAGATTTCCAAAGATAAATGTCAAGTTTCCGATAAACGAAGATGGGCGAAAATGGAAAAAGCCGACTCAGCCAGCGAGAAGATGAGCCGTCATAGGAGGAGTATATAAGGAGAGCTTTGAGCAAGAAGCAAACCAGATCACAAATTTCAAGCACTTAGCACTTAGAGCGATTTAGCATTCTTTTGTTTTCACTAGCGAGCTGCGACTCAACTAGGATAGACTTAGCGACCAGACTAGCGGACTCCTCGACAGCCCTACGGCGAATTCTTTTCTTGTTGTACCGCTCAAGCGAGAATTCAGAAATAAGATTTCTTTAAGCTCAACTTTTACGATTTCTATTTTCGCAACTTCTATTTTTATTGATTGTTTCGTAGCGCCCAGCAGATATCCGGACCTTCAAGGAAGATGGGTTAACTTCGGTTTTCCTCCATAAATCTTTATCGGAAATTGGCGGTCGCGAATTTCGGTTCCCAGTTTGGCTAGAAGGAGGGGGTTACGGATCTATCTATCCGCCAACTGCTGCGTTCGATCATGTCTACCGGCGTCACCAAAGATCAGCCAGCGCTAGGCGGAACATCCGTCGATGCCAGCGCTGAAGACTCCAGCTGGAGATCGTCCGCAGTCACTGCTGATGCAAACGAAGGCGTTCAGGCAGATGAAGGAGCTGTTTACCTCCGCCCGGCGGCGAACAACAGGACAAGCTGATAACCTCGCTTCGCCAAAACAGGTCGACACCTTAACTGCGAGGAGCAAGTTGCAGCGGATCCACCAAGGCACGCCCAGCGGCAAAGACTTCGACCGGATCTCCGGCACGAAAAGATGCCCGAAAGAGCCCACTCAGAAAGCGGCTCGAAAGGACAGCAAGCGACCTCGCAGAACCTTCCACTCCCGGCGACGGAAACAAAGCGGCGTCGGCGCATCAATCTAGATATCAGCGACCAGTCGGATCCTTCCGATGAAGGCGCTGACATCCACCAGGAGAACCGAAGCCAGTCCGCTCGGCGGTGAAGAGGAAGAAGAACTCTACTGGATGGAGCAGGAAGAACTTCGCGGAAGATCAAACTTCGGATCTATCGCGACCAGCGCCGACAGGTTCGGAGGAAGCGCCGACAGGTTCGAGGAACGCCGGCAGCAATAGCGAGATCCATGATCTCCGCGAATCTCAAAAAGACCGTGGCGAAGTGGCGGTAAAATCACAAATCCATCAGGCAACCAGTTCCGCCCGAGATCGTAGACTTCTCGAGGAAGCACGGAAAACGCCGCTCACTACTCGGATCATGGAAACCGCATCTCAGACCAGGGAAGATCAAAATCCCGGTCTATGGCGGTCTGACGGATCCTAAGTCGCACCTGCAGTCCTTCCAGATCGCAATGGGTAGGTGCAAACTCGGGCAGCGGGGCGCAGGTCATTGTCTTCTCTTCGTCGAGCACCTCAAAGGTGCTGCGCTCGAGTGGTTCTCCGGCTCAAAAGGAACTCCATCGAAGCTTCCGCCAACTGGCCTCGGCGTTTCTCAAACAGTACTCCATGTTCATGGACGAGCGTCGGCGTGGATCTATGGAGTCTAGCTCAGAAGGAAGGCGAGTCACTCCAGCGACTTTATCGCGAAGGTTCAAACTGGTGATGGCGAGTAGCGGGCATCAGCGACAACGTTACAATCGGCATACGAGGAAAACTCTCTGGTACAAATCGAAGTTCGAAAGTGGATACTACTGGAAAAGCCGCGGACAATCCAGGATACTCTCTACAAGGCAACTGACTTCATCATCATGGAAGAAGAGATGAAGCTTCTATCGCAGAAGCACGGACCGCAGAAAACCGCGTCCAAGAAGAAACCCTCGTAACGACAAATCGTCCATCACGAAGGGAAGGCGCCAAAGGCGAGCACAACTTCGCCATTAACTTCGGGCAAGGCAAAACCTCCGGAAACACCTGGACCAGGAACCAGTACAAGGATAACTCCTATTGCGAGTTCCACGAGACCAGAGGTCACTCCACTGCGAACTGCAAGGTTCGGCGCCGTCTCGCCGCCAAAACTCCTCACCGGCCCGAACTATCAAAGGTCAAGAGTATAAAGGACTTGCTCCTGGACTCGACCGCCCAAAGACTAACAAAACTGTCTCCGAGGACCGCGCGACCGAAAACCAATCGGGGGAAAAGCGCGGAAGGAGACAGGACGACCAAGGGAACAACAGCAGTCGCCAGAGGGTAAACATGATCATCGGAGGATCACAGTTCTACCAAGATTTTGTCTCATCGATAAAAGCCTACGGTAGCGAGACCAGTTCCAACTGGTTCCGGACAGCGATGTTCCTAACCACACAATCGCTTCGAGGAACACGAGACCGTCGAATCGACAAACCCCACTGCGATCCTTTGGTAATCGACCTGGTCATCCAGGATCTCGAAGTCGGCCGCATTCTCGTCGATACAGGAAGCACAGTCAACGTCATCTTCCGCGACACCCTCTACAGGATGAAGATCCCACTTGGGGAAGTCGTCCCTGAGCCAAAACCTTTGACGGGGTTTTCGGGCGTCACTACCATGACCCTCGGGAGAATTAAACTCCCAGTCATGGCAAAGGAAGTTACAAAGATCGTCGAATTTGCAGTAGTCGACAACCCGGCCATCTACAACGCCATCATGGGAACCCCTTGGATCAACTCCATGAAGGCAGTACCATCCACATATCACCTCGGTATCAAGTTTCGACTCGGCGGAACCGCAGCCATCTGGGGTAGTCAGATACAATCAAGACTCTGTTACCTAGCGAGTTCAAGCTGCGAAAGATCGGAGCGCCCTGCGGCCAACCGAAGCGAGCAAAAGAATCACACAACATTCCGAAGACTCGAAGAAAGATGATCCAGAATCATCCGAACAGGCAACGATTCAAGACGGCGACAAAGCCTCTGAATCCACCGCCGTAAGAGCGGACAGCTCGACCCCCGCACAAACCACTGATCCGACCAGCACGATCGGAACGGCGACGCACGGGAGTAAAATGTCGCGGCAACTATCAGAACTCTGAGATGGCTTGATCCTCGAAGAGTGCGTAGGCAGCTTCGTCGAAGTCGGCGAGTTCAGCTATCCCCTCACCAAAAGGGGGACTGGAATGCGTATACTCGATACTCCCACAAAAGCGAAAAATCCGCGCATGTACTCTAACTTCTCGAAATTTTAATAAAATTCTTTCTATCTTTCATGCTCACTTAAGCGCATCAGCGCGGAAAAGCGAAAATCATATCTTCAAAGAAGCGAGGCGTCGCAACTTCTTAAAAGATAACAAAACTTCATTATTATCCGCCAAAGACAGTCCACCTGCGACTTAAAATAACTCCGCCGTCGATTGGCCCGACGGACGCTCATAAGCGTTTCACTCAATACAAAATCGTAGTCAGACCTACAAGGTCCTCTTACATCCGACAAGGATATCATAGCGCTATACAAGAAACCAAAATTTTGGTTTAGCATCTCGGGTAAACTCGAAGATAGCTCGATTCTTTTAACACAAGTCATATAAGCCGGCAACTAGTCGCGGACTTTAAGCGAAAAGAATCAGGAAGAAATCACTAACAGGCAAAGCGAAAGCCGATCAGTCATCGCACAGCCTCAAAGCTGAGAGTAAACCTAGGTCTTGCCCTAAACCCAGTCTTGCTGGATCTTGACATCTCACAGACATAATATCATTATCACGAGATCCCAAAACATGTCTCTTATCGCTTACACCTAAAAGCGCTTCGCTAAAAGTAGCATACGGACCAGCGACAAAAAGAGTTAGGATCTGAAGTGACTACTGCATCCTTCCCTCTACACTTGGCGAAAGTATAAATCAAAACAAAAGGCGAAATCTCGCAAATTTTCATATTCATAAAAGCCGCAAAAGGCGGCGGGATTCAAAGCCACCAACGGCCAGTCCCAAAACATAAGAATGCAACCTCCAGCGGTCGCGGGATAAAATTACTAAAAGCGGCCACACACGGCCAAAAATTCAATTCACAAAGGAAGTCAACATTGAGAAATCCGGATCGCGGAAATCCCAAATGAACTAGCAGGCTGGTCCACTTCCTCATTCACGCCCGAGCATTCCCACCATCCTCGGCGTTCTCATCGACTCCGGCCTCCACCGTATCCTCGGAAACCTCGATAGGTTCCCATAGTCTCGGACTCTTTCTTCTACCGGAGGAACCAAGGACTCAGCATGAGCACACTTTCGGCCATGAAATCCTTCCTTTCAGCAATCTCGAATCGAAGAAATCCGGGTTCGAGACTTGTAAAGGTTTACGACCGAACCCGGCACTCGCGGAAATCACCAACAAACTCCTGAGCTTCTTTAAAACATTGAAATTCAGCAGCAAACGATTCCGCCCGTCTTGCCACCTCCGCTGCGATCATCCTTCTTCCTCTCCTTTCCGCCCGAATGAGAGCCCGAGCATGAAGCTCAGTTTGCTTCGCGTTCTGTGCCTTCACCTCTTGTCGAACCGGAAAAGCTCTCGCTCGCTTCGTGGTCTTGAAGTTAGCAATCCTGGATTTCGGAGCTTCGAGTCAAGCGCCTCGCTAAACACTCTTAGTCCCTGCATAAAACTCAAGATCAGCAAGCATGGAGTAGTAACCGTCACTCCCCGTCGGCCGAGTACCCCAAAGACCTTCGAAATCATCGGGACCAAGATCAATCCCGAGTTAAGTAGCTAGCAATCAATGCGCCAAGCCAACTCTCCAAGGCAGGAGCGCTGAGTTGGCTGATCGAGTTGGCGGTGAAGCGCCGCGAACAATGGCACCAGGGATTGGGAACCACATACGGCGATGCGTAAAGCCGTAACATGTAAAGAAACCTTGCGGAGGATTCCTTGCACTCGTTACCAGCGGAATCGAATTTGACTCCTTCAGGAACCTGGTAAAAATCTCGAAGAACCTTGAGATATTCTGAAAAACCGAGCTCAGCGCAAAAGACACCGGGCTGCCTCGAGGCCTCCTCGGAACAGGGATCTCTGGCAGTGTTGAGGCGAACCTACAAGGACTTCGATATCGCATTCTTCTTTTCCTCCTCGACCGACTCCTCTGCTTTACCGTCACATGGGCAGGAGAGTCATCCGAGGATGAATGGGAAGAAGAGTTTCTCTTTGAGGATCTCGAAGACATTGTTCTTAAAGAGAGAAAGGATTCTTGAGAGAGAGTAAAACCTTGTGATGAAGTAAGAATGAGATTTCTTACTCCATATAAAGGAGGTAAAATCACTATCACGAGATCCCAAAACATGTCTCTTATCGCTACACCTAAAACGCCGCTAAAAGTAGCATACGGACCAGCGACAAAAAGAGTTAGGATCTGAAGTGACTACTGCATCCTTCCCTCTACACTTGGCGAAAGTATAAATCAAAACAAAAGACTAAATCTCGCAAATTTTCATATTCATAAAAGCCGCAAAAGACGGCAGGATTCAAAGCCACCAACGCCAGTCCCAAAACATAAGAATGCAACCTCCAGCGGTCGCGGGATAAAATTACTAAAACGCCACACACGCCAAAAATTCAATTCACAAAGGAAGTCAACATTGAGAAATCCGGATGCGGAAATCCCAAATGAACTAGCAGGCTGGTCCACTTCCTCATTCACGCCCGAGCATTCCCACCATCCTCGGCGTTCTCATCGGCTCCGGCCTCCACCGTATCCTCGGAAACCTCGATAGGTTCCCATAGTCTCGGACTCTTTCTTCTACCGGAGGAACCAAGGACTCAGCATGAGCACACTTTCGGCCATGAAATCCTTCCTTTCAGCAATCTCGAATCGAAGAAATCCGGGTTCGAGACTTGTAAAGGTTTACGACCGAACCCGGCACTCGCGGAAATCACCAACAAACTCCTGAGCTTCTTTAAAACATTGAAATTCAGCAGCAAGCGATTCCGCCCGTCTTGCCACCTCCGCCATGATCATCCTTCTTCCTCTCCTTTCCGCCCGAATGAGAGCCGAGCATGAAGCTCCAGTTTGCTTCAGCGTTCTGTGCCTTCACCTCTTGTCGAACCGGAAAAGCTCTCGCTCGCTTCGTGGTCTTGAAGTTAGCAATCCTGGATTTCGGAGCTTCGAGTCAAGCCTCGCTAAACACTCTTAGTCCCTGCATAAAACTCAAGATCAGCAAGCATGGAGTAGTAACCGTCACTCCCGTCGGCGAGTACCCCAAAGACCTTGAAATCATCGGGACCAAGATCAATCCGAGTTAAGTAGCTAGCAATCAATGCGCCAAGCCAACTCTCCAAGGCAGGAGCGCTGAGTTGGCTGATCGAGTTGGCGGTGAAGCGCCGCGAACAATGGCACCAGGGATTGGGAACCACATACGGCGATGCGTAAAGCTTCGTAACATGTAAAGAAACCTTGCGGAGGATTCCTTGCACTCGTTACCAGCGGAATCGAATTTGACTCCTTCAGGAACCTGGTAAAAATCTCGAAGAACCTTGAGATATTTACGAAAACCGAGCTCAGCGCAAAAGACACCGGGCTGCCTCGAGGCCTCCTCGGAACAGGGATCTCTGGCAGTGTTGAGGCGAACCTACAAGGACTTCGATATCGCATTCTTCTTTTCCTCCTCGACCGACTCCTCTGCTTTACCGTCACATGGGCAGGAGAGTCATCCGAGGATGAATGGGAAGAAGAGTTTCTCTTTGAGGATCTCGAAGACATTGTTCTTAAAGAGAGAAAGGATTCTTGAGAGAGAGTAAAACCTTGTGATGAAGTAAGAATGAGATTTCTTACTCCATATAAAGGAGGTAAAATCACTATTTACCCGATTTTGACAAGCGATTGCGTCTCAACACCTTCCCTGCGGTTATACCGCAAGCTAGGATCCGACAGGCTCTACGGTTCCTAGCTAGCTGGGGCTAACTGTTGGGGTCAAAATCGGTCAATGGCGAAATCGTCACCGAAAATCCTCGAAAGAAAAGCTAGCGGCGATCAAATCCAAGAAACGGTCGCCGCCGATAAAACTCACGGAAGGCTCGTCCACTCCCATCTGGCGCCAACGGCGAGGTCCTGGCGCCCATCCGTGCGATCATCTCATGATCTCGGGCAATGGCGCATCTTGGTCCCTTGAAACCCATGTCTGGATTGTCCGAGATCTACAATGAGTCTTCCGTAAAGCCTTCCCGATTGTTTCAAAGATTCATCTTTTAAACATCTAAAACTCGGAGCCACATTACTTGCATCCTCCACGACGGAAAACTGCAGATCCAAGTCCATCTCAAATCCGATACTCGCGGAATCTCGTTGGATTAGAAACGATTATCTCGAAATCTACGGCTAGAGACCCTCCCAAATTCAAAAGATTTCCATAAGCGACTGGCGAGGAAAGATCGAACAACGAAAACCCACAGACGGCAAGACGGCCTGGCACCGGCGGCACGCTGGAAGCTGGCTGGCCTGGCGCCGGCGGCACTCGCCTGGCGCCGGCGGCACGCTGGACGCTGGCTGGCCTGGCGCCGGCGGCACCGGCCTGGCGCCGGCGGCACGCTGGACGCAGCCCGCCTGGCGCCGGCGGCACTCGCCTGGCGCCGGCGGCACGCTGGACGCAGCCCGCCTGGCGCCGGCGGCACCGGCCTGGCGCCGGCGGCACGCTGGACGCTGGCTGGCCTGGCGCCGGCGGCACTCGCCTGGCGCCGGCGGCACTCGCCTGGCGCCGGCGGCACTCGCCTGGCGCCGGCGGCACTCGCCTGGCGCCGCGGCACGCTGGACGCTGGCTGGCCTGGCGCCGGGTTCATGGCCTCGCTTCGTCTCGGTCCTATCGCGTCCGGTTCGATCCCATCTTAGCTTGTTCGGATCAATCTACGCAAGTTTGGTATGATCACGGTTACTCTGAACGCCACTTTCGACTAAAACAAGGAATTGAGGTTCCTTCGAAAACACCAAACCTTCAAAGACTGTCCTTCGAAAAACCGTAAAAGCGCCTGGCGAGCGTGGCCAAAGCGTTACGTCGATTTTCCGAAAGGAAGGATAACTATGACGGTTTATCTTTATCCTCACATAAGAGATAAATGTCAAGTTTCCAGAAGATAAATGTCAAGATTTCCAAAGATAAATGTCAAGTTTCCCGATAAACACGAAGATGGACGAAAATGGAAAAAGCTCGACTCAGCCCGCGAGAAGATAGACCGTCATAGGAGGAGTATATAAGGAGAGCTTTGAGCAAGAAGCAAACCAGATCACAAATTTCCAAGAACTTAGCACTTAGAGCGATTTAGCATTCTTTTCTGTTTTCACTAGCGAGCTGCGACTCAACTAGGATAGACTTAGGCGACCAGACTAGCGGACTCCTCGACAGCCCTTACGGCCGAATTCTTTTCTTGTTGTACACGCTCAAACGAGAATTCAGAAATAAGATTTCTTTCGCTCAACTTTTACGATTTCTATTTTCGCAACTTCTATTTTTATTGATTGTTTCGTGTGCGGCCCAGCAGATATCCGGACCTTCAAGGAAGATCGGGTTAACTCGGTTTTCCTCCATAAATCTTTATCGGAAATTGACGGTGCGAATTTCGGTTCCCACAGTCAAAAGTCTGCTAAAGAGCTCAAAGATATGGCGGAAGTTCCTTATGCTAGCGCAGTTGGTTGTTTGATGTACGCAATGGTAGTACAAGACCGGATCTAGCACAAGCAGTTAGTCAACTTAGTAAGTATATGTCGAATCCTGGAAGAAGTCATTGGAATGCCGTGAAGTGGATTCTAAGATACTTAAGGGGAACAAGTGACTATGTGCTTATGTTTGGAGGTCAAGTGAGTGGTTCAGTTATTGGGTTCATGGATTCAGGTTATGGTGGAGACCTTGACAATAGCAGGTCGATTACGGGGTATGTCTTTACTCTTGCAGGAGCACCTATATGCTTGAGATTGGTACAACAACCTATTGTAGCGATGTCGACCACTGAAGCTGAATATATGGCACTTGGAGAAGCAGCTAAGGAAGCAGTATGGGTACAAGGTCTTCTATCCGAGTTGTGTGTTGATCAAGGAGGTATTCAGCTACACTGTGATAGTCAAAGTACATTGTATTTATCTAAGAATCAAGTGTATCATGCTAGGACGAAGCACATTCGTATAAGGTTTCACAAGATAAGGGAGTTGGCCGCTTCTGAATAAGTATTATTGGAGAAGGTGCACACGTCGGAAAATGCAACTGACATGTTGATCAAGCCTATTACAATGGAGATCTTCAAGCATTGCTTGGATCTGCTCCGGTTTTGCCGATGCTAAGAAGCTAAGGAGGTTTCCCCAGAAGATAGACGAGGTAAAGAGTTTTGTAGAGATTTTTTGTCAAGGTGGTGTTTGTTGCATCTGTATGTCTTAAATCTCTGTGCACCGGTAAAAGCCCAGCACTCGTACGTTGGACGAAGAAAGATAAATTTGCTATCAAGGTTGACATTGCGGGGGCCGCAGGCCCCTGTGGTACGGTACACCTTTTTTAGGTTTAGAAAAATCTACTTTTTCTAGGTAAGTATGTATTCCTATAGGGAAAATGAAATTGGATTTTGAGACTATAAATACGGGTCTAACGTGTTATTGGTTAGTGGATTTAAAGTTAATTCTCTAGGTTTTAAAATGTAGTGTTATTCAATGATTGTTTTAAATCTTTTATCAAAATCTTGTGTTATTGGCTATTGTATTTAAAATATCTTTATTAAAAGATTTAAAATCTAGTGTTATTGGTTGTTGTATTTTGAATATCTTCATTGAAAGAATTTGAAATATATTGTTATTCAATTAAATATTTAAATGCAAGATTTAAAATCTTGTGTTATTCATGTTTTGATAAAAATTTACAATTCATTTGACTTGAAATATTTTGAATGGATTTAGATGGCATTCTATGTGTAAAATATTTGAGTCAAAATCTAACCTATTACCTCGTGATTTTGTAGGCAACTTCTATTTAAACCAAAACTCATGAAAACATATGACGTGATGGAAGAACACTCATCTAGTGGCAAAAAGTTTCACTTCAACCCAGATTTTCTGTACCTAGAAAATATATGAACTTTTTTTGTTATAAAGTCACTGTCTCCTATAGTGTTTATAAAGTTTAGCATCAAGCATTCATTCACATAATAATAAGAAACCCTAAACGGATAATTGACTCAATATGTTTTGCTCTTTTCCTTTCTTCAAAGTTGACTCGCCTTTGTTCATAACATCTAGTCTGTAGGCAGTATACATGAAACTACAGTTCCATATACACCACAACAAAATGGTGTATCAGAAAGGAAAAATAGAATCCTAAAAGAAATGGTAAATTCCATATTATCTTACTCAGGATTAAGTGGTGGATTTTGGGATGAAGCCATGTTAATGGCTTGCTATTTATTAAATAGAGTTCCTAACAAAAAGAACAAAATTACCCTTATGAACTTTGGTATAAGAGAAAATCAAACTTAATTATCTTCGCGTTTGGGGATGTAGGGCTGTTGTAAGACTACTCCAACCCAAAATTAAAACTTTGGGAGAAAGAGGTATTGATTGCATTTTATTGGATATGCAGAGCATTCCAAAGCTTATAGGTTTTATGTAGTAGAACCTATGATTCAGTTGCAGTTCACACAGTAATTGAATCAAGAGATGCAATATTTGATGAAAATCATTTTTCATCTATACATATGCCATAGGATTTGGTTCCAAGTTCAAGTGGAACTAATAAAGGAAACAAAACTTTTGTGCCTCCTGACATATCACCTATGCTCCGTATGAGCAAGCGAGGAATGTAAATAAGTTTTAGATGAATATTTTGTGTGTGTTGACTCAGAGGCAGAACGTCCTCATATATACATTTACAAGAGATTGTCGATAAGGATTATCTCCTACCGACTTAACCGTAAGAGTTATCTCCAATTAATTACATGATTATATAACTCTAAATACATATTTATCACAACACTTCCCTCAAGTGGGAGCATGCGGATTAAAAATGCCCAACTTGGACAAAAGATTAGTAAACTGGAACTTCCCCAACACCTTAGTTAACAAATCTGCAAGCTGCTGCTTAGTCCCAATATAAAATGCCGTGATTAGTCCTGCTTTAAGTGCATCATGAACTCGATGACAGTCGATCTCAACATGCTTAGTCCTTTAGTGAAATACAGGATTAGAGGCAATAAACAATGCCGACCTACTATCACAAAAGAGACGAGCAGGTGTTCTTGGCTTAAATCCCAAATCAGTAAGTAGCTGTCTTAACCATGTAACTTCTCGAGTAGCAATGTATATTGCTCGATACTCTGCTTCGACTGAGGAGAGACACCACATTCTGTTTCTTTTTCTTCCAGGACACTGGTGATCCTCCTCTCATTGCTACATACGCGGTTAGAGAGCGCCTTGTTAACCGACATGCTGTCCAGTCTGCATCAAAGTAAATGGGCAGTTGTAAATCTGATTCTCACTTTAACAAAATACCTTGACCTGCAGTGCCTTTGGGAAATCTCACAACACGCAATGCAGCCTCAAACTGCCTCTCCCGTGGCTTCTTCATAAACTGCGAAAAGATGTGTACTGAATAAGAAATGTCTGGCCTAGTATTCAACAGATATAAAGATGCCCGACCAGTCTCCTATATCTTGCTGGCTCAGACACATAAGGACTCTTATCTGATGCCAAATGATGATTCTGTTCCATCTGCGTTTCAGCTGCTTTAGATCCTAGGAGTCCAGTATCCTTTACTATATCCAATGAATATTTTATATGTGTCAACACGAACCCTTCTTTATTTTGAGCCATCTCAATACCAAGGAAATACTTTAGCTTTCCTAGATCCTTCATGTGGAAGCAATCACCAAGATACTTTTTAAACCACTGAATCGCTTCACTGTTGTTCCAACATATGATCAAATCATCCACATAAATCAATACTATTATATCCACTCCCTTTCGAGAGTACACAAACAATGAATGATCAGACTTCGACTGGCAGAAACCTACTTTGGTAAGTGAAGCCGTAAGTTTCTCAAACCAACAACGCGGAGCCTGTTTCAGTCCGTAAAGAGACTTATGCAGTCTACACACCTTTTTAGGATCTGAATGCATAATACCTTGCGGAAGCTTGATGTAAACTTCTTCATGCAAATATCCATGCAACAAAGCATTATGCACATCCATTTGATGCACCTACCAGTTATTTGCAGCTATTATCTTCAGAAGACTGCGAATTGTTGTCATTTTCGCCACTGTCGTGTACGTTTCAGAATAGTCGCATCCTTCTTTCTGTCGATTTCCAAGTACCACCAGCCTTGATTTGAATCGCTCCACTGTCCTATCAGCATTATATTTGAATTTAAACACCCACATCGTACTTAAATCCACGCGTCTTGGCGGCAAATCTACCACACTCCAAGTATCAGCAACCTCAAGTGCAGTAATTTCCTTGTAGACTGACTTAGTCCATCTTTCATCACGCATTGCTTCTTGAAAACTCTTTGGCTTACTCTCTGCACATACCAACGTAAGAAAGGCTCTGTGTTCCACGGAGAAACGCTCATCTGAAATATATTCAGTAAGAGAATAAAGTGTATTACCTGGAACCGGGTCAAAGAAGACGCTGTAGGAGAGAACGTGAGGGGTACTATTTTTATTGCAAATGGCGTTATAAGTAACATAATCAGTCAGCTTCACAGACAGTATTGTTACTCTTTGTCCTCTTCCCAACAAGACCTCTGTATCAGTTCCAGAACCTGAAGAAACTATCTCTGACGCATCAACTTCTTTTGGAGCTTGAGGTTCGCTATCAACTTTTGCACCACCAACTTCTTGTTGCTGCAACTCGGTTCCATTCTCCAGAATTGCAGGGTCATGCGCAATAATATCTGAACCAGTGATCACGTCACTACTCCCCTGTCTTCCACAGCCGCAACGTCACTACTCCCTGTGTCTTTCATACTCGCAACTCCTTTTGTTACAACTACATCATCATACGGCTCAACAACAGCAGGAACAGGAGTCTTCTCAGGTGTGACCGTAGAGAAAGGGAATTCATCTTCTTGAAACACAACAACACGGGACACAAAGAACTTGTTCGTCTTCAAATCATGCATCTTCCACCCCTTCTTTCCATAAGGGTATCCCACAAACATACACCTCCTGCTCCAGGGAACAAACTTGTTCTTGTCCCTGATTTGCTTATGCGCAAAGCACAAAGATCAAAACACTCTTAGTTCTGAATAAGACAGAGTTTTTCCAAGTAACAACTCACTGGGACACTTCCCTTTTAAAAATTTAGTTGGAGTGAGATTGATTAAGTGAGTATCTGTGAGCACTGCCTCTCCCCAAAATTTAATTGGCATACTCGACTGAAACAACAAATATCGAGCTACGTTCAACAAGTGACGATGCTTTCTTTCTACTCTACCATTCTGCTGTGGTGTCCCCACGCAAGAAGTTTGATGAGTAATCCCTTTTGTTATGAAAAACAAAGACAGACACACGAATTCTGTACCATTGTCACTTCTGACCGTCTTGATTTGCTTGCCAAATTGTGTTGCAGCATATGCAAAAAACTCCTGAACAACTCGTTTCACTTGGACTTCTCAAGAAGTAAAAACGTCCAAACAGTATGTGAGTGATCATTTAAAATCGTTAAGAAATAACAAGCTCCTATAGGGGATTTAACATGGTAAAGTCCCCATACATCGAGGTGGATCAACTCAAAACACTCGGAACTTTTATTAGAACTTGTAGAAAACTTTTCTCTAGTTTGTTTAACCTGGAACATACCTCACATGCAATAGAATTATCAGAAACACCAACACCGGATAATAAAGACAACGAAGAAAAAGCCGAGAAAGCAGGATGTCCCAACCGCTGGTGCCGCATAACTGTATCTTCAACCCTTACGGCTATGTTTACTCTAGCAGCTCTGACATCCGTAAAATAGTACACCCCGTCACGTTCTTCACCTGCTCCAAACAGCGTCCTCAAACACCTGTCCTGTAAATACACAGTGTCGGTGAAAAACGCAAAACAATTTGAGTGTTTTAGAAGTTTTGAAACTGAGATCAAAGAACAGTTCAAATCCGGCACATATAGAACATCATATAATGAGATACGATCTGATAAAGGCAACACACCTATCTTTACTGAAACTGGAGTACTCCCATCGGCAAAACCGATCTTACAAGGAGTAGTGTCTCTGAGATTAGTAAGAAGGTTTATATCTCCTGTCATATGATGTGAAGCCCCATATTCTTACCGGACATCTTATCGGAAGTAGATGGCTTTTCTTTCAATATGTGTGAGATTGCTCGCCACTGTTCCGGTGTGAGATCACCCATAGACCGCTCTCCACTAGGATTAGCATTTGTAGTATATGCAACATTCGACTGCCCTCTTCCACGAGAAAGACCTCCGCGACCTCCACCTCTACTAGAACCGCGAGATCCTCTACCTCCTCTCTCATTAAACTACTCCGGATAACCAATAAGCTGCCAACAAGTGGTCTTATCATGTCCACTTCTACCACAGTGTGCACAATTCCTGTCTCTTCCTCTGTTCTATGGTGACTGAGAAACGAGCTCATCACGTGAGCCACCACGTCCTCCTCCTGAATCACCACTTACGTCTCGTCGAGTTGCGAACCCCACTGCCTCTTGCTGTTGTTCACGACTCTTAGCTGAGTTCAGTCAATCCTCCTCTCGAACTACCTTGTTGTATATCTTACCAAGATCCGGTAACACATCAGCTTCTATGATAGAAGTTACAACATGTCCAAACCTTGATTCGTCGAGCCCCATGATAAATTGGTGGACTCTCTCATCTTCTCTCTCCTTCTCGTATACAGCTGCAGAATTACATGTACAAGCCGGTGGTGGTCTGTACTTTGCAATTCCTCCCACATCTTAGCAAGTCTCCCGTAGTAGTCGATCATGAAGCCAACTTCGACATCAACTGATGAATTCTTACTTTGTTCCCAACCGAGAACCTTTCTCTCAGATTCTCCCAAAGTTTGTAAGCGTCTGTAATAAACGTTACAGTTGATCGTACTCGTGTTTTAATCGAGGTTCTCAACCATCCGACTATCATGGAATTTAAGCTCAACCATGTCTCCAAATCAGCGTGTCCTTCCGGTGGTCTCTTCAATGAACCATCAATGAAACCTGTCTTTCTCTTTGCTTGAAGGGCATTCATCATCTCCATTGTCCATTCATTGTTGTTTTCTACCTTGAGTTGCACCGACGTGATCAGCGCCCCCGAATTATCTGAAGAGAATATCGAGTAAGGAGAGATTCCACTTTTATCTCCGGACACGCCGGGAGCAATGCCTTTTTCATCGCCCATTGCTTAGATTACAAGCTTTTGAAAAGAGAAACGAAAAAAACAGTAGATCATTTGTTGGATCTATTGCTCGGATACCATGTAAATAAGTTTTAGGTGAATATTTTGTGTGTGTTGACTGAGAGGCAGAACATCCTCATATATATGTTTACAAGAGATTGTCGATAAGGATTATCTCCAACCGACTTAACCGTAAGAATTAACTCCAACTAATTACATGATTATCTAACTCTAATTACATATTTATCACAATAAGGAAGGATTGAAAACTCGATTGGTCCTGATTTTCAAATGTATTTAGTTGAAGGATTAAGAGATCATATTGATAATGATCTAATAACTTATATTGAGGCTATGAAGTCTCAAGATGTTTCTTTTTGGAAAGAAAAAATAAATGATGAGATGGACTCCATCATGGGAAATAATACTTGGATCTTGTCGGATCTTCCACCTAGTTGCAAGCCTTTACGCTTCAAATGGATCTTCAAAAAGAAGATGAAAGTTGATGAAACAATTGATAAATATAAAGCTCGATTGGTAATTCGAGGCTTTAAACAAAGAGAAGGTATTGACTATTTCGATACATATGCTCCAGTTGCTGGGATCTCTTCTATAAGATTATTAATTTCTTTGGCATCAATTAATAACCTTGTGATTCACTAAATTGATGTTAAGACAACATTCTTGAATGGTATTTTGGAAGAAGAGGTGTATATAACCTGAAGGTTTTATTATGCCTGGTAATGATCATAAGGTATGTAAGTTGATCAAGTCATTGTATGGGCTAAAACAAGCACCTAAACAGTGGCTTCAAAGGTTTGATGAGGTTGTCTCATCAAATGGTTTCGAGTTAAACCAAGCGGATAAGTGTTTATATAGCAAATTTGATGAATCTAGAAACAAAGTAATCATTTGCTTGTATGTTGATGGCATGTTGATCTTTGGTACTGACCGTAGACAAGTAGAGCTTACAAAAGCATTTTTGTCATCAAATTTTGTAATGAAAGACATGGGGGAGGCGGATGTGATTCTTGGAATTAGAATCAAACGTGAAAGTAAAGGATTATCTTTGACACAATCCCATTATATTGAGAAATTTCTTAAGAAGTTCAACTATGAGAATTGTTCTCCAATAAGCACCCCCATGAATCAAAGTGTGAAGCTTATGCCTAATACAGGACAAGCAGTATCACAACTCGAATATTCACAAGTGATTGTCTGCTTAATGTATGCCATGACGAGCACTAGGCCAGATATAGCTTACGCTGAAGGGAGGTTGAGTAGATACACAAGTAATCTTAGTACTCAACATTGGCAAGCCTTAAAAAGCGTGCTCAAGTATTTGAAAGGAACCATTAATTATGGTTTGTCGTATGTCGGATTTCTTTCAGTGTTAAAGGATATTCAGATGCAAGTTGGATTGCCAACATAGAAGATCATTCTTCTACAAGTGGTTGGGTGTTTTTTCTTGGGGGGAGGTGCCATTTCATGGGCTTCCAAGAAGCAAACTTGCATTACAAGTTCGACTATGGAGTCAGAATTCGTAGCTTTAGCAGCTGTTGGTTAAGAGGCAGAATGGCTAAAAAATTTAGTGTACGAGATTTCATTGTGGCGAAACCAGTATCGCCAATTTCTATCCATTGTCATAGTCAAGCTACCTTGGGTAAGGCCTATAGCCAATTGTATAATGGTAAGTCTAGACATCTGGGCGTTAGACATAGCGCAGTACGCATGCATGAGTTTGATTTATGTATTATTTATTTAATAAATCTATGATTGCACTTAAATGGAGGAGGAATGTTATATATTTAAGTGAAAAGGTGTAATGTTCATGTGAACCATTGCAATTGTTTGTATGAAAAGTTACAACTATAGAAATAAAACATTGCAACTATTGATGATTGCAACCTTTGGTAAAAACCATATTTATTATTGCAATTCTTGGTGATCAACCATTGTAACTCTTTAACTAACCATTGCAATTCTTCATTAACCTTTGCAACTCTTGGTTTAACCATTGCAACTATTGGTTGCAACTCTTCACTCTATATATTAGGGAGGATAGGTATTGGCAAATGGATATAGAAAAATCAGAAACTAATAGTAGAAACCAATAGTTAGTTAGAGAGAGATAGAGAAATAAAGTAAGATTTATTGTTCAAAGATCATCAAAGATGTTTGAAGAAACACATATAAACACTAAAACTTTTTTTTTGTTTCTCTTGTATCTTAGCCAAGAACAAGAGTGAGACTTTGATTGTCTTATCCTACAAAGAGATTTCGTGTAATCCAAGGCTTGGAATATGGTCGAAATACTCTTTAAGGAAAGTGACTTCGTGCACGATTCAATCATTATCCAAATATATAATTCACAACTTTTCGGGTTACAACCCAAATAACCAGCACCTTCCTGTTTCTTCTTGCCAGGATTGCATCTTTGACTAGTCTGTCCAGCTCATTCTTGCCACAGGTGAGAGTTATTACCGACTTTGACGGATCCAAGCCGTAAGCTCAGATCGAGACCAAGACATTCTCTGTGACACCCGTCACCTCCTATCCGGAGAACAGCATGCCACAGATAATATCTCGTATAATAAAAGCTCATACACCAAATTACACTCACCCAAAGCCCAAAATAAAATCCTAAAGAAAAGCCCAGTAGCACCTATCCGTCCAAATATCATATACTCGTCTGCCTCACCTTGGGAAAGAAAGAGGGGTGAGCAACAGGGGAGTCGCTCAGTGAGGTATAAGATGCTAAACCCGAAATCCATTAACTTTGACGTAGCACTATGAAGAAAAATAATTTTAATTCTAACATATTACAAGCACGGCACCTAGAGCCCAAACAAAAAACAATGGTCCTAGCGTATAAATATATATATATAGTCGCTGCTCCGCTAACGGACCAAACCGCCGAGATAGTGCCGTATCACCCCCGGTAGAAGTCTCCCTCTAACGTAGGTTTCTCGTATGTGACTAGTGTCCATACACACCGCCCGTAGACGCTTATCGACCTCACAGGCTGCAGCTCAACAGGTCGACTAAGCTGGCTGCAACCCCCACACAACACCCCCGATCATACATAAAAAACTCTCTGTCCCCGGCACCCCGCATACAGCACACCACTGTATCCGACCAAACACATCATAATTTATATTATACATATACTTATATATATCATATTAAATCACATAAGCAATATTGAATTATCTGATTTCCTATTTCCGGTTTACGCAAAGAACCTAAATAGCTATCAAGCAGACTCCAAACAGACATCAAACAGATGTAATTCACAAAGACAGAAACACACTACAAGAAAACACAAGATTAACGACGGCTGAATTCCTCGTGAATTCGTCGTTAATGAGGTATTACGAGGAAATAGCGAGGAAAACAGTTTGGTCGTTAATCATTCGTTGTAACGCGTATTTCCTCGCCAATTCCATGTCAGTTAGCGAGGAAATGATTTCGTCGTAAAGACCAAGCACAAAATTTCGTCGTAATGATTTCCACGTAAGGAACTCGCTAAGTTTCCTCGTAAAGACCACGAAAAGTTTCCTTGTAAATATCACGTAAACATTTTCACGTTAATTACACGTTAAAATCACGAAAACATTTCCTCGTAAATTCCACGTTTTTTTTCCTCGTCATTTCCACGTAAACTTTCCACGTGAAAGACACGTAATGTAGTCGAAAATAAATCCTCGTAAAGAACACGTAGAGCTTACCAAGTTATTTCCTCGTGAATTAACGAGGAATTTACTTCGATTTTTATATACAGAATTAAAAAAAAAATTTAGAAAAATATTTATAATTTTAATTATAATTATAAAATTTGAATTAAAAAATACACAAACAATAAAAAGAAAAATATATTTATTCATAAATAATTAGAATTCATATTTACAACGAATAAAAAGGGAAAAAAACTTTGGCTCGTTCATCGCCTGGTAGAACTCATCACTCCTCCTCTCAACATCCGCCTCTTTATGGGCCTCGCTTGTTGACTCGCCTGGAATTGGATTTTGGCGTTGCAAGTTCCTCAAAAAGGACTCCAATTCGGTTGTGGCGCTATGGCGTCCAAAGCCCTCGACTACACCCTGTCGAGCTGTGAACGCAGTTTTGTCGAGGCCAACTTCGTTCGCGCAGCTCGGTGACCTCGCCTTCCGTCTCTGACCATAAGACGATGTCGCTCTCGGAACATCGTTGACGGAACCATTCCCCAAAGTACATCCCTTTTTCTTAGGGACAACCTTAAAAACCAAAAAAAAAAATATTGTTAGTAAAAATTTAAATTTAAATTAAATGAATAATTTAAAAATTAAAATTTTTTAAAATTTACCTCCTCGTAAATCCTATCCACTTCAACTGTGGATAAGGTGACGGGTAGTCCGTCGGGAGACTGCTGTGTCAGCTGGGTCGGCTCTTGAACCCGTCAGCAACTTCATTGAAGATTTGCTCGGACCTAGGATCTACGAATCGACCCGACTTGTTCTTGTGGGTCTTCTCGTAAAGTTTCATAAGAGTCGGGAGCTGTCCCGTCTCTTTGGCCTACAAAACATTTTAGAGAGTTAGTATATATAAATATATTATATAAAACAAATTAATTAAATTCAATATTTAATTACGTACCATCTCAAGCGGATAGCGTGGGGTTTTGGCCCGTAGAGTGAAGCATCGGCCCGTGACCGTGCTCATCTACCGTGTTACGGGAGGCAGAGCAAGCCTGGGCGATTCTTATGGTGTCAGGAGTTTCCCAATAACAGATGAGACCATCCAACACCTCCGTGGTGAGCTCAGCGGGTTTACCACGCTCATATCCCTTCACGATCCTCTCCCCCTTCCAGTTGGAGACCGTGTCCAACAGGCGAGCTTTCACCTTACTGTTGAACGCTTTCCTCACCTTCTCATTGACCCCCAAGGACCAATGATACTTTTGATGTAATTAACAGAAAAAAATAAGTTAATAATTAGTATTTTTTAAAATTTGAAATATAAATTAAAAATAATAGTATATATATAAAAATTAATAGTAACTTACAGCGAAAATCTTGAACCACGTCTTTCTGATGTAGACGGGCGTCTTCTTCCAGTTCGGATGTGGCATGGAGAAGTAACCCTTCATCGTGTCGGTTACATCTGATGCGAGACATCCGTCAACCCCAAACCTAAAAAAAAAGAAATTAAAGTATAAATTAGATACTAATGTTATTAAAAAATTTAAAAGAATCTAAAAAATGTAACATACCACAAAGTTCCGTCCGGTCGGTCGGGGTCTATGACCGGTAAACCTTCTCTGCCCGGCTGAGCGAGAATGTCCTCGACAGTGTACTGCGAGTAAGGAGCACTCGGCGGCACCATCAGATTGGGATGAATGGGAGCCGGCATCTCCGCAGCCATCGGTGGAGGCACTTGAGGTGGCATAGGAGGTGGCACCTCTGGGACATGATGATCATGAGGAGCCGGTAGTGCAACCGATTGTACACCAGAAGGAGAGACTCTCTGAGAAGACTGAGTCTCCGGGAGGCTATCCGGACCCGAAGAACTAGGTGCTGTAGAAGAAGAACCGGGGTGTAAACGACTACCCGGCACACCGAACATCTATTTGTAGTGGGCAGTAAGTTTGTTCTTTCGTACCTATTAAAAAAAAAATTCAAAATTAGCACTCAAACTTCAATTTTTTATAGATTAAATTTCTAATTAATCGCCTAATCAACACTAATTAACCTAAAATCCATAAACCTATCTAAATTCCCTACACTAACCACCTAAACTACCCTAAACTAATCAAAGGAAAAAGAGAGGACTTACCATGATTTTAGAGAGGAAGTGGAGAGAAATTGAGAAAGTGAGAGAGTTCGTGAGTATATATATAGGATACATTACCACGTAAAAACCTCGTAAATTAACGAGGAAATCGCGAGGCCCATGTTTTTCTTTACGAGGAAATCGCGAGACCCGTCTTTTCCATTACGAGGAAATCTCGAGGCCCGTGTTTTCCTTTACGAGGAAATCGCGAGTCCCGTGTTTCTCAGTAACGAGGAAATAACGAGGATATTTCTTAAATCCCTAAAATACAAAACCCTAAACCCCAAATTATAATTTTAAGATATATGTAATTGCTGGAATCGTAAGTGGGAAGAGCCCGTGTCTTCCCACTCGTGATTCTAGATATTTCTTCTATTTTTAAAGAATTCTTCAAAGAAAGAGAAGAAAGATACTGGAATCACAAGTGGGAAGACACCGTGTCTTCGCACTCGTGATTCCAGACCTTTCTGCTCTTTTTTTTTTTAAGAATCTTTCTTGTTTTTAATTTTTTTGAATTATGAATTGTGACAAAATGGTCTTGGTATATATAGATGTAGTTTTCCTCGTTAATTCCTCGTGAGCTAACGAGGAAATAACTAGGGAAGTCTCTTCGTTTCCCGAATTCCTCGTTAGTTCCACGTGAACTCACGTGGAAATCGCGAGTCCCGTGCTTATTTCCACGAGGAAATAACGAGGATTTGTTCTAAATCCTTACAACCCAAAACCCCAAACCCCTTCTTTTATAATTTTATAACTTCAACCTCTACTTCTTATAACCTATACAACCCATCAATCTCTAAGGAAGATAGGGCTTAGGGTTTAGGATTTTGGTTTAGAATTTGGGGTTTGGAATATATGAAGTAAAAGATAAGATAAGGAAGATAGGGTTTAGGTTTAGGGTTTTGGATTTTAGGTATTTAAATATAAACACGTTATTTCCACGTAAGCTAACGAGGTCTTTACGACGATTTGTGCTTACGTGGAATTAACGAGTTTCTTTTTTTTTAATAATTAAATGTTTCTCGTTATTTCCACGTAAGCTAACGAGGTCTTTACGACGATTTGTGCTTACGTGGCATCGTCGGTAAGATCTTCGTACTCATGATTACGCGGATCAATGAGAAGTATGTCGTCTGTGGCAGCTTCAGGTTCCTCGACTACATTTATCTGTTCTTCTTGCAATGGTGGTTCTTCTCCACTTATGATTCGTCCACGAGGTGTAACTTTGATCACGGATAACCAATTTATTCCTGATTCTCTCATCCGAGGGTATGGAAGGAAGCTAACTTGGTCTGCTTGTGAAGCTAAGATGAAAGGCTCAAATTTGTTGTACCTTCGTCCACCATTGACATCAACTACACCAAATTTGTTAAACCGAACACCTCTGTTGACGACAGGGTCGAACCATTCACATTTGAAGAGGACGCATTTCAGCTTCAATATCCCTGGGAATTCGACTTCAATAATCTCCGTCAAGATCCCGTAGAAATCTGTTTCCCCTTTCACACATATTCCATAGTTACTGGTCGTCCGCTATCTACCATACTCATATGTGTGAAATGTATAGCCTCGTGTGAAATACATCTATGATGTGGTGACCTTTACATGTGGAGATTGAATTACTTCGTGTAAGCACTTAGAATAATCTGCATCGTCGTCATAATCAACCTTAAAAATAGAACATTGAAATATTAGTACATATAATGTATGAAAAAATAATTTGATCGAGCTAGGTGTAAAAATTAATACCTGATTCTTCAACCACTTAATAAAGTGTTGATCTTTCCTTTTGCCTACGTCACTTGTGGATATACCTGTGAATGTTTATTCGACTTGAGAAACAAATATGCTGTAAAATCACATTTTATATCAATTAATCTTAATTTCACAATTATATAATTTATATTTATTATGTGTGTTTATTAGTGTCCATATATATGTACCTTTCAAAATAACGCATCAATGGATCCTCTCAATTGAGTAGAATATAGGTGTGTGCACTATGGGCGTCTTCTTCACTCGACCACCAAACCTCTTTTGATTTCCCACTGAGTCGCCCAATCTGGCTAAAGATGTCTGGAACACCAGCAACTGCATATGTTGGCGAGACACCACCATCATCATATCTTCTAGGAGCTCTTTTTCGGGTACGTACTTTTGACCCAAAGTAGTACGATGTAAAGTGAGAAGTTTCTTCCGTTAAACTTCCAGCAATTATAGAACCTTCAACTTTTGCGAGGTTTTTGGATTTTCCCTTCAAATATTTCATGGCTCGCTCATGTGGGAGGTGGATAGCTAGATGCTCCATGACATCAAAAAATCCCGGAGGAAATATTTTCTCCAAGTTGCACAATAAGATGGGAATGTTCTCCTGAAGCTGTTCCACAACTTCTTCTTTAAGAGTGCGTGTGCTCAGATCCCTGAAAAATGCTCTGATGCCTAATTCCAAAATAAAATAAACACATTAGTCATATATTATTGCAAACTAAACCATTATAAAATTACTAGGTTATAATTTATTACCTGCAAGTGCTTCATGTACGTTTGTTGGAAGTAGCTCCGCAAATGCAAAGGGAAGTAGTCGTTGCATAAATACATGACAAGCATGACTCTTCATCCCAGAGAACTTTTGACCCTTTTCAACACATCTAGAGAGATTTGAAACATACCCATCGGGGAACTTCACTTCTGATGCCACCTAGTTGAACAACACCGACTTTTTTTCTGAAGACAATCTGAATATCGGAACGGGAACTTGTCCATTGCTTTTTATATGTAACTCACTTCTTGAGCAAATATCCGGCAAGTCCATCCTCGATTTTATGTTGTCTTTTGTCTTCCCTGGGACATTCAATATTGTATTCATGATGTTCTCAAAGAAATTCTTCTCTATATGCATCACATCGAGGTTGTGGCGCAAAGAAGATCCTTCCAATATGGCAACTCCCAAAATATACTCTTCTTGTGCCAGTTGTGCTGAACACCGTAAAAATCAGGCATATTACCGGGGACATGCCAATTACCACCACGGGAACTGTGTCCGAGCTCCATAGTAATCGAAGGCGCTTCAATTTGTTGTCAAGTTAAATATGGAGGATGAGTGTCTCTCACAACTCTTTTGTGCCTAAACAATTTCTTGTTTCTTGATGCGGATGACCAATGGGAAGAAATCGACGGTGACAATCAAACCAACTTGTCTTCCTACCATTCTTCGGTTGAAGCATCTGTCGTTCCATTACAATATGGACAAGCTAATCTCCCATGTGTAGTCCATCCAGACAACATCCATAGGCAGGAAAGTCACTTATCGTCCACAAAAGCATCGCCGCATCGTAAAATTAGTCTTCGTTGGCGGTCATCGTCCTCTTCCTGTTGACCACAAATCCTTCAACTCTTTTATTAGTGGTTGTAGGAAAACATCCAAAGACCTTTTTGGATGGTTCGGACCAGGTATTAATATGGTCAAGAATAGCAACTCCGTTGCATGCATCTCCGTGGCAGGTTGTATGGCGTAAGAAAGACTGGCCATAATGAATATTGTTTCCGACATTCGAATGGACTAAATCCATCTGTGCATAACCCGAGATACACATTCGGCTATTGCTAGCGAATTCGGATGTACTTTGTTAATGTTTCCGGCTCTTGCATCGATGGATGAGTCATCTCACCATCCGTCGAGTGTGCTCGGCATGCCATCTCATCTTCCCAGCAGTCTGCTCGATTGGTACAATCTTTTCAATCTGTCTGTAATTGGTAGGTACCACATCCTTAGATGCGGTACCCTATTACGTCCGTCCTTGCGGCTTGAATCGTGGCTTCTTGCGAATCGACATTCTTCTAACTTCTCATCATCTCCCCAGTAGATCATGCAATTGTCAATGCAAACATCTATTATCTCGAAGGCAAGCCAAGACTATAAACCGGTTTCTGAATCTCATAATAAGAATCAGCAGACACATTGTCTTCTGGCAAATAATCTTTAAACAAGTCTGCCCATTCATTCATGCAAATTTCAGGTAGATTGTGATCAGTTTTAATATTCATCATTCTAGCATAGCGATAATTTAGAGACCTTCTCTACAACCAGCGTAAAGTGGCTGATTCGCAGCATCTAACATTTCATAAAACTTTTTGCATCTATATTAGGTTCTTCATCTTCATCATGAGCTACTTAATGCATCAGCTACCATATCATGAACCCTATCAAAATCTACCATCTGCTCTTCTTGATGGTAACTATGTTCATTATGCAAATGATGATGATCAACCGGTTGTTCTTCCTGAAAATTGCTATTACTACTACTAGCTTCATGATTTTCATCATAATTATAACCTTCTCCATGTTGAAATCAGATATAGTAATTTGGCGTGAAACCTCTATTTATTAAATGCTTCCAAACATTTTCACGATTTGCCAATTTCGAATTGTTGCATTTCCGACAAGGACTGAACATCTTACCGCTTTCTTGGGCCAGCGGTGTGGAATCTGCCGATGCATAAATGTCTCCAGCCCATAAGGTATTCTTCGTCACTCTCCTTTAGCATCTCTATGCATATACATCCACCTCCGCCTTCGAAAATATTCCGGAGCCGACATTTTTTTTTCTTTCCGTTTTTTTTCTTCTTGGTGTGTTTAAAATGATCTTCAAAGGTTCATATTTATAGGAAATTTTCGAATCTGGTAGTTGAGATTTTACTGCGAAATAACCACGAAATTTTGTTAGGTAGCCGAAAAAAAAACGTGTTACACCTACAAAGTTGGTAGATTCGAAATTTCGTCGTTATTTACACGCAAATGTTTTCCTCGTAAAGGACACACTAATTTTACGTGGAATTTACGAGGAAGATTATTTTCCTCGTAAGAACCACGTTACCTTACGTGTTTTTTACGTGGAAATGATTTCCTCGTTAGAGTTTACGACGAAATGACGTTGCTTTTTATTTTCCTCGTAAGTAATACGTAAAAACGACGTTATTTTACGAGGTTTTATTTTCCTCGTTAATCTTCGTCGATAATGTTGTGTTTTTTTGTAGTGACATATTAGAACTAAACTAAGTATATTCAAAGTTCTAGGCCGTGTATGAGAAGTTCGGGATTAGCCCTCACCTTAGCCAAGATTGGAAATAGCTCATTGAATGCTCGGGAACGACCTCGCCTAACATCGCTTTAAAATATTCCTTCCTATTCATGATGGTGATGAATGAAACGTGTTCCATCAAATCTTCGTACTCTTTATATTAAAAGGATGGGCAAGTAACTCCAGGTTGGCATAAGATTCACTACATATAAACACAGGCAAGGACACGTTTAAGGTTGTGCTAAATATGTTTCTTGTATCACAAGAAACAAAGGAGGAAGTCACTTAGATAATAAGGTTTGGATCACGTTGACGACGGTGGTTGGTGCGATCTCCACTGATCACGGCACAACCCTCCGGTGAGATGCCTTGTTAATCCAAAATCTCACGGCTAACAGCGGTATAGATCGTAGCCGGTGGTGAGACGATCCAGTTCCATATTCCTTCTCCCTTTCGGCTTGATCACGTTCTTTGTATTACGGAGCTGGTACGTAAGAGATGGCTACACACGAAAAGTGATGGAGCCTTAATGTGACTTGCGATGACTCCGGTGACAAGGGCGTGGCTTCTCGGTAAACTCGTGGCTCATGGCGGTGTGGATTGGTGAGGTTGGCGTTGATACGCGGCGGCTTTGGTATCACCTTCTCGTCTTGGTGACGTTCCACAATAATGATCACAACAAAGGTGGCTTCTCCGGTGATGGTTGATAGCCCCAACGCGATGAGACGAGGTGGCTGTGATGGCTACAAAATGCACAAGATTAGGACATCGTGGACATGAAGCAATGGCCACTTTCTCTTGACGGCGCACGAGGTATAGAGTAGGAGGAGATCTTATTATTAATAGGATTCCTTATTAATATTTCTGCATATATACACGGTTTCACTAAACCATATAAGAAATTGAATGGTTGGTTTGGTCAAATTTGATAATCAAACCATTTTGAACTTGGTTTAGAGAGATTGGGTCGTTACATTCTCTTTGAGCATAATTACCTCCTCTTGGTGATGATGATATTCCAAAGCGTTGTGTGCTGTAGCTAGGGTTAGTCGGTGGCTAAAACGTTTGATAGTGGTATGAATAAATTGTCGGAAAATAGGTTGTTGTAAGTAGGGTTTGTGTAATAAAGTGACTGAGACGGTAGAGAATTTGAAAAGGGTAATGACTGAGAAGAGGAGGAGGAGGAGAGGTTTCGTTCGCGTTCCTTACGGTGGAGGTTTATGTGACCACCAAGGGCTTGGGGATTTGTGAAACCTCTAATGCATATGTCACAGTCGTATATCCTGCCGTTACCTCCGGAGCCGGAGCCGGAGCCAGAACCGGTTTCGATCTGTTTGTTCTGGTTGTTCATCTCTCTTCTCTTTCTGTTATGGTTCTTTCTCAGTATTCAATGTTTTGAACGTGTGTCTGCTCTCGAAAACACTCACACACACAAGGGTGTATATATACTATAAGGTATTTTTTTATGGACGCCAATTGGCTTCTACTAATCAAACCAAACCAATCTGATGATCAATTTATTTATATAACTAACGTAGTAGTAGTAGTATTTTTATGGACACCAATTAGAGACTTTTACTTATCAAACTACTCTGATGATCAATTTATTTATATAACTAACGTGATACTAGTATTATGTTTTGGATACCAATTAGAACCTTTTACTAATCAAACCACTCTGATGATCAATTTATGGATCAAGTGAGAAAATTGCCAACTATGGTAATTTAAAGAGAAATTGCCAAAAATACAATTTCCCTTGTACCACTTTTCAATTATACACTAATCAACTATACCACCAGATTTTTAATTGGAAAATGACCATTATACCCTAGTTAATTAAACCTAAAACTAAGAACGACGATGACTGTATCTTCTTCCTTTCTTCCTCGATGTGAGAATCGAGCTTCTCCGGTTGTGGCGAGTAGCTTCTCCGGTGGTGGCGAGTAACGCCGGTGCCGGAATCCCTAGTTTCCTCTTTTTTTTTGCCTCTCTTTGTTTCTCTCCTCATGAATCGATATATATTTTCCTTGGGTTTGAGTTTTCTGTGGATCTACTTCTCAAATGTTAGATCTGGTGAAAAATAAGATTTGATGTAGGAGAGAGTAAAGAAGGGTCGGGTATGGCTAACGAAGAGGTTTTCTTTTCAGATCTATTCTCGATCTATGGAAGACCCTTACTCCATGGATTCAAATATTTCTTTTTAGCTCTATCGGTCTATGGAATTGAGTTTAAAGCCGTTTTCTTTTGTTGATTTGAGAGAAGCTGAGCATGTGATGCTTTGATTGGAACTTATGTAGAAGAGAAAGTATGCACTTTGGGGTTATATATAGAGAAGTGTTCTATGCTTCTACTTTTGAAATCTTTGTTCTGAGTGTAGGAGATCTCTCTGCTCTTTTGTCTTCTTAGCAGTGTCTCTGTAGCTGGCTTGGTGTTGTTTGTTATTGAAAATCTCACAGTAAGTGGGGTTTGGCTAGAGTAAATGAAGATGATAATATTGTTTCTTGTGATCCTAACTAAGGTTCTGGTAACATTGTGACTTGGATTCATATTCCAGGAAGCTCGTCTTACTCCATGGATTCAAATATTTCATTACTTCCGTGATATTTAATTTGTTTTTGAGTCTACGAGATCTCTGCTCTTTCATCTTCCTAACAGTGTGTATAGCTGCCTTCTCTTGTTGTTTTGTAATTGATAATCTCAGGTGGGGTTATTTCGGTTAAAGCATATGAAAATGATATTTCTGTTTCTTGTGATTCTTTGTGGCAACATTGTGATTTGGATTCATATTCCAGGAAGCTTACTTACTCCATGTGCTCAAATTTTTGCATCAGTTCCGTAATAGGCGTTGTCTTACACTTGTTTTTTTGTGTGTGTGTGTGTGTGTGTGTGTGTGTGTTTTTCTAGGCAGCTGCTGAAACGGATTTCAGACCAAGCCGGATGGCCAAAATGGCAAAACACGTTGAAGCCTTCATTAGAGAGTTCTTTGACCAGAATCATCTGAGTCAGCTCGGTCTGGTCTCTATAAAAATGGGATTGCGCATACCTTAACAGATCTTGGTGGTAGTCCCGAGTCACACATACAAGCCTTGATGGGAAAGCTGGAAGCCGCGGGTGATTCATCTTTAAATGAAAGCAGTTCAATGGTTTTGTATACCCTTATAAGTTTCTTACAAACTCTTACAAAACTCTTAAAAGGATTATAAACTCTTATAAATTGATTTATAAATTCTTATAAATTAATTTATAAACCTTTATAAAAATTTTGTTAACTCTTATAAATTGATTTCTGAACTCTTATAAATAAAGGAGAGTTATGAGTAATGTTTTAATATGATTTTTAATCCATATAATTTTTTTATTAACCCTTTTAAATGATTTATTTAACCCCTAAAATGATTAATAAAATCTTATAAACGGTTTATAAAATTCTCAAAAATGGTCTATAAAGTCTATAAACCTTTATAATCGATTTACCAGCTCTTATAAACGATTTATAAACTTTAATAAAGGATTTGTAAATCATTTATAAACATTTATAAGCAATTTATAAACGATTTATAAACATTTATAAATTACACATATATTCATGATGCTTTTGATTTTATAAATAACTAAATAGTTTATAAATACTTATGAATTGTTTTATAAACCCTTATAACAATCTTATATAAACTTTTAAAATATATTTATTAGCTCTGATAGATAAATTTAAGAATAATATTATTCTATATATGATTTTTAAATCCTTATAAATGATTTTATTAGCCTTTATAAATGTTTAGTCAACCCTTATATATAAGTGGTATAAAATTATTTATAAGAGCTAATAAATTATTTATAAATATTTATAATTAACTGGTTTTAAGCTGGAAATCCATCTAACTAATTTATAAGGGTTTATAAAGTTATTTATAAGGTTTGTAAACTGATTTATACTGGTTTATAAATTGATTTATTAAGGTGTTATAAACTAATTTATTAAGGTTTTATGAAGATTATTAAATATTTTAATATTTTGTATAAACCCTTATAAATAGATTTGTAAACCTTATAAATAGATTTATAAACTCTTATAAATGATTAACAAACTCTTCAAATGATTTATAAACTCTTATAAATTGTGTTATGAAGATTATTAAAATCTTTTAATCTAAACCCTTATAAATAGATTTATAAACCTTGTAAATAGATTTATAAACTCTTACAAATATGTTATAAGTTATTGTACATGGTTTTATAAACCCTTATAAATAGTTATATAGACTTTTATAAATAGTGTTATTAATATTTTTAAAGTGTTTTTAAAACTTATTTTAACCCTTTATAAACCCTTATAAATTCGATATAAAATCTTTATAAACATCTTTAAACCCTTTCGGCTTAAAGCCCAACACTTTGATACAGAAGATTAAATTCATAAAACTAAAGAACACGTGCAGGCTTTTTAAAGAGATAATGATACACGGCAGATTCTGAGGCACATGCGGACAACAAGCAAGGCTCCACCGCTTCAGAAATTTGACATACCTTTATAAATTGTTTTATAATCCTTTATAATGGTGTATAAATTTTATAAATTACTTTTATAAACCCCTATAAATTATTTACATACCCTTATAAATTATTATACAAACCATTATAATTTTTTAAGGCTTTCTAAATGGTTATAGACTATTTATTTGATTTATAAACCTATACAACTCTTATAATACTCCTTATAAATTGAAGGATATAAGCTTTCATAGAGTTTTTATAAACTCTTGTTAATAGTATACATACCCCTTATAAATTATTTATAAACTTTCATAACTTTCTTACAAACATTTATAAATGGTTTATAGATTTTATAACTTGTTTTATATGCCTTTATTAATGGTTTATATACTCTTACAAATAATTTTACATACACTTATAAAGTTTTGTAAAGAGATGATGATACGTGGCAGATTCTGAGGTACATGCGGACAACAAGCAAGGCTCCATCGCTTCAGAAATTTGACATACCTTTATAAACTGCTTTATAATCCTTTATAATGGTGTATAAATTTTATAAAATTACTTTTATAAACCCCTATAAATTATCTACATACCCTTATAAATTATTATACAAACCATTATAATTTTTAAGGCTTTCTAAATGGTTATAGACTATTTATTTGATTTATAAACCTATACAACTCTTATAATACTCTTTATAAATTGAAGGATATAAGCTTTCATAGAGTTTTTATAAACTCTTATTAATAGTATACATACCCCTTATAAATTATTTATAAACTTTCATAACTTTCTTACAAACATTTATAAATGGTTTATAGATTTTATAACTTGTTTTATATGCCTTTATTAATGGTTTATATACTCTTACAAATAATTTTACATACACTTATAAAGCTTTGTAAAGAGATGATGATACGTGGCAGATTCTGAGGCACATGCGGACAACAAGCAAGGCTCCATCGCTTCAGAAATTTGACATACCTTTATAAACTGCTTTATAATCCTTTATAATGGTGTATAAATTTTATAAAATTACTTTTATAAACCCCTATAAATTATCTACATACCCTTATAAATTATTATACAAACCATTATAATTTTTAAGGCTTTCTAAATGGTTATAGACTATTTATTTGATTTATAAACCTATACAACTCTTATAATACTCTTTATAAATTGAAGGATATAAGCTTTCATAGAGTTTTTATAAACTCTTATTAATAGTATACATACCCCTTATAAATTATTTATAAACTTTCATAACTTTCTTACAAACATTTATAAATGGTTTATAGATTTTATAACTTGTTTTATATGCCTTTATTAATGGTTTATATACTCTTACAAATAATTTTACATACACTTATAAAGCTTTGTAAAGAGATGATGATACGTGGCAGATTCCGAGGCACATGGACAACAAGCAAGGCTCCACCGCTTGAAATTTGACATACCTTTATAAATTGTTTTATAATCCTTTATAATGGTGTATAAATTTTATAAAATTACTTTTATAAACCCCTATAAATTATTTACATACCCTTATAAATTATTATACAAACCATTATAATTTTTTAAGGCTTTCTAAATGGTTATAGACTATTTATTTGATTTATAAACCTATACAACTCTTATAATACTCCTTATAAATTGAAGGATATAAGCTTTCATAGAGTTTTTATAAACTCTTGTTAATAGTATACATACCCCTTATAAATTATTTATAAACTTTCATAACTTTCTTACAAACATTTATAAATGGTTTATAGATTTTATAACTTGTTTTATATGCCTTTATTAATGGTTTATATACTCTTACAAATAATTTTACATACACTTATAAAGTTTTGTAAAGAGATGATGATACGTGGCAGATTCTGAGGCACATGTGGACAGCAAGCAAGGCTTCACCGCTTTAGAAATTTTACATACCCTTATAAATTGTCTTATAATCATTTATATTGGTGTATAAACTTTATAAATTATTTTTATAAACCCTATAAATTATTTACATACCCTTATAAATTATTATACAAACCATTATAATTTTTTAAGGCTTTCTAAATGGTTATAGACTATTTATTTGATTTATAAACCTATACAACTCTTATAATACTCCTTATAAATTGAAGGATATAAGCTTTCATAGAGTTTTTATAAACTCTTATTAATAGTATACATACCCCTTATAAATTATTTATAAACTTTCATAACTTTCTTACAAACATTTATAAATGGTTTATAGATTTTATAACTTGTTTTATATGCCTTTATTAATGGTTTATATACTCTTACAAATAATTTTACATACACTTATAAAGCTTTGTAAAGAGATGATGATACGTGGCAGATTCTGAGGCACATGTGGACAGCAAGCAAGGCTTCACCGCTTTAGAAATTTTACATACCCTTATAAATTGTCTTATAATCATTTATATTGGTGTATAAACTTTATAAATTATTTTTATAAACCCTTATAAATTATTTACATACTCTTATAAATCCTTATAAATTATTATACAAACCATTATAAATTTATAAAAGCTCATGCATCTTTCTCCTAGTTTTTGCTTTAATCTTCTTTGCAAATTTCCCTGCTTTGTTTCTTTTCTCCAATGCTCAGATCTGAAGAACAAAATTGAAAACAAATCAAGACTTCGACACCCAGAAAACCATATCATTACAGGTACATCAGCAAATGTGATCTCATAAAGTTGCATATAGAACTCAGTACCTGGTTTGGAGATACGTAGAATGGGTTCTCGTAAAGGGTTGCACCTCCAAAGCTTCCTCCAAAGATCTTAATCGGGTTTAAACAGAACCTTGGACCAACCTATCGTCAGATTTCATTCATTTCAATTAACACAACAGGAGGGGAAACATATGAAATAACAAGTCCAAATCAAAACGAAATAAAAATATGAAGTTAACTTTTAGTATTGGTCTAAATATAAACATCTCAACACTGCAAGTAATAGACACTACATCTCAACACTAGAAGTAATAGACACTACTCCTCTATTGCTAAATCATTCTTCTTTATAAAGACTTATAAATCGTCGAGTTGTACTTTTAACAATATCCAGAAATCCAGATTTATAAGGGATTATAATTCTGTAAAAAATGCAGTGTTCGCTATTCCAAAATCTTAATCTCAACACTGCAAGTAATAGACACTACATCTCAACACTAGAAGTAATAAACACTACTCCTCTATTGCTAAATCGTTCTTCTTTATAAAGACTTATAAATCGTCGAGTTGTACTTTTAACAATATCCAGAAATCCAGATTTATAAGGGATTATAATTCTGTTAAAAATGCAGTGTTCGCTATTCCAAAATCTTAATCTTAACTTGAACTCCAAATCAACCTTGTTTGTCTTTTGGATAAAAGAAAATTTGTAAAAATCAAGGATGTTCATCACATAAACTATTTTTCTTAGATCTAACCTTTCCAATTAGAAGTCTAAACCTATAGTCAACAAATTACAGAGATTAGAAACTTACACTGCTCAATCTAAGCTTAAAGAGTCTCAGCAAGCTTCTCCTCCTAGGAAACTCCTTGTCTGGTGGATAACCAAAGAGCGTAGCAAAATGCCAGTCGCTTGTGAGGCTAAGACTCGGAGAGAACCAACTCTCAGACCAAGTCCCTAAAAAGATAGGCGAGTTACAGAACCTGGTGTTTCTTGATCTTTACATGAGCCATTTCTCTTAGGGGCTTCCTTACGAGATCTCCAACATCACTGTCCTTGAGCTCTTAGACGTGCACAACAACTACATCACTGGAGATATCCCTGACCAGCTAGGAAACCTTGTGAATCTAGAGCAGCTTGACCTGAGCAGAAACAGCTTCAGCGGGAACATACCACTAAGTTCTGGAAACTTCAGTTACCTAAACAAGCTTATCCTCAACAACAATCTCTTCACTGGCCAAATCCCTAAATCAATCAAGAATCTGCGGAAGCTTACACTGCTCAATCTAAGCTTCAACAACTTATCCGGTGAATTCCCACAAGAACTCGGACAAGTCACAACCTTGACAATAAATCTCAACTTGAGCTACATTGCCTTCACCGGAGACATCCCAAAATCGTTCTCAGCCCTCACACAGTTGCAATCACTGGACCTCTCACACAACACCCTTCACGGTGACATCAAAGTCCTCGGCTCCCTCACAAGCCTAGCTTCTCTCAACATCTCCTTCAACAACTTCTCAAGTCCGATCCCAGCTACACCCTTCTTCAAACCAATCTCTGTAAGCTCTTACCTCAAGAACACAATTCTCTGCCATTTAATCGACGTACGGCATCACGTGCTCATTACGCAGAGGACAAAGCAAATCCCCAAACATGGTTGCTTTAATCTCTGTGATACTCACTTCCACCTCCATCACCCTTCTCGCCACATGGCTTCTCCTCTTGCGCAACAATCACCGCTACAAAACTCAGAAACAAACAACAACGACTTGTCTTCAACATCAACAACAATAGAGGACTTATCATACCCATGGCCATTCATCCCGTTTCAGAAACACCAAAGACGCCGATCTCGTCAGCTTTGCCGTCGCTTCTGTCTTTTCTTGAGAGAAGAAGAAGATAGAATATTAGGTTAGAATTGTGAAAGGGTTATTTTTGTCTTTTTTCTATTAATGATTTGAGTATTTTTGAAAATGTCCTCCTTCTAAGGGTATATATGAATAGTGGTACTAAACAAAGTGTAAAAGTAAAATTTCCCCTAATTTAAACGAAATTGAAAGGCTTGGCTAGTAGCTAGTCCAATATTAAAGTTTAAAACAATTTAGTTTATAAGCAATCTATATTCTTAACTAGGGTAGGCCCGCACTTCGGGCGGGATGCATATTCGAAAATAATTGAAATAGTTTGAGTAAATAATTATTTTAATTTTTATTAGTTAAAAATATAAATAGCAGTTAAATTCTGTACTTGTTTTTTCGAAGTCAAAATAAATAGTTTGAGTAAATAATTATTTTAATTTTTATTAGTTAAAAATATAAATAGCAGTTAAATTCTGTACTTATTTTTTTGAAGTCTAAATAAACTATGCTATATTGATAATTAGTTTTTTTTTTTCCTTCGGGGGAAGGGGGGGGGGGGGCAGTACATCAGTTCTGGCTGAAAATAAAATAAGGACAATTTTAAAATTGAGGTTAGTCTTTGACAATTCTTATCTATATATATGTATAGAGAGGAAGATATACATGCAAGTCTTTAGCTGATTATTTGGATCCATTGTTGCATGACTATGTTTTCTATTTTTCTCAACCGTCTTAGTCATTCTAATTATTTGTTATTTTGTTTTAAGTTAAAAAGTTGTTTGTTTTTCTCATTTCCAGAAAATTAAATAAAACATGATTTTATTGGTAAATATTTTTTCAAGAAATATATTTATATAATAATTTTATGATATAAATATAAAGTAGAAAATATTATATTTTAAAGTTAGTGCAAGGAATATATGCATGTTTAAATCAATCTAATTTCTAATCGTATAAACTAATTTTTATCTAGGATAAATATAGTTATAACGTTTTTGTTTAAAACTAAATAAACCATAAACCGATGGTATATAAACCACACCAAACCAAATTAGATATTGATTCAATATGGTAGTTAATTTTTATAAACCGAAATACCAAAAAAAATCGAAACCAGACCGAAATCCGGATTGAACATGCCTATATTTTGGTGTCCTAGATCTCTAGTTGTTTTTTTATTTATAATAATATCTTTTCTGTAGGTATTTTCACGGTTGTTTATATTGTTGATTTACATTTTAAGAGTAATAATTGTAATGTGAAATAATGGTCTACTATCTTTTACTTAGTTTCGCTTTCAATGTATATTTATTTGATTAAGTTTGTAATGTCTACTGCATTAATTGCTTTATGGTTTGGATACCATTTTCATGTAACAAAAGGTTTTAGTTTGGATGATTTTTTTGTTTTAGTATAGCTTGAGTTATTATTTTTAACTGTTTTGTTGTGAGGAGAAAAACACAATGAAAATGTTGATATTTTAATAAAGCTTTTTAAATTAATGTTATATAAAATTGCATAACTGTTTGTAGAAACACATCCTGTTATATTTATTAATTCAACTTTTATTGACTGGAATTTTGTGTCACTGTCGTTTTAATATATGTAATTTTAGTTCACAGTCATTTAACTGAAATTTATATATTGTACAATTTAAATTTTTCGTGATTTAATAAATTCAAGTGATTTATATATATATATATGTGTGTGTGTGTGTGCTATTTTAAAATTTACAATATGCTCATGGAATCTGAAGTTTCCTCTTCGTATTGAGTCCAAAAACCAGTTGTTCTGGATATACATAGGTATAAAACAGTGTCCTAAGAAACGATTTCACTTCTAAACTAAATTCCAATCTTAGACCCATCTATGCAGGCCCAGCACCCACTGGACCGGTCTATCCTGGTTTATAGAAAGTGAGTTGTTCGATCTTCTTTATCACCAGTAGGAACAATTGCTAGAGAAGAAGCTCTAACTGTTTCTTTTCCTTCCAACGCATTCTGAGTATTCTACATTTCCTGCAAAACCAAACTTGATTAGTGTGCAAATTATCTCTCAAGTCCTCTAATTTCCCTGCTTATATTTTAGACAATGTATCTTCAAGAACAGAGCATACCTTCTTTTTTTTTACGAAGAGTAAACCATTTCACTTATATTTTAGACAATGTATCTTCAAGAACAGAGCATACCTTCTTTTTTTTTTACGAAGAGTAAACCATTTCTCATACAGTTTATGCATCAGCATCTGTTCTTCCACCTACAAAAATCATCTGTTAAACGATCTCCACTTGGTCATGGCATCACAAGCTCGTCAAAAGAGTTTGATCGATCATAATACCTTGAGTTTCTGGAGTTTAGTGATAAGGTATTATGAGCTTCTTTGAGTAAGTCATCATGCTTCTCCAAATGCCTATTTTGACAATCAAAACAAATTAGTTTAATGAGAATTAATTCAACAACGCACCAGTTTGTTGCGGGTCCATCCTCGCAAAGCTATGCATATCTATACTTTCTAAAACCCTTAATTGAAGTTTTCTCTTCGTATTTAGTCCAAACAACAGAAAATCTCGTTCTGAATGCTCAGAATTCAATGGGTTAGTAATATGAGATTTGAACTTTATTAAATCATGTTCCTTTACCTCGTCTAAATCAAAGCAATCGTGCAATATTAGATGTTCTGTATAGATTCATGTATCTTAGTTAATGTAAACCTAGTAAATAAGCAACCAAAAGAATTTAGTAAAACATACAGAGATAGCAAATGTGAAGATAGAAGAGATACCAGAGAGGCTCGAAAGACATACCTACATGGGTAATAAGTAGGCTTCTGAGTCCCTTGTGTCAAAACGTATGTGTAGTGAAGTCAGATTGGGAGGGCTTCATCCAAACGATGAAACAGAACTTTGTGTACTCACTGCAAGATATAGCCATAACAACATGAATCAGTATATCGCAAGAGTTAGAAAGAGAGGATGAGTTCGAGATGAAAAGTACTCACATATTTATATAGATCAGACACCGCCCCGACGATACGAATGACGCATTCAAGACCTCATAGTGGGCGACGGGATTAATTGGAATAAAGACGAAGTTACAACTCCGACGGTTTCAGTCAGGGTAAGGAAACTCAGAAGTCACGCAGGAAGGGAGAGATGATCTGCAAATTCCCGATCGATCAATTAGGGTTAGAGGGAAAATCCCATCTTCTTGGGCTGGTTAGAGTGACCAATCTGAGAGCCCAACATCAAACACACGATAGAAGCCCAGTACGATACGTGCCTAAACGAAACACGGAGTATCATCCGCACGGGACACGTGTCAGCACGGCCTAAATTGAATTATCTATGTGGCGGCCGACGTGGCGCAAGGAGAAGAGAATCAACTGAGTTTTATAATAATAGATATGAAGATGTTAAGATCTATAAAAGAAAATACAAACCATGCAAACAAGCATTTCTCAAGATTTTTTTTTTAAAAAGATTTAAGGTACTATGGTTGTGCATTTTATGAATTCTCCAGAAAAGCAACTCCGCCTGATTTTGATCGTTTCTATAGTTAGATAGATAGGGCCGACGGTCTGCTGCGTTCAGGATTGCTAAAAGTATTGTTTCAGTGTTTTCATTTTCAGAACTTAAAAATGATATTTATGTTAGTGCAGTGAGAGTAGAGAAATAAAATGCAGATAGTAAAAGACACAAGTTTTTCTCTTTTCGAATTCACTAGAACAAGAAAGCAAATACAACTTATTCGCTACGTATTATTTAGGCACAAACCTCCTGTAATACTGCTTATTCTATTACAAGAACTCTTTAGGACAATCTCAATCCTAAGCTAAAACTCTCCCTTTTAATCTCCCAACACTCGGAAGTACGTCAACAACTACGTCAGCAACTAACGCAGAGCAATGACACTAAAGGCTTGATCACACAAGCAATATAAAACGATATCTCGACTTTTCTTCTTTTTAGCATAGACACCTTTCTCCATGGAGACACGTCCTCCTTGTATAGATAACCAGAACTTGCTCCCCAAGTTCTTCCAAAAACAACTTAAGCAACTTTCCTTTTTCTCTTAAGGAATAACTATCTTGCATTTTCCTCTCCAAATAATATCATTTACCTTTAATGTAAACTTCCTAATAAATATATTACTTCTTGTCCAAGTTTAATAAGCCCACAACATCACAAAACACGAACTCCAGCTCAGTCCATCTTCATGACACACGCATGTACTATCTCCTGTAGTACTTCACGAACTGATACAGAATATATATCTTCAATCTCCCCCTTTTTGACTATGCATGTGAATTTATCACCCCTAGACAGAAAACCACGTCTTCAATCTCCCCCTACGAGTCACATCATGGTCAAAAATTAATATGAAGATCTATATCCTCCAAAGTAAGGAGGAAATCCCATTCCACCATCTCCATAGTGATCAAACCTTCTAGACCACATATTCCTGAGACCAAATCCTCCATGATTAGCTCTTTGAACAGGCCTGATACAGTCACGTCGAACATGCCCTTGAACCCCACAAGAATAATATATAGGACCATGACACCTCATACCATAAGCTTGCACCATCTGATTCTTCTCCCTCAACAACTTGAAACACCTTGGCCTAATGTGTCCAACAACACCATAGTGATGACATACAGGCCGAAATTTTCGTTGAGATGCACTCTTCAATCCAGAAACTGTCTCTGGAGCAGTCGCCGTAGCAGTTGCCGTAGCAGTACACGTAGCAGTCGCGTTCTTCACATCATTTGCAGTTTTCACTGCAGTCTTTCCATTGGATGCCTTCTCTGCAGACACCTTACCCTCTGGCTTTGTAGCAGACGTAGCTAAATCCCCAGTTTTCCCTGCTGATACAAAAATACCTTCAGCTTTAGAAGATTCCCCTTGAAATCCAAGGCCACATCGATCATTCTTTCTAATAATGAGAAGATGATCTAGCTGCTTCGTCCCACCGATCAGCATCTTCAAACCCTTCTGAGTCTCTGCAAGTTGAGCACCAGCCAGTCGTGCTTCTTCTTCTTTCTCTGAGGCATACTTAAGTGCTTCAGCAACTTGAGCCTCTAGCTTGACCTTCTCCTTAGTCAATTCCGAATTCGCCTTAACCTGCTTGAGCCAATTCTCATACAGCTTTTCATAATTCCCAGCAAGATCAAAGCTTCCATCATCATCATCATCACTTCCAACATCATCATCCTCTCCACATAAGGATCCTGACACAGACACTGTCGCAGATCCTGCCGTAGATTTTGTCTTAGAACCACGCACAAAAGTTGTTAACGCCACAAAGTTCTTCAACTCCTTACTATCATCTGAATCAATGTCATATTCATCCTTGACGTCATCCTTCTTCTTTAGCTTCTGTAAATTCGCACATTCTTTGCGAACATGCCCAAATCCCTTGCATTCGTAGCATCGTGCCTTATATGATGATTTGCCTGAATCACTTCTTCTTCTATTCTTTATCCTTTCTTCTCTTTGCTTCATATAGCTAGCAAAGTTTCTTGACAACATCGCCATAGGATCTTCAGAAGATGAACTCGTCAAAGCAATTCCATGCGGATCTTCTTTATTCCTCTCCTTTTTCCCATAGGATTTACTCAGCTCAAAAGCCTGAAGAATCCCAACAAACTCATCAAAAGCCATCTCATCCAGGTTATGAGCTTCTTCTACAGCGGAGATCTTTGACTCAAACTTTGATGGCAACGATCTCTTCAGCTTCTTCACCAGCTTCTTGTCCTTGTACTGCTTCCAAAGCGCAAAGCATTCATTGGAGATATCACATAACTTAGCACTAAACTGAGCCACGGTTTCCTCTTCTCCATCCTCAGATTCTCAAATCTTGATGCTAACATATCCAGCTTGGTACGCTTGACACTTGTAGTACCTTCAAACATATTCTCCAATGTCTTTCATGCCTTCTGAGCTGAAGCACATTGAGAAATCAACTTGAAGTGGCTCGAATCAATAACATTGAAAATCGTAGTCTTGGCCTTAGAGTTGCAGCTTGAAGCCTTCTTCTCTGCAACAGTCCACTTATCTCTTGGCTTAAGAACTTCAACCTTCTCATCATCAAGCATCACCGGAGGACTCCAACAAGCTTCAATAGAACTCCAACAATCCTCATCAAGCCCACTGATAAAAGCTTGCATACGAACCTTCCAATATCCATAATTGGATGAATCAAGACGTGGGGGTTTTGTCATGGACGTTCCCTCTTGATATGCCGCCATCAAAAACTCTGTCATTCTTCCCGAACCAGTTTCTGTCCTCACTCTCCCAGATCACACCGGTAACTTAGCTGACCCGTTTTGATACCAATTGTTAGTGCAGTGAGAGCAGAGAAATAAAATGCAGAAAGTAAAAGACACAAGTTTTTCTCTTTTCGAATTCACTAGAACAAGAAAGCAAATACAACTTATTCGCTACGTATTAGTCAGGCACAACCCTCCTGTAATACCGCTTATTCTATTACAAGAACTCTTTAGGACAATCCCAATCCTAAGCTAAAACTCCCCCTCAAGTTTATACTTCAATCTCCCAACACTCGGAAGTACGTCAACAACTACGTCAGCAACTAACGCAGAGCAATGACACCAAAGGCTTGATCACACAAACAATACAAAATGATCTCTCGACTTTTCTTCTTTTTAGCAGAGACACATTTCTTCATGGAGGCACGTCCTCCTTGTATAGATAACCAGAACTTGCTCCCCAAGTTCTTCCAAAAGCAACTTAAGCAACTTTCCTTTTTCTCTTAAGGAATAACTCTTTTGCCTTTTCCTCTCCAAATAATATCATTTACCTTTAATGTAAACTTACCAATAAATATATTACTTTTTCTTCAAGTTTCATAAGCCCACATACATCACAAAACACGAATTTCAACTCAGCCCATCTTCATAACACACGCATGTACTAACTCCTGTAATACTTCACGAACTGATACAAAATATAGATCTTCAATCTCTCTTCTTTTACTATGCATGTGAACTCATAACAGAAAACCACGTCTTCAATTTTCTCTGATATACATTTTTCGGCTTTGACTTATCATTATATATTTTTCCTTTTGATAAAACTTATCCTTTAATTTTGATGGACCGAGGTTTTGACTAAAATTTGAGAAAGCATATTAGATAGAGGTACATAGCACGCATTCGTTTTAATTATTGCCAAAGACGTTGCTCAGAAAATAAACACACTACACTGTTTAGATTATAATACAGACTAATAAAATGGATATTTGCAGAGAGATCTATTATAGTATTGGTGGATACTGGATAATGATACAGGTTCTATGAACAAAAGAAATAGTTCTAAAAAGAAACAAAAGAAATAGTTTAAGTTGAAAACAAAATCAACATTAGTCAAAGAGTCAAAATCCAGTTTAATATCGAAGACATTGTTGGCCTCCGAAATTTATAATAAACAACGTAGTAGTAATGTAGTAATCGTTTTTAGTCTCAGTTTAGTGTCTTTTATGTGAGATACGTTAGACAGCAGTGAAAACGTGATACTACTTTAATTCAGACGTTGATCAGTTTTGATGCCATACATGATTTTTTTTTTGTGTGTGCGCGCTAATCAGCAGCCATACATGATGTAATACAAATTACACATAACCAGGTCCTACTTGTGTGTCAAACACGAATATCAATTTGTTTATCCTGTGAGATACTTATCAAATTAAATGTGTGAAATCGAGTCTAAAACTATAAAAAGAGAGTAAAGTTCATATATATAACACCATACATTTATATATTACACAGTATAAACCATCTATTCTAATTAAGTAAATCATTAATTCTAGAATCCTGTTTTCAGATTCTCTAAAGGTGATCAAGATTAAGGGAAAGAGATTGTAAAGCAAAACCGTTTTTCTAAAATAGTTGCATCAGAATTGTTAAACTTCAGCAAATCTTCTCAGTTATGAATTGTTAAATTGTTATGTTTTTCTTCCCTGTTTCTCTTCTTGCTCTCTGTTGTGCCCTCTTCTCAGTGATGATCTGATATATGTTTCACTTTGTTTTTCCTCTCCAAAATTTGTGAAAATATCTTTATTTTATCTGGTCCATTAATGTCAAATGTGGTTTTGTTAGTCTTAACTAATTAAACCATGTGAAAATTTCTTTACCAATCTCCTAAGTGAATCAATGAATAAGCTCGCCCTCCATCTATACAGACTGTAGCCTTAAGTTAAGCCACACAATACCAAAAGTTATATAAAGAGCAAAATAATTGACTAACTTATATCACTAAAAGTTAGATCCGTTATTGAAGATGGCTTCGAGGTTGGTTAAATCCGGTTTGAGAATTGTTTTTTTGTTAGTTCTTTAGTATTAGGTGTGTGATTCATTTGGTGCTATTAAAGCCACGTCCAGAGAGCCTTGTGTGATTCAAAACCTCATGTTCGTCCATTTATTGACTGAGTCAATCTTTCGATCCATTCCATCCACAGGCTTAGTTTGAGAGTGTCATACGACCAGCAAACTTAGCTCCATTACATCCACCATTTCGACCATCCTTTCCATCTTTCCATCTCATTCATGTCTTCTGTTTTATTCTTAGTTTAACTCATATTCAATCCACTGCATTTGATTCAGGTTTTCCATCGGTCAATCGATCATCATCTCCTCGACCACCTGGCAGACTCGTGCTTTCGTTCCCACAACATAAATGAGAACAAATACTCATCGTCACCCCTGCGACTGCGGTGTCCGCGGTTTTAGACCATAAAAGTCACCACGGCACTGGAGCATGACGAAAAACAAAATGAGGAGGTGATGTTTCCTTGCTTGCGTTTCTGAAACAGATCATATCATAATCATCAGTACAAAATCTATGGAAGAGAATGTTGATAATGTCCTCGTACTCACTTCCAGAGTTATATTTCCCTTTATTAAGGAGCCATTTGTGGTTGAGATACTCATTGGTAAGGTTCAATGACAAAACACTATGTATGATGAGGAATTGCATGGCCACAATAGGAAACAAAATTTGTTTGGAAAGAGTATGAAAATTTCATCGTTTTAGATATTTAATTCTTTTTCGGTAAACGGTGATTTTGATAAATGATGTGTTGAGTTTGTGTGTGTTCTAATTTTGTAACTATAATAAAAATTTACAAATAGCCTTAAGTCTTTTTTTTTCAAAAATTAAAACTGGCCTTAAACCTAAGTAAAATTGAGAATTTGCGGTATATATATACAAGAAGAATAGGAAAATTTGTTAAATATGGTAGCCTATGATTTTCATACTGTTCAATTCTCATTAATACTGAACTACCTCTACTGCAGACATCGAAGCCTAGCCTACAACTTTCTCAGTCACACTTCTGATTTTGAAATTTGATGCATTCGTATCTTTGGCGTGTTACGTTTTGAATTCCGAGAACAAATCATATGTATATGTATATATCGATTATGCTCTCTCTCTCTCTCTTAACTATTTCGAAACCTCATTTTCTCTCTTTCTTCTGTAACGCTACATAATTTGCCTAAATGATCCCAACGTGAGCCCTTATGTTATTCCTAGAAGCTACCAAAGTATTTTTGTTTGTATGTTTGCATGTAGTCTAAGTGTGTTGCTTTGGCCTTAGCATCCATAGATTCCAGCAAAGTGATCAAAATTCGAGAATTAATGAGATAATTTTTGCCATCGGGGAAGAGCGTGTGGGTATAAGGGTGATATTTTTAATGGTGGCTTTGAGAATAACTAATTATCATAGCTCACTTATATTACAATATACTTCTCAACTAATATATGAAAGATATCATCGTTTTTTTCCACCTAATAATTCAACATCCATTAAACTTTCCTCCTACAATAATTTTGTTTAATCAAATTCAACTTTCTATCCCACTACTTTTATTTAGGAAAATTGTCAAATACAACATAAAATTTGATTCTAAATGCAAAAGTATATTCCGAATTCAATCAAATGCAAAAGTAACTCAAAAGACTAGAGGAATTACAACCAGCCCTTATGGCCAAACAAAAAAAAACTTTATTCACTTTTATGAATATAATTTCGTGAAGTCTTCTATGGTTTGTGAAGTCTTCTATGTGATAAGACTTCCCAAAAAGTCTTATGTGATAAGACTTCTAAATTCTTGTGTTGTAAATTTTAAAAATTTTATAAATTTTATGAAAAATATTTTTATGGAAAAAATTGAAATCATGTAATTCTAAACATTTCTAATAATGTAAATTTAGATATTACTAAAACTGAATTGTTTTCAACATAGATGAGTGAATATATGTTGTAAGTCATGAATGCCAAGTTTAAGGTTTGGTAACATATGTTATATTACTATTTGTATTTTAGGGTTAGATTTTAGAATCTTAATTTTTAAAATAAAATTCAATATGACATATATGTGTTTAGTTTTGTATATATTAAACACTTTATAAGTTGATCTTATGTTTAAAGAAGTGTTTGTTGCTATTTAGTTAGTTATTTTTTTCTAGGGTTCAGAAGACTTCTTGGGAAGTCTTCTATCATATAATACATTAGAATACTTCTTGGGAAGTATTCTCGGACGAATAGTAAATTTCAAACCAAAAATATTTAACCTAATTAAAATTTTGTTTCCTTATAAAGAAAAATTTCACATTCTCTCTCTTCCTCTCAAATGGCTGCAACAAAAAAATATTGTTTCTCACTATAAAACTCTACAACCTGTGGGAACCGAAATTCGCACTGTCGATTTCCTTCAAATTGGGAAATTTAGGAAAACCCTAATTTCCCAGAGATCCCGGATATCTGCTAAACCACACGCCAAGCAACCAAACAAGAAAATAAATTGACGAAAATGTAAAAAATAGAAAAAAAGAGAGCAAAGAAGTCTTATTCAGAATCTGGTTGGGAGCGTTACAACAAGGTTAAAGCCTTGGCTGCTAGAGCTGCCGGCGAGTCTCCTAGTTCAAACAACCTGTGGGAACCGAAATTCACACCGTCAATTTCCGATAAAGATTTGTGGAGGAAAACCGAGTTAACCCGATTTTCCTTGAAGGTCCCGGATATCTGCTGGGCTGCACACGATACAATCAATGAGAGTTTAAGTCGAAAAGTAAAAATCGTAAAGTAGAGCGGAAAAAGATCTTATTTCTAAATTCGCGTTTTGAGCGTGAACAACGGGTAAGAAAAAAGCTACAAGAGCTGTTGAAAGGTCCGCTAGTCCGGCCGCCTAGATCTAACCTAGTTGAGTCGCAGCTCGCTAATGAAAACAGAAAGAGAAAGCTAAAACGCCAAGTGCTAAGTGCTCGAAGTTTTGTGATGATTTGCTCCTCGCCCAAAGCTCTCCTTATATACTCTTCTTAAGACGGTCTATCTTCTCGCTGGCTGAACCGGCTTTTTCCATTTTCGTCAATCTTACGTGTTTATCGGAAACTTGACATTTATCTTCGAAAACTTGACATTTATCTTCTGAAACTTGACATTTATCTTTAGGAAACTTGACATTTATCTCTTATGTGAGGATAAGGATAAACCGTCATAGTTATCCTTCCTTTTGGAAAATCGTCGATGGGCGTTTTGGCCCGCGTCGGGCCGTTTAGACGTTGTTACGGTTTTCGAAGAACAGTCTTTGAAGGTTTCGGTTTTTTCCGAAGGAACCCCAATTCCTTGTATAGTCGAGATGTTTGGTGTTTTTAGAATAACCGTGATCGTACCAAACTCACGAAGATTGATCCAAACAAGCCAAGGTGGGATCAGACCGGCGTGATGGGACCGAGACCAGGACGAGGACCGCCGACCGGCGTCGGGGCTTGCCGCCGTGCCAGGCCAGCTATGGAACGCTGCGCCGCCGGCGCCAGGCGGGTGTGCCACCGGCGCCAGGCGGCCAGCGTGGCAGCGTGCCGCCGGCGCCAGGCGAGTGCCGCCGGCGCCATACCAGGCAGCGTGGCGTGCCGCCGGCGCCAGGCGGGTGTGCCACCGGCGCCAGGCGGCCAGCGTGGCAGCGTGCCGCCGGCGCCAGGACGCCTTGCAGTCCGTGGGTTTTCCGTTGTTCGATCTTTCCCGTTAGTCGCTCGCGGCGGGAAATCCTTGAGTTTGGAAGGATCTTTACCGTAGGTTTAGAGATAACCGTTTTCAAGGGTTTGAGTAATGTGGTTTCGAGCTTTAGACGTTTAAAAGATGACCTTTTAAACAATCGAGAAAGCTTTGCGGAAGAATTATTATAGTTTGCGGACAATCCGGACATGGGTTTAAGGGACCAAGATGGTGCCGTTGCCGAATCACGAAGGCGATTGCATAGATGGGAACCAGGACCCTTGCGCCCGGTGCGGACGGGACAGGGCAAGCCTGCCGCCCGTGCCGTGTCCTCGTCCACCGGTGCCTGCTTGCCTTCGTTGATCCCCGGGGCTCACGGTCCGTTCATGCCTTCTTGTGGGTTTAAGGGACCAAGATGGTGCCATTGCCCGAGATCACGAGACGATTGCATAGATGGGAACCAGGACCCTTGCCGCCGGTGCCAGACGGGACAGGGCAAGCCTGCCGCCCGTGCCGTGTCCTCGTCCACCGGTGCCTGCTTGCCTTCGTTGATCCCGGGGCTCACGGTCCGTTCATGCCTTCTTGTGAGTTAATCGGTGATGATCCGTTTCTTGGTTTTGATCGTCACTTGGTTTGTCTTCGAGGACTTTGGTGGCGATTTAAATCGTTGACCGATTTTGACCCCAACAGTTAGCCCCAGCTAGCTAGGAACGTAGTGCCCTTCGGTCCTGGCTTGCGGTTTAGCCGTATGGGAAGGTGTAGAGACGTAGTCGTTTGCCAAAAGTCGGGGTAAATAGTGATTTTACCTTCTTTATAAGGAGGAGTAAGAAATCTCATTAATTCTTACTTCACCATAAAAGTCATTCTCTCTCAAGAATCCTTTCTCTCTAAGAATAATGTCTTCAAGATCCTCAAAGAGAAATTCTTCTTCCCATTCTTCCTCGGGTGATTCTCCCTGCGTGGCGGTGAAACAAGAGGAGTTTGTTGAGGAGGAAGCGAAGAATGCGTATTCTAGAGAGCCCTTGTGGGTTCGCCCCATCACTGCCAGATATCCCTATTCCGAGGGAGACCTCCGAGGCAGCCTGGTGCTCCTTCGCCAAGCTTGGTTTCGTAAATACCTCGAGGTTCTTGAGATTTTACCAGGTTCGAAGGAGTCAAATTCGGATCCCTGTCGGTAGCGAGTCGCGAGGAATCCTCAGGAAGATTTCTTTACATGTTCTGAGGCCTTCTTGATTTATTGCATGTGGTTCCCGATCCGGCACTATTGTTCGTGCGCTTCATCACCGAACTCTCGATCAGTCAGCTCAGCGTCCCGCCTTGGAGAGTTGGCTTGGCGTGCTGATCTCAAGTTATGAGCTGGGATCGATCTCAGTACTGCTGATTTGAAGGCCTTTGGAGCACTCGGCGACGGGGAGGCGATGGTTACTACTCCATGCTACCCAAGAAGGATATGGCCATAATTCGGGGACCACCGAACCAAGAGGCGTGGCAGGGCGTTTTCTATGTCGAATAGATGGTGAGTCTGTCGAGGAGAGCTGCCTCCATCTATTTCCGCGCATGGAACTTCAACGAGGTAATATGGCGAATACTCGTCGTCTATTTCGTTATTCCGGAAGTGCGAGTTTTTAATGAAAAAGTTCTGTTTTGTAGATAACGGGGCGGTTGCGCATTTGCATGGCGATCTTTTAGTCAAGAGACCTCCCGTCAAAGACCGTTTTTCTGGAAGTCCTTCACTCTCGAGCGGATTCGAGGCAGATAGGCTTTACGGTCGAGACCCTGTCCCATCGTATGGCCTTGAACCGGTTACGAAGCCCGACTTCGGGCGTAAGCGAGATCTCGTAAAGGAAAGAGATCGATGGCGGGGAAGGTTCGAAGATCCTTCACCGTTGGAGAAAAACCCTAGTTTTGTTCCAGCGGAAAAAGCGAAACCAGCGATTTTCCTCTTCCCAACAACTTCTTTGAAGGTCTTCCTCGGAGTTTGTTACCGATGAGTCGCTAGAGGAAGAGAAGAGGCAATGGGTTTTGCCGAGGGTTCCAGCCGATCAATGAGGTTTTGTTCTTTGAACTTCTTAACCATATTCTTGATTCCGCATATATGTATGTTTATTGGTCTTGAATTTGTGCAGGGACTAAGAGTGTTTGGCGCTTTCGACTCAAGTTTCCGAAGTCCAGGATCGCTAACTTCAAGACCACATAAGCTGGCGAGATTTTCGGTTCCGGCAAGAGGTAAAGGCGCAGAATGCGGCAAGCTGAGCTTCATGCTCGAGCTCTTGTTCGGCGAAAAGAGGAAGGAGGATGGTCGCAGCTGAGGTGGCGAGGCGGGCGAATCGTTCGCTGCTGAGTTTCAATGTTTTAAAGAAGCTCAGAGTTTGTTGGCGATTTCGCTGATCTGCGGGGCTCGGTCGTAAACCTTTACAAGTCTCGAACCCGGTTTCTCTTTTGATTCCGAGATCGCTGAGATGAAGGATTTTATGGCCGAGTGCGCCCATGCTGAGTCCTTGGTTCCTCCGGCAAAGAAAGAGTCCGGAGACTATGGGAACCTATCGAGGTTTCGAGGATACGGTGGAGGCCGGAGCCGGCGAGAACGCCGAGGTGGTGGGAACTGGCGGAATGAGGAAGTGGACCAGCCTGCTAGTTCATTTGGGATTTCCGCATCTGGATTTCTCAATGTTGACTTCCTTTTATGAATCGTGTGTTTTGGCGTGTGTGGCCGTTTTTTAGGAGTTTTATTCTGCGACCGTTGGAGGTTGCATTCTTATGTTTTGGGACTGGCGTTGGTGGCTTAGAATCCCGCCGTTTTAAGCGGCTTTTATGAATATGAAAATTTGCGAGATTTAGTCTTTTGTTTTGATTTATACTTCGTCAAGTGTAGAGGAAAGAATGCGAGTAGTCACTTCAGATCCTAACTCTTTTTGTCGCTTGGTCCGTATGCTACTTTTAGCGGCGTTTTAGGTGTAGCGATAAGAGACATGTTTTGGGATCATTATCACGATACTATGTCTGAGATGTCAAGATCCAAGAAGACTGGGTTTAGGCAAGACCTAGGTTTACTCTCAGCTTTAAGGCTGTCGCGATGATTGATTTGCTTCGTTTTGCCTGTCGTGATTTCTTCTGATTCTTTTCGTTTAAAGTCCGACTAGTCGCCGGCTTATATGACTTGTGTTAAAAGAATCGAGCTATCTTCGAGTTTATCTCGGACGCTAAACCAAAATTTTGGGTTTCTTGTATAGCTATGATATCCTTGTCGGATGTAAAGAGGACCTTGTAGGTCTGACCCTGAGTTTGTATTTGAGTGAACGCTTTCGAGCGTCCGCCGGGCCAATCGACGCATAAGTTGTTTTAAGTCGCGGTGGACTGTTTTGGCGGATGATACGAAGTTTTGTTATCTTTTCAGAAGGCGACGCCTCGCTTCTTCAAGATATGATTTTCGTTTTCGAAGTGATTATCGTTAAGTGAGCATAAAAGATAGAAAGAATTTTATTAAAAATTTTGAAAAGTTCGAAAGTATACAGCGGTATTTGCGCTTTTGTGGGAGTATAGAATATCGCATCCACCCACCCCTTTGGTGAGGAGGATAGCTGAACTTCGCCGGTTTCGACGAGCTGCCACGAACTCTTCGAGGATCAAGCCATCTCGTAGTTCTGATAGTTGTCGCAAACGTTTTTACTCCCCGTGCGTTGCCGTTCCGATCGTGCTGGTTGGATCGGCGGTTTGTGCGGGGGTCGAGCTGTCTGCTTTTATGGTGGTGGACTCAGAGGCTTTGTCGCTGTCTTGAATCGTTGCCTGTTTGGATGATTACGGATCATCTTTTCGAGTCTTCGTGAATGTTGTGTGATTCCTTTGCTTGTTTCGGGTTGGCCGCTGGGCTGCCCGATCTTTTCGCAGTTTGAACTTCGGCTAGGTAACAGAGTCTCGACTGTTTCTGACTACCCCGTGATGGCTGCGACCGCTGAGTCGGAAATTTGATCGGAGGTGATATGTGGATGGTACTGCCTTCATGGAGTTGATCCAAGGGGTTCCCATGATGGCGTTGTAGATGGCCGGGTTGTCGACTACTGCGAACTCGACGATTTTTGTGACTTCTTTCGCCATGACCGGGAGCTTGATTCTCCCGAGGGTCATGGAAGTGACGCCCGAAAACCCAGTCAAAGGTTTTGGCTCAGAACGACTTCCTGATGGATCTTCATCCTGTAGAGGGTGTCGCGGAAGATAACGTTGACCGTACTTCCTGTATCGACGAGGATGTGGCCGACCTCGAGATCCTGGATTACCAGGTCGATAACCAAAAGATCGCAATGAGGCTTGTCGATTCCGACAGTTTCCTGTTCCTCGAAAGTGATCGCGTGGTTAGGAATATCGCTATCCGGAAACCAGTTGGAACTTGTCTCGGCTTTTCGCCCGTAGGCTTTATCGGCGAGACTGAGTCTTGGTAGAACTGTGATCCTCCGATGATCATGTTTACCCTCTGGCGATTGTTGTTGTTTCTTTGTCGCCCTGCCCCTTCCGCTTTTCACCCGATTGGTTTTCGGTCGCGCGGTCCTCGGAGACAGTTTTGTTGGTCTTTGGGCGGTCAGAGTCCAGGAGCAGGTCTTTTATACTCTTGACCTTTGATAGTTCGCCGGTGAGGAGCTTTGCGGCGAGCCAGGCGCCGAGAACCTTGCAGTTCGCGAGTGGAGTTACCTCGGTTTCGTGGAACTTCGCGGTAGGAATTATCCTTACACTGGTTCCTGGTCCAGGTGTTTCCAGAGGTTTTGCCTTGCTCCGAGTTGATGGCGTAGTTATGCTCGCCTTGGGCGTCTTCCCCTTCGTGATGGACGTTTTTGTCGTTACGAGAGGGTTTCTTTTTCGAGGACGTTTTCTGTGGTCCGTGCTTCTGCGATAGAAGCTTCATCTCTTCCTCCATGATGATGAAGTCCGTTGCTTTGTGGAGGGTATCCTGGTATGTCCGCGGCTTTTCCAGTAGTATCCACTTTCGAACTTCAATTTATACCAGAGAGTCTTCCTCAGTGGCCGATTACACATTGTCGCTGATGCCGTTACTCAACCATCACCAGTTTAAACCGCATGAAGTCGGCGGGCGACTTCGTCCTCCTTCTGAGCTAGACTCCATAGGTCGACGCCGGACGCTCTCTATCCATGAACATGGGTATTGTTTGAGAGCGCCGAGGCCAGTTGGCGGAAGCTTCCGATGGAGTTCCTTTGAGCCGGAGAACCATTCGAGCGCAGCCTCGAGGTGCTCGGCGAAGAAGACAATGACCCGCTGCCTCGCTCGCAGGCCCGAGTTTGCACCTACCCATTGCGATCTGGAAAGACTGCAGGTGCGACTTAGGATCCGTCGTGCCGTCATAGGCCGGGATTTTGATTTTCCACGGGTGCGAGATGCGTGTTTCCGTGATCCGGCGGTGAAGCGGCTTTCGTGCTTCCTCGAGAAGTCTATCGATCTCGGGGCGGAACTGGTCGCCTGATGGATTCGCGATTTCACCGCTTTCACTTCGCCACGCCTTTTTAAGAGATTCGCGGAGATCATGGATCTCGCTATTGCTACCGGCGTTCCTCCGATTTTGTCGGCTGGTTTTGATGGATCGAGTTTGATCCTCGCGAGTTCTTCCTGCTCCATCCAGTAGAGTTCTTCTTCCTCTTCTGTCATGGGCCTTTCGGCGATACCGCCTCGCCGAGCGGACTGGCTTCGGTCCTCCTGGTGGATGTCAGCGTCTTCATCGGAAGGATCCGATTGGTCGCTGATATCTAGATCGATCGCTCGGCGTCGCTTTCCTTGTTTCCGTTGGGAGTGGAAGGTTCTGTGAGGTCGTTTGCTGTCCTTTCGAGCCGTTTCCTCGAGTGGGCTATTTCGGGCATCTTTTTCTCGGCCGAGATCCGGTCGAAGTCTTCTGCGGCGTGCCTTGGTGGATCAGCGGCAACTTGCTCCTCGCAGTTAAGGTGTCGACCTGTTTTGCGGCGAGGTTATCAGCTTGTCATGTTGTTCCGCCCGTGCCTGGGCGAGGTAAACAGTTCCTTCATCTGCCTGGCGCCTCGGTGTTTGCATCAGCGGTGACTGTGGGCGCATCTCCAGCTGGAGTCTTCTTTAACGCTAGGCCGACGGGCGCTCCGCGAAGCGCTGGCTGATCTTTGGTGGCGTCAGTAGACATGATCGGCGTGTGCGGTTCGCGAATAGATAGATCCGTAACCCACCCTCCTTCTAGCGCCAAACTGTGGGAACGAAATTAACACTGTCAATTTCCGATAAAGATTTGTGGAGGAAAACCGAGTTAACCCGATTTTCCTTGAAGGTCCGGATATCTGCTGGGCGCTACGATACAATAAATGAGAGTTTAAGTCGAAAAGTAAAATCGTAAAGTAGAAGCGGAAAAAGATCTTATTTCTGAATTGGCGTTTTGGCGTGAACAACGGGTAGAAATAAGCTACAAGAGCTGTCGAAGGTCCGCTAGTCCGGCCGCTAGATCTAACCTAGTTGAGTCGCAGCTCGCTAATGAAAACAGAAGAAAGCTAAAAGCGCTCAAGTGCTAAGTGCTCGAAGTTTTGTGATGATTTGCTCCTCGCCCAAAGCTCTCCTTATATACTCTTTTTAAGGCTGTCTATCTTCGCGGGCTGAATCGGGCTTTTCCATTTTCGTCCATCTTCGTGTTTATCGGAAACTTGACATTTATCTTGGAAAACTTGACATTTATCTTCGAAAACTTGACATTTATCTTTTGGAAACTTGACATTTATCTCTTATGTGAGGATAAGGATAAACCGTCATAGTTATCCTTCCTTTTCGGAAAATCGTAAGTGGGCGTTTTGGCCCGCGTCGAGACGTTTAAACGTTATTCGGTTTTGAAAAGAACAGTCTTTGAAGGTTTGGTTTTCGAAGGAACCCAATTCCTTGTATAGTCGAGATGTTTGGTGTTTTAGAATAACGTGATCGTACCAAACTCACGAAGATTGATTCAAACAAGCCAAGGTGGGATCAGACCGAAGCGTGATGGGACCGAGACCAGGGCGAGGACCGTCGACGGCGTCGAGGATTACGCCAGCGCCAGGCGAGTGTGCCGCCCGGCGCCAGGCGGCCAGCGTGGCGATGCCGCCGGCGCCAGGCGAGTGTGCCGCCCGGCATCAGGCGGCCAGCGTGGCAGCGTGCCGCCCGATGCCAGGCGGTCAGCGTGGCAGCGATGCCGCCCGGCGCCAGGCGAGTGTGCCGCCCGGCGCCAGGCGAGTGTGCCGCCCGGCGCCAGGCGGGTGTGCCGCCGGCGCCAGGCGAGTGTGCCGCCCGGCGCCAGGCGGCCAGCGTGGCGATGCCGCCGGCGCCAGGCGGCCAGCGTGGCGATGCCGCCGGCGCCAGGGCGTCTTGCAGTCCGTGGGTTTTCCGTTGTTCGATCTTTCCCGTTAGTCGTTCGTGCAGGAAATCCTTGAGTTTGGAAGGATCTTTAGCCGTAGGTTTAGAGATAACCGTTTTCAAGGGTTTGAGTAATGTGGTTTCGAGCTTTAGGCGTTTAAAGATGACCTTTTAAACAATCGAAAGCTTTGGAAGAATTATTATAGTTCGCGGACAATCCGGACATGGGTTTAAGGGACCAAGATGGTGCGTTGCCGAATCCGAGGCGATTGCATAGGTGGAACCAAGACCCTTGCGCCGGTAAGGCAGGAGCAAACCTGCGCCGCCGTGTGTCCTGCGTCCACCGGTGCCTGCTTGCCTTCGTTGATCCTCGGGGCTCCGCGGTCCGTTCATGCCTTCTTGTGAGTTCATCGAGTGATGATCCGTTTCTTGGTTTTGATCGTCACTTGGTTTGTCTTTCGAGGACTTTCGGGTGACGATTTCGTCGTTGATCGATTTTGACCCCAACACAACCAAAGAATGCCAGAAAACCTAACTTGAGTCGCAGCTCGATTCTAAAAACGGAAAGTTGCCTATTGCTCTAATGCTAAGTTTTTTGCTGTGTATGCGAATCCCTCAGCCTCTTCGACCTTGGTGTCCTTATATACTCTTTTTAAGGCGGTTCGCCCTTACCTTTCCTGCCCCTGTCTAGTTTATCGCTTCACGGAAATCTTCCATTTCACTCTGATCTTCTTGTTTATCCTCGGAAAGTTTACATTTATCCTCCGAACTTGACATTTATCTTCTCCTGCATAATAAAGATAAACCGTCGTAACGATTGACGAGCTTGATTTCGCATAAAATCGAAAATGGGTTTTTAGCCGTGTTTTGGACCTATTCGGGCCGTTTCCGACTTAAGCGTTTTCTTTTGATTTTATCGAAAGATCATGTTTTTAGAACTAACGTTAATTTACGAAAACTCTATTTTATCGTATACTGGAGGCACTTCAAGGTGTTTAGTCAATCGTTGCCTTTTTACACGATTCATCTGAGTTTCATAAACGGAATCAAGTTCTTGCGGGTTTTATCGTAAAATTCTGATGGCGGCTCCGATTGAGATGGAACAAGAAAGAGCACGACCCGATTTCGAGAGACAAGGTCATGAGGACAAGACGAAGAGCTGCTCTGGCAATCCAACTTGCCAAAATGGCGAGTGGGCCATCATGCTTGGTCCAACTCGCCAAAATGGCGAGTTAGACTTCCCAACTCGCCAAAATGGCGAAGTCGGACAGTTAATCCAACTCGCCATTTTAGGAAGTCATGTCCTAACTTGCCAAAATGGCGAGTTGGACCTCTTCTTCCTCTTCTTTTTTTTACCCAACTCGCCAAATTGGCGAGTTGGAAGTGCACGGAACTCGCCAAATAGGCGAGTTGGTTCTTTTTTTGGGCCCAACTCGCCAATTTGGTGAGGTCTCATTTTCGGGTCCAACTCGCCATTTTGGGGAGTTGGAGATGCTCCAACTTGCCAATTTGGCGAGTTGGTCTCGTTTTCGGGTCCAATTCGCCATTTTGGCGAGTTGGTCTCGTTACGGGGTTCAACTCGCCATTTCAGCGAGTTGGTTGCCTTGTTCGTTTGTTCGGTGAGTTTGTTTGTATGTTCGGATGGTTGAACTTTCGTGATCGTCTCATTGCCCGAGATTCAAAATAGTCCTTCTCGAGATTTCTTATCTTTCGATTCTTTTTGGAAATAGAGTTAAGATTCGACTTTAGGTTTCTCGCACTTTTACTACCTTTTTTTAAAAGAAGTCATTTTCGAGAAGTTTCTGACATTTGATTTTGTCGGGACCGCTTTTGAACCCAACAATTAGCCCCCCAACTTGTTAGAATCGTTATATTCTCGGCGAGTTAGTGCATCCGAGGTAAATTAAGTGAATCTGATGTCAGGATCCTTCGAAAAGCGAATAGTGAAGTTTCTTATCTATAAGTATGTGGAGTAATTTTTCAAATTCTTTACTTGCTTACTTTCACAATTCTTTTCAAGATAGAAAAAAAGAAAATCCTTTCTTTTCTCTCCTTCCTTGTTTAAGAGAGATTCTTCTTTTGAAATCATGTCTTCTTCAAGGAAGAGATCTTCTAGCAAGTCTCAACGCGGCTGTTTCGCACCCGGTGGTTCTAGCTCGCGTTTCAACGATGCTGTGCCAAAAGTAGAGTTCGAGATTCCCTCAGTCGATCCTGAGGATTTAGCAGCGTACCTGAAGCCGAGTGGTGTAGTGAAACCTCCGAGGCCTGGGACATGGCATCTTCATGCATTTCGAGCCAATCCCGTGGGAGGTTGTCCGAGTAGGAGTTGCCCCAATTGTCTTGATTCCATTCGGGAATTCTGCCAGGTCCCGGACTCAGTAGAGTTTCGTCTTCCCGAAGCCGGAGAAGTTGCCGAGTCTCAACCCGAGGGCTACTTCAAATGCTTCGAGGTGTTTTTGACGCAATGCCATTTGTGGTTTCTTATTCCGGAGGTCGTGGAGAAGTTCCTCCAGGGCTTCAGATTATCCATCAGCCAGATTAACCCGAGCACATTGTCGGGCTTCAGAAGTTGCAGCACATTGTCGGGCTTCTGGTGCTGAGTTACGAACTGGGCGGACCCTAAGCGTTAGCCATTTCGAATCTATGCTGAAGCCTTGTGGTAATTCAACTGTGATCCAGCTAAAATCTCAGCAGAGCATGGCGATCATTACCAAATTTTATTCGAATCACCACGGATGGAAGGACTGCTTCTTCTTTGTTCAAGTTGACGATGCGTCCGTGGAAGCGAGCGGCATTCCCTACTTTCGGACCGCATGGCGTCGGAAAGGTATATCCAGTCTAAGCATCGGTTTATGATGCTTGACCTTACGATTTTTCGTTTTTTAGAGAACAACCCGTTCCATTCCATCCCGGATGATCTGAAGAACATTAGGGATTTGTTCCTCGGGGAGAGACGCTTTTGGGCTACGTTCACGCCAAAACGGGTCCGCCACGCCGTTGCCCTTCACCGTTCCCAGTTTGCGCCAGGTTTTCTGGTTGATGAAGAATCGGGGTCAAGCATGAATGGTTTCGTGCTGTGCAAGGATCGGAATGAGAAAGACAAACCAGGGAAACGTATAGATAAAGGCATTGCGGCCGACAACGTTGCGGCCGAAGGGCAAGACTTTGCTCGCGACGTGATCAGGGACTATCTTAACGGTAGCGAACCAGTCGATCTTGACGAGTTTTTCGACTTTGATCTTCCAGCCGATGACAAGTCCAACGAGACGCCGGAATTTTCTGAGGCGTCAAGGACGATTACAGGGGTAGATCTCAATCCTTTCTCTTATTGCTAGATTCCTTGTCGCTTGTGTCGTTGTCATTATATTTTAATTCGAGAGCTTTCGCAGGTCCTTCTCACCGGCCGAGCTCTTGGTGCGAGCAGACAGGAGGCTCGCATGTCTCAGTTCAAAGTGGAGATTGCTGATAAGGAGGATGCTCGCTTGAAAGACGAGCCGGAGCGTACTCAGGATCGTGAGGGGCGGCCGTCCAAAGCAGAGATCCGTCGAGCTTATAGGCGAGGAAAGAATGAAGTAGCTGAAATGGTAAGGATTCATCGCGAGAGGTTCTCGCGCGAGTTCGAAGAACTTCAGGAAAGCCAGAAAGCTCTCGGAGAGTACCGTGAGTGCCGCGGTACTACGGGCGGTTTGTACCTCACGACGGCTCATAATATTCGTACGACGTCGAGTATGCGAGGAAATCTTGACGTATGCACGAGAGGAACAGGGACTTCGAGATCCCACAAATCGAGCAGAGGATTTGGGATCAGTGGGATCCGATCCCTATTTCTCCCGACACGGTAGAAGCCGAGAAGGAGCCCCGATGAGACTGAAGCGGATCTCAGGACCTGCTGGAAATCGCTCCTTTATTTTTGTGATATACTTTTGATTTGTGCGTTGCCGCCGCTGTGGGCGTGTTTTATCTTGTAGTGGACTGGCCGTGTGGTTTTTGAATTCCTGCCGTTATGACGGCATATGTTTGGATCATGATTTTATATATATAAAAGGATTTTAGAAGAAGTTTGAATTTTGTTAAGTAGGGGAAAGATTCGAGTTGTCATCTCGTCCTTCGCCCCTTTTTTGTAGATCATCCTGTTTGTTACTCGAGAAGTTCGAGAGTGTTTAGATGTGGACGAAGAGACATGCTTTCAGGATTTCTTATCTTCTCGATATCATGCATTGAGACGTTAGAGACCAGTGTGCTGGGTTTAGGGTAAGACCTAGGTTTACTTTCGGTTTGAGACTTTGCGATGACTAATCGGCTTTCGTTTTGCCTGTTACGATTTTAACCTGACTCCGTCCCGATTTAAAGTCCGCGATAAGTTCTCGGCTTATACGACTTGTCTGGTAGGAGTCGAGCATCTCTTCGAGGACAATTTTTAAGCCTCCCGAAAGTGCTGACTAATATTTCGAATTTCTTTTATAGCGCGCTATTTTATCCTTGTTGGATGTAAGAGGATCTATACTTAGGATGTATCTAAGTGCGTTTGTTTAAGATGGCTAGAGTGCTCAGCGGGGCCAATCGACGAGCGTTTGTAATTTATAGTCGCGAATGGACTGGTAGTATGTTTTCGAAGATCTTTAGGCGAAGTCTCGCCTGTTTTTTTGAAAAATGAGCTTTATATTAGTGGCGTTTCTGGACTTGATCGGTAGCCGGATTTGACGACCCGACCGCGATATGTTCACGAGGGAATTTTTTTGTGTTGGAGTTGATCCGTTCCGTGGTAAAGGATTACGACAATCGTATTACTTGCGTTTGGATGTTTTCCCAGAAAATATAAAGAGAAATTTTGCGAGATTTTAATGAAAAAATTTTATTGCTAAAGAAGTTTTCGAAAATATCGAGTACAAGGCAGACACCTAGAACGCGAAAAGCCGCTCGAAGTATTTGTGACACGCTTCCCACTTTTATTTGGGTGGGGATAGCTGAACTCGCCGTTAGACGAAGCCCACGCTCTTCGAGGATCAAGCCATCTCGTAGTTATGTTGGTTTGCGCGAGTATGTTTACTCGGCTGTTGAGTTTACGTCGATCGCGTTAGTTGCAGGATCGACGTCTTCTACCGGGTTGGCTTCTTCCGGCTGGACAGAGGCGTCTGGCTCTGGAACTCGTAGTTCTTCGGCCGTTGCCTGAGTTGACGAATTCTGATCGTCTTTACCTGAAGCATTTTCAGTCGGTGCCTGAGTTAGCTTCGCTCGTTAGGGTTTAAACATGGCAGTTGTCGTCATCTGCCGTAGCTTGTGTTCGGCCAGGAAGCAACGTCTCGACTGTTTCTGGCACCCCCAGATTGCGGCAATTCCGTTGTTGGTTGGGAATTTGATGTCCAAGTGATAAGTCGACAGGACTGCTCTCATGGAGTTTAGCCAAGGTGGGCCCATGATGACATTGTAAATGGTCGGGTGGTCGACGACAGCGAAGTAGACGATCTTGGTGACTTCTTTTGCCGCAACGGGAAATTTGATCGATCCGAGAGTCATTAACGTTGTGCCCAAGAAATCAGCCAGAGGCTTGGGCGATGGTACGACCTCTCCTAACTCGATGTTCTTTCTCCTGAGAGTGTCGCGGAAAATGACGTTGACTATGCTGCGCGTATCGACGAGGATCCTGGCGACCTCTAGATCTTGTATGACGAGGTCGATTACGAGTGGGTCGCAATGAGGTTGATAGATCCCACCGGCTTCTTCTTCGTTGAAGGTGATCGCTTCCCTTGGGAGATTGCAGGGGCTGAATCGGATCGGAGAGTTAGCGCTTGTTTCTGCCTTGCGCTCATAGGCTTTGATGGCTGAGATAGTATTGCTGCGGTATTGTGACCCTCTGATGATCATGTTTACCCTGCGGCGTTGTCGTTGCCCTTCTCGTCGTTCCTCCTCCCGCGTTTTTCTCCTTACTGGGAAGAATAGCGTGAAGAGCCTTCTCATTTTTCGGGGGACAGTCGGATTCGAGGATAAGATCCTTTACGCTGGTCACCCCGGCGAGTTCTCCTGCGAGCAGTCTTGCAGCCAATCTTGCGCCGAGAACTTTGCAGTTCACGGTCGAGTGGCCGCGTGTTTGGTGAAAGTCGAAGTATACATTTTTGTCGTAGCCCGTATTCCGGACCCACGTATTTCCTGTTGTCCGACCTTGATTTGGTCCGGAGTTGATGGCGTAGTTGTGGGCTCCCTGGGTCAATTCTTCTTTGTGTCGGACGTTCCTGTCGCTGTGGGTGTTTTTGTTTTTCGACTTTGCGTCCGTCCGATGATATCGCGACGATGTCTTGGTCGTCCTCTGCTTTTGCAACAAGACCTTCGTGTCCTCTTCGATGATTATGTAATCCGTGGCCTTGTGGAGTGCGTCCTGGATCGTACGCGGTTTCTCCAAGGTTACCCACTTCCTGAGCTTCGACTTGTACCAGAGCGTTTTTCGGAGCGCATCGATGGCAACCTTGTTGCTTATCCCTATGACCCTAGCCATAACGATTTTGAACCGTATAAAGAAGTCGTGGAGTGATTCGTCATCTCCCTGTGCTAAGCTCCACAGATTGACATCGGAAGTTTCTCGATCGATGAACATCGAGTATTGCTTGAGAAATGCAGAGGCGAGTTGACGGAAACTCCCAATGGAGTTCCGTTTTAGACGAGAGAACCACTTGAGCACTGCTCCACGGAGGTTCTCGACAAAGAGGCGGCACTCGCCAGCATCCCTCTCGCTATCCCTGAACTTCGCTCTCCCTATCGCGATCTGGAAAGCCTGCAAGTGCGTCTTCGGATCAGTTTCCCGTCGTAAGACGCCACCTTGATTTTCCCAGGATCCAAAACTCTAGTTTTGGTGATTCGAGCAGTGAAGGGGGTCTTCCGAGCCTCTTCGAGCAGAAGATCGATCTCGAGTGCAGTACTGGTTGCGTGGTGAATCTGTGACTTTACCGCTTTAACCTCTGTCACCGTTTTCATGAGATGATCGTGGAGTTAGCGAATCTTAGGATTCTCGCTGGCAGATTTCCGAGCTTGTCGGCGTTTTCTGCGAGTGTTACGAGTTTGCTCCTCCGCCAGCTCTTCCTGTTTGTCCCAGAAGATCGCCTCTTCTTCCACGGACATTGGATCATCGAACTGGGAATCATCCCGAACATCCCGACTCCTTGTGCATCCGCGTCTTCGGACTGACTGCTCGAGTCCAGGTTGACACGCTCGGCGTCGTTTTCTTCGTTGTCCATAGCGGGAGGTGGAAGATTCTCCGTGGTCGGCTGTCCGCCAGGAGGAACTGTCCCATCGGGGACCCTCCCTGAAGGATCTTTTTCGACAACTGCGGCCTGATTCCCTGGAGTTGTGAAATTTAGCCTTCTGCCGCTACGGAGCCTGGTCGTTCCTCGTTCCGCGGAGGTCTACTCGCGGTTCTCGCCGTTAAGGTTTCGACCTGTTTGGCGAGAGATCCCATGAGTTTCTCTTGTTCGTCCGACCTTCTCTGGGCGGAAGCGAACATCACGGGTTTGCGTCTGCAGTGACCGTTGAGACGCCCCCAGCTGGTGTCTTGTCAACGTTGGCGTCGAGGAGAGTTCCGTCGAGCGGTGGCTGAATATCGTCAGTATTTCTGGTCATGTCTGATCGAGCGTCGGTGGCTGAGAGTTAGATTGATCCGTATCCCCCCTCCTTCTAGCGCTAAACTGTGGGAACCAAAATTCGCACTGTCGATTTCCTTTGATTTGGGAAATATAGGAAAGCCCTAATTTCCCAGAGATTCTAGATATCTGCTAAACCACACGCCAAGCAACCAAACAAGAAAATAAAGTGACAAAAAATGTAAAAAATCGAAAAAGAGAGCAAAGAAGTCTTATTCTGAATCTGGTTGGGAGCGTTACAACAAGGTTAAAACCTTGGCTGCTAGAGCTGCAGGCGAGTCTCCTAGTTCAAACAACCAAAGAATGTCAGAAAACTTAGTTTGAGTCGCAGCTCGATTCTAAAAATGGAAAGTTGCCTATTTCTCTAATGCTAAGTTTTTTTGCTGTGTATGCGGATCCCTCAGCCTCTTCGACCTTGGTCTCGTGGAGATTTCCAACTTGAGCACTGCTCCACGGAAAGGACGAAGATCGGAGAGAAATAGAAGATTTCCTTTTAAGGCGGTTCGCCCTTTCCTGCCCCTGGTCGAGTTTATCGCTTCACGGAAATCTTCTATTTCTCTCCGATCTTCGTGTTTATCCTCTGAAAGTTTACATTTATCCTCCGAACCTGACATTTATCTTCTCCTGAATAATAAAGATAAACCGTCGTAACGATTGGGCATGATTTCGCACAAAATCGAGAATGGGCTTTTAGCCGTGTATGGACCCATTCGGGTCGTTTCTGATTTAAGCGTTGTTGGGGTCAAAATCGGTCACGACGGAATCAATGACTGAAAGTCTCTGGAAAGTATTTCTTGAAACAAAAAGTCTCATATAATTTGAAAAGAAGTTATACGAGATTTTCTCAAATTAGAATATCCACTCTCCGGGTGGGTCGAAACGGTTATCTCAAATCAACGGCTAGGATTATTTTTACTTATGGGTTCTTCGTGAAACACTTCTTGAAAGTAAGATCGAAGACTACGGGCAGCTGCATTTAGATTCCTCGAAAGATTGGTCCGCCGCCAAGGACATCAAGATTCGATCACCACAAAACCCTAAACACAAAAGAATCTGCCTCGAACTAAGAGGTCGCTCTTCAAACCGTGAGGAACCAGAAAACGATCAAGATATCAAATCGGCTCCTCGCCGAGATCTTCAAAACGCCCGTGCTGGCACCGACGACTGGCGCCGGCGAAACCGCCTATGCCGGGCGTACCCTCGCCTGGCGCCAGCGCATTCCCGGCCATGCCGGGCGGCACACGGCCATTTAGGGTGGCTCGGCGCCGGGCGACTCCCGCCCCATACGGGCGGCACTGCCACGCGGCTGCCTGGCGCCGGGCGGCACGCTGCCACGAGGAATGGCCTGGCGCCGCGGCACGCGCCCGCAGCCGCCTGGCGCCGGGCGACAAGCCCCATGACGCCGGTCGACGCCCTCGCCCTGGTCTCGGTCCCATCATGCTCGGTCTGATCCCATCTTGGCTTGTTTGGATCGATCCTCGTGAGTTTGGTACGATCACGCTACGAATGAACATCTTTTGATTCGGTTGGAATCGTCCTCGATGTTTTACGACAAAACTAGAAGGATTGGATTTCTCAGAGAAGATATCGTATAAAACAAAGATCAATTAACGAACATCGATCCTTTAGGCTATCACGGTTTATTTTACGAGAAAGATAGTCTTTTAATCGTGTAAAGCGTTCAACGACTTAAGACAAGTCCACGGACTTACTTACGATTTTAAATTCAGGCCCAATCATGCTGTGGCGGTTTATCCGATTTCCGAACATCGGATAAACATCAAGTCACCAAATATAGGAAAAACTTCGGGGATAATTACGAAGATCGATGAAAATGGAATACTTCTGAAGAGATAAACTTGGGCCCAAAGGCAAGGTCCATCATCCTAAGGCAAACCGACGTATGAGTGAGTATATAAGGAGAGCAAGAGCAGAGGAGAGGGACATCCGAAAATCCTAGAATCTAGACTTAGAGAACTCCTGCTAGCTTAGAGAACTTAGAACTTAGCGGTTAGGCCAGCGAGGCAGGACTTAGAGCGTCTGCCGCCTCTTGTTAGTTTTATCTTCTCCATGACCCTTGTTCCTCTTGGAAGGATCTAACAATTCTTTTACTTGAGCTCCGCGCATAGAAACCCTAGGCGTTATCTTGACATGCCTGTTTCTATGACAACGCCATACTAGATCGAACCCGCCTGACGGTTTGATCTCTTGTTCAACTCTTTCTAAACTGAACTACGTCCGACTTGATCCTCGAAAGAGTGCGTAGGCAGCCTTTCTTAAGGTCAGTCCCAAATCTTAATAAAACATTTTCGCATTTATTGGTCACTTGTCGTTGGCTGTCGCGAGAATCCGGACCTTCAGGAAAGTCGGGTTAACTTGGCTTTCCTCCGCTTTTATTCATTACAATCGGCGGTGTGAATTTGGTTCCCACAGTTTGGCTAGAAGGAGGGGGCGGATTACTCTTACTCATACGCCAAGCGCTTGATCGAACCGATGTCGGAAATATGAAAGAAAAGTTGCAGTTCGTCAGCGATGGTAAAACAACTCCAGCAGCGACTGTTCCTACGACCAGCGGCTTACATAAGCGCCGGTGCTCGAGCAAATCAAAACCTAGCGCGGCTTTCCGCCACAGGAAGAGCACAAAACGAGCTCGCTATTTCTCTATCTAAACAGAAAGAACAGCGATAAAATCTATCAAACCCCAAAAATTAGTCTTGTTACCAAGTTAAATCCTGCGAGTAAGGTTTCTCTGAAAAGCGTTTCTTCGAGAACCTCTCGGAAAAATAAAACTTATTCTCCTCGAAACCTTGGGGAAACCCTATATTACTCGCGGAACAGAAGCACGCAAATCGGTTCACGATTCCCACTGCCATACTTCTTACAAACAACTCTCGAGGAACAAGCGGCAAAAGCGAAGAAGGTCGGAGCTTGATCTTACTAGGACGACTTGCCATAGGGTAAGATCAGTCTTCCCAGTCCGCCTTAGTAAGAGCCCACTTTTTCTCCTTTGTGTCTAGGTCAAAATGGCTTCGTTTCATCTCAATCGGGTTTCCGTTCGCGATTTCTGAAGAGCGAAGTCACTGTCGGCCACCTCGCCGTGGGCAAGGACAAACATTACGAGGTCACCTCACCCTCCGACATGGCTACCTGCATACAGGGTGAACTCACCTTCGTTATCCTTTGAGTTTAGATCAAAGTGGCTTTTCGTTCGTCTCAATCGGGTTTCCGTTAAGATTTCACGAAGGGAACAAAATCACTCTCCGGCCACCTCGCCGTGGACGAGAACAACCATCACCAAGGTCACCTCGCCCATGACCACCTGCGCCTGTGGAAACCTCACTTTGCTCTCCTTTGAGTCTAGGTCAAGATGGTTTTCGTTTAGTCTCAATCGGAACTTCCGTTGAGATTTTCTGAAAACAATGTCGCTGTCTCACCACCTCGCCCATGAGAAGGATCTCTCTGTCCCGCCATACTAGATCGAACCCGCCTAGACGGTTTGATCTCTTGTTCAACTCTTTCTAAACTGAACTACGTCCGACTTGATCCTCGAAGGGTAACGCGAGGCAGCCTTTCTTAAGGTCCAGTCCCAAATCTTAATAAAACATTTTCCGCATTTATTCGGTCACTTGTCGTTGGCTGTCGCGAGAATCCGGACCTTCAGGAAAGTCGGGTTAACTTGGCTTTCCTCCGCTTTTATTCATTACAATCGACGGTGTGAATTTCGTTCCTACAGTTTGGCGCTAGAAGGAGGGGGACGGATTACTCTTACTCATAACGCCGCAGCTGATCGAACCGATGTCCGGAAATATGAAAGAAAAGTTGCAGTTTGCGCCAACGATGGTAAAACAACTCCAGCAGCGACCGTTCCACGCCAACGCTACGCAAACGCCACGGTGCTCGAAAGCAAATCAAAACCTAGCCGCAGCTTTCCGCCACAGGAAGAGCACAAAAACGAGCTCGCTATTTCTCTATCTAAACAGAAAGGGCAACGATAAAATCTATCAAACCCCAAAAATTCGTCTTGTTACCAAGTTAGAGAAATCACAACGAGTAAGGTTTCTACTAAAAACGCTTCTTTCGAACCTCTCGAAAAATAAAACTTATTCTCCTCAAACCTTGGGGAAACCCTATATTATCAAGGAACAGAAGCACGGCAAATCGGTTCACCGATTCCCACTGCCATACTTCTTACAAACAACTCTCGAGGAACAAACGGCAAAAACGAAAGAAGGTCGGAGCTTGATCTTACTAGGACGACTTGCCATAGGGTAAGATCAGTCTTCCCAGTCCGCCTTAGTAAGAGCCCACTTTTTCTCCTTTGTGTCTAGGTCAAAATGGCTTTCGCTTCATCTCAATCGGAGTTTCCGCTAAGATTTTACGAAGAGAACGGTCACTGTCCCGCCACCTCGCCGTGGGCAAGGACAAACATTACCGAGGTCACCTCACCCTCCGACATGGCTACCTCGCCACAGGGTGAACTCACCTTCGTTATCCTTTGAGTTTAGATCAAAGTGGCTTTCGCTTCGCCTCAATCGGAGTTTCCGCTAAGATTTTACGAAGGGAACAAAATCACTCTCCCGCCACCTCGCCCGTGGACGAGAACAACCATCACCAAGGTCACCTCGCCCATGACCACCTCGCCTGTGGAAACCTCACTTTGCTCTCCTTTGAGTCTAGGTCAAGATGGTTTTCGCTTCGCCTCAATCGGAGTTTCCGCTAAGATTTTACGAAGAAAACAATGTCGCTGTCTCACCACCTCGCCCATGAGAAGGATCTCTGTCCCGCCATAGGATGAGACCTGTCCTGTCTCAGTACCATGCATCTTTGCCTGAGTTTTCGTAACTCGATCTTTGAGTCCGTGGAGCCCCGGGATCGACGGGCGAAGCAACAGCAGCATCAGCGACGCTGACACGCACAGCGGTAGCGCTTGGCGCCGGGCAGACCGACCACGCCAGCGCCTGGTGCGGCGGCAGGCTCGCCCTTCTCCTCGCCTCGGTGCCGGGCGGTAAGCCTGGGCTGCTTCGGGCCTCATGCCGCTATGGTCCCATTTCATCCGCAGTTGATCTCGCACCGGCAACATCTTGGTCCCTTAAACCCATGTTCGGATTGTTCGAGAAACACGACGATTCTTCCGCAAAGCCTTCTCGATTGTTTAACAAAGCTCATATTCTAGAATCTAAGTTCGAAGCCTCATTACTCAAACCCTCGAAGACGGGAAGTCTACGAATCCAAGTCCATCTCGATCCCGATACTCGAGAAATCTCGGAAGACCATAAAAGGTTCGAATGATGAATGGATTTTGATTCATCGTATTAAACGATCACGGTTATTCTAAACACCAATCATCTCGACTATATGAGGAAATGGGATTCCTTCGGAAATGCTAAAACCTTCAAAAGACTATTTTCTCGAAAATTTTTGTAAAGGTTTTAATTCTTCGTAGGACAGGAACAAAAACGCCTTGAAAACTGCCGAGAATTGAGGGAACTTAGACCTAGGTGGATAGTCTAGCAAGCTAAGTCTTAGGAAATATTTCCAGTCTCATTCCATCGTTCCATGATTGTCCAGGCAGAACATGCAAACCGATCTAGTCTCTCGAAAAACTGAGAAACGATCGCCACGCATTCTAAAGCATACTCATCCCGCTTCCTAAAAGAAAGAAAAACGCATAACAAGCCTTCGAAGAACGGCTAACCCGCTTTTCAGAAAAGAAAAGGGAAGTAGGTACGCATACTATACCCGTGATAATCCCATCTTCTAAAAATTTTGCTTCGCATCAAGACAACGCTTTGAGAAAGCAAACTCTCGCAGCAATAAGATTCGTCTTAAAAACGCTAGCGCATAGCCCAACCGCTACAAACATAGTCCTGAAAACTCTATGTCACCTCTCGCCGCGAACTCGCGACTAGAAACGGTACCAACGCCAGACTAATAGCACGACGATGAACTACTTAAAATAACTAAATAACCTTCGTAAAACTCCATAAGTAGTTCAAGCAGCCATTCAAAGGTCAAATCATAGCGAAACATCTCCGTGGTAATCCGCTGGAAACATCACTACTTTAACAATCTGCGATTTTCTATCTCCATGAAACCGTCATCCATTACTTTCAGATAACAAGAACATTTTAAAACAAAACAGCCTATGGAAAAACATGATCTGTCTCATGCAAAACTATTTACATGATGCATAAAAGTGAATGAGGAAAACATAATCCGTGGTCGCGAATATCGCAAGTAATTTGTGAAGCGCTCTCCGATTACCTGCGAAAACCCCCTTACATCACTTTTCGAAAAATCCTCTGTATGGTCGAGTCAATTCATACAAAGCAACTTTAAGTAAAATAAACATAATGGGTCCAACGGTAACCGACATAGGCAGTTTTAGCTCCACAAGGTTTCTGGCTCTGCTTTCACTCCCTTGGTTCGTCCGAGCAGGAAATAATCCGCGAGCGAACCGCGCGTGTCCTGCGTCGATCCCTTAAACTTTGTCCCCTCGGATAAAATGAAACAATTTTCATGCAACAAAAAATTTTATCTGAACCATTCATCATTATAAGCTGAGACCTAAAGTGGAAGATCGTTTCTAAAAGCCATCAGCCATAATTCAGAAAACTCCGTATGCTTGGCATGTCTATCTCGACAAGCTATTTGGCCCTCGCCAACTACGCATTCCGTAAAGCCGGACCTGAATTGGCATCCCCATTAGGACAATCGTAAACTAACATGACCTTAAAAGGGTCATGGTCTGATCGTTACCAACAACTTCATCGGCGATATGGCTGAATCTAGCCTCCATGCCAATCAAAGCTACTGGCGACCACCGCTCAATCATTAACGGCTAAAACAACAATCCGCGATTTGTTCATAGTACGCCAAGTGACTATTACGCTAAGCAATTTGTCGTATAACCCAGAATCGAATCATCACGATAAACTCTTCATACCAAAACTCAGTCCTAACAACCATATGGTTAGCGGAAGATTTAAACTTATCGTCAATGCGATTAAGTTACATCGCCCGTAAACCGCGGCATGAAAAGAAACACTTCGTGACAAGGCTCCAAGTTATATGAGTCATCCTTAATATATACAATCAAATCCCGGAAGGCCAACACTTCCACGAAGCTGTGAATGTAGGCGGCTTCTCCACAGGTCAAACTTACGCGACCCCTTGGTCCTGCGTTCAAACGAAACACCAGTTTCTGGTTGCGAACATTCATAAAACATCTCCAAGCCAGCGAACATTTCAACCCGCGAAATGTGGCACAAAGCTTCGACCTTCAGCACTGCGAGGCGTCATTGCGCTTCGAAGGACATTCTTTTCCTCAAAGCGTTCGAACCGAAATCCTCGTCTCTAGAACTCAAAACATACAAACACACCTCTAGCGGTAACATGCCTCTAAACTGGCATCATTTTGTTGTTTCTGATCACAACAAGCGAACTCTGACCTCTAAGCGGACAAATAGCAGCCCTTCAAGGGTAGGCTCTCTTGCATCCGACAAGGATAAACATAGCCTATACAAGAAATCAAATTTTGGTTTAGCTCTTACGTAAAGGAAGTAGCTTCGACTCCGCCAGACAAATCATAAAGCCGACAACAATTAGCAGATTTTAAGCGGTGCGAGTCAGGTTAAAATCGCCAAGCGAGCAAAGCGAAGCTGATTTGTCATCGCGAAGCCTCAGTCCGAGTAAACCTAGGCCTGTCCTAAACCCAGCCACGCTGGATCTTGACATCTCACAGACATAGTATGGTATCTGAGATCAAAAATTTGTCTCTTCACTTAAGCTATTAGTTTCACGAACTTTTGGCGTAATCGGTAAACCTCGGAAAATCTGCTTTATGCAAACAATAGATGCGGTGATCATCAGGAACTAGGAATGAGGCGACAACGCACACCCTCTTTCTCATACTTCAAAACTGAAGTTCATAAATAATCGAAAAACAAATACATCAACAGCATCATGCTCGAAAGTCTCTCATGACACATAACCAGACCATATAAGTGTCGCTGGAAAACAGATCACAAGGGTCTTAAACTCCAAAACAAACTACGGAAGGCTTGATCCCTACAACAAGGGTACGTGAGGCAGCCTTCGAAGCGCAGCCGCAATCTTACCACTTTCAACGGAGCCTTCAACCATTAATTCCGCCTATCTTACCTGACATATCTTATCGCTCGCAAGAACATCACGAAGGTTCTAACGAGCTGGGGGGCTAACTGTTGGGGTCAAAATCGGTCACGACGGAATCAATGACTGAAAGTCTCTGGAAAGTATTTCTTGAAACAAAAATTCTCATATAATTTGAAAAGAAGTTATACGAGATTTTCTCAAATTAGAATATCCACTCTCTGGTTGGGTCGAAAACGGTTATCTCGAAATCAACGGCTAGGATTATTTTTTACTTATGGGTTCTTCGTGAAACACTTCTTGAAAGAAAGATCGGAAGAATACAGGCGGCGCTGCATTTAGAGTCCCCTGAAAGATCGGTCCGCTTCAAGGACATCAAGATTCGATCACCACAAAATCCTAAACACAAAAGAATCTGCCTCAAACTTCAAGAGGTCGCTCTTCAGACCGTGAGGAACCAGAAAATGATCAAGATATCAAATCGAAGCCCTCGCCGAGATATTCAAAACGCCCAGGCTGGCACCGACGCTTAGCCGGGCGGCACCTCGCCTGGCGCCGGGCATGCTGCCATAATGAGCCGCCTGGCGCCGGGCGGCACGCTGCCACGCTGGTCGACTCCATGCGGGGCGTAACCCGCCTGGCGCCGGGCGGCACGCTGCCACGCTGGCCGTTTGGCGCCATGCATCGCCACCCCGCAAGCCGCCTGGCGCCGGGCGGCATGCCCCATGACGCCGTCGACGGCCTCGCCCTGGTCTCGGTCCCATCATGCTCGGTCTGATCCCATCTTGGCTTGTTTGGATCGATCCTCGTGAGTTTGGTACGATCACGGCTACGGATAGAACATCTTCGATTCGGTTGGAATCGCCCTCGATGTTTTACGACAAAAACTAGAAGGATTGGATTTCTCGTAGAAGATATCATTATAAAACAAAGATCGATTAACTTGAACATCGATCCTTTAGGCTATACGGTTTATTTTACGAAAGATAGTCTTTTCGAGAAATCGTATAAAACGTTCAACGACTTAAGACAAGTCCACGGACTTACTTACGATTTTAAGAATTCATGCCCAATCATTCTGTGACGGTTTATCCGATTTCCAACATCGGATAAACATCAAGTCACCGAAAAATAGGGAAAACTCGGGATAATTACTAAGATCGATTTAAAATGGAATACTTCCTGAAGAGATAAACTTGGGCCCAAAGGCGAGGTCCATCATCCTAAGGCAAACCGACCTAGGAGTAGGTATATAAGGAGAGCAAGAGCAGAGGAGAGGGACATCCGAAAATCCTAGAATCTAGACTTAGAGAACTCTTGCTAGCTTAGAGAACTTAGAACTTAGGCGGTTAGGCCAGCGAGGCAGGACTTAGAACGCCTGGGTCACTTCTTGTTCTAGTTTTATCTTCTCCGAGACCCTTGTTCCTCTCAAGGATCTAACAATTCTTTTACTTTAGAGCTCCGCACATATAAACCCTAGGCGTTATCTTGACATGCCTGTTTCTATGACAACGCCATACTAGATCGAACCCGCCAGACGGTTTGATCTCTTGTTCAACTCTTTCTAAACTGAACTATCCGACTTGATCCTCGGAAGAGTGCGTAGGCAGCCTTTCTTAAGGTCCAGTCCCAAATCTTAACAAAACCTTTTCCGCATTTATTCGGTCACTTGTCGTTGGCTGTCGCAGAGAATCCGGACCTTCAGGGAAAGTCGGGTTAACTTGGCTTTCCTCCGTTTTTATTCATTAAAATCGACGGTGTGAATTTCGGTTCCCACAAGCGTTTTCTTTTGATATTATAGAAAGATCATGTTTTTAGAAAAAAACGGCGATTTACGAAAACTCCATTTTATCGTATAGTGGAGGCAGTTCAAGGTGTTTAGTCAATCGTTGTCGTTTTACACGATTCATCTGAGTTTCATAAACGGAATCAAGTTCTTGCGGTTTTTATCGTAAAATTCTGATGGTGGCTCCGATTGAGATGGAACAAGAAAGAGCACGACCCGATTTCAAGAGATAAGGTCATGAGGACACGATGAAGAGCTGCTCGGGCAATCCAACTTTGCCAAAATGTCGAGTTGGCCATCATGCATGGTCCAACTCGCCATTTTGGAAAGTTGGAGACTTCCTAACTCACCAAAATGGCGAGTTTGGACGTGCTTCTTAATCCAGCTCGCCATTTTGGCGAGTTGGGGTGTCCTAACTCGCCAAAATGGCGAGGTTGACCTCTTCTTCCTCTTTTTTTAACCCAACTCGCCAAATTGGCGAGTTGGAGGTGCTCCGAACTCGCCAATTTGGGGAATTGGTTCTTTTTTTTTGTGCCCAACTCGCCAATTTGGCGGGTTGGTTTCGTTTCCGGGTCCAACTCGCCAATTTGGGGAGTTGGTCTCTTTTCTGGGTCCAACTCGCCAATTTGGCAAGTTGGTCTCCTTTCCGAGTTCTACTCGCCATTTCGGCGAGTTGGTTGCCTTGTCCGTTTGTTCGGTGAGTTTGTTTGTATGTTCGGAAGGTTGAACTTTTGTGATCGTCTCATTTTCCGAGATTCAAAGTAGTCCTTCTCAAGATTTCTTATCTTCCGATTCTTTTTGGAAATCGAGTTAAGACTCGACTATAGGTTTCTCGCACTTTTTCTACCTTTCTTTTTTTAAAGGAAGTCATTTTCGAGAAGTTTCTGACATTTGATTTTGTCGGGACCGATTTTGACCCCAACACAGCCTCTCTCTGATCTCTTTGAACTTTAACACCAAATTTTGAATCATTTTCCTTTTTTTTTATCTCATATATTTTCACTAATTTGTCTTGTTTTTGCAGGTTTTTCATTACATGGTTCTCATCTTCTACTCATTTAAAGGTAGATCTATAAATTTTGGAAACGTAGTTTGTGTGTTTAATATGTTAGATTCAAATAAATTATATATTCAACCTAACGTGACTGTTTTATTTATTATTTAAGCATTTCTTCTTTTTTTTTTACTTTTTGAAGTTTTTCTCTGAAACCATTTGAATGTTTTTAGATATGCATATTTTTCAAATCTGAGTAGACTTCATTAGCAGACTTCTCCGGAAGACTCCTTGAGAATTCATTTAGAGAAATATTCTTGGGAAATCTTTGAGACAAATAGTAAATTTAGGCTTTAGAAGACTTCTTCGGAAGTCTTCTAATGCATTTTATGCTAGAATACTTCCAAGAAGTCTTTTGAACCAAAAATATTTAACCTAATTATAATTTTTGTCTCCTTATATAAAGAAGATTTACATATTTTCTCTCTTCCTTTCAAATGGATGCAACAAAAATGTAATGTTTTCACTCTGAAACTCTTACAAACCTCTCTAATCGCTTTGAACTTGAAAACACCAAATTTTATATCAATTTCATATTTTTTTATCTCATTTCTTTCTCACTAATTTATCTTGTTTTTACAAGTTTTTTATTACATGGTTCCTCATTTTTACTCATTTAAAGGTAGATCTATAAATTTTGGAAATGAGTTTTTGTGTGTTTTATATTTTAGATTCGAAAAAATTAAAGATTCTACCTAATGTGACTGTTTTATTTATTATTTAACCATAAAAAATTATATTTGAAGTTTTCTGTGTTTTTGAAACCATTTAAATGTTTTTGGATTTGAAAGTTTTTTCAGATCTGAGTCAGATTGACTTCTTGGAAGATTTCTCGGCAGACTACACGAGAAGACTCTTCAAGCAGACTTCTTGGAAGACTTCACGAGTAACTTCTCAGAACACTTAACAAAAATTAAGCGGGAAACTTATATTTTAAGTGATATTTGACCGCAAATTAGAAGACTTCTCTAGAAGTCTTCCGTTATAAATCTTCTATTTCGCGGTCAATTTTCACTTAAAATTTAAGTTCTCTTTTATGGTTAGGAGACTCTTGTTTTGATAGTTTATATAGTATTGTATATAATAAAACCACTTTATCTCTAATTATTAAAAAAACTTTTTTTTAATGTTTGTTTCATTCATTCAAGTTCTTGTAATCATAAACTATTGTCTTCATTGTAAATCCGTTGTTAAGATTATGGTTGTGAAAATTAAAGGAGATACTTATAATATATAACAGATGACATAAGTTCAACATAACAAACATTACAATAAATTCATAGCACAATAATATAAGTTCCAAAACATAACGAATGTACCAATAAGTTCATAACACAATAATATAAGTCCCAAAACATAAAAATCATATCTGACTTCATAGCAGACTTCTCAGAAGACTTCTCGAGATACTTCGACAAACTTCACGAGCAGACTTCTTAGAAAACTTCTCAGAAGACTTAACACGTATTACGCGGAAAATTAAAATACATGCGGGAAATTTAAGCAGAAAATTACAATTTAAGCTGGAAACTTAAATTATAAGTGAAAGTTGAAATTTTAAATATTATGAAATTAAAAAAGTATATCTTATGATCTTAGAAGACACATTAAACCACATGAGTTGATATTCTTCAAGTTACTTAACACTTTTGAAAGTCAAAAACATATTTTGCAGTTACTTAACACTTTCGAAAATAAAAGTTTTACAAAAACTAAGATAGAAAACTTCTTAAGATATATTTTCTCATTAACTTGAAAAATTAATAAACATGAATATTTTGTAACCTCATAATTATCGCCACTTAAGTTATGAATTATATTCAGTAGTCCCAATATTGACTTATACACATGAATTAACAAAATAAAAACTTAAAAAGTCATTTTAAATTTGGAGAAAATAAAAGTTTAATAAACATTGACATAGAAATCTTCCATTTAGGTCATTTTTGCTATTGCAAATTTACGAAGGAATACTTTTTAAAAAGTCTACTCTACATCAGACTTCTTAAGAACTCTTCTTTTGTAAATATTGTCTTATTTTATATTTAAAAATTCTGTAAAATACCAAAGAAGTCTTCTCTAATAAAAAAAATTAGTTTTGCAATTGACCAAAGTTTTGAAGTTAGTTGACTTTTTCGTAGAAGACTTCTAGAGAAGTCTTAAGTCCTACTGGAGAAGACTTCTATAGAAGTCTTCTAATAGTCACATGAAGAATTCTCATTGTCGCGAGAAATCTGCGTAGATTAAATTTGGAATTGACCATACTTGACTTTTTCAGAGAAGACTTCTGTAGAAGTCTTCTTTCGTAACCAAATGTTTGTCCAGAATCACTGAATAAAATTTGAGAAGAAGTATCAAAAAGTCTTCTAATTAATATTAAATTTTTAATATTAATTGTCAATTTCAAAACTAACATACTCATACTTCTTGCGATAGTGAGAAGACTTCATGTGACAGTAAAGAAGGCTTATCGAGAAATCTTCCGACATAAAATTTCTTGGGAAGTCTTTTATAAAAATTTAAATTTCTGACAAACTTCGGTCAATTGCAAAACTAAAATGTCTATCCAAAAAGACTTCTAGAGAAATATACTCGTTTTTTCTGTTAACAAAGAAAACTTAGAAGACTTCTAGAGAAGTTTTCTATAAAACACACACAGAAAGTCAATTGCAAAACTAACATATTCATTGACCAGAAGACTTCTCTGAAAGTCTTCTCGACGAAGAAGACTTCTAGATAAGTCTACTTCGTGAAACAGATCTGAAAAAAAATTCAAATATCATTCTTAATTCAGTAAGATTCATGTTTACCTTCTTCAAGCACACATAATTTCTTAATGAAAGTTACTTACTTATTCTTGACCAAGAATCAGGACTTGAGTAACTCTAATATGCTTTTAAATTTTCAAATAAATTTTTTTGAATTTTAGAATGAAATGGGAGAGAAAGTGAAAGAAAAAAATTGTTTGTGTGTGTAATAAATGAGGATATGAAGATGTAGATGTCTATTTTAGATGCATATAGGGCTTAAAATTGGTTGTTCATGGTGGTTGATTCATGGATGACAATGGAAATGTTGTAAATAAAAGAGAAAAATGAAGATTATTGAGTAAATGAAGCATTTTGAATAAAAGTAATGGCATTTTCGTGAATAACCAATCTTTTGGGGTGAATAAAACAAATGAAAATTCTAAAAAAACATAGGTTACTTTTGGGGTTGACTTGAAATTTTGAGTCATATATAGGGCTGGGCAAATAAACCGAATCCAAAAATTCGAACCGAACCCGATCCGATAAAACTTAATCCGAACCGATCCGAACCCGACATAAATACCGAATGGATCTTGTTTTTCGGTATTTCGGGTTATGGGTATTATCCGAACCGAACCCGGACTTAAATGGATATCCGATAGAACCCGAAATATTCAAAATTTCAAAACTTGTACCAAACATGATCTTTAATATGTATCCAAAATATATTAAGATATTACTAAACATCTAAAATAATTATCAATCACATGAAGGTTAGTGATTATATTATATGAAGGTTGATGGTTAAAAATGGCCGTTGAAGCTTGATGTTTTTAGATTTTAGTTTTGTTTCAATTGAATAATGTTTCTCAGTTCATGAGAATTTAGTTTTCGTTTTAAACTTTTAATTATTTGGTTTTCTTTCTATCAATAACTATGTTTACTTTTCGTTTGATTTTGAATGATCATGTTTGATGTTCCTTTCTTATTTTTGAATCGATTTTACTTATGTTTTGATTATAAAATAGGTACAAATCAGGTACTTTTAAACTGAAAAACCCGATTTTACTTATGTTTTGATTACAAAGTAGGTACGAATCAGGTATTTTTAAACCGAAGAACCGATTGGGACCCGAACCCGAAAGTACATCGGGTTATACCGGTTCTTTGAAGATTTACTAACCCCGACCCGAACCCGATAGAACCCGAACCGAATTTTCATATAATCCGAATGGGGCTGATTTTGTCAAACCCGAAAAACTGAAATCCGATTGGATAAAACCGAAACCCGATTGGGACCCCGAATGCCCAGGCCTACCGATAACTTACCTGGGGGAACAACTGTTCTCCAGCAAGAATAGTCAAGGGCTGCTCCTTTGGGAAGTTCCGGGTTTTCTTTTTCCTGGAACACAAATTAAAAACAAACCATAGAAATATAAAAGGGAGAAGTTATTTACATTTACAAGTGGGTTGCCTCCGAGCAAGCGCTTGGTTTAAGTCACTAGCTTGACTTTGGTTGGCGGATCAGGCTGTGGAGGGATCGCCTAAGGGAATTTCTTCACCTTTTGCGATTGTTGTCTCAGCGAGGTATGGCTTGAGAAGTTGGTCATTCACAACGAATTCTCCTCCTTTTGGGTCCACTAACACTTCTGCTCCGTATGGTCGGACCTCTTTAATGGTAAAGGGTCCGGACCATCTCGACTTCAGTTTACCAGAGAACAGCTTCAACTTGGAGTTAAAGAGCAAGACTTGATCATTAGGTGCAAAGTTCCTGGAGATGATCCGCTTGTCATGATATGCTTTGGTCTTCTCTTTATAGATCTTCGAGCTCTCGTAGGCTAGATGCCTGATCTCTTCAAGCTCATGGATCTGAATGGAACGCCTTTTCTTGGCTGATTTGATGTCGAAGTTTAGCATTTTGACAGCCCAGGCTGCATCGTGTTCCAGTTCCACAGGGAGATGGCACGCTTTCCCGTAGACCAAATTTTAGGGAGTGGTCCCCAGTGGTGTTTTATAGGCTGTTCTATAAGCCCACAGCCCTTCATCTAATTTGAGAGACCAGTCCTTACGGGTTGTTCCGACTGTTTTCTGGAGAATACTCTTGATCTCTCTATTAGATACCTCCACTTGGCCACTGGTCTGAGGGTGATATGCGGTTGCAACCTTATGCTTTACACCATTCTTCTTGAGGAGGCCTTGGAAGACCTTGTTGATGAAGTGGGTGCCTCCGTTGCTTATGACTATTCCGGGTACTCCAAACCTGGGGAAAATAATGGAGTTGAACATCTTGGTGACCACGCGTGCATCATTAGTTGGGCTGGCAATTACTTCGACCCACTTTGAGACATAGTCTACCGCGACTAGAATGTATTCATTTTTCTGAGAAGGTGGGAATGGTCCCATGAAATCGATGCCCCAACATTCGAACACCTCAATCTCTAGTATGAAGCTCTGAGGCATCTCGTTCCTTTTGCTAATGTTCCCCATTCTCTGGCACGCGTTGCAAGGCATGAGCATCTCTGAACATATTCGGCCACCAGAAACCGGCATGAAGAATTTTCGAAACCGTTTTAAATGTGGCAAAATGACAGCATATGAGGAACCGTGGAAGTGATGTAGACTCCTTGGAATCTCATCTTCTGGAACACATCGACGGTACAATCCATCTTTGCAATGTCGATATAGGAACGGTTCATCCCAGAAGTAGTGTTTGGCGTCCCTTAGAAACTTCCTTTTATCATTCCCAGTGAACTCAACAGGTTCTTTCTCAGCAGCCAATAAATTGGATATCTCAGCAAACCAAGGTAGATGGGAATATATCTTTTTGATCGCAGCAACATATTGTTCTGGTTCGGCAGAACAGTCTGTGGCGAACGCGTCTGGGCTGTTCTCATTGTACAGACCAATGGCGTAGACATGCTCTTCAGGAAGACTATCGTCAGAAGCAGTCTATTCGTCGATCTTCATTCTGGATAGATGGTCTGCAACTCCATTCTCAATCCCCTTCTTGTCCTTGATTTCAAGATCGAACTCTTGGAGTAGAAGAATCCATCCAACAAACGTGGTTTGGCATCCTTCTTAGTCATAAGGTATTTCAAAGCTGCGTGATCCGTGTGCACAATCACTTTAGAACCTACTAGGTAGGACCTAAATTTATCGAAAGCATAGACTATGGCAAGGAGCTCCTTCTCGGTCGTGGCATATCGGCACTGAGCTTCGTCCATTGTCCTGCTCGAATAGTAGATCACGTGCAGCTTCTTATCCTTTCGCTGTCCCAGCACTGCTCCTACTGCGAAATCACTTGCATCTGTCATGATCTCAAATGGAAGGTCCCAGTCTGGAGGTTGGACAATCGGGGCACTGATCAAGGCTCCTTTTATCGTGTGGATAGCAGCGAAGCAGTCGCTATCAAATTCAAACTTGGTATCCTTGCAGAGCAGCCTAGTGAGTGGTCTCGCGATCTTTGAGAAATCCTTGATGAACCGCCTGTAGAACCCTGCGTGTCCCAAGAAACTTCTGATTCCTTTGACTGTAGTTGGTGGCTGCAAGCTCATCATAACCTTGATCTTTGCCTTATCGACCTTTATCCCTTTTTCTGAGATTTTATGCCCTAGAACAATCCCATCATTGACCATGAAATGGCACTTCTCCCAATTCAGCACCAGATCCTTCTCCTCGCATCGCTGCAACACCCTGCCCAAATTGTTCAAACAAACAGAAAAGAGCTTCCATAGACACTAAAGTCATCCATGAAAACTTCCATTATGTCCTCAATTAAGTCAGTGAAAATCGACATCATGCAACGTTGAAAGGTCGCTGGAGCATTGCACAAGCAAAATGGCATTCTCCTGTAGGCAAACATGCCATATGGGCAAGTGAACGTCGTCTTCTCCTGATCATCTGGGTGGATAGGGATCTGAAAGAAACCTGAATAGCCATATAAGAAACAATATTAAGGGTGGTTAGCCAATCTTTCAAGCATTTGATCAATGAAAGGGAGTGGAAAATGATCCTTGAGTGTGGCAGCATTCAATTTGCAAAAGTCAATGCACATGCAATGTCCAGTTACTGTTCTAGTAGGGATCAATTCATTCTTTTCATTTGTTATCACAGTGATTCCACCCATTTTAGAAAATACATGAACAGGGCTTACCCATTTGCTATCAGAGATGGCATAGATCACACCAGCTTCTAGAAGTTTCATTATCTCTTTCTTGACAACATCTTTTAGATTTGGGTTCAACCTCCTCTGATGTTCGAGAGAAGTCATCGATTCATCTTCTAGATGTATTCTATGCATGCACAAGTCAGGTGATATGCCAGGAACGTCAGCTAGAGAATACCCTAATAATGCCTTACGATATTTTCTCAGCTCACACAAAAGTTTAGCAGTTTCAACATTGTTTAGTTCAGAGTTCACTATAGCAAGATAAGTGGAATTAGGCCTTAGAAACGCGTACCTGAGCCCAGCTGGGAGGGATTTGAGTTCAACCTTTAGAGCTTTCAGCTTGGTCCATGGGTTGTCAAGTTGGCTGTTTTTCGCTGGTGTTCGCTTGGGATCAGCTGTTTCGATCGGACTGCTCTGCTTGCTCTCGTCCTTTTCCCCCAGACTTAGATAAGCAACTAGCTTCTCCATGCTTCTAGCAATATCAAGCATATTGTTGTACCCATCCGTGTCCACGCTCATCATATTATGTTCGGTCTCAGCTGGGTCAGGGCTAAATTGAGTGGGTCGTCAGTTAGGATTTCCTCAATCATTCCTTTTTTAGGGAACAGTGCCTGATCGTCATCTTCGACTGAGTAGGTTTGTCCATTGATCATTGGCTTCTTCAGCAACTTGTTTATTTTGAACTTCATTGCAGTGTTCCCGGAGATATAGGTCGATCCTTCTTTGTCGAACATCTATAATTGCACCAGCTGTGCATAGGAAAGGACGGCCCAGAATGAGTGGGTCTCTTGGTTCATCGTCAACCTCGAGAACTACAAAATCGGTTGGAACAAGGGTGTTTCCAACTCTGACTTGGAGATCCTCCAGAATGCCCACTGGCGACTTAACTGACCTATCTGTAAATACCAGGGAAATTCATGTCGGCTTAAAGTTGGTGAAGCCCAGTCGCTTCGCCACTAAGTAGGGCATGAGATTCACACTAGAACCTAAATCGTAGAGAGAACAGGCGAACATTGTTTTTCTAATCTGTACCGAGAGAATAAATCTTCCTGGATCACCCAGCTTCTTTATCGGCTTGTTCTGGAGCACTGCACTGCACTCCTTCGAGACTAGCATGATCTCGCTATCTCCGGAATATCTTTCCTGAGATCAACCCTTTCATCAAACTACCCATAGAAGGTATCATCTGGATCGCATCAATCAGAGGTAATTTGATAATCAGTTCCTCCAACATCTTCTTGCATTTCATCTCCTCGCGATCCCTCCGAGATTTCTTTGCTGGAAGTGGATATGGAACCTCAGGGGTGTATTCACGTGCAGGAACAGGCTCGACTGGTGTAGCCTTAGGTAACGGATCAGTCTCAGCAGGCTGTTCCGTTTCGTCATCCGAGAGAGGAGCGGCTTCTGATCGCGGTTGCAGCCCTTCCTTTTGCTTACCCTTCTCTGCCGCTGTTAGCTTCTTAGGAGCAACATCTGGTAAATTCCTTCCACTTCTTATTTGTACTGCATTACACTCCTTGGGATTCTTATCGGTCTTTCCAGGGAGAGTACCTTTCTGCCTTTTGACGTTCTCAGCAGTCTGAGCAATCTGAATGTCCATCTATCTCATGTGGCTCTCAACATTGTCGTACTTGGTGCTTAGGTCATTGAACATATGGTTCATTCTGTTGTTTATGTTCGTCGTGACCTGGTTCAATGCATTTCCTTGGATTTGTTGGCCTTGGAGCAGCTGCTGGAACATCGTCGTCAAACTCTGTGTATCTTCCTGCGGAGTTGCTGTAGAAGCAGGAGCAGCTTGTTGAGTGTGGGAACCGAAATTCGCACTGTCGAGTTTTCGTTTGATTTGGAGGAAATCCAAGTAAACTTAACCTTCCCTGAAGATCCCGGATATCTGCTGGGCCACACACGACACAATCAATGCGAATTTAAGTTGTAAAATAAAAATCGTAAAAATAGAGCAAAAGAGATCTTATTTCCGAATTCGTTTGAGCGTGAACAACAGGTAAAAATCGGCTACAAGAGCTGTCGAAAAGTCCGCTAGTCCGCCACCTAAATCTAACCTAGTTGAGTCGCTACCGCTAGTAAAACAGAAAAGAAATACTGAATTTGCTCTAAGTGCTAAATTGCTTTGGAAATTTTGTGATGATTTGCTCCTCGCCCAAAGCTCTCCTTATATACTCCTCTTAAGACGGTCTATCTTCCTTCGACTGAATCGGCTTTTTCCATTTTCGTCCGTCTTCGTGTTTATCGGAAACTTGACATTTATCTTCGAAAACTTGACATTTATCTTCTGAAACTTGATATTTATCTGTTGGAAACTTGACATTTATCTCTTATGTGAGGATAAGGATAAACCGCCATAGTTATCCTTCCTTTTCGAAAATTGTAGTGGGCCGCTTTGGTCATGTCGGGCTTTTTTATGCTTTTTCCGCTTTTCGAGAAAATAGTCTTCGGTTTCAGCATTTCGAAGGAATCCCAATTCCTCGTGATAGTCAAGATGATTGGTGTTTAGAATAACCGTGATCGCTTTTATACGATGAATCGAAATCCATTCATCATTCAACCTTTTATGGTCTTCGAGATTTGTATCGGATCGATGGACTTGATTCGTGACTTCCGCCTTCGAGGGTTTGAGTAATGAGGCTTCAACTTAGATTTTAAAATATGAACTTCGTTAAACAATCGAAGGCTTTGCGGAAGAATCGCCGTGTTTCTCGAACAATCCAACATAGTTTAAGGGACAAAGATGTTGACGTTCGAGATCACGGTGACGACTGCACGGATGGGCGCCAAGACCCTTGCCGCCGCACCAGACGGAGAGGACGGCCTGCCGCCGCAGCAGGAGAGGACGAGCCTGCCGCGCCAGCTCGCCGCCACGCATAGGCGTGTCGGTTCGCCGCCGGCGCCAGGCGCTGCATGGTCGGTCCGCCGCCATGCCAAGGCCCTACCACCTGCGCGTCCCGCCTGGCGCTGTTGCTCGCTTCGCCGATTCTCGAGGCTCACGGTCAATTCGCGGCCTTCCGTAAGTTCGTCGGGTGATGATTCGCTTTCGGTTTCGATTGTTACTTAGTTTTTCCGAAAGTGATGACCCGCTTTCTCGGTTTCGATCGTCACTTAGTTTTCTTCCAAGGAATTTCGGTGACGATTGCCGTTGACCAATTTTGACCCCAACAGTTAGCCCCAGCTAGCTAGGAACCGTAGTGCCTTTCGGTCCTAGTTTGCGGTATAGCCGTATGGGAAGGTGTAGAGACGAATCGCTTTGTCAAAGTCGGGTAAATAGTGATTTTACCCCTTTATAAGGATGGAGTAAGAAATCTCATTCATTCTTACTTCATCATAAAAATTCATCTCTCTCAAGAATCCTTTCTATTTTTTAAGAACAATGTCTTCAAGATCCTCCCAGAGAAATTCTTCTTCCCATTCATCCTCGGATGACTCTCCCGCCCACGGACGTGAATCGGGCAAGAAGAGTTAGTCGATGAGGAGGCGAACGCCAGATACCGAAGCTCTTGTGGGCTCGGCTCCACCTCTGCAATATGTCCCTGTTCTGAAGAGACCTTCGAGGCTGCCAGGTGCTTCCTTTACGTCAAGCTCGGTTTCACGTAAATATCTAAGGACTCTTCGGGATTTTTACCAGATTCCTGATGGAGTAAAATTCCGAATTCCTATCGGCAATGAGAGTGCGAGGAATTCTCCGGAAGGTTTCTTTACATGCTACGAGGCCTTCCTTACGTACTGTCGCATGTGGTTCCCGATCCCCGGTACCATTGTTCGTGCGCTTCGTCGCTTCGAACTTTCGATCAGCCAGCTCAGTGTTTCTGCCTTAGAGAGTTGGCTTAACGTGTTGATCGCAAGTTATGAGCTCGGGATCGATCTTAGTCCTGCTGATTTCGAAGGTGTTTGGAGCAATCGGCCAACGGGGAGCGATGGTTACTACACCATGGTGCCAAAGAAGGATATGACCATAATTCAGGGGACTACTTCGAACCCTAATTTGTGGCAGGAGCGTTTCTTCTATGTCCGATAGATGGTGAGTCCGTCGAGGAGAGCTGCCTCCATCTATTTCCGCACGCATGGAACTTCAACCGAGGTAATACGATAAAAACTTGTTGTTTATTTCACCATTCCGAAAGTGCGAGTTTTTAATGAAAAAGTTTCGCTTGTAGTGAACGGGATTGTTACGCATACGCATGGTGATCTTTTTGTCAAGAGGGATCTCCTTCGGCAAAAGCCGTTTTTCTGGAAGTCCTTCACCGTTGGACGGATTCAAGACGCGGTAAAGCTTTACCGGTCCCGAGACCCTGTCCCGACATGCGATGTCAAACCGGTTATCGAAGCTCCTACTCGGAGACATAGACAGAGATCTCGTAAAGGGAAAGAAATCGACTGTGGGGAAGGTTTGAAGACCCTTCACCGCTGGGGAAAACCCTAGTTTCGCCTAACGGAAAAGGCGAGCCAGCGATTTTCCACTCCCCAACAATTTCTTTGACGGCCTTCCTCCGGAGTTCGTTACTGACGAGTCGCTGGAGGATGAGGAGAAGCAACGGGTTTTTACCGAGGGTTCCCAGCGGATCAACGAGGTTTTGCCCCTTGAACTTCTTAACCGTATTTTTGAATCTGTATATATGTATATTTATTGATCTTGAATTTATGCAGGGACTAAGAGTGTTTGGCGATGCGCTTGACTCAAGTTTCCGCAAGTCTAGGATTGCTAATTTCAAGACCAAAGAAGCTGAGCGAGAGCTCTTCCGATTCCGAAAAGAGGTAGAGGCGAGAACGCAGCAAGCTGACTTCATGCTCGAGCCCTTGTTCGGGCGGAAAAGAGAGGAAGGAGGATGGTCGCAGACGAGGTGGCGAGATGGACGGAATCGTTTGCTGCTGAGTTTCAATGTTTCAAAGATGCTCAGGAGTTTGTTGGCGATTTCTGCGAGTGCCGGGCTCGGTCAGAATCTTTACAAGTCTCGAACCCGGATTTCTCCTTTGATTCGAGATTGCTGAGATGAAGGATTTCATGGCCGAAAGTGTGCTCATGCTGAATCCTTGGTTCCTCCAGTAAGAAAGAGTCCGAGACTATTGGAGCCTATCGAGGTTTCCGAGGATACGGTGGAGGCCGGAGCTGATGAGAACGCCGAGGGTGGCGAACGCCAAGGTGTGAACGAGGAAGTGGACCAGCCTGCGGGTTCATTCGGGATTTCGCGGTTCGATTTCAATGTTGACATTTCTTTGTGAGTTGTATGTTTGGCCGCAGGGCCGCTTTTAGGAGTTTATTCTGCTAATCGCTGAGGTTGCATTCTTATGTTTTGGGACTGGCCGCTGGTGGCTTTGAATCCGCCGTTTTCGCGGCCTTATGAATATATAAAAATTTGCGAGATTTTGTCTTTTGTTTTGATTTATACTTTCGCCAAGTGTAGAGGAAAGAATGCAGTAGTCACTTCAGATCCTAACTTTTTTGTCGCTGGTCCGTATGCTACTTTTAGCGAGCCGCTTTTAGTGTGTTTATAAGAGACATGTTTTGGGATCTCAGATAATGATACTATGTCTGTGAGATGTCAAGATCCAGCAAGACTGGATTTAGGCAAGACCTAGGCTTACTCTCAGCTTTAAGTCTCAGGCGATGACTGATCGGCTTTCGTTTTGCCTGTTAGTGATTTCTTCCTTATTATTTTCGCTTAAAGTCCGCTGATTAGTCGCCGGCTTATATGACTTGTGTTAAAAGAATCGAGCTATCTTCGAGATTATCCGAGACGCTAAACCAAAATTTTGGGTTTCTTGTATAGCGCTATGATATCCTTGTCGGATGTAAGAGGACCTTATAGGTCTGACTACGAGTTTGTATTGAGTGAACGTTGCGTAAAGGTCCGGTCGGCCAATCGACGGGCGTAAGTTATTTTAAGTCGCAGTGGACTGTTTTAGCGGATGATACGAAGTTTTGTTATCTTTTTCAGAAGTTGCGGCGTCTCGCGTTTCTTTTGAAGATATGATTTTCGCTTTTTCGGGCGTTTACGATTTACTATATTAAGTGAGCATAAAAATAGATAGAAAGAATTTTATTGAAAAAATTGAAAATTTGAGTACATGTCCATGCACTAATTTTGTGGGAGTATAGGAGTATAATGCACTTTCCTCTTTTGGCGAAGGGGATAGCTGAACTTGCCGGGATACGCATAAGCCTTACGCACTTCTTCGAGGATCAAGCCATCTCGTAGTTCTGATTGTTGCCGCGGACGATTCCTCCCGCTTACTTCACCGCATAGCTGGGAGGGTGTTCAAGGGTTGAATTATCCGCTTCCATGGCGATGGGCTCGGAGACGCTTCGCTGTCTCGCAGCCGCTGCCTGTTGGATGCCTTTGGATCATCCTTTTCCGAAGTTCCCGGAATGTCTCGTGATTCCTTTACTCGTTCGGGTTAGCCGTTAGGCGTTCGATTATTCCGTAGTTTGTGCTCGCCACGGCAGAGCCTCGACTGTTTCTGACTTCCCCGATTACTGCAGTTCCATTTTTAGTTGGGAACTTGATGCCGAGATGGTATGTGGATGGTACCGCTCTCATGGAATTGATCCAGGGGGTTCCCATAATCACGTTGTAGATTGCGGGGTTGTCGACTATGGCGAACTCGACGATCTTTGTGACTTCCTTGGCCATAACTGGGAGCCGGATTCTTCCGAGGGTCATGGAGGTGACGCCTGAGAATCCCGTGAAGAGGTCTCGTTCGGGACGACTTCGCTGAGCGGTATGTTCATCCTTGGAGCGGTCGCTGAACATAATGTTGACCGCATCATGTATCGAAAAGGATGCGGCCAACTTCGAGATCCTGGATCACTAAGTCGATGACGAGAGGATCGAAATGAGGTTTGTCGATTCCGATGGTTTCCTCTTCCTCAAAAACGATCAAGTCGTTGGGGAGGTCATCCTTTTGGACCAAGTTAGAACTTGTCTCGGTCCGCCCATAAGCTTTGATCGACGAGACCGAAGCTCAAGAACTGCGATCCTTCGATGATCATGTTTATCCTCGGCGGTTGTTGTTGTTTCGCTCGCTCGCTCCTTCCGCCGCCTCGACATTGACTTTGGTGCGTTGTTTTGAAGTGGCCCTATCGGTTTTTGGGCGGTCGGAGTCCACGAGCAGGTCTTTGATGCTTTTGACTTTGGACAGCTCGCCAGAGATAAGTTTTGCGGTGAGCCTGGCGCCGAGAACTTTGCAATTCGTGGTGGAGTGACCTCGGGTATCATGGAATTCGCAGGAATTATCCTTGAACTGGTTCCTGATCCAAGTGTTTCCATAGGTTTTACCCTGCTCCGGATTGATGGCGTAGTTATGCTCGCCTTGAACTTCTTCCCCTTCGTGATGGACATACTTGTCGTTACGAGTGGGTTTCTTCTTGGATGTGATTTTCTGCGATCCGTGCTTCTGCGATAAAAGCTTCATCTCTTCCTCGATGATGATGAAGTCCGTTGCTTTGTGGAGAGTATCCTGGATTGTCCGCGGCTTTTCCAGTAATATCCACTTTCGGAACTTCGACTTGTACCAGAGAGTTTTCCTCAGGGCGTCGATTGCGACATTGTCGCTGATGCCTCATACTTCGCCATCACCGTTTGAATCTTCGCATGAAGTCGCTCGTCTTCCTTCTGAGCTAGACTCCATAGGTCCACGTCGGACGTTTCTCTGTCCATGAACATGGAGTATTGTTTGAGAAACGCCGAGGCCAATTGGCGGAAGCTTCCGATGGAGTTCCTTTTGAGCCGGGAGAACCATTCGAGCGCAGCACCTTTGAGGTGCTCGACGAAGAGAAGACAATGACCCGCATCTCGCTCAAGGCCCGAGTTTGCATTTACCCATTGCGATCTGGAAAGGCTGCAGGTGCTTGGGATCCGTAGTACCGCCATGTAATCGATTTTAATTTTCCCCCGGTCCGAGATGTGTTTCCGTGATCCGGCGGTGAATGGCATTTTCCGTGCTTCCTCGAGAAGTCTATCGATCTCGGGGGTGGAACTGGTCGCCTGGTGGATTTTCGATTTCACCGCTTTCACCTCGCCACGGTCTTTTCGAGATTCGCGAAATCATGGATCTCGTTATTGCTACCGGGCGCCCGAAGTTTGTTGGTGCTGGTCGCGATGGATCCAACTTGATCCGCGAAGTTCTTCCTGCCAATCCAGAGGTCTTCCTCCTCTTCGTCATGGGCCTCGGCGAGGATACCGCCCGCCGGAGCTGAGCTTTCGGTCCTTCCTGGTGGATGTCAGCGTCTTCAACGGAAGGATCCGATTGGTCGCTGATATCCAGATCGATGCGCTCGGCGCCGCTTTCCTTGTTTCCGTAGCGGGGTGGAAGGTTCTCGAGGTCGCTCGCTGTCCTTTGGAGCCGCTTCTGGAGTGGACTCTTTCGGCATCTTTTCGCTCTCCCGAGATCCGAAGACGAGTCTTCTGCCGCGCTGTGCCTTGGTGGATCCGCGGCAGCTTGGTCCTCGCAGTTAAGGTGCCGACCTGTTTTGGCGAAGCGAGGTTATCAGCTTGTCCTGTTGTTCGCTACCGCCTCGGCGAGGTGAACAGTTCCTTCATCCGCCTCGAGCATCTCGTGTTTGCATCAGCAAAGGATCGTGGGACGATTCTGGAGTCTTCAACGCTGGCATCGACGGTGTTCCGTCTAGCGTTGGCTGGTCTTTGGTGGCGTCGGTAGACATGATCGGCGTGTGCGATTGCGAGATAGATAGATCCGTAACTCCTTCTAGCCGCCAAATCGGGGAACCAAAATTCGCGACCGCCGAAGCTTTCTTTGATTTGGAGGAAAGCCAAGTAAACTTAACCTTCCCCGAAGGTCCCGGATATCTGTTGGACCAGACACGACACAATCAATGCGAATTTAAGTTGTAAAATAAAAATCGTAAAAATAGAGCGAAAGAGATCTTATTTCCGAATTTGCGTTTGAGCGTGAACAACAGGTAAAGAAATCGGCTACAAGAGCTGTCAAAAAGTCCGCTAGTCCGGCCACCTAAATCTAACCTAGTTGAGTCGCAACTCGCTAGTGAAAATAGAAAAGAAATGCTGAATTTGCTCTAAGTCTAAATTGCTCTGGAAATTTTGTGATGATTTGCTCCTCGCCCAAAGCTCTCCTTATATACTCCTCTTAAGACAGTCTATCTTCCTTCGGGCTGAATCGGGTTTTTTTCATTTTCGTCCGTCTTCGTGTTTATCGGGAAACTTGACATTTATCTTCGGAAAACTTGACATTTATCTTCTGGAAACTTGATATTTATCTTTTGGAAACTTGACATTTATCTCTTATGTGAGGATAAGGATAAACCGTCATAGTTATCCTTCCTTTTCGGAAAATTGTAAGTGGGCCGTTTTGGTCATGTCGGGCTTTTTAGGCGTTTTTACGGTTTTTCGAGAAAAAAGTCTTCGAAGGTTTTGGAATTTCCGAAGGAATCCCAATTCCTTGTATAGTCGAGATGATTGGTGTTTAGAATAACCGTGATCGTTTTATACGATGAATCGAAATCCATTCATCATTCGAACCTTTTATGGTCTTCCGAGATTTCTCGAGTATCGGGATCGAGATGGACTTGGATTCGTAGACTTCCCGTCTTCGAGGGTTTGAGTAATGAGGCTTCGAACTTAGATTTTAAAATATGAACGCTGATATGACTTGCTCCCATGTAGTAATAGATCCTGTCGGGAGAGAAAGTAGCCAACGAGAAGCTTTCCCTTCGAGGGAGAACGAGAACAAGGTGCATTTGACGTATTCTGGTGGCACTCCATTCGAGCGAAAGAAGTTGCAGACTCTCTCAAAGGTCTCGATGTGATCCATAGGGATTTCGGTAGCGAGCCCACTGAACGTGTTCTTCTGTACCAGACTGATCAAAGCAGGCTTGATCTCATAATCTTGTCTGGTACAAGGAGGAGGGTTGATGGCGGAGCGATTATTAGCGAAGTTGGGTTCCTCTGTCCGATTTGAGCACCTTGCAGCTCCTGCTGCTGTGCGGCATGTTGAGCTGCTTGCTGGGCAGCTTGTTGTTGAGCTTGGATGGTCTGTTGCATCTGCTGTTGCATTAGCGCAATTGCCGCAGTGAGATCATCCTGATTGCTGTGATCATCCATTGTGGTGTCGGTAGGCCTTTGTTGTCTGTTCTGTCTTTCTAACCTTACGAGCTGATCATTGGTGAGTGAAGTTGTCTCCTTGTGCGTTGCTCCGAGTGTGTCTACTGGTCATGTACTTGGGACATTAACTGCAACGAAAAGAATAGAGCAAGTTAGGTGTTATAGACTAAGCAAATCACTGAAAAATAAAGTTAAATATCTGGTTCCCGTCGCAACGGTGCCATGCAGCATCAGGTTCAGGGATTACAGTCCCTTGAGCATCTAAATTTTGACATGCTGCATTACGCAGGTGACCTTCCTGATCACGCAGGTCCCCATTCTCCTCCTGTCTAAGAATCAATGTCGCAACCATGTCTCGCGGCTGAGTATCGATCGATGTATATGTGGACTGAGGTATCGATCGATGTCGAATGAGAGATGTAGGTCGACGGAAGAGTAGTGTCAGTCGACGGTGATGAGCGAGAAACGGTCGACGAAGAAGATGTCTCGGTCGATGTTGGTGTGCGAGTGTGGTCGACGAACTGGTGTTTATGTCGATCGATGTGGAGCATTTGTCTTTGCGGATCGAACGTTCCAAACTTGCAGGATCTTCTGAGAATAGTAGCTGAGTTTCCTTGTTGCTTCTGATACTGCTGGGCATGCACCTGAAAAGACAAGAAATTTTTTGTCAGACAACGATTAAAAGGAAATAACCTAGACCTAATCAGATTAAATCTAATGGCAATCAAAGCTCCCCGGCAACGGCGCCAAATTTGATCTCACTGAACTTACCCTAAGGAGTGAATTACTCTCTCAAATAAGAGGTTCAGTTGTAGTTCTTAGGTATCGAATTTACGAGCTAGGGAACACAAAAGATCTAATCCTTAGTGACTAAGCTAGGTTGATTATGATTAACTTTAAATTGCAGGTTTGAGCAAGGCAGTTGCTCGTTGGGTTTGATTGAGGGTTTTAACAATTAAGGAAAGTAGCTAGACTTAGGGTTTCTATTCTGGTGATCAGGATTATAATCCTATAGATGCCTAACAAGTTGTATGCATGATATTAAATATCTCAACAGCTTATGAACAAATCAATCAGCGTTCGCTTTCTAGATTCGTCTGATGACTAGATCTAATGATCTCACCAATCAGGATGATCAATTAGAAAGTGTTGATCGATGATTCTATAGGAGTATCGATCGATACACCTTTCCCTCCGTCGATCGATTATTCTATAGGAATATCGATCGACGCGCTTCTTGCAAGCTTTATGCGCAGGTTGAATTGATGCTCGGTAAGACTCCTAGATCAGCTTCCGCCTTTCTCTAGTAATCTTAGCTTGAATAGGATGGATTCAGGATGAAGTCAATTTAACAAGCAATCCTAGGTCAAGGTTCTAGTTAGCTATTCTAGAACACAAGCATTAAGAACATCCTAACAATGAATATCACAACTTAGCAATCTATAGTTGGGGCTAATCCCTCACAACCTATTTGAACCCTATATCTAACAATGGGACTACTAAGACATGGCCAAGCAATTCATAGCAACAAGATCAAAGAAGAAATTCATAGATAAATAGATAGAGAAACAAATAATGGAGTTCCAATCACAAATCTCTTTGGATCTTCTCTCCAACTCTAAGAATCTCTAAAAACCTTAAACAATAAACTAGAACAATAGAAAAGCATGCTTTGGGTTAAACACATAGGTAAGCTATAAATATTGAGTTCATTAGGTTAAAAAAACTCGCCAGGGGCAATCTTGTAATTTGGTGAAGACTTGGGTTTAAAGTCGGCTGGAACCATTATGTCTTCTGCGCGACTCGGTATCGATCGATGTCACAGGATGTGCATCGATCGATTGTTGTCTCTGAATATCGACCTCTGGTCTGGTTTGATGGTCAGCTCGGATGAAATCTCTACTAAGCTCCAAAATGCTCCAAAATCATCACTTTATTCCAAAATGCTCATGAACCTGAAAATATACGTAATTGACTCCAAAACATTATATATATATATATATATATATATCTTTAAAATACCTATATACCAGAGGTAAAAACGGGTCAAAGCCATGGTATATCATCAAACTTTCTTAACTTTTTCCAGCCAGGAAGGTATTATTGTTATCATTGTGTATGTGGATGATATCATCATTACATGAAGCGACAAGGAAGATATTTCTCAACTAAAGCTTTCCTTAAATCTAGTTTTGATATCAAAGATTTGGGTGATTTAAAGTACTTCTTATGGATTGAAATATGCCGCTTGAAAGAGGTAATTTTCTTATCTCAAAGGAAATACATTCTTGATTTGTTGAGTGAGGCAGGACCCTTGGGGGAAGATTACCAAAACTCCCCTTGAAGAAGGATACAAAGTATTGTGTGAGGGGGAGTTTGAAGATGAGGCATTTGAAGATGTCAAACTATATATGAGAAGTATTGAGAATTAGACTCTTCATGTTCTTTGTTGATGGTTTAGGATATTTACCACATGGCAGACCAGTGACGATGGTGAATGTCTCAGTGAAAACCTGATTGAGTTTTCGGCAAACAAGAACCATGACTCAGTAATTTTTTGGCTTTGAGTTGCCGGTGAAATCAGGGAACACGCTAGACGGCTGAAATAAGTTGGTTTATTGGCGAGTTCAATAAATTTGCCGAATGATGAGTTCCTTATAACTTCGACCTCGTCCTCTTCATGTACATTTAAAATATGACTGATCCCACCTTGTTTGTGGTAAGGATTAACCCTTATACACATGGGATCTTCCCCGACGGCTAAAATTCTCTCTATTAAATCTCGAAATAGGAGCACTTCACTGGAATCCATGGATGCTAAGGTCAGAGAAACACAGTTAGACTACATGCAAACATACAAAGAAAAATACTTTGGTAGCTTCTAAGAATAACATAAGTGCTCACCTTGGATTCATTTTGGAAAATTATGTCTCGTTGCAGAAGAAAGAGAGAATATAGAGGAGAGAGAGAGAGAGAGAGAGATATATATATATATATAGAGAGAGAGAGAGAGAGAGAGAGAGAGAGAGAGAGAGAGAGAGAGAGAGAGAGAGAGAGAGAGAGAGAGAGAGAGAGAGAGAGAGAGAGAGAGAGAGAGAGAGAGAGAGAGAGAGAGAGAGAGAGAGAGAGAGAGAGAGAGAGAGAGAGAGAGAGAGAGAGAGAGAGAGAGTATATACCTATTATTTTTCTCGGAGTGTAAAACGTATCATGCAAAAGATACGGATGCATCAAATTTCAAAATCAGAAGCGTGACAGAGCAAGTTGTAGGCTAGGCTTTGATGTCTGCAGTAGGGGAAGTTCAGTATTTATTACATCTGACAAGTATGAAAACCATAGGCTACCAAATTTTGCAAATTTTGCTATTCTTCTTGTATATATACTGCAAATTTTGCTATTCTTCTTGTATATCTTATTATACTTACTATTAGAACATATTACAAAACCCATTTAGTTCATATGTGGTGCACAAAAACTATGGTATCAATTTCATTTTATTTTTAAGAGTTTAAACTTAGTAAAACATTTTGAATTTGGACTTTTTCTTTATCTCTCTCTTTCAGCGGCTGAAAATAGGCAAACTCTTTCTCTTCTATCTAAATCATAATCAATTATAGTCCTTTTGAGTATCCTATATAAATTGTCAATCTCAACAAATCATTTATCAAAATCTCCCTTTACTATAAAGAATAAAGAATCTACAATGATGAAATTTTCATATTCTCTACCCAAACAAATTTGGTTTCCTATTGTGGCAATGCAATTTCTCATAATATATAGTGTTTCTTCACTAAACCTTACGAATGAGTATCTCAGCCACAAATGCTTCCTTAATCAAGGAAAATATAACTCTGGAAGTGACTATGAGGACATCCTCAACATTCTCTTCAGAAGAGTTCGTACTGATGATTATGATATTACCGGTTTCAGATACACAAGTAAGGAAACATCGCCTCTTGATTCTTCTTCTGTCATGCTCCAGTGTCGTGGTGACTCTTATGGGTCTAACTGTCGTACATGCGCTGATACCGCAGTAACAGGGGTAAATGAGCCATCATACATTTAAATATAAAGATTTATATTATTGAGGTGTTGTAAACCGTTATCTTTGAGACGAAAGAGATATGACTGCATAAAACAAAAATAAGACTATCTAACTAGAAAAAAAATACCAGCTGAAATTGTTTGATATTTGTTATAGATAGGATTGGAAAATTATCAAACATCTTTATCAGATCTGAGATCCGCTTTAGATCCCCTCTGAATATCCAGATATCAGTAATATCGGTTTAGTGTTATAGTATCTTGGATAAGTAAAAACTCGGATATCTGGATTCTGGAAATATATGTAGAATATACTTTCTTAATAATTATTATAGATAACATTAAATCTTTATACATAAAATTATTTTAGATTATTTTGTAACTTTACGTTTACTTTCTTAATTATAAGATATTATTTTGGTTTTTAAATCCATTTTATATAATGTTTTACAATTTTAGTTAAATATCATTTCAAATAATTTATCATTATTTGTAAGGAGCAGTGTCCAAATATGAATAATTATTGATGTATTAATATTTAGATTGATAATCAATATCTAGATAGCTATAAAATACGAATCTAGATATGGATATTCATCACATCGATCTACGGGTCTGTATACCCTGATTTGGATATCTAGATCTGACTTAAACCTGGTAAATTGTGATAGATGTTGTGTAGAAACCGAATTATATTGACGAAGTTTTGATTAAATGCAACTATGTTCATAAAGGTTGAAAACTATTTATACATGTGTGGTTACTTTAAATCCTTATTTTTTATATTTCTTTAAATCACTAAAATAATCACTTCTTATGCAAATAATTAGGAGAAGAAAGCTTTCACTGAAATATTAATTCATCAATTAAAATTATAAAAAACAAATATGATTTTACATTGCAGTTTCTTAAAAGATGTCCAAAGAACAAAGGAGGAATAATATGGTACGAACAATGTTTTCTCTATGTTACTTCGATCGATGATCCAATGCGGATTCCAACTAATTACAAGAATACTTTTTCTATGTACAACCCAAACAACGTGAGAGGGGATGGAAAATTATTTTCCAAGAAGGCGGTAGATTTTTTCTCTGAGCTAACACTTAAAGTCAAGAAACCGGCCAAATACTATCGCGTCATATTTTATGCGGCAGGGGAAAAGAAGCTCGGGAAAAATACATTATATGCAATGGTGCAGTGTGTAGAACTAACATTAGATTGTAAAAATTGTTTGGCATGGAGTATCACAAAACTTTTTGAGAACGGCAACATTAAACAAGGAGGGAGAGTTTTGGGTATGAACTGTGAGATAAGATATGAGCTATACCCTTTTCTTAGGAGTTAAGCATTTGTGTGGTCGTGATTAATACATCCTACTTATATCCAATTATGTTTTAGTTTTGTTTACATTTTCTTTTTTTTTTCTGAAATGTAATATTCATATATTAATAAAAATAGTGTTTACAGAAACAGATCCAAACAAATACTTTAGAAAATCAAAATTGAACCCTTTTTTTTTGTTAAACAATGATTTTCAACTGGCCTAGAATTCTTGAGACTATTACCCAACAGACTTGTGTTTCATCCTCAGTTTCTGATAGCTTTGCTTTTAGTGACTTCAGTTGATTTCTTTTTTTTTTTTTTGTCAGCAAACATTACAGACTCATATAGACTCTGTGAACCAAGGTGGAGGATCCGCATCCATGTGAACAACATAAGACGATTGATTCCTTGCACTGCGTGCTAGACTGTCCGCCTGTTTATTTTGTGTCCTTGATACATAGATAATCTCCGAGTATGTGAAACTTTCCTTTAGACTCCTGATGTCTTCTAGATAACTTGCAAAGGCAGGCCACTCTTCTGGTTCTGAAACCAGCTTTACCAACTGAGAACTATCCGTTGCAAATGTAACAATATACTGCCGTAGATTCCTCATACACTCCATAGCCCAAATCAGGGCTTCAATCTCCGAATGTAATGGGGATTGAGCCGCTCTTGTATTTCTTGCTCCCATCAAACCCTGAAAACCTTCCAAAGTACTATACCATCCTTGTCCAGAGAATAAGTTCTTGTCTTTCCATGATCCATCTGAGAAACACCATCTACCTGGAATGACCGGGACTGGATCTATAATGTCTGCCCTATTTTGAACGCCATTCTGAGGGATAGAAACATGTGCTTCCATCCAAAAGTCGTGACTCTGTTTCAGCCAGCTGAAGAGTATCTCGAGGATCAACCTCCAAATTACTAAATTTCCGTGCCTTCCAAATATACCATAAGATCCATGCGTATTGATGATCCTCCATTGTTGGGAATACACGCCAAAACAGATGATCCATGTTCACAAATAAAGATTTAGTAGGGAAAATATCCGGATTCGAGGGGATCTTTGCTAGTGCCCAGACTTGCACAGCTGGTGGACATTCGAAAAATACATGGTTGATTGATTCCTCATGCTCACCACATCTAGCACAGATGGTATCACCCTGGATTCCTCTTGCTCTCAAATTTTTCTTTACCGCAATACAACCAGAAATCATTTGCCATAAGAAATGTTTCATCTTAGGTGGGCAACGTACTTTCCAGCAAAAAGCCTTCAAAGGGCCAATTGTAGGGCCAAATGCTGTTGTTGTTCTTTCCCTGTCCGGGTACACCCTTTCAATTTGGTAGGCGGATTTAACTGTGTACTTCCCATTATTAGTAAAATGCCACCCTTCACGATCCGCTAATAAGGTTTTACCCAAAGGGATACTTAGAATAATATTCACGTCCTCCGGGTCTACCAGACTTTGGATTCTTTGAATATTCCATGTTCTTGAATTTTCATTGATGAGTGAGTCCACCGTTAGTTCCGGAAAAGAGTTGTGTTGATTTTTGTTTGCTGGTCTCGGGTGGGTGGATGGGAGCCAAGGATCATTCCATACTGAGATAGATGATCCTGATCCCACCCTTTTGATTAGTCCTTTACTAACCAGAGATCTAGCAGAGACAATGCTTCGCCAACCATAGGATGATGAATATGAACGAATTGGTTCCAGAGGGGATGCATTTCTGAAGTATCGTCCCTTGAAAACCCGGGAGAATAAAGTTTGAGGTTTCTCTATTAGTCTCCAAAATTGCTTGCCGAGCATAGCCGTATTAAAATCCGTGAGATCTTTAAATCCTAGACCTCCATCATCCTTTGGCCTACATACTTTGTCCCATGATTGCCAATGCATTCCCCTAGTGGAACCCCCTGTGCTCCACCATAACTTTGCCACTGCACTCGTAAGTTTTTTTATTACCGTTTTGGGAATACAAAAGGTAGCCATAACATGGTTTGGTAAAGCCGTCACTACCGATTTAATAATTACTTCCTTCCTCCCTTAGAGAAAAACTTGAAAGTCCACCCATTAACCCTATTGTTGAGTCTCTTTTGGAGAAATCCAAAAACTTGAACTTTTGAGCCCCTTAAATTTTCAGGGATCCCTAGGTAAAAGCCCATTCCACCTTGATTTTGTATCCCTAGTATGTCCCGTAATACCTGCCTATCTGGTTCCTCAATTTTGTGTCCAAATTGGATTGAAGATTTATCAAAATTTATTTATTGTCCCGAAACTCCCTCGTATTCCTTAAGGATTCTAAGGATTGTCAGGCATTCCTCTTTATGTGCTTTGCAAAAGAAGAGACTATCATCTGCAAACAGTAAGTGTGAAATTGCCGGACATGCCCGTGCCACCTTGATGCCTGTTAATTGTTTTTCCCGTTCAGCCCTTCGGATATTCACAATCAAAGCTTCCGTACACAGAATAAATAAATAAGGAGATAACGGATCTCCTTGTCTAAGCCCTCTCTGGGGAATTATGTGTCCTCTTGGTTGGCCATTTAATAATACCCTATATTGCACTGAAGAAATGCATTCCATCATGAGTTTGATCCAATGTTGGTCAAATCCCATCTTTGAAAGTACTTCTTGAATAAAAATCCACTCCACTCTATCATAAGCCTTACTCATATCTGTTTTGATAGCCATGAAATTGTTCTGGCATGATTTGTTTGTTCTCAGTCCGTGAAACATTTTCTGAGCAATTAGAATGTTATCAGAGATCAGTCGCCCCGGCACAAGGCCGATTGGGTTTCTGAAATCAGTGATGGAAGACAGGTCTTTAATCTCTGACACAAGACCTTTGAAATAATCTTATACCCAACATTGCAAAGACTGATAGGTCTTAACTCCTTCATTCTTGTAGGCCTCTCCGTTTTAGGAATTAAGCAAATGTTGGTAATGTTCAACCTCGCATCCAAAGTTCCTGACGTAATAAAACCATTCACCATCTCCAACAACTCTTTTTTGATTATATGCCAAGAATGTTGGAAAAATAATGTTGTCATCCCGTCCGGTCCAGGAGCTTTCTCGGGATGCATCATAAAAAGTGCCTGGCGAACCTCTTCCTCAGTGGCTGTTCTCAGCAGCCTCTGATTCATTAAAGGGGTAATGGTCGATCCGATCTCGTCCAAGAAACCTTCAAATTCTGATGGAGAAGTTGTTCGAAATAAATCCTCAAAATAGTCAACTGCCACTTTTTCCAACCCTTGTTCCTTAATAATCCAATTTCCATTTTCATCGTAAAGCCCTACAATCCTGTTTCGAGCTCGACGTTGTTTTGTCAAGCTATGATAAAACTTTGTGTTTAGATCCCCCGCTGTGTTCCATAAATTTTGACTTTTTTGATGCCAGTATTCCTCTTCGTCCTTGTAAGCGTCTTGTAACTTTCTTGATATATCCAAAATATCTTCCTGAGTTCTGTTGTCATCAGTTTGTACTTCCTCCAGGGCCTTCTGTAACTCATTAATCTTCTCCTTGCCATACGGAGGATTATTTTTTCGCCATGTTGAAATCGCATGCCTACAATTAACGATTTTCGAAACAAAATCCTTCGAGTTATCCTCTGTCCTTCCGCTTGTTGTGTCTCCCCAACCCCTCTCAATAGATTCCATCAGCCCTTCCTGACCTATCCATCGTTTGTCAAATCGAAATTGTCCCCTGCGTTTCTGAACTTTATCCTCCAAATAAGCCACTACTGGCCTATGATCAGAACCCTCCATTCCTAAATATTCGGTGTAAGAACATGGGAAGAGTGTATGCCAATCTTCATTGGCTAATGCTCGGTCTAGTCGGCACCTGACCATTACTTTATTCCTTCTTCCTTGCCAAGACATCTTGTTTCCTCGTGCTGGAAATTCTAGTAAGCCAGTATTCCTAATCATATCATTGAAAGGGATAAAAGATTCTGCACTTCGTACAGTGCCACCTTCTTTTTCATGATTCCCAGTGATTTCATTTAAATCTCCAATAATAAACCATGGTTCCGAACGGGCCAGTCCATATCTCGTCAAGCGTTCCCAGACTTGGTCTCTTAATTTTTGGACCGGCTCTCCATAAACAAATGTCATAAAAACATGTTTCCCAAGTATCATAGCTTCCACATCAATCATATGATTGCTAGTGTAGAGAACTTTCACCTGATGCTCATTATTATAAAATAGGGCTAATCCACCACTTGCTCTATTTGGATCCACCGTAACCAGATTGTCAAAACCAAAGTGGGCTTGAAATCCTTGAACAAAAGCGAATTCTTGTTTCGTTTCTGATAAGAATAAAAAATCAGGTTTATGTTTATGCCATATCTGTCTGAGATAACTGATTGTCCATTTACTTCCCATTCCTCTACAATTCCAACTGAGGACTCTCATAAATCAAATGATATCAGGGGTGCTCTTGAGAGCCTGGCAAACGGGTATAAAGAGACCCAGGAAAAAACCGAAAACCAGATTCCACTCGGATAAAAAGTGATCCAACTCACTATTCCATAAGATAAGTCATAGAAGACACTCGATACCATCTTACATATGATGTGTGAATAAGTAAAAAACCATATACGTACCATATATGGTTTTGTTTCCTCTAATCCCTTCCATAACAAACATTGCAGAGACTTCAAAAAAAACCCTGTTCTTATTGTGTCTGCTCTGTTCTGTGTTTGGTGTGATGAGACCAAACAGATAACTCTGTGAGTCCTCCACTTACCCTCCGTTAAAATAAGCCCATCCTGAGTAGCAAATCTTGGTTCAACCCAGTCACACTTAGCCAAATCCTCGTACAGCATAAGCAGAAAAAATTCCTTAGTAACACAACACCTCTTCTCCCAAGGTAAATAATCCATTTTATTCCAGTAAGACATGAAGAAAGAAGACCAATTCCACAAATAAGTTGATAAGAAAACAGACAAAACCAATTTATTACCAATCATAAACTTTAAAACAATGCTCATAGAGCTTATTGAAATAAAACAAACACCATAATAAAAAACCACATAGCAGCCAACGAAATACTCAGTCAAGCCTTGTTTCATGAAAATCTTTAGTGATTTGCAGGACCTTGTTTCGGGTTCGAAGCACCCTTTTCCTCCTCCTGTTTGGATTGATCTCCATGACGGATACCAGGTTTGGCCACCGGACGTTTATAAGTCCTTATCTGGGCCATCTTCAGCTTGTTGGAAGCACTTGTGCCTAGGGGCGGCTTGGGTGCCTTTTTACGGGTACCCTGTTTCTTGGTCACCTCCCCTGTTACCTGATCTTTCCCTTCCCCATCTTCTAACTCCTTACCTTCCTCCAGAACCTCAGTCATCGCATCCAACATTCGTACGTCCTCCTCAACCTCGTCATCAGTGAGCGACTGGAAATCATCTTCTATATTTTCCTTAGTCCCATGATCCATGACATTTCTTTTATTGTGATCCACCACTAAATCATTGCCTACCAAAACACCCTCCTCTATTCCACTTAAAGGCAAGATAAGCTCCTGGTCCTCTACAATAGATTTCAAACAAGCCTTAGGTACCTCATCTTGTGTCTCCAACAGCTCAGCCATGAAGGTATTAGAAGGTTCGGCATCCTTCGTCTTCTTCGTCTCTCTGATCTCTCCTGTCTCCGTAGCTTCCTTCCGGGACTCCACACACGAATCCTTCTCTTCTCTCTGACCTCCAGTAGCTCGTGTCCTGGACTCCTGCTGATGGTTCCAATTACCCTCTCTTTTATTGCTACGGTACCTAGAGCCTTCCTCCTCACCACGATATAATGTTTGCTCATTCTCTTACCAAGTGATGAGGCTGGTGGTTTTTACTGCCATTACATTCTCTCGAGATCCCGTATATGGTTGCTTGAAAAGTGAGTATGACAAGCACCAAATCATGCTCTTTTAACCTCATATCTTTTATTGTACTTAATATGTTCTCCCACTCCAGTGTTATCTTATCTTAGCAAGCAGAACATGTCCCATAGCTAATGTGAGTTTAATTATGTTGAAAACTATAATTAAAAGGAAAATAAAAATCTGGGACCACAAGTGACAGATGTCATTATCAAAAGGAATGTGTTGTGCACAATGACGTGTGTTGTACTGGTATTGAGCATTGCGATTGACTTTTAAAGTAATAAATAAAAAACACTTGTTGAAATATTATTGGATATTAAGAATTATGGCATTTTTGATATAAAATATACATATATTAATAATTATATTCAGAATTTCAATTTTTTTGTTACAAATGTAAAACTAAATTTTTTTTAAGAATAAGTAAAGTTTGTTATTTAAATTTAATTTCAGCCGATAATTGTTATTAATATATAACAACAAAAAATAACCTAAAATAAAAGGGGGTTTCTGTATATATGACTAGGCCTGGGCATTCGGGGTCCCAATCGAGTTTCGGTTTTATCCAATCGGGTTTCGGTTTTTCGGGTTTGACAAAATCAGCCTCATTCGGATTATATGAAAATTCGGTTCGGGACCGGTTCGGGTTCTATCGGGTTCGGGTCGGGGTTAGTAAATCTTCAAAGAACCGGTATAACCCGATGTACTTTCGGGTTCGGGTCCCAATCGGTTCTTCGGTTTAAAAATACCTGATTCGTACCTACTTTGTAGCCAAAACATAAGTAAAATCGGGTTTTTTGGTTTAAAAGTACCTGATTTGTACCTATTTTATAACCAAAACATAAGTAAAATCGATTCAAAAATAAGAAAGGAACATCAAACATGATCATTCAAAATCAAACGAAAAGTAAACATAGTTATTGATAGAAAGAAAACCAAATAATTAAAAGTTTAAAACGAAAACTAAATTCTCATGAAATGAGAAACATTATTCAATTGAAACAAAACTAAAATCTAAAAACTTTAAGCTTCAACGGCCATCTTTAACCATCAACCTTCGTATAATATAATCACTAACCTTCATGTGATAGATAATTATTTTAGATGTTTAGTAATATCTTAATGTATTTTGGATACATATTAAAGATCATGTTTGGTACAAATTTTGAAATTTTGAATATTTCGGGTTCTATCGGATATCCATTTAAGTTCGGGTTCGGTTCGGATAATACCCATAACCCAAAATACCGTAAAACAAGATTCATTCGGTATTTATGTCGGGTTCGGATCGGTTCGGGTTCAGTTTTATCGGATCGGGTCCGGTTCGGATTTTCTGATTCGGTTTATTTGCCCAGCCCTAACATTCACATTCAATTCAAAAATAAAAACATTTATACTATAATAAAATTGTAAAATTATTTATATCCACGAATTTGTAGGCAAACACTTAGTAGTTATAAAGAAAGAAGAATAAATAATTGTATATCTCATAAATTTAAAAAGAAAAATGACACATTAGATGGGGATGAGAAAATGAATTATAGAAAATTAAAAATGATTTAACTTACGAATCATTTAAAAAATCAATTTTCTCTGTAATCATGTTTAGCATGAATTCATTTTTCTTTTGCTGAAAAACGTACTACATTGAACAAACATGATAAAGTCATCGAATATTATCAAACTTGTCTAAAAGCAATACTAGCAGCAGCAAATATTTAACAGACGAAACTATTTGACATTTCACATAAGTAGATATCATCAGAAAGCTACTAACTGCTGATTCATCAAAGGAATCTTAGCTCTGGCTACTGAATGGAGTTGAACTTAAACCGTTCTCGACTGCTCGTTCGTCGAAAGCGATCAGGCAAAGGGGCTCCTATGCAACTCTGCTTATGAAAACAGAGATTATATGTTTCTTCATTGTGAAGTGAGTGGAGAAATTTGAGCCCTCGTACTCAGAAAGTTCGAATATACCGTCATCAAGGTTTTCACACTTGGACAGCTACCGGGAACGTAACGTTTTGACAAGTTCTATTTTGAAAGAAGATATTTGACAATTTTTCACCCGTTGCTAAAAGCTCGTGTTGGTTTAGGAACTTTTGCAAGTATCGTATTATAAATTTTATTTTTACGAAACGCGCAATATCGTATTATTAGATACTTGCAAATATGTTAAATTGTCTTTTATGTAAAACTATCTATAAAAATAGGAAACTTATGCATCATTGAGAATTTAAAAATATATATTTTTTTAATTCTTTTAAAGGCCAAATTTTAGATCTGTTTGCAAAACTGTTAAATTTTCTTTTCGGGTTGAATTATCAATAAGAAATAGGAAACCTATTCATATTGGGAATTTATGTCCTTCTCGGTTGTAGGTTATTAAATACTCTTTCTCTCACCCCCATCTCTATCTCTAGCTCGCGTATCAAAGATTTTTATTGAATCACACAGTAGCTATGGAGTGGAGAAAGCTTCCGACGGATTTGGTAGAGGAAATCCTCTCTAGGATTCCGGCTATAACTCTGGCAAGATTTCGATCAACATCAAAACAATGGAGTGCTATATTGAAATCCAGTAGCTTTGCTAAGATGCACACTGCTAAAGCACCAAAGAGGGAGGATGAGTCTCTGAACATCATGTTGATTGATTCTAAGGTTTTCCAAGTAAGGATCAGTCTCGATGCTCCATATGTTAAGGTTGCAGATAATCCATTCTACCTTAAAGATCCCCGTTCTAATTCTTCACAAGTTGGTGTGCTTAATGTCTTTCACTGCGACGGCTTGTTGCTATGCACCACAAAGGACAAGAGACTCATGGTTTGGAATCCATGTTCAGGGGAAACCACATGGATTAAACCTAGAGACATCTACAGGGAATCAGACTACTATGCTCTCGGTTACACTTACGACAGCAAATCATCCTGCAAGCAATACAAAATCTTGAGGGTGGATCGTCAAGATGTACCACTCATTAATGAGTACGAGATTTATGACTTCACCTCTAACACGTGGAGAATTATTGGTGTGGCTACCGATTGGTTTTTAGCACTATATCGTCGTGGCATATCAGTACAGGGAAATACATATTGGGTTGCTACTCAAGCATGGAGTCCACATAATGATTTCTTACTTAGTTTTGATTTTTCAGCAGAGAAGTTTCAAAGTTTGTCTCTTCCTCATCCGTTTCCGGATAGTATATTGGCTTTATCTGAGGTTAGAGAAGAGAAACTTTGTCTCTTATCTTTAAAGGATGAAGAATTACAAGTGTTGGTGACAACTAGTACAGGATCATGGAGCCAGCTCCTAGATGTGACAGCTAAATATGTGATAACTAGTAGTCTGTTTTCTAAAGCGATGAGTTTTTTGGCAGACACGCAGAGCAAAGTTGTAAGGTGTTTGAACTCCAACGTCTTATACACTGTGCAAGAAAATAAAAACATACAAACGAATCGGCTTGGAAGAGGCAAAAGGGAAAGTATCAAGCATGATAACTTTGAGTGTAGCTCAGTTCTTCTGAATTATGTTCCAAGTTTAACTCAAACCCAACAAGATCATACACGCAAAAGGAAATCACCAAGTACGTGACTTGTAATTGTGACACTTATCTAAATAATCTCTCTTTCCTTCTATGTTGTTTGTTTTGAGTTTTTCCTAGGACTATAAGTCAAATTTTTGGTTCCATCTATCTATCTACAAATATCTTTAGATTCAAACCAGTTTATATGGTTTTGTGTTATGTTTTTCCTCGAATCGTATAGTTCTGGATCAATTCCTTTCGACTTCTGTTGTGTTGGTTCAAGTTGCAACCCCTTAATTACACGACACTGATTTCATCGTTAGTTATGGTTAATTATCGGTTGTTTGTTTTTTCAGTCTAATTAATAGAACCGGAACATTCTATTGGCGGAAAATCAAATGTTTCAGTTGTACATTTTTTTGGTGCTTGCATAATAGACCTAACGAAATTTGAGATTAACATGGGAGGATGAAATAGGTCTGGGAATTTTATATGAACCCGAATACCCGAACAAAACCGATCTGAAACCACAGGTTTGAATAAGATCCGAATTTCCATTGGGTCCTATTGTGGAGGACCAAGTGGATCTCGAAACTGATCCGAACAAAACTCAGGATCCCAAGGGGTAAAAGTGGACCCGAATTTTAATAACCCTATTCTACTAGTCCTAGCTAATAAATATCCTATTGTAGGTTACAAACATTTTGGTGCAAGTTCATCTGCATGTTATTCAGTTATCAAATGGGAATAATAACATTTCATAAATTAAAACTTAGGCTTGTTTCTGATATCTACGCCTAATAATTTAATTTCGACAATACACAGTCAATTTTGCATTCGTGTTCTTTAATCGTGAAACATAATATTTAATACCTGAATCATGGGTTTGATATATGTTCAAATTTGAGGGTATGAAACTATAAAAAAAACAGGATGTAGAAATATGGTTATGTCTAAATCCTTGTAAAATGGATTCACAAGTGGGAATGGTTCCAAGCCACAACCCACAATGCAAATACCTTCTTGTTGGAAGTACAATCACAAAGCTAAAACAATCTCAACATTTTGCAAAGAAGGAATTTTTTAAAAGTCCAGAGATGCATCATATAGTCTATTTAGAATTGCATACGTGGGCGTTGATTAATTGTTCTGCTCCATGTTAGCTACACGTGTTTCACAAGCCTCTTTCTCCATCTTCCAGTGGGCTCTCTGGCCAACGTTGGCAGCAGTGTCTGGACGCAAGGCTAGAGCGATAGTCAGCTCCTCAATTCTCTGTAAGATAGATAGATACCAATAAAGATTAGATGGAAGAAAAAAAGTAAGAAAAATAACCAGAAAAATAATGAATATGGACCTTCTTGTTTCTGTTCAAACTATGCCTTTGATCCCTTTTCCCAATGTTGGAGGCAGTAGTCTGGAGGTTCTTTTCAGCGGTTCTCAAAGCCTACAAAAGAGAGTAAAGGTTGATATGTTCACATGCAATTAATGAAAGGACACAAGTTGTTTCGTCTTACCCTAATGCGGTCTATTTCTTCAACTATGATGTTGAGTGTGGCTGAAGCTAAGCCATCCACTCCATCATTCTCCCCCAGATGAGCTCTCAGCAAACTGTAGCTAGATATTCCAGCAGCATGTAGGAGTTGAACATGTCCTTCATTGATCACACCCTGAAAAATCACTGTAAAAAAAGCATTGTAACTATCCACGACAACACCAAAGTGTTCATAGACTAAACAAGCACCAAAGCTACATCATATCAGGTTTTCAGAACTAGAGTAAACGCAAACAGTAATCTTTGTTCATTGAAATCATGGTAAGGAAATAGATGGATGTGTATAATCAGAACTTAAACTCAGAAATCTAACAACAAAATACAATAAGTCTACCTCAATTATGCAACAGCATCAACCAAACACATTCCAAATGCCTTCATATACATAATGAATACCAAAACTACAGATCACACGATGATTATAACTCATCACAACAACGAGCGATGAACAAAGTAAACGCTAACGGTATACGTTTTCATCGGATTCATGGTAAGCAACGGATGATCAGAGTTTAAACTCAGAATCGAAGCATTATAACAGCATAGAGCATGCGAAAGAGAATGTAGCTTCACAGTAAAACAGCATATAGTATGCGAAAGAGAATCTATCTTTCAACTCAGACGATGAACTAATAACAAACACTGCTTTTATAGAAGAAACGAACACTAAAGTTACAGATCTCTGATGATTAGAAGTTACAACGACAATCGAAGCTAATATATGAACAACGTAAACAATAACAATAAACGTTTCCATCGGAATCATGCTAAGCAAATAGATCGATGGATCATCGGAACTTTAAACTCGAGAATCCATTGAGCTTAAGCGATATTCACAGTCAGAAACAGAGCAGAAACTACTTCGAGAATCGTAAGAAGCAGATAGTGATGACCATAAGTCATAACAACAATCGATGCTACTATATGAACGACGAGCTAGCCTATGATGGTGATGATAAGAGCTTACAGCTATCAGTGGCTTCGTTTAGCCCTTCTCCAATCTGCTGGTACATCTCCTGGTAAATCTGTTCTTCAGCCATTTTCTGCAATTTTTGAATCTGAGAGAAGAAGAAACAACTATATATTCTCTCTCTCTCTCTCTCTCTCGTTTTACACCAGCGGGAGTGGAACTCAAAGATTTTTATAAACAGTAAATAAACAAACCTCACGTCCGTAACTGTATTTCACTTTTTTTTTAACTAATATTTTTTCACCGCATGCAGTTACTAAATTATTTGATTTTCACTATTGTTTACTCTCTTATAATATCAATTATATAACAAATGATTCAACGTTTCTTAGTTTTTTCAGATATCTTCAATCCTTGGTGTTTACTTGTTCGCCAAAACGGGTGCAAATGATCAAATCAAGTCTTGGTAGTCAAACAATTTCAGATTGTTTTTTTCGCAATCTCTATTTTTATAAAAATACAGTTATATATAATTAATCTATTTTAAGAGTTTTGTTTAGAATGAAGCCGTGCATGGCAAGTAATTCAACCATTGCTGAAACTTTCATGGTTTTATAACTCTTTAAGATTCATTTTGGAACCGAACCCATTTGAAGTTTGAATAATTTTGGTTCGGATTTTCGATTCGGTTTATTTGCCCAGCCCTAACATTCACATTCAATTCAAAAATAAAACATTTATACTATAATAAAATTGTAAAATTATTTATATCCACGAATTTGTAGGCAAACACTTAGTAGTTATAAAGAAAGAAGAATAAATAATTGTATATCTCATAAATTTAAAAAGAAAAATGACACATTAGATGGGGATGAGAAAATGAATTATAGAAAATTAAAAATGATTTAACTTACGAATCATTTAAAAAATCAATTTTCTCTGTAATCATGTTTAGCATGAATTCATTTTTCTTTTGCTGAAAAACGTACTACATTGAACAAACATGATAAAGTCATCGAATATTATCAAACTTGTCTAAAAGCAATACTAGCAGCAGCAAATATTTAACAGACGAAACTATTTGACATTTCACATAAGTAGATATCATCAGAAAGCTACTAACTGCTGATTCATCAAAGGAATCTTAGCTCTGGCTACTGAATGGAGTTGAACTTAAACCGTTCTCGACTGCTCGTTCGTCGAAAGCGATCAGGCAAAGGGCTCCTATGCAACTCTGCTTATGAAAACAGAGATTATATGTTTCTTCATTGTGAAGTGAGTGGAGAAATTTGAGCCCTCGTACTCAGAAAGTTCGAATATACCGTCATCAAGGTTTTCACACTTGGACAGCTACCGGGAACGTAACGTTTTGACAAGTTCTATTTTGAAAGAAGATATTTGACAATTTTTCACCCGTTGCTAAAAGCTCGTGTTGGTTTAGGAACTTTTGCAAGTATCGTATTATAAATTTTATTTTTACGAAACGCGCAATATCGTATTATTAGATACTTGCAAATATGTTAAATTGTCTTTTTATGTAAAACTATCTATAAAAATAGGAAACTTATGCATCATTGAGAATTTAAAAATATATATTTTTTTAATTCTTTTAAAGGCCAAATTTTAGATCTGTTTGCAAAACTGTTAAATTTTCTTTTCGGGTTGAATTATCAATAAGAAATAGGAAACCTATTCATATTGGGAATTTATGTCCTTCTCGGTTGTAGGTTATTAAATACTCTTTCTCTCACCCCCATCTCTATCTCTAGCTCGCGTATCAAAGATTTTTATTGAATCACACAGTAGCTATGGAGTGGAGAAAGCTTCCGACGGATTTGGTAGAGGAAATCCTCTCTAGGATTCCGGCTATAACTCTGGCAAGATTTCGATCAACATCAAAACAATGGAGTGCTATATTGAAATCCAGTAGCTTTGCTAAGATGCACACTGCTAAAGCACCAAAGAGGGAGGATGAGTCTCTGAACATCATGTTGATTGATTCTAAGGTTTTCCAAGTAAGGATCAGTCTCGATGCTCCATATGTTAAGGTTGCAGATAATCCATTCTACCTTAAAGATCCCCGTTCTAATTCTTCACAAGTTGGTGTGCTTAATGTCTTTCACTGCGACGGCTTGTTGCTATGCACCACAAAGGACAAGAGACTCATGGTTTGGAATCCATGTTCAGGGAAACCACATGGATTAAACCTAGAGACATCTACAGGAATCAGACTACTATGCTCTCGGTTACACTTACGACAGCAAATCATCCTGCAAGCAATACAAAATCTTGAGGGTGGATCGTCAAGATGTACCACTCATTAATGAGTACGAGATTTATGACTTCACCTCTAACACGTGGAGAATTATTGGTGTGGCTACCGATTGGTTTTTAGCACTATATCGTCGTGGCATATCAGTACAGGGAAATACATATTGGGTTGCTACTCAAGCATGGAGTCCACATAATGATTTCTTACTTAGTTTTGATTTTTCAGCAGAGAAGTTTCAAAGTTTGTCTCTTCCTCATCCGTTTCCGGATAGTATATTGGCTTTATCTGAGGTTAGAGAAGAGAAACTTTGTCTCTTATCTTTAAAGGATGAAGAATTACAAGTGTTGGTGACAACTAGTACAGGATCATGGAGCCAGCTCCTAGATGTGACAGCTAAATATGTGATAACTAGTAGTCTGTTTTCTAAAGCGATGAGTTTTTTGGCAGACACGCAGAGCAAAGTTGTAAGGTGTTTGAACTCCAACGTCTTATACACTGTGCAAGAAAATAAAAACATACAAACGAATCGGCTTGGAAGAGGCAAAAGGGAAAGTATCAAGCATGATAACTTTGAGTGTAGCTCAGTTCTTCTGAATTATGTTCCAAGTTTAACTCAAACCCAACAAGATCATACACGCAAAAGGAAATCACCAAGTACGTGACTTGTAATTGTGACACTTATCTAAATAATCTCTCTTTCCTTCTATGTTGTTTTGTTTTTGAGTTTTTCCTAGGACTATAAGTCAAATTTTTGGTTCCATCTATCTATCTACAAATATCTTTAGATTCAAACCAGTTTATATGGTTTTGTGTTATGTTTTTCCTCGAATCGTATAGTTCTGGATCAATTCCTTTCGACTTCTGTTGTGTTGGTTCAAGTTGCAACCCCTTAATTACACGACACTGATTTCATCGTTAGTTATGGTTAATTATCGGTTGTTTGTTTTTTCAGTCTAATTAATAGAACCGGAACATTCTATTGGCGGAAAATCAAATGTTTCAGTTGTACATTTTTTTGGTGCTTGCATAATAGACCTAACGAAATTTGAGATTAACATGGGAGGATGAAATAGGTCTGGGAATTTTATATGAACCCGAATACCCGAACCGAAACCGATCTGGAAACCACAGGTTTGAATAAGATCCGGAATTTCCATTGGGTCCTATTGTGGAGGACCAAGTGGATCTCGAAACTGATCCGAACAAAACTCAGGATCCCAAGGGGTAAAAGTGGACCCGAATTTTAATAACCCTATTCTACTAGTCCTAGCTAATAAATATCCTATTGTAGGTTACAAACATTTTGGTGCAAGTTCATCTGCATGTTATTCAGTTATCAAATGGGAATAATAACATTTCATAAATTAAAACTTAGGCTTGTTTCTGATATCTACGCCTAATAATTTAATTTCGACAATACACAGTCAATTTTGCATTCGTGTTCTTTAATCGTGAAACATAATATTTAATACCTGAATCATGGGTTTGATATATGTTCAAATTTGAGGGTATGAAACTATAAAAAACAGGATGTAGAAATATGGTTATGTCTAAATCCTTGTAAAATGGATTCACAAGTGGGAATGGTTCCAAGCCACAACCCACAATGCAAATACCTTCTTGTTGGAAGTACAATCACAAAGCTAAAACAATCTCAACATTTTGCAAAGAAGGAATTTTTTTTAAAAAGTCCAGAGATGCATCATATAGTCTATTTAGAATTGCATACGTGGGCGTTGATTAATTGTTCTGCTCCATGTTAGCTACACGTGTTTCACAAGCCTCTTTCTCCATCTTCCAGTGGGCTCTCTGGCCAACGTTGGCAGCAGTGTCTGGACGCAAGGCTAGAGCGATAGTCAGCTCCTCAATTCTCTGTAAGATAGATAGATACCAATAAAGATTAGATGGAAGAAAAAAAAGTAAGAAAAAATAACCAGAAAAATAATGAATATGGACCTTCTTGTTTCTGTTCAAACTATGCCTTTGATCCCTTTTCCCAATGTTGGAGGCAGTAGTCTGGAGGTTCTTTTCAGCGGTTCTCAAAGCCTACAAAAGAGAGTAAAGGTTGATATGTTCACATGCAATTAATGAAAGGACACAAGTTGTTTCGTCTTACCCTAATGCGGTCTATTTCTTCAACTATGATGTTGAGTGTGGCTGAAGCTAAGCCATCCACTCCATCATTCTCCCCCAGATGAGCTCTCAGCAAACTGTAGCTAGATATTCCAGCAGCATGTAGGAGTTGAACATGTCCTTCATTGATCACACCCTGAAAAATCACTGTAAAAAAAGCATTGTAACTATCCACGACAACACCAAAGTGTTCATAGACTAAACAAGCACCAAAGCTACATCATATCAGGTTTTCAGAACTAGAGTAAACGCAAACAGTAATCTTTGTTCATTGAAATCATGGTAAGGAAATAGATGGATGTGTATAATCAGAACTTAAACTCAGAAATCTAACAACAAAATACAATAAGTCTACCTCAATTATGCAACAGCATCAACCAAACACATTCCAAATGCCTTCATATACATAATGAATACCAAAACTACAGATCACACGATGATTATAACTCATCACAACAACGAGCGATGAACAAAGTAAACGCTAACGGTATACGTTTTCATCGGATTCATGGTAAGCAACGGATGATCAGAGTTTAAACTCAGAATCGAAGCATTATAACAGCATAGAGCATGCGAAGAGAATGTAGCTTCACAGTAAAACAGCATATAGTATGCGAAAGAGAATCTATCTTTCAACTCAGACGATGAACTAATAACAAACACTGCTTTTATAGAAGAAACGAACACTAAAGTTACAGATCTCTGATGATTAGAAGTTACAACGACAATCGAAGCTAATATATGAACAACGTAAACAATAACAATAAACGTTTCCATCGGAATCATGCTAAGCAAATAGATCGATGGATCATCGGAACTTTAAACTCGAGAATCCATTGAGCTTAAGCGATATTCACAGTCAGAAACAGAGCAGAAACTACTTCGAGAATCGTAAGAAGCAGATAGTGATGACCATAAGTCATAACAACAATCGATGCTACTATATGAACGACGAGCTAGCCTATGATGGTGATGATAAGAGCTTACAGCTATCAGTGGCTTCGTTTAGCCCTTCTCCAATCTGCTGGTACATCTCCTGGTAAATCTGTTCTTCAGCCATTTTCTGCAATTTTTGAATCTGAGAGAGAAGAAGAAACAACTATATATTCTCTCTCTCTCTCTCTCTCTCTCGTTTTACACCAGCGGGAGTGGAACTCAAAGATTTTTTATAAACAGTAAATAAACAAACCTCACGTCCGTAACTGTATTTCACTTTTTTTTTAACTAATATTTTTTCACCGCATGCAGTTACTAAATTATTTGATTTTCACTATTGTTTACTCTCTTATAATATCAATTATATAACAAATGATTCAACGTTTCTTAGTTTTTTTTTCAGATATCTTCAATCCTTGGTGTTTACTTGTTCGCCAAAACGGGTGCAAATGATCAAATCAAGTCTTGGTAGTCAAACAATTTCAGATTGTTTTTTTTTCGCAATCTCTATTTTTATAAAAATACAGTTATATATAATTAATCTATTTTAAGAGTTTTGTTTAGAATGAAGCCGTGCATGGCAAGTAATTCAACCATTGCTGAAACTTTCATGGTTTTATAACTCTTTAAGATTCATTTTTGGAACCGAACCCATTTGAAGTTTGAATAATTTTGGTTCGGATTTAATTATTCTTTAGGTATCATATAAAAACATATAAATATTTATGACAAATGAACTTACATATGACAAATCAAGTCCTGGTGATCAAAAAGGCATTGCTTGTTGCATTTACTTCTATCCTTGATTCTTCTTTGTCCTTTAGTGCTCTGAGTTTTGCCTTCTTTGCATTCAAAGAAAGGAGCTACATAGATATAAAAAAGGGAACTAAGATCAGTGCTAAAACACAGACAATATCCTCTCCAAAAAGACTTCTTTCTGTTCAGACCCTGCAAAATCATTAGTCATTAAAAATTAATAAGTTTTGAACAAAACCTTTTAACCTTAAATGTCTTCAAGATGCAGATTGCTTGTGCGCCTCTTCCTTCTGGCATTTTGATTGAAATTCATCCCATTTGATATCAATACCATGTGCTGTTTGGGGTGACTGAGATCACAAATGTTAATAAGGAAACATGACCGATAAATGTGCCACAATGTGAGGCTTGTATGCATAGCCCTCCTCTTCTCTCTGCCTTAAATCATCACCATCAGTCTGGTTTTGAGAATCATCATATTTAGTAAAACAGACATCATCACCCTTTTTACTGTTTTTCAGACTCTCTTGACACTGTGACACAAGGATTACCATGGTCTACTGGATGGACCTTATTCATTGCCACTACTGTCAGACTTCTTGTCACTAACAACACTCCATCTAACCAAGACAGGTTTCTCAGGAAATACACTCAGAAGCTGAGGAGATAATAGAAGTTTGTGTCCGGTAGAGCCTGAGTTTTCCATCTTTTTGCTCTCAATAAGAGATTTATCCTATCTTGAGCAATGGATCTCCATGTATCTTGACTGGTTTTAACAGTAGAAGATTCATCCAAACCCTCATCATTTGTCTTCTCCTCATCATTCTTGTTACTCCAAAGTTTGACTGATGTTTGTTTCATCAGTGACGCCTCAATCATCTGAAACATGGAAAATAAAACTAAGATCATGTCTGGTGACAAAGAAAACTACCGCATACTTGGCTGATAAAGAAAACTATGGTTAGATTTTTTAAAAAAAATTAACACAAAATTGCAAGAACGTATAACACGAAGAAAAAGGAAGCACTCAACTCAAATTTTGTGCACCAAATGGATCAGAAAAATGTTGGAGATGAGAAACAGTGTGAGGATCAAAACAATTAGCTGAAGTCTCTGTGGTAAGGTTCTTTTTAATTGCCTCAAGTCTTAAATTTTTTAGCTCTTACTCCTTCCTGTATGTATAATAATACACAACGGAAAGCCAATCAGCAAAAACACAAACTTAAAACTCCAAAAATAAAAGCAGAGAGGTTTACTTACTTTGTTGCATCCGCCATGCCTCCATCATCTGAAACATGGAAAACTAAGATCAAGTTTGGTACATTAAGCGTAAAAATTTGATGGAACAAATGAGAGAGTTTAAAAAGACCGTGAGAATATAGAGAGTCCGAGCTGCTTCCAAGTTCCAATGAAGGACATACCTTTGTATAAGTTGCACCCTCAAAACTCCATTTTTCTCATAGCAGAGTTTATCACCTTTAAGCTGCATGTCTTGGCTTCACTTTTCATATTGTCAAAAGATCTTGTCTTGCTCGCAACTTCTTCCTGTGGAGTATTGAGAGACTAATCAAAGACAAAGAAACATGAAATCAAACATCATTTGCATTCCCTATTTCCTAAATAGAATCGTATAAAGCTTTAGCCTTTTCATTACAAATGACAAGAACATCTCTAAAAGTGAGAAACAAACACAATCAGATACTAATTTCTTCACCCAAACAATATAACTCCAGCAATATAGCCAGTTAGCTTTTGAGTTTCACTTTGATAAAATGAAATCAGCAAAATATCAGGAAGGACAGAGGAAACAAGAAACGTGAAGCTGACCCGTTTACATCCCTCAAGAAAATCGGAGAAACTGTAGACCGAATCAGGCTGCTGAAACCCTAAGCACTGCACGGCGAGTTAGAGATACTCTGATACCGGTTGGTTCCACTGCGCCGCTCGCTCCACCACTCCTCGCTCGCTTCATTTCCGATCAAACACGAGGGGTGGAGCCGTCATCAGTGAAGGAGATACCAAAACGAGAGCCTTTCACGAATATGTAGCGGATCGGCGCCAGAGAGTTCGAGTCTCAGACATGTGTGATTCGTCCTCTCGACGACTATGGTCTGAATCAAATATATTTCTTTTTGTTATCGTGGATGCTGACTCAGCATCATCAGTGTTAAAACTCAAAGCTTACGAGGATGATGACTCAGCCTATTGTGTAAAATTCCAAATTTTTTACTTGACAGCTTTTATTATATTTCACCGATTAACAGTACATGCGGCCCAGTAGTAATTACTGTTTTCACTTTGGTCAATTTCATCACAAAATTAAGGAATCTTTCATTCAGTTTTTTAAATACTTTTGTAATTTATATGTTTTATCGTAACATCCTCAATTTATTTGTACTAGTGTCCTTACCTGATGCTATGCAACATAAACTTTGTAAACAGCTGGATGAAATCCATGTAACGACACTGGCGAAATAAATTCTATAGTAACAAGAACTCAATGTTTATGTTGCATAGTATCATAGGCAAAATATCGATCTTAGAAATAGTTTTCAGATCTAACAGAATTATGAAAACCCTTTTAACAAAAAAAAAAATTCTAACAGAATTATTAAGATCGGAGATTGAAAAGCTTTTTAACTGTAAACTGAGAGTGCATGAACACTTTAACACAACGAGCAAATAGCTAAACCAAAAGGATAAATTAGTGAACCAATATTAACCTATAGTATATCTTCTATTTTCCCCCCTCAAGATAGATAATAAAAGTGATGACTTCCCATTTTGGAAAAAGATTATTGAATTGAAACTCAGTGAGGGGTTTGGAGGAGATCCGCAAGTTGATGATTTATAGCTACATGAAGTGTTTTCAAGAAACCTGAAGCTACTCTTTCACGGACCACATGACAACATTTTTCAACATGTTTGGTGTGTTTGTGGAAGACCGAGTTCTTGCAATATGCAGAGCCGATTGATTACCATAGTAGACTGCATTTCATTTGGGCTCATACGGATCCGCCCGCGGGATGCGGTGCCTTATTGGCATGACCAATCTCGACTTGCTTAGTGCATGGGTCTTAGCAGAACTGCCCGCAGGATCAAGGTTTGGTAAATGGCAATTGTATTCCAATCCTGCGTAGATGATTCACATCAAATAGCGAACACGATCTTTTATGATATAAGAAGATCATAGTTACTTGGTTCTTTCTTACAGCTTGCTTTCAAGCTATAAAACACATATAAACATAGTCAAGTATAATACATGTAGTAAATGTTGTGAACAGAGTACCAAAGGAACAACAAGAAATCTGAAACTGCTACTTCTTAATTGAACGTAAAAGACAATAGACCATTATAAGGGCCTTACAACGTGAAAGCTAAAAAACAGGAAACAAACTAAGTGACTCCTATAAAACAGAAAGACTAATTCAAACTAGAAACAACTTGAAACAAATAGATTACAACAATGTTTTACTCATCAATTCCTTCCCTAAACTGGAAAGCCTCTTTCCAGTTTACTTCTTGTTCTTCACACCCATTCTTTCTCTGAGCTTTTCAAACACTTCAAGCTTCAAAGCTTTAGTCATGACATCCGCCAACTGATCAGTACTCTAATGTTATAACTCCATCGTTCACTAGCTCACGCAAGAAGTGGAACCTCACATGTATGTGCTTGCTCCTCCCATGTAGCACTGGATTCTTTGACAACTTAATAGTAGAGCTATTGTCACAGAACATGGGCATACCCTCCCTTTGCTTTGAACCGATTTCTTCAAGTATGTTCATCAGCCAGACTGCTTGACATGCTCTTTGTGCTGCTGCAACGAACTCAGCTTCTATTATGGACAGAGTTACTATCGGCTGTTTCTTTGATGCCCACGCTACTGCACCTCCTCCAAACATAAAAACATATCCTGACGTGCTTTTTCGATCATCACTATCCCCTACATAATCACTATCAACGAACCCATCAAGCTTCTTTTCTCCTCCTTTCTTGTATTGTATACCAAATCCAGTAGTCCCCTGCACATACCTCAAGATTTTTTTGCAGCTAACAGATGCTGTTCTGTTGGTGTCTCCATGTACCTGCTGATCAAGTTTACTGAGTAAATTAGATCAGGTCGTGTAGCAGTAAGTTACCTCAGGCTTCCAACCAATTGTTTGAATGTAGTTGGATCAACTGTTTGTCCTCTTCCAGCTTTTGTTAACTTATGACCAGGGAGCATCGGATTCTTCACTGCGTTAAAGTCTTCCATGTTGTATCTCCTTAAGATCTCCTCTGCATATTTCTGTTGAGTTATGAAGATTCCTTCCTCTCCTTGAATAACTTCAACACCCAAGAAATATTTCATTGCTCCAAGATCAGTCATGGAGAACTCCTTCATCATCGAATTCTTAAACATCTCAATCATTGCCGACGAGTTTCTTGTGTAGATTAAGTCATCAACATATAAGCTGACTATCAGGATGTTGTCTACTTCCTTCTTAACAAATAGAGTGTGCTCGCAGTAACATCTCTCAAAGCCTTCTCTCTCAAAATAGCCTTCAATGCGTGAGTACCAAGCTCTGGGAGCTTGCTTCAGTCCATATAAAGCTCTCTTTAACTTATAAGCCTTGTTCTCCTCTCCTTTCTTCTCAAAGCCCTTTGGCTGCTCAACGTACACATCCTTATTTAATTCTCCATGAAGAAAGGCACTCTCCACATCTAGTTGAAGCACCTTCCATTCTTTCTCTGCAGCCAACATCAAGATCATTCTGATTGTATCCCATATAGCCACTGGTGCAAACACTTCATGGAAGTACACACCATACTTCTGATGGTAACTTTTTGACACCAGCCTTGCCTTGAATTTGTCTATCTCTCCTTTCTTGTTAACTTTGTTTTAAACACCCACTTCACTCTAATTACTTTGGCTCCGGCTGGTAAGTTCATCAGTTCCCAAATCTTGTTCTCTTCTATTGATGTTATCTCTGCTTCCATCGCCTCTCTCCACACATCTTCCTGTGCTGCTTCCTCAAAACAGTCTGGATCTTCTCCTGCTATGAACATAGCGACTATGTCTTCCTCATCCTCTGCAACAATGAAGCTTGCATTGCCTGCTACATAATCACACATCCATATTGGTGCTTGTCTGGCCCTTCCAGTTCTTCCTCTCATTGGAGCTTGATCTTCACCCACTTGTTCTACTTGATTCTCATCAATCTCTTCCTCTGCATTTTCTCCCTCTGCAGTACCCTCTTCTGTATTATGTTCCTCTCCCATACCACCATCTTGCCGTTCTTCTGGTAGTACTTCTGAGACCTTTCCACTGGATTATGTAACCATTTCATTCCAAGACAACTCCTCATTATGTGCTTCTTTCTCCCATTCCCACCTCTTGTTCTCATCAAACTGGACATCTCTGCTCACTATGATTTTCTTTGTCTCTGGATTGTAGAGACGATAGGCCTTTGACTCCTTAATCAGACCCATAATCACACACCTTACACTCTTTTCGTCAAGCTTAATCCTTCTTTCATATGGAACCAAGGCGAACATAACACACCCAAATATCCTTAGATGTTCCACCGATGATTTGTTTTGATTCAACATCTCTTCTGGTGTGATCGCTTCTAAGGCTGCTGCTGGACTCCTATTCAATATATGAACTGCATACATCACTGCTTTTCGCCAGAACCTTCTCTGTACATACATCTCAAGGAGCATACCTCTTGTCATGTTCATGATGCTCCTATTCTTCCTCCCAGCAATACCGTTTTGTTGCGGTGTGTATGCTTCTGTGAGCTGCCTTTTAATCCCATTCTCTTTGTAGTACTGCTTGAATTATTTAGAGTTGAATTCTCCTCCCCTGTCTGTTCTAAAGCAAACCAACGCCTGTCATGTCTCTCTCTCTACTGCAGCTTTAAACTCTTTGAAGATCTTAAAAGCTTCGGACTTCTCGGCCATAACATACGTCCAACATTTGCAAGTAAAATCAACAATGAAGTTGATGATGTACCTTTTTCCACTCTCAGATATTGGAGTAATAGGTCCGCATATGTCACTGTGAACTAGTTGAAGCCTTTGAGAAGATCTCCATTCACTGCTTTTTGGTATGTTAAGACGGTTTTGCTTCCCTTTCATGCTTATCTCACATACAGCTTCAGCTTCTTCTAAGCTAAGAACTGGGATCCCTCGTACCATATTCTTCTACGCTAGTGACCTCAAACCTTTATGATTGAGATGGCCAAACCTTTTGTGCCACAAGTTTTCCTTCTTCTCTGTCACTTGAAGACACACGTTCTCCACTTCTCTGGCTTTCCTGATCTTGGCATGAATGATAAACATCATGTTCCTCGACATTGTTGAATGCATTAGCATTCTCTTCTGCTTCTTGTGCCATATCTCACAGACATCATCTTCAATGAGTACACGCAAGCCCTTCTGTTGTATTTGTCCAACACTGAACAGATTGTTTTTAAAGCCAGAAACAAAGTAAATCGAAGTGATCTCCTGAGTAATCCCATTTATCTCCAGTCTCAAGCTTCCTCTTCCTTTTACCATCATTCTGCGATCATCTCCCATTTGTCTGAATGTGTGATCAAAGTTGGTGAACCATTCTCTTACACCACACATGTGATTGCTGCACCCAGAGTCAAGAAACCGGTTGTGTTCCTTATTATTTTCAATCTCCTCAATATGTGCCATCATAAGCACATCTTCCTCCATTTCAGCATAATTTGTTTCCTTCTCCCAATCTGTACACTCAGACTTGTAGTGTCCTCGTTTGTGGTATTTGTAACATTCAACCATTTCCTTGTTGAAGTTTCTCTTCCTGTGTATCCTCCTTGTCCTCTCCTTCGAGTTAGATAGTTTCCTCTACCTCTTCCACCATTCAATCTCCATTTCCCTTCTACCTTCAAAGCATGTTCTTCACTTGTGTGCTTCTTCATGTTCTGCTCATGCACCATCAAGGAACTTTGAAGCCCATCCATAATGAGGTCCTTGATATCGTTAGACTCTTCAATGGCACAGACTACGTAGGTGAACCTCTCTTCCAATGTTCTTAGAATTTTCTCCACAACCTTCGGGTATGGCGTGTCTTCTCCCAGGTTCCGCATATTGTTTGCGACCTCCATTACTCTTGAGAAGTAGTCTGTTATGGTTTCATCATTCTTCATCTCCAGGACTTCAAAATCTCTCCTCAACCTCTGCAGTTGTGCACTCTTAACCCTATCGTTTCCTTGATACTTCCTCTTCATCGATTCCCACAGATCCTTTGATGTATCCTTCTTCAGAATCGTCTTTAGGATTGTCTTGTCGATGGATGCGAACAGATAGTTCTTCACCTTGTGATCTGTAATCGTTTTCTCTGCCAACTCTTCTCTGCGGTCCAGTCAAGATCACGTTCCTCTCTACTCGTGGAATCCCTGTCTCAATAAGATCCCACCACTCCTTGGATCTGAGCAGGTTCTCCATCAACATTGCCTAGTGTTCATAGTCACCATCGAATCTCGGTATGATCAGTGTATCCTTCTCACTCATCTTCTTCTCTTCTTGTAGCAATAGCTCTGATACCACTTGTTCTGAACAAAGTACCAAAGGAACAACAAGAACTCTGAAACTGCATTTTTTAATTGAACGTGAAAGACAATAGACCATTATAAGGGCCTTACAACGTGAATAGCTTAAAAACAGAAAACAAGCTAAGTGACTCCTATAAAAAAGGAAGACTAATTCAAACTAGAAATAACTTGAGACAAATAGATTACGACAATGTTTTACTCATCAGTAAACCGTGTGAGAGAGAACAAATTACAAGCATAATGGAAGAGTATTAAATATAGCCTTTTCATTCTCAAACATGACAAGATCAAATCCCCAAAAGTCAGAACGTACAAGATCCTAATGACTGTGATCTTCTTGATGTCACGTGATGTTTTACATTTCCACCACCAGCTGAGTTTTGTCCCTTCCTGTCCTTCTCAGAATTCCAACAGAGTTGTAACCAAACACAATCAGAGATAACATCTAAAAACTCAAGCTTACTTGAGCAGTAAGAAACCATTTCTTCAGCAAACAAGAGTTCATATAAAACTTGAGATGATTATTTCTTCTTTTACGTTTAAATTTATCAAAAGAAGCAACATTTTCATATTCAGTTATTTTGTTCACTTGCTACTTACATTAGTGTTTGTTTGCCTTAAAAGAGTTAATGTTATTTACTTTTAGAATTCTCATTAAGTCCCCACTCCCTAGCCCTTAAATATTAGTAAAAATTTGGTAACTTGTATAGCACGCGGCAACAATAAGTCCCAGCTTTGGAATCTATAATAATTTTCTAAAAAGAATTTTACACAATAATATATACTGTTTTTTCAAAAGAAGCAACATTTTCATATTTATCAAAAGAAGCAACATTTTCATTTTCAGATTATTGCTTCTTTTACGTTTAAATTTATCAAAAGAAGCAACATTTTCATATTCAGTTATTCTGTTTACTTGCTACTTACAGTAGTGTTTGTTTGCCTTAAAATTTAATGTCATTTATGTAGATCCGAAAATCTACACTAAGTATTAGATGGTGTTTGAGATGTTAAACTAGGGAGAAAAAGGATGTAGGCAACAATATCCTTAGAACACAACGATTTAATCAGATTCCAGTTGATGAAAATGGATTTTTATTGATTTGTGAAGGTTGAATACAATACAGAAATGAGATCTAGAACTACAAATGAGATTGAACAAAGAATGGATCTAAAGCGAGCTCGAAGAATTCGAAGTGTAGCTAGTTCTCTCTCAAGAGTTTTTCACGTGTCTCTTCTTCTTTGATTTAACTTCCTTTTGAATGAGGTTTTGTTCCGCGATCTCTTCACTTGCTTCCTCGATCTTCGGAACTTTCCTCTCTTCCCTCGAGCTCGTTGAAGATGAGTTTTGGGATGCTTTCTTGCCTGACTTTACTCTGCCTCATTGTTATTGCGGCCAATCTCCTATCCGGGAAAGACCAGCTCGAACGCCCTCTTCGGATTGGGCTTATATTGTAGTTGGGTTTTGGGTCTTCGGCCCATCTTATTTATGGCCTTTTTGGGTCCAACATTTGTCCTCCAATCCCTTTTATTTGATCGAAAATGAAAGAGATGATGCAACTGTTTTCGTCGGTCTTGGTTTAATTCGAAGCATATCTCGACCATTGCTCCGCGCGCGCCTCGTTTTTTTTTTAATTTTAATGGCTATATTCTCATCTAGGGCGCAGCTCAAGTTATCATTATCCTTTCTCGATATTAGCGATAGAGCCGTTAGAGCCGCCTTTGATTTTCTTTATATATCCGAAGGGAATTCTGTTTTTGGCTTTAGTTGCTTCTTTCCTTGTTTTCTCTGTGATATTTTGATTTCCGTCGTTGGTTTCCTTCAAGATGGCTTCGTTTTCTTTTCCTCTTCCAACGACCATGAAAGATCAGCTCGAGAAATTATACAACGTGTACGACGTTGATCGCGTCGTCGTTCTTGATCTAGCCACTGATTTCGAGACCCCTGAAAACGTTCGAGGAGGATACTGCGGGGCTTACTTGTCTTTTTTTGAGACCTGCGGTCTTTCCTTTCCGATTCTGGGGCAAATCCTTGAGATGCTCGCAGAACTTGATCTTTCTTTCTCCCAGATGTGTCCTAATCTCCTCAGACAGCTCTTAGCAATTTTGGTTAGGGCTAGGGAAGAAGCCCTCTTGTCTGGGCTTGACGAGCTGCGTCATCTGTTTGTGATAAAGCGCAACAAACAGAGCCCCGGGACCTTCTTGATGTCTCTGCGTCCGGGTCGTCACGTCATCGGGGGGAATCCATACCGTGATGAAAAATGGTGAGAGCAATTCTTTTTCAAATTTGATCCAGCGTCTACGGGAGATTTTAACTTCTCCAGACTCCCTAGAGATTGGGCCGAAGACTTAGGTTGCTTACATGAATGCTGATTCAACATGTGTTTAAAATTCCATTGTTTTTACTTTACTTTGAATAAACCTATTATAAAAATGAGAAATCTATGAATCAGTCTTGAAATATTTTGTATTTGATATGTTTTCTCCTAAAATCCTTGTTTAGTTTTCACGTACAAAGTTAAAATACATCATATTGTAAGAAATAGTTTTATAATACAAAGTAAGAGATATATGACAACCAAAATTAAATCTCGACGAAATCAATGAAACAATGTTAAATCTCTATGTTAACGAAAACCCAATGTTTATATTTATGTTATTGATTTAAAAAATTCTATTTAATGCATGAGAGAACAAATGTTACAAGCCAAAGACTAGTTGGACCAAGTGGTCGAAGAAACATTGTTTAGAACCCAAACTGAATAAAATACATGCCATATAATTCGAAAAAGGAGTCGTAGAAGCCCAATAGAGAGTATCACAAATCATAAGCTCCATGGTAAGAGAGGAAGACAAGCGAACTTTGGAAACTCTTTCCATTCCTCAATTAGATGGTTGAAGAAGACTGATGGTGGAAGAAAATAGCTGATGAGTGAAGTGAATTACTGATGATATTGTACGCTCTCGATCTTAATCCAAAGATCTGAAGTTTTTAAAACTGTAAACTATTTGTAGAATGTACACTAACAATAAGATATTTTTATTAAGACAAAGATATCACATATATTTTGATCAAAAAAAGATATGTACATTAAGGACAAAGATCTCACATCAAAATTTAGAAGAGATCTTGAGTAATATATAAGATAGATGTGTCGATCCACTTATCACTAATTTGTTTTAGGTTAGAAGTTCATCTATCTTAATAATTTATATATTGGTCTTGGTATACGTATTGTCCCTTATTATCACAATAATAAATGATTTACTACAGCATACAATCCTTGTTTTAGCCGTTTTCTAGTGCTTCTTCAAGCAAATGTCTTTATACCTAGTAGCGGAAGAGTTCTAACACATCTGCGATCTGTAGAGTATTATGTTTCATTTGTAGTTTGGAAATTCTGATCATTTTCAATACAAAAGGAACTATCATCTATTCTAAAATAACAAATATTCCAAACCGCCAAACCCGTGTAGTTAATTATATTTTAATTAGCAGTTTAACTGAGACGTCCATATACATGTTCCAAATTTAAATATCATATTATCTGAAATTATTATTGTTTTCTGTAGTCTTCTTTGGAAATTATTATTATGGTTTGGCTATAGACAAATGGGACCGACCCACTTATTTGTTGGATAGTCTTTCTTTTACTCCACTCAGCGCATACCTCTATCACACACAGCTCAATCATCCCACGTCTTCTAATTAATTTTCCTATATACCCTTGAAGATTGAGTTTGACCCTTGCATAAATAAGGGCTTATGAGGAATATACACATAATAAGATGCTTATCTTAGAATTAAATTAATAAACAAGGGTGGTGGGAAGGGTTTTTCAACAAGGGTTTAGGTGTGGGATAATCAAAAATCAAGGAGCAAATAATAAGATTGGATGCAATGCCAATAAAGATGTTATGTCTTTTCTATAATCACTTTATTTATATATTTGTTTAATTTGTGGATTGATTCCTTGCTAAGTCCAAAAGCAGGTTTTGAAGCTAATAAAATTATTCGTGCGGAAATTTTTTCTAGCGTCTTAATTGATTAAATTATTATTGTTTTCTGTAGTCTTCTTTGGAAATTATTATTATGGTTTGGCTATAGACAAATGGGACCGACCCACTTATTTGTTGGATAGTCTTTCTTTTACTCCACTCAGCGCATACCTCTATCACACACAGCTCAATCATCCCACGTCTTCTAATTAATTTTCCTATATACCCTTGAAGATTGAGTTTGACCCTTGCATAAATAAGGGCTTATGAGGAATATACACATAATAAGATGCTTATCTTAGAATTAAATTAATAAACAAGGGTGGTGGGAAGGGTTTTTCAACAAGGGTTTAGGTGTGGGATAATCAAAAATCAAGGAGCAAATAATAAGATTGGATGCAATGCCAATAAAGATGTTATGTCTTTTCTATAATCACTTTATTTATATATTTGTTTAATTTGTGGATTGATTCCTTGCTAAGTCCAAAAGCAGGTTTTGAAGCTAATAAAAATTATTCGTGCGGAAATTTTTTTCTAGCGTCTTAATTGATTAAATTATTATTGTTGAATTATGTTGTAATTCCGTGAATGTCTTTAGTATGTTTGTAAACAATATATCATGAATTTGTATTTTTTAAACAAAATCTTAGTAAATATAGCAAATAGTGATGTGTTTTGTATAAAACAATAATTTTGTAAAAAAACAAAATATAACAGATGTACTTTGACTACTTGCACAAGAATACTACTATTAGATGTTTGTAGCCAAAAAGAAAATTGGAGTTTGGAAATAATAGTTTGATTTATTGTCCCTTTGTGCTATCTTAATGATTGTCTGGTTATATTCAATACTGTTCACAGATATAAAGAAATTTCATAATTGCCGAACAAACTTGCCCCACACTCCCCGAAAGTTATTCTGAATTAAATTACGATTAGAAACCAAATCGTTGTAGCCCAATAGAGAGTATCACAAATCATAAGCTCCATGGTAAGAGAGGAAGACAAGCGAACTTTGGAAACTCTTTCCATTCCTCAATTAGATGGTTGAAGAAGACTGATGGTGGAAGAAAATAGCTGATGAGTGAAGTGAATTACTGATGATATTGTACGCTCTCGATCTTAATCCAAAGATCTGAAGTTTTTAAAACTGTAAACTATTTGTAGAATGTACACTAACAATAAGATATTTTTATTAAGACAAAGATATCACATATATTTTGATCAAAAAAAGATATGTACATTAAGGACAAAGATCTCACATCAAAATTTAGAAGAGATCTTGAGTAATATATAAGATAGATGGGTCAATCTACTTATTACCAATTAATTTTAGGTTGGAAATCCATCTATTTTAACAAGGTATCAGAGCCATCTAAATAGTCTAATCCGATCCACATCGATCTAGTCCAAAATTGGCCCATCATTCTTTATCCAAACATTCTGAGATTGACGCTCAAAGAACCATCATCTCGAGTGAGAGTATTAGAGACAATGATTCCCACATCAAAAGTTGAAAGGGATACTAAGCAATATATAAATAGATGGGCCAATCTGCTTATCAACAATTAATCTTAGGTTAGAAACCCATCTAATTCAACATCTTACTAGAGGACGATCCAAATAATCCAGCTCATCCATTATCGATCCAGTCCATTCCATCGATCTTTGCCCAAATATTCCGAGATTAATGCTCAAAGAACCATTATCTCGAGGGAGCATATTAAAAACAAAGGTATCACATCGAGAGATTAGAAGAGATCTTGAGTAATATATAAGATAGATGTGTCGATCCACTTATCACTAATTTGTTTTAGGTTAGAAGTTCATCTATCTTAATAAGGTATCGAGCCATCTAAATAGTCTAATCCGATCCACATCGATCTAGTCCAAATTGGCCCATCATTCTTTATCCAAACATTAGGATTATTTCGAAGAACCATCATCTCGGTGAGAGTATTAGAGACAATGATTCCCACATCAAAAGTTGAAGGGATACTAAGCAATATATAAATAGATGGGCCAATCTGCTTATCAACAATTAATCTTAGGTTAGAAACCCATCTAATTCAACATCTTACTAGAGGACGATCCAAATAATCCAGCTCATCCATTATCGATCCAGTCCATTCCATCGATCTTTGCCCAAATATTCCGAGATTAATGCTCAAAGAACCATTATCTCGAGGGAGCATATTAAAAACAAAGGTATCACATCAGAGATTAGAAGAGATCCTAAATTATATATAAGATAGATGTGTCGATCCACTTATCACTAATTTGTTTTAGGTTAGAAGTTCATCTATCTTAATAATTTATATATTGGTCTTGGTATACCAATTTATATATTGGTCTTGGTATACGTATTGTCCCTTATTATCACAATAATAAATGATTTACTACAGCATACAATCCTTGTTTTAGCCGTTTTCTAGTGCTTCTTCAAGCAAATGTCTTTATACCTAGTAGCGGAAGAGTTCTAACACATCTGCGATCTGTAGAGTATTATGTTTCATTTGTAGTTTGGAAATTCTGATCATTTTCAATACAAAAGGAACTATCATCTATTCTAAAATAACAAATATTCCAAACCGCCAAACCCGTGTAGTTAATTATATTTTAATTAGCAGTTTAACTGAGACGTCCATATACATGTTCCAAATTTAAATATCATATTATCTGAAATTATTATTGTTTTCTGTAGTCTTCTTTGGAAATTATTATTATGGTTTGGCTATAGACAAATGGGACCGACCCACTTATTTGTTGGATAGTCTTTCTTTTACTCCACTCAGCGCATACCTCTATCACACACAGCTCAATCATCCCACGTCTTCTAATTAATTTTCCTATATACCCTTGAAGATTGAGTTTGACCCTTGCATAAATAAGGGCTTATGAGGAATATACACATAATAAGATGCTTATCTTAGAATTAAATTAATAAACAAGGGTGGTGGGAAGGGTTTTCAACAAGGGTTTAGGTGTGGGATAATCAAAAATCAAGGAGCAAATAATAAGATTGGATGCAATGCCAATAAAGATGTTATGTCTTTTCTATAATCACTTTATTTATATATTTGTTTAATTTGTGGATTGATTCCTTGCTAAGTCCAAAAGCAGGTTTTGAAGCTAATAAAAATTATTCGTGCGGAAATTTTTTTCTAGCGTCTTAATTGATTAAATTATTATTGTTGAATTATGTTGTAATTCCGTGAATGTCTTTAGTATGTTTGTAAACAATATATCATGAATTTGTATTTTTTAAACAAAATCTTAGTAAATATAGCAAATAGTGATGTGTTTTGTATAAAACAATAATTTTGTAAAAAAACAAAATATAACAGATGTACTTTGACTACTTGCACAAGAATACTACTATTAGATGTTTGTAGCCAAAAAGAAAATTGGAGTTTGGAAATAATAGTTTGATTTATTGTCCCTTTGTGCTATCTTAATGATTGTCTGGTTATATTCAATACTGTTCACAGATATAAAAAGAAATTTCATAATTGCCGAACAAACTTGCCCCACACTCCCCGAAAGTTATTCTGAATTAAATTACGATTAGAAACCAAATCGTTGTAGCTTAGTGACTTTGTTATGCCGATGTTGGTGAAGACTTAAAAAAATGAGAACCAGCTTTATAGATACACATTTTACCTCTCGAAGGTAAATGGATTTATGTGGTCTACTGACTCTAGTTCCATCTTTAAAACTTTGTTTACGAAAAAGAGTAACTAGTGTATCATGTAAAGTTAACTGACAAAAGAGTAGGAAGTACATTATGTTATGAAACAAGTTACGGATGTACACTTATGTATCTTAACAATATGAAGTTTTCTTTATAAAAACATTCTTTTGTAAATAGACAATAACAACATAAATACATAAAACAGAAATACTATAATATAATTTATTGTCTTATATATTTGATATTCTGTATTGTTGGAGCTAGTTTGGTAGTGAAAATAGCTCAATAATCATTCAAAGATGCAAACATCTACATGAATATTCGTGTTTTATTTACCAACCAACATATAATTAAGAAGATAAAAGAGTTTTCTTTTTCGTCAAATTATTCGTGAGGTAGTCTATAAAAATTAATATCTTAGTAAACCGAAGCCTTTTATGTTTTAAAAAGAAATGTTAATAGTGGAGCACTAAGAGACGGTGTCAAGTAACGGCGTTAGCACCGACGGCAAAGGAGATGGTATAAAATACACACCAACAACATAAATTGCATAGTATTCATCATTCTCAGAAGTCACAAACAAACGCACACACACACACACCAGAGAGGGAGATAAAAGAGCAGTTACAAGATTCTCTCGCCTGTCACGAGAACAATGGGTGAGTAAAACAAGCTTCTACTTCGATTTCATCTATGTCTTCCTAATTTGCTTCTTAGTATTTCCGTTTGAGATTTCCCCGTTTGTTGTTTGAGATTGATGATCATAGTTTCATAGAGGTCACTTCCTCATCTGGGATATATTTTTGTTCTTAACATTTTCAAGAAAGTTTAGGAAAAGTCGATTTGAAATGAAGGCAGCTTGAGGTTTTTGTAGCTGCATGATCTTTTTGGTTAAATGCAGGAATCATCGGCTTGTTTAACAACTAAAATTTGAGTTTAGTATTGTTATATTTGGTTTTTATGTTCTGTGTTTTGCTTAGTTAAAACTCATTTTGGAATATTGACAATGAAAGTCCCAAAGTTTATGTTTGGTCTAAGCCATGATGAACAAAGCATCTTTTCTTCGTTGATCGTTCCTTGACTATGCAAAAGAAAAGAGTTTGGCCGTGTGTGCAGTTTAATTTACCTTTTAAAGAAATTAAAAGTTGATTGATTATTGTTATTATATGTGTATGCTTGATTATGCTTTAGAATACTATATTGTTTTCCTTTAAAACAGAAGCTATATTCGTCTTTGAGGTCCCACGTTTGGTTAGCCTAATGCTTTTTAAGAGAATAATTTAGATGGTTAGTTGAATTCTTGGTCATCATTTGTAGCTAAGCATATTTTAGTTATTATAGTAAAATACCAAAAGTTGAGTTGTATATTGTCTGTGATTTTAAGGAGCTACATTGAGCCATATTACATTTTATTTTTGGTCTTGCGACAGATATCTGTATGGACAAGGAGCCAGATGGTGTGGTGGTCTATGCTAATGGTGATTCTTGTAACCCAATCCAAGTAAATGTTTCTGTACTGCCTCCCTTAGATTCAGTACCAAGCGATGAAGCCAATGGAAATACAGAGCTTCTATCTACAGAAGAGAGCATAGAAGTAAAAGAGTACGATGTTAAGGAGTGTACTAATGAGATTCCAGTGGCTAAGCCATTGGAAGATGGCAATATGGAGATACCTGCGTTGGGAAAAGACGCTAAATCTGTAAACAAGTCTGTTTTGCATGCAAAACATGGTTCGAAACCAGGTCGTGTGAGTAATAAAATAAGGAACACTGTTCCACAGCCATTTGCTTTAGCTACTGAGAAGCGTGCTTCATCTGCTACACGGGAGTCTCATGAAGTAGTGTCCAAAATATTTCCCGATGGGTATAGTAAAGTACCAAAGCAAGCTAAAAAGGTCAGGATTGTATGGTATTATAAGCCTATATATACTCTCTTGAATCACAGTTTCTTTGTCTAGCTTAGTTGTAATGCTTATTGACTCATTGCGACTTTAGGTACCAAGGAAACCATTGCAGCCAAAGAACAAGAAGCTTTCTGATGAGGAAGAAGATTCTTGCTCTGTTGCTTCTTAGTAGGTTTCCTTCTCGTTAAGATTGGTTTCTTTTCAACTTACAATTGTCTAAACCATTTCTATTGTTGACAGTGCCACGTCGGCTGCAAAGTCTGCTAAATCAAGAACCATTGTCACCGCAGCTCCTTCGTTTCGATCCACCGAGCGTGCGGAGAAAAGGAAGGAGGTGACATTATTATTCCCTTTATTCTGTTTTTTTTAAATACATTATGCATTGGTTTTAATTGGTTGCTGTTCTCTAGTTCTATACAAAACTGGAGGAGAAACACCAAGCCATGGAGGCCGAGAAAACGCAGAGCGAAGCAAGGAACAAGGAAGAGAACGATGCAGCCTTGAGGCAGTTAAGAAAGAGTTTGATGTTCAAAGCAAACCCAATGCCTAACTTCTACCATGAAGGGCCTCCTCCAAAGGTTGAACTTAAGAAGGTAACACAGAAGGTTGTCTACAACATTTCAGAAAAGAGAGACGTTACCATTAAAACTTAAGAAAAAAAAAAAACTCTTTTAACTAATTAGTATTGTAATGGTCTACAGCCTCCACCAACTCGAGCAAAGTCGCCAAAACTTGGGCGTAGGAACACAAGAGAAGGGAACAGAGCGAAAGGAGTTTCTAGGCGGCATGAAACTCCAAAGACTTTAATAGTGATCTCTAAAGAAGACAATGATGATGCAACCACACACAAATCTGACCAGATAAACCGGTTTGTGGCAGAGGAAGTGAACCGAAGTTTGGAACCGGAACCAGAGACTGCTTTTGCTTGCTAAACAATCTTTTGGTGACAAGGAACTGAGAGTTGTGTTGTTTCTGTTGTGAGAATGTGTGGGATGGTTTGTGTTTTTTTATTTATTTTAACTTATGATTTGAAATGTACATGTGTGTAATTTAATGTTATTTATGTTGTGTTTAATTATGAATGTGTAAACTTAAAAGCAAGAATCTTCTTGTTGAGCTTGTTGACACTTCCTGTTATGTTAATTTATTGAAAAGTGAAAACCATAGTATTTCAATAATTTTATTATATATATAAGGTAAGTTGTTTGATCAATGCTCTCATTATTGGTGAGAAGTTGGTGGATGAAATGAACTGGTTATTCCTTAATCATTGTTTAGTTGTTTGATTATCTTATCAACATGTTGCACAACTTGGAACTTTGGAAAATAGATAAAAGAACATTAAAAATGCGAAAAAAAATTGAGTGCATGGCCAAATAAAGAGAAGTTGTACTCTGGTCTTTTTATAGGGTCGAACCGAGTTCTTATGGGGGTAGTTGGGTCGTAACTTTCTTGCACAATCGAGGTTTCATAATGGACTGGATCTAATTAATGGGCCTAAGTAAAAGGGATTCGTGTTAATAGTCGGTAGAATGAATGATATGTGGCGCAGCGGATGGTGGCTGGAGTACTGACGAATCTATAAAGATCTACTAACACTGACAAGAATATGTTGCAGCAAATCGGTTACTGTCATTGTCCAAAATATCTCCACGTGTTGTGATTCTGAATACCCCCATCACTCATGTTCACGTGAACCTCACTTTCTCATCTTCTAATTTTGCCTTCTCATTTATTATTGTCTGAACTTCCAAATATTCATGTGAAACTTTTCTTTTGGAAATAAAATGTTAAGTTATTCTGTGATTTTTTTAATCGAAATTTATATATCATCAATCCGAGAGCGAGAATATGGTTTTGATTACAAGCATCTACTCGAACTAAAATTTTCGATTTTACACTATTCCTAACTAATTTCATTCGATTTATGTTCCCGAAACAATCTGATAGATCGGATTCGCAATCTTCGAGAATTGTTAATTGTTTTCAACCATCAACAGTAACCATAAGAAAAAAATAATAGCCTAATTTCTTCGGATGATAGAATCTTTTTATGTCATCGCCGGAGTAACTGATTCCCGACGAACTTATCTAGACTTGTAATCATCACCTTCATGAAAGCACAAGCGAAAAGAAATGGAATATTCCAAAAATGTTCTTACAGAAGATTCCAAAACCGCACCTACCTCTAACGCCAAACACACAGTAGAAAGTTCGATTTGAGTTTGCAACCGCATCGTCATCCTAATGTAACTCACAACCTGCACAAATGAAAGGGAGGTAGCATTACCAACAATGATCAAAAGACTAGTCGTTGGTACTGGGATGTGCACACACCCAACGAAGGAGTCACCGCCAGAGAAAAGAAACCGTAGACCATCTTGACTTACTAAATGCCAACACCAATTACTGCCGACAAAAACCGAGGGACAAAACTATTGTTAACTTGTTTAACAATGTCTTCGATGACAAACAAAATACAAAAACGTTGATGAATAGAGCTTTTCCATTTAGGCAAATGCCTTTGCCTAAATGGAAAAAGTGGACGAGACCCGGAAGAAGATTGAAGCAGATCGACAGTGTGAAGACCTACATGAGTTAACAACCATAGGCGGCTAGCGCTCACGGAAGCCCAAAAGCTCCAGCGCTGGAACGAGTCGGATAATTACTACCACCGGCAGAAGACCACCGCGTAAATACGTGGTAGAGACCCACCTGAACAAATCTGAGACGGAGAATCAGTGGCTGTCGCATTAAGACATCCTAGACATAAACACTGCCATCAAACCCGATCCACTTTGACTAGATCTTGAGAGCGAGGAATCTCTTCCAACGAATCAACCGGAGAGAAACCTAAAACTACCCCAAACCTCTTGGTCTGAGAGAAAATTTTACTCTTCTTCCATTTGTTATAAGTTCAAAAATGATACGATAAAAAATAACTTTCCGGAACTGAAAAAAAATCAACCTCAGTACTCTATTCCTCTCCTCATCACCGCTCCAGAGCAAGGCACGCCAGTGGACTGAACCTCTCGAACGAAATTTAACCTCAGACGGAGCCCTTCAGAGTTTGAATCTACCGGAGAAGAAAAGTTAAGTGAAAAAGATGCAAAGAAAAATAAGGAAATGGTAGGAAAAAGATGTTTCGATGTCGACCCATAAAAATCTCGGTGCGGAACAAATCAAGAGGCCAAAGAAAAAATTTGAAGTTAAAGAAAAGTGGAAGAGAAAAATATCCTATAAAATTTGTTTACTCAATTTTTTTTCTGAATGAAATTTATCCTTTATTTAACGAATTTTTTTTTATGTACAACATAAAATGGCTGTTAATAGATTTGAATAAAATAAACTTTTGGTAAAACATATTTGAAATAGCTATATGTTTTTATTTGATGACGTGGGAATCCCGGGCGATAAGTCCGATCAAATTCATCAGGGTTCATCCGGTTATAAAGTGAGGAAAGATGGTAAAGGCACTTCGAGCGGTAGTGCTGCAATTTGGAGTTAGTCTGTGAATGAGAAAGCGGTTAATAGCTATATGTTTTGTTATAATATTTAATTTCAAATAAATTGAATCACAATAGTTCAAGATCTTATAATCGAGTAGTAAGGAATTTAGATGCTATATAGAATTAAGCTTTCGATCAATCTGTAAAAAAATGTTTATGAACTACATTTTTTTTATAAAAAAAAATTATTCTTTCGTAATTATAAAATATCTTCAAAGTGAAAAAGTTATCCACTGTGGAAAAACTTAAAAAGTTATCCATATCCAAAGTGCGGAACACGCGCCTATATTGACGGGTGAAATTTGGGGTTTTAGTGTAACGAGAAAGCCACGTCAACGCCAGTGTGCTGTTCCTATCACTTCAATCTCTATCACCCGCCAACGTCTTTTCGATACAGCAATTACCAAATGCTATCAAACGCATTTATTAATGATCTAAATCAGCCAAAATTAATTTTAAATAAATAGGCGGAAAATTATCTTCTTCTTCTTCTTTGATTCTCTTAGCTCGCTTTCCCGTCAATGTCGTTCGATTCTCCGGTGAACAGAGGAATTCACTTACCCTTGTAAACTCTGAAATTTCTGATCGAAGACAGTTATGGATAAATCGTATCGTAATCTTCTCCGGAGAAGCTCTATTACAGAGACATTCGTTGACATCTTGCTATGCTCAGTTCCGATTTGGCTCGCCGTCATGATCGGCCTTTTGATTGGGTGGTCTTGGCGTCCAAGGTGGACCGGTTTGGTTTATCTAGGACTCCGTTCTAAGCTCCGCTTTCTCTGGACTGCTCCCCCGGGATTCGGCGCTCGTCGTGTTTGGTTTGCGTTCACTGCTCTCTCAGCTTTCTCAGTCTGCCGTACTTTATGGTCACGGCTTGGTTCGAGTGAGAAGAAACCAGAAGAGAGTGGTGAAACAGAAGCAATCTCAAGGTTAGTCTATGAAGAAATGGATTATTGATCAGTTTTGGTTGGATTTTCAGTTTTGTTGCATTTGTGGATTTGCAGAGTGGGAGACAAAGAAACAGAGAAGGAGCAGGAGATTGTGACAGAGAAGGATCTAAAGCATTTGCTACATCTGCTTGAAGCTGGGAATGCTAATATGGAGTGGCTATCTATGATGGATAAGACTACCCCCAATATGAGCTACCAGGCCTGGCGCCATGAGCCTCAGGTTATCTATGTTTAAAACTTTTGCCTCTTGTTATATCTCTGTTTCTTGGAGTTGCAAATGAAGGAACGAGTCAATTTATTCTTCATTGGTTCCATAGAAAGGGTTATGTAGTTTGATAGGATGGGTATGGATTAGGTTCCTGTTGGGTATGCTTGGGGAAAGCTGCTGTATATACTTCTCTGATGCATTGAGCTTATTTTACATTGTACCTGAAACTTGTTTACCTGAAACTTGTTTTTGAAGTAGTTCATGGACAAAAGGTTCATGTTTTCTAGTTCCCTGAAAAGCTATTTTTTTTTCAGACAGGTCCTGTTGTTTATCGAAGTCGGACTGTTTTTGAGGACGCAACTCCAGACGTTGTTAGGGATTTCTTCTGGGACGACGAGTTTCGGCCTAAATGGGATTCTATGCTTGCTTATTTCAAAACTTTGGAAGAAGATCCTCAGACAGGAACAACTATTGTTCACTGGATTAAAAGGTATTTTGTGCTTTTCTTTTTGGTCCTCTCGTCCATGAACAGGTCCTCTTGTATGTATGCAATTATTAACGACTTTCATCTGCAGTTTCCCTTTTTCTGTAGTGACCGGGAATACATCATTGGTCGGAGAATATGGGAATCTGGAAACAAGTATTTTGCTGTGACTAAGGTAATATCATGAATCAAAATATCTCCACTAGTTTGGAACAGCAGACCACTTGTCTGATATACTGTTATGGTGTTCAATGCTTGTAGGGTGTACCGTATCCAGCTCTACCGAAGCGTGATAAACCGAGGCGAGTTGAGATTTATTTCTCAAGCTGGATTATCAAAGCGGGTAAGTTGGTCTTACAAACTGCAAGTTTCCTTGTCGTCATTTTGTCGCGTTTGAGTCTAAGCCAGATGCATAAAATGCAGTTGAATCTCGAAAAGGAGATGGAAAAATGTCAGCTTGTGAAGTATCTCTTGTCCACTGCGAAGACATGGGAATCCCAAAAGACGTAGCAAAGTTAGGAGTCCGTCATGGCATGTGGGGAGCTGTCAAAAAGCTAAACTCCGGGTTAAGGGCTTACCAAACCCCTAGAAAACAAGGGGCGGCTATGTCCCGGAGCGCTCAAATTGCGAGAATCACTACAAAACTGAACGTAGATTTGGTGGAAACATCAAGAGTAGAGGAAGAAGAGAGGGCAAGCAATGGAGAACGCAAGGAGACGAAAGGAGCAGTTCACTGTAGATGGAAACTGATCGTTGTAGGAGGAGTTGCTCTGGCTTGTGGACTCCATTCAAGTGCTATTGGCAAGGCCTTAATGGTTGGAGCTGGGCAGAGACTTGCTCGTAGGTGAAAATCATTGTCGTTCTCTCTGCCTGAGAGATTCATGTCATGATGTGTTTCCATGGAGGATCTTCAGCCTAGCACATAGACAATTTAGTTATATGCATTAAGCGTTGTATTTTCTCTTGTAACCACAAAGGAGGAGAGCTATTTAGTGTTGGAGGCAAAGTGAAGAGAGTGATCTTGAGCCAAGAACTGAAACGTTTGTCGAATGTTCCTGGAACACCGTTTAAGACTATTGGACGTTTTATTACATGTTGTACTCATAGGTGTGGACAATTAGCTTTCAGATTTGTAGAGCTAGAGTCCACATAGATAAATCACCTGAAGACCTTGGAACCTATTGGACATAGCCAAGCTTGTTATACACTAGCCGGATACAACATTTTACTCGTTTGTGTGGACAACTATTTAGCAGTTAGCTCCCAATTTTATTTCCATTGTTCTTCAACGTTGATTTTCAATAGTCAATACTCCGATGCTTTTAGACTAACGTTCTTGCCTATGAACATCTTCTGTTTTGGTTTGAAGATCCTCTACGTAAGGTACATAATCATCACCAAATCTTGTTTCCGATTCATCTGAATCCCAATCTTCACCGTCTATATCAGATAGGTCTCCTGCCAGAATCTCAGCTTCTTCTCCTTCTTCGTATGCATCATCTTCTTCTTCCTACAAACCAGAATAGCACCAAGCCATGTGAGACCTTAATATACACAATCTTATGATGATGAAAGCCAAAGAAAAAAAGAGTGATCTTAGACGATTACGCACATCTGTTTCTTCTGTCTCCTCGTCGCTAGAAGCATAAGCCACATCAAGCTTGTTATACAACTCCTCATCTCCCTTGTCTGCTATCTTCTCCATTTGTTCCTGATAAATTGATTACAAAGTCTTGGGTTAATCTACCATTGCATTCTTTTTTTTTTTGATAAATGTATGATAAAAGAGTATATCCATTACAATTTCAGCTCTCAGCTGTTCTGCTCTTGCATGCATTGCCGAAATGTGTTTTATAAGTCCCTGTTGAAATGCAAACAGAACAAAGATCAGCTGAAGTTCCAAACAAGAAGGCATTAATTTAATATCAAGGAACCTCGCGTCTTTGGAGTTCAATGGAACGTGCTAAAGCCTTCCTCTTTGTCAAAAGATTCTTCGGCCTCAACATGGGCGGACGCTTATACTCTTTTCCTCTATAAACAATAATGGCATATCCTTTAGAGACCTTGTCTATAGAAACCAAGATACCACCACTCTCGGCTTCAAGTGCTAATGCCTCTTTCTTCACACCCTCAAAAGTTTTAGCCTTCATGATTATTTTGACCAGTTCTCGGTATTTCCAGTGCAGGTGCATGTTCTCCACCGTACCATCAAACACTCCTCGCCTACCTGAAGCAACAATTTCAAGTAAGTGTCCAAGAATATCTGCAAAACACACTCATCTGTTATTGATGATTTACCTAGAAGTAAGAAAGCTTTCATCTTCAAACCGAGCTTGGAACATAAACCTCTCTTCATCAGTTATGCTTTCTAGGTCTGCTCTCTGCTCTGCTGGCTGTAGACACTCTTCCACCTTAGCCAAACCACGTTCAGCTTTCAAGAGCTTTCTCTCAGCCTAAAAACGAAAGAAACAATTCAAGAAACAATTTGTCAACACAGGATAATATGAATCTAAACTTCACAGGGAGGGAACTCACAAAAGCAAGTTTCTTTTCCAGCTTCCTGACAAGATTTTCATGCCTCAATTTCTCAACCTCGTGTTTCACTTCTTCTGCATGATGACCATCATCATCCAGATTCTTCCCCACTTGCCAGTCGTCAAGAGTTTCACCAAGGGTGCCAGCAGAAACAAGTTTATTAGCAGGTTCAGTACTTGGAACAATCAGAGCCGATGATCCTCCTCTTAAACGTGCCTCTTCTTCTTCGTCTTGTAAACTCCTTACAAATTTCTCTTGCTCCACCAATGCATCAGCTACTTCTCTTGACAAAAAGTTCTTCCCTCGGTAGAAAACCAAGTAGTCTTTGTTCCTTGAGAGCAGTATACCTCCTGTCAATTTCTGCAGTTACTTTGATATCAAATGTTCAGCTTCAAATGCAGATAAAAGACAAAAGGATCATAAATTCTTATTACCTTAAGGTCTTCAGCCATTCTCTCACTTGTGGTCAATTGTACACCACGTTTCATCGCAATCTTTGCAAGCATACTCTTTTCCCATAACGTAATCATTGCTGTTGCCAAGCCTTGCAGCTGCCTACTTCGACCTGGAAATCAAAAGAAACTTCTACTCTTCAAAAGTCTCTATCAGACTCCGGAGAAGTTAGAAATATAAGTAGGAACTTACCTAAAGCAAAATGTGGAGGGAGAAATCTGGCAAGTCTTCTCAAAGCTGTTGCCTCCTTTGGTCCAAGAGACGATCTCACTCCATAAGGAAGTATCCTGAAGGCGGTTCGTAACCAGGAACCGCCCCTGGAAGTAAATCAGCATCTATAGGTAATGGATGGTCTCCAGTCCAGTCCTTAAACCTAGGGCCAAGACCATCTAACAGTTCTTCAATTTCATCTTCATACTCTACTACTGGTTCCTGTTCTTTATTTTCCACACTAGTTGTCTCCTGGTCTAGCTGAGGAAGATGCACTTCTTCATCTCCACTTTCTACCATACTTGTAGTTGCAGGTAAGGAAGAAGGTGACTTCTTCTCCCTTTTTTGCTTATTCCATTTTCCTGCTGGAAGCTCATAACTGACACCTCTGTACAAAGAGATGGAAGTCCCTGACCTCCAAATCACCAAACCACCAGTCTTTCTCTGCAACATAGAGAGAGAGAACAAAAGAACATTTAAACAAAGATTCGCAGCCTACTGTTATTAGAGGGCACATAAGAAGCAAACCTCTAACGTCTCATGCATCTTCCTCATGTTAAGCGCGCTTGCTCCTTCAATCTTCAACCTCACAATCTCAGAGCTCTTCCACTTCTCCTTAATCGCATCCACCACCACCTGAGTCACACCCGCTCCCCGAATCTTCATCTTGCTCGCCGTCCTAAACGTCAGATTCCTCAACCTCCTCACCTCCGATTCCGGAAGAGTCATCTCCGCAAGAGAGTATCTACTCTCCTTCTTAGCACTCCACTCAGACTCCAACTCTTTCCTCTTCTCAGCACTTATCTTCTCCCAAGGAAACCCAACTTCTCCAAGAACTGACTCCTCACTGAACCCACCTCTTGTATCCGGTAACATCCCTTCTTCAACGTACAATATATCCTCCACTGACCCTTTCTCAATCCTTCTCTCTTGCTCAACCTCCTTATCATCACCACCTTCCACGTATCCATACTTTCTCAACTTCTCCACAATCTTCTCCATTGTAACCCCATCGCCATCTCTACTGACGGAATCACCACTCGTGAATCTACCTTCTTTTCGGTAGTTTACAACTATCTTCGGAGGTTTAGGTTGGTTCCGTTTCTGGGTTCTGTTCCAATTCTCTAACCATCCACCGTTACTACTCTTTACCTTGTTCATAGGAGAAACGCTAAACCTTTTCGATGGAGTTTGATCACCACTCGAATTACAGGCGATGATCGCGTTACGGATCGGTACTAAAATCGATGAACTGTTGTACCTTAGAAACGGAGGCTTTGAAATGGGTTTAGAAGCTTCGTCTTCGTGAGAATGGTTGGGCAAAAATGGCAACTGGGTTTCATCGCCATCGCTGTGATTAAATATACTCGAGAGTGATGGTTTCAATCAAAGAGAGATTTTTGAGCTTTATCGGATTCATTGCCGCCGCGAAGCTCTAGCTATGTGTTTATCCATGGCGGGCAAAAGGATTGGAGATGGGAGATATCTTAAAGGGTTGTTTGGATACGAGTCTTTCGTTAAATCCAACCCAACCCAGTCAAAGGAGATCGGCGCATCTTTATTACAGTATCAGAAAGTCTGGCTAAAATGAGCCTCGCTTCGTAAACGACAACGTTTCAGGCATCACGAGAGGTTAGATTAGAACAATTCCAGGTGCTGCCTATACGGTTTCTTTTTTTTTTTTTTTTGTAACTTGGCTTGCCTATACGGTTTCTGGCATTGGTTTGAAGACATTTTATGCTTCGTATCATCCCAATTGTTATCCCGGCCTACCCTTTCATAGCTCGATTACATGTTTCACATCCGATTTTTGGTAAATTGCGTAAACACAGATATTGTAATTTGTAAATGCTAAAGGAGAAAAGGAATACAGATTTTTAAACTATTTTTTTGGTCACCTAATTTTAGTCTATAGACTTGAAAAATCTTGTATTTGATTTGGATAATATATATATAAGGTAGTCATACGGATTATAGAGTTTATCAAGAGGAGCAATACTAAGATCAACAATCGCTGGATAAGCTTTCAGATTATCTGCAACAAACTTGTTCTCTATGCATTTCCTGCAAACTGTTCCCAAAAATTATGTCTCGATTCAATATATAATCCCAGAATCAGAGAATAACAGATTGATTATTGTTATTATATGTGTATGCTTGATTATGCTTTAGAATACTATATTGTTTTCCTTTAAAACAGAAGCTATATTCGTCTTTGAGGTCCCACGTTTGGTTAGCCTAATGCTTTTTAAGAGAATAATTTAGATGGTTAGTTGAATTCTTGGTCATCATTTGTAGCTAAGCATATTTTAGTTATTATAGTAAAATACCAAAAGTTGAGTTGTATATTGTCTGTGATTTTAAGGAGCTACATTGAGCCATATTACATTTTATTTTTGGTCTTGCGACAGATATCTGTATGGACAAGGAGCCAGATGGTGTGGTGGTCTATGCTAATGGTGATTCTTGTAACCCAATCCAAGTAAATGTTTCTGTACTGCCTCCCTTAGATTCAGTACCAAGCGATGAAGCCAATGGAAATACAGAGCTTCTATCTACAGAAGAGAGCATAGAAGTAAAAGAGTACGATGTTAAGGAGTGTACTAATGAGATTCCAGTGGCTAAGCCATTGGAAGATGGCAATATGGAGATACCTGCGTTGGGAAAAGACGCTAAATCTGTAAACAAGTCTGTTTTGCATGCAAAACATGGTTCGAAACCAGGTCGTGTGAGTAATAAAATAAGGAACACTGTTCCACAGCCATTTGCTTTAGCTACTGAGAAGCGTGCTTCATCTGCTACACGGGAGTCTCATGAAGTAGTGTCCAAAATATTTCCCGATGGGTATAGTAAAGTACCAAAGCAAGCTAAAAAGGTCAGGATTGTATGGTATTATAAGCCTATATATACTCTCTTGAATCACAGTTTCTTTGTCTAGCTTAGTTGTAATGCTTATTGACTCATTGCGACTTTAGGTACCAAGGAAACCATTGCAGCCAAAGAACAAGAAGCTTTCTGATGAGGAAGAAGATTCTTGCTCTGTTGCTTCTTAGTAGGTTTCCTTCTCGTTAAGATTGGTTTCTTTTCAACTTACAATTGTCTAAACCATTTCTATTGTTGACAGTGCCACGTCGGCTGCAAAGTCTGCTAAATCAAGAACCATTGTCACCGCAGCTCCTTCGTTTCGATCCACCGAGCGTGCGGAGAAAAGGAAGGAGGTGACATTATTATTCCCTTTATTCTGTTTTTTTTAAATACATTATGCATTGGTTTTAATTGGTTGCTGTTCTCTAGTTCTATACAAAACTGGAGGAGAAACACCAAGCCATGGAGGCCGAGAAAACGCAGAGCGAAGCAAGGAACAAGGAAGAGAACGATGCAGCCTTGAGGCAGTTAAGAAAGAGTTTGATGTTCAAAGCAAACCCAATGCCTAACTTCTACCATGAAGGGCCTCCTCAAAGGTTGAACTTAAGAAGGTAACACAGAAGGTTGTCTACAACATTTCAGAAAAGAGAGACGTTACCATTAAAACTTAAGAAAAAAAAAAAACTCTTTTAACTAATTAGTATTGTAATGGTCTACAGCCTCCACCAACTCGAGCAAAGTCGCCAAAACTTGGGCGTAGGAACACAAGAGAAGGGAACAGAGCGAAAGGAGTTTCTAGGCGGCATGAAACTCCAAAGACTTTAATAGTGATCTCTAAAGAAGACAATGATGATGCAACCACACACAAGAGAGATAAAAGAGCAGTTACAAGATTCTCTCGCCTGTCACGAGAACAATGGGTGAGCAATACAATCTTTTACTTCGATTTCATCTATGTCTTCCTTATTTGTTGATTGAGATTGATGATCATAGTTTCATAGAGGTCACTTCCTCATCTGAGATATATATTTTTTGATTCTTGACATTTTCAAGATTTTTTTTGGAAAAATCGCTCTGAAATGAAGGCAACTTAGGTTCTTAGCTGCATGTTCATTTTTATTTAAATGCAGGAATCATCGGCTTGTTTAACAACTAATATTTGAGTTTCTTATTGTTATATTTGGTTTTCATGTTTAATGTTTTGCTTAATTAAAACTTAGTTTGAAAATATTGACAATGAAAGTCCCAAAGTTTATGTTTGGTCCAAGCCATGATGAACAAAGCATCTTCTCTTCGTTGATCTTTTCTTGACTATGAAAAGGAGTTTGGCCGTGCCCGTGTGTACAGTTTAATTTATCTTTTAGGGAAATTGAAAGTTTATTGATTATTGTTATTATATTTGTATGCTTGTAGTTGATAATGCTTTAGAATACTATATTGTTTTCCTTCAAAACAAAAGCTGTATTCGTCTTTGAGGTCCCACGTTTGGTTAGCCTAATGTTTTTTAAGAGAATAATTTAGATGGTTAGTTGAATTCTTGGTCATCATTTGTAGCTAAGCATACTTTAGTTATTATACTATATAACCAAAATTGAGTTGTATTTTGTCTGTGATTTTAAGCAGCTATATTGAACCATATTAGATACTTTATCTTTTTGGTCTTGTGACAGATATCTGTATGGACAAGGAGCCAGATGGTGTGGTGGTCTATGCTAATAATGGTGATTCCTGTAACCCAATCCAAGAAAATGTTTCTGTACTGCCTCCCTTAGATATAGTACCAAGCGATGAAGACAATGGAAATACAGAGCTTCTATCTACAGAAGAGAGCATAGAAGTAAAAGAATACGATGTTAAGGAGTGTACTAATGAGATTCCAGTTGCTAAGCCATTGGAAGATGGCAATATGGAGATAGCTACCTTGAGAAAAGACGCTAAGTCGGTAAACAAGTCTGTTTTGCATGCAAAACATGTTTCTAAACCAGGTCGTGTGAGTAATAAAATAAGGAACACTGTTCCACAGCCATTTGCTTTAGCTACTGAGAAGCGTGCTTCATCTGCTACCCGTGAGTCTCATGAAGTAGCAGATATGTACAGTAAAATACAAAAGCAGGTTATAAAGGTCAGAATTTTATGTTATTATAAGCCTATATATACTCTCTTGAATTCACAGTTTCTTTTCTAGCTTAGCCATAATGACTATGGACTTATTGCGACTGTAGGTACCAAGGAAACCATTGCAGCCAAAGAACAAGAAGCTCTCTGATGAGGAAGAAGATTCTTGCTCTGTTGCTTCTTAGTATGTTTTTTTTTTAATCGCGATTAGTTTCTTTTTAACTTACTATTGCCTAAAACGTTTCTATACTGAACATGTGATTATTGTTGAAAGTGCCACGTCAGCTGCAAAGTCTGCTAAATCAAGAACCATTGTCACTGCAGCTCCTTCGTTTCGATCCACCGAGCGTGCAGAGAAGAGGAAGGAGGTAGACATAATATTCCATTTTTCTGTTTTCTTATAATACATTTTGCATTGGCTTTAAAAGTTGATTGGTGTTCTTTAGTTCTATACAAAACTAGAAGAGAAACACCAAGCCATGGAGGCAGAGAAAACGCAGAGCGAAGCAAGGAACAAGGAAGAGAAAGATGCAGCATTGAGGCAATTAAGAAAGAGTTTGATGTTCAAAGCAAACCCAATGCCTAACTTCTACCATGAAGGGCCTCCTCCAAAGGTTGAACTTAAGAAGGTAACACACAAGGTTGTCTACAACATTCAGAAAAATAGACGTTACCATTAAACTTTTAAAACCCTTTTCGAGTTGTTAACTAATAATACTCATTATGATTGTTACAGCCTCCTCCAACTCGAGCAAAGTCGCCAAAACTAGGGCGTAGAAACACAAAAGAAGGGAACAGATCCAAAGGAGTTTCGAGGCGCCATGAAACTCGAAAGACTTTAATAGTGATCGCTAAAGAAGACAATGATGATGCAACCACACAGAAATCTGACCAGATAAACCAGTTTGCTGCTGAGGAAGTGAACCAAAATTTGAAACCGGAACCGGAGACTGCTTTTGCTTGCTAAACAGTCTTTTGGTAACAAGGAACTGAGAGTTGTGTTGTTTCTGTTGTGAGAATGTGTGGGATGGTTTGTGTTTTTAAATTATTTTTTAGGGAAATTGAAAGTTTATTGATTATTGTTATTATATTTGTATGCTTGTAGTTGATAATGCTTTAGAATACTATATTGTTTTCCTTCAAAACAAAAGCTGTATTCGTCTTTGAGGTCCCACGTTTGGTTAGCCTAATGTTTTTAAGAGAATAATTTAGATGGTTAGTTGAATTCTTGGTCATCATTTGTAGCTAAGCATACTTTAGTTATTATACTATATAACCAAAATTGAGTTGTATTTTGTCTGTGATTTTAAGCAGCTATATTGAACCATATTAGATACTTTATCTTTTTGGTCTTGTGACAGATATCTGTATGGACAAGGAGCCAGATGGTGTGGTGGTCTATGCTAATAATGGTGATTCCTGTAACCCAATCCAAGAAAATGTTTCTGTACTGCCTCCCTTAGATATAGTACCAAGCGATGAAGACAATGGAAATACAGAGCTTCTATCTACAGAAGAGAGCAAAAGAATACGATGTTAAGGAGTGTACTAATGAGATTCCAGTTGCTAAGCCATTGGAAGATGGCAATATGGAGATAGCTACCTTGAGAAAAGACGCTAAGTCGGTAAACAAGTCTGTTTTGCATGCAAAACATGTTTCTAAACCAGGTCGTGGGAGTAATAAAATAAGGAACACTGTTCCACAGCCATTTGCTTTAGCTACTGCAAAGCGTGCTTCATCTGCTACCCGTGAGTCTCATGAAGTAGCAGATATGTACAGTAAAATACAAAAGCAGGTTATAAAGGTCAGAATTTTATGTTATTATAAGCCTATATATACTCTCTTGAATTCACAGTTTCTTTTCTAGCTTAGCCATAATGACTATGGACTTATTGCGACTGTAGGTACCAAGGAAACCATTGCAGCCAAAGAACAAGAAGCTCTGATGAGGAAGAAGATTCTTGCTCTGTTGCTTCTTAGTATGTTTTTAATCGCGATTAGTTTTTTTTAACTTACTATTGCCTAAAACGTTTCTATACTGAACATGTGATTATTGTTGAAAGTGCCACGTCAGCTGCAAAGTCTGCTAAATCAAGAACCATTGTCACTGCAGCTCCTTCGTTTGATCCACCGAGCGTGCAGAGAAGGAAGGTAGACATAATATTATTTTCTGTTTTCTTATAATACATTTTGCATTGGCTTTAAAAGTTGATTGGTGTTCTTTAGTTCTATACAAAACTAGAAGAGAAACACCAAGCCATGGAGGCAGAGAAAACGCAGAGCCAAGCAAGGAACAAGGAAGAGAAAGATGCAGCATTGAGGCAATTAAGAAAGAGTTTGATGTTCAAAGCAAACCCAATGCCTAACTTCTACCATGAAGGGCCTCCTCCAAAGGTTGAACTTAAGAAGGTAACACACAAGGTTGTCTACAACATTCAGAAAAAATAGACGTTACCATTAAACTTTTAAAACCCTTTTCGAGTTGTTAACTAATAATACTCATTATGATTGTTACAGCCTCCTCCAACTCGAGCAAAGTCGCCAAAACTAGGGCGTAGAAACACAAAGAAGGGAACAGATCCAAAGAGTTTCGGTGCCATGAAACTCAAAGACTTTAATAGTGATCGCTAAAGAAGACAATGATGATGCAACCACACAGAAATCTGACCAGATAAACCAGTTTGCTGCTGAGGAAGTGAACCGAAGTTTGGAACCGGAACCAGAGACTGCTTTTGCTTGCTAAACAATCTTTTGGTGACAAGGAACTGAGAGTTGTGTTGTTTCTGTTGTGAGAATGTGTGGGATGGTTTGTGTTTTTTTATTTATTTTAACTTATGATTTGAAATGTACATGTGTGTAATTTAATGTTATTTATGTTGTGTTTAATTATGAATGTGTAAACTTAAAAGCAAGAATCTTCTTGTTGAGCTTGTTGACACTTCCTGTTATGTTAATTTATTGAAAAGTGAAAACCATAGTATTTCAATAATTTTATTATATATATAAGGTAAGTTGTTTGATCAATGCTCTCATTATTGGTGAGAAGTTGGTGGATGAAATGAACTGGTTATTCCTTAATCATTGTTTAGTTGTTTGATTATCTTATCAACATGTTGCACAACTTGGAACTTTGGAAAATAGATAAAAGAACATTAAAAATGCGAAAAAAAATTGAGTGCATGGCCAAATAAAGAGAAGTTGTACTCTGGTCTTTTTATAGGGTCGAACCGAGTTCTTATGGGGGTAGTTGGGTCGTAACTTTCTTGCACAATCGAGGTTTCATAATGGACTGGATCTAATTAATGGGCCTAAGTAAAAGGGATTCGTGTTAATAGTCGGTAGAATGAATGATATGTGGCGCAGCGGATGGTGGCTGGAGTACTGACGAATCTATAAAGATCTACTAACACTGACAAGAATATGTTGCAGCAAATCGGTTACTGTCATTGTCCAAAATATCTCCACGTGTTGTGATTCTGAATACCCCCATCACTCATGTTCACGTGAACCTCACTTTCTCATCTTCTAATTTTGCCTTCTCATTTATTATTGTCTGAACTTCCAAATATTCATGTGAAACTTTTCTTTTGGAAATAAAATGTTAAGTTATTCTGTGATTTTTTTAATCGAAATTTATATATCATCAATCCGAGAGCGAGAATATGGTTTTGATTACAAGCATCTACTCGAACTAAAATTTTCGATTTTACACTATTCCTAACTAATTTCATTCGATTTATGTTCCCGAAACAATCTGATAGATCGGATTCGCAATCTTCGAGAATTGTTAATTGTTTTCAACCATCAACAGTAACCATAAGAAAAAAATAATAGCCTAATTTCTTCGGATGATAGAATCTTTTTATGTCATCGCCGGAGTAACTGATTCCCGACGAACTTATCTAGACTTGTAATCATCACCTTCATGAAAGCACAAGCGAAAAGAAATGGAATATTCCAAAAATGTTCTTCTGAAGATTCCAAAACCGCACCTACCTCTAACGCCAAACACACAGAGAAAGTTCGATTTGAGTTTGCAACCGCATCGTCATCCTAATGTAACTCACAACCTGCACAAATGAAAGGGAGGTAGCATTACCAACAATGATCAAAAGACTAGTCGTTGGTACTGGGATGTGCACACACCCAACGAAGGAGTCACCGCCAGAGAAAAGAAACCGTAGACCATCTTGACTTACTAAATGCCAACACCACCATCACCGACAAAACCGAGGGACAAAACTATTGTTAACTTGTTTAACAATGTCTTCGATGACAAACAAAATACAAAAACGTTGATGAATAGCTTTTCCATTTAGGCAAATGCCTTTGCCTAAATGGAAAAAGTGGACGAGACCCGGAAGAAGATTGAAGCAGATCGACAGTGTGAAGACCTACATGAGTTAACAACCATAGACGCATCAGGCCTCGAAGCCCAAAAGCTCACAAGACTGGAACCAGAGTCGATAATTACTACCACCCAAAGAAGAACCTTACCTCGCGATGCGTGGTAGACCCACCAACAAATCTGAGAGCGGAGAATCGGTGGCTGTCGCGATTAAGACATCCTAGACATAAACACGCCATCAAACCCGATCCACTTTGACTAGATCTTGAGCGAGGAATCTCTTCCAACGAATCAACCGGAGAGAAACCTAAAACTACCCCAAACCTCTTGGTGCGAGAGAAAATTTTACTCTTCTTCCATTTGTTATAAGTTCAAAAATGATACGATAAAAAATAACTTTCCGGAACTGAAAAAAAATCAACCTCAGTACTCTATTCCTCTCCTCATCACCGCTCCAGAGCAAGGCACGCCAGTGGACTGAACCTCTCGAACGAAATTTAACCTCAGACGGAGCCCTTCAGAGTTTGAATCTACGGAGAAGAAAAGTTAAGTGAAAAGATGCAAAGAAAAATAAGGAAATGGTAGGAAAAAGATGTTTCTGATGTCGACCCATAAAAATCTCGGTCTTGGAACAAATCAAGAGGCCAAAGAAAAAATTTGAAGTTAAAGAAAAGTGGAAGAGAAAAATATCCTATAAAATTTGTTTACTCATTTTTTTCTGAATGAAATTTATCCTTTATTTAACGAATTTTTTTTTATGTACAACATAAAATGGCTGTTAATAGATTTGAATAAAATAAACTTTTTGGTAAAACATATTTGAAATAGCTATATGTTTTTTTTATTTGATGACGTGGGGAATCCCAGACGATAAGTCCAGACTAATTCCCACGAAGCCTTCCATCCGCACGCACGGTTATAAAGAGGAATGGCCAAGCGACTTCGGTGGCCCGGGCACTGCAATTTGAGTTCCATTACCACTGACCAAGAGCTCTTGGTTAATAGCTATATGTTTTGTTATAATATTTAATTTCAAATAAATTGAATCACAATAGTTCAAGATCTTATAATCGAGTAGTAAGGAATTTAGATGCTATATAGAATTAAGCTTTCGATCAATCTGTAAAAAATGTTTATGAACTACATTTTTTATAAAAATTATTCTTTCGTAATTATAAAATATCTTCAAAGTGAAAAGTTATCCACTGTGGAAAAACTTAAAAGTTATCCATATCCAAAGTGCGGAACACGCGCCTATATTGACGGGTGAAATTTGGGGTTTTAGTGTAACGAGAAAGCCACGTCAACGCCAGTGTGCTGTTCCTATCACTTCAATCTCTATCACCCGCCAACGTCTTTTCGATACAGCAATTACCAAATGCTATCAAACGCATTTATTAATGATCTAAATCAGCCAAAATTAATTTTAAATAAATAGGCGGAAACATTAAAATTACCTTCGTCGAATCTCTTTCCCGTCAATTGGTTCTTCGATGGACGAATCATCTTATCGCAACCTCACGGACTTACTCAGGAGAAGCTCTGTTACAGAGACATCTTGCTATGCTCAGTTCCTATCATGATCGGGCTTTTGATTGGGTGGTCTTGGCGTCCGAGGTGGACCGGTTTGGTTTATCTAGGTCTCCGTTTTCTCTGCACTGTTCCGCCCGGTTTCGGAGCTCGCCGTGTTTGGCTTGCTTTCACCGCTCTCTCAGTGTGTCGCACTTTATGGTCAAGGCTCGGTTCGAGTGACAAGAAATCGGAAGAGAGTGGTGAAACAGAAGCAATCTCAAGGTTAAGTCTCCATGAAGAAATCAATTATGTTCTTTGAGTTATGCTTTTGTTAGGGAAAGTGCTTTTGATGTGTCTCTTGAGATTTTATTATACAGTTAATTGTAGATGGTCAGATAATTGATTTTTTTTTTTTTTTGGTGCTTATGGATTTGCAGAGTTAGTGATACAGAAGATACAGAGAAAGAGCAGGATCTAGAGCATTTGCTGCATCTGCTTGAAGCTGAAAAGCTCCAAGACTGGAACCAGAGTCGATAATTACTACCACCCAAAGAAGAACCTTACCTCGCGATGCGTGGTAGAGACCCACTGAACAAATCTGAGGCGGAGAATCGGTGGCTGTCGCATTAAGACATCCTGACATAAACACTGCCATCAAACCCGATCCACTTTGACTAGATCTTGAGAGCGAGGAATCTCTTCCAACGAATCAACCGGAGAGAAACCTAAAACTACCCCAAACCTCTTGGTCTGAGAGAAAATTTTACTCTTCTTCCATTTGTTATAAGTTCAAAATGATACGATAAAAATAACTTTCCGAACTGAAAAAATCAACCTCAGTACTCTATTCCTCTCCTCATCACCGCTCGAGCAAGGCACGCCATGGACTGAACCTCTCGAGCGAAATTTAACCTCGAGGCAGACCCTTGAGTTTGAATCTACCGGAGAAGAAAAGTTAAGTGAAAAAGATGCAAAGAAAAATAAGGAAATGGTAGGAAAAAGATGTTTCTGATGTCGACCCATAAAAATCTCGGGTGCCGGAACAAATCAAGAGGCCAAAGAAAAAAATTTGAAGTTAAAGAAAAGTGGAAGAGAAAAATATCCTATAAAATTTGTTTACTCAATTTTTTTTCTGAATGAAATTTATCCTTTATTTAACGAATTTTTTTTTATGTACAACATAAAATGGCTGTTAATAGATTTGAATAAAATAAACTTTTTGGTAAAACATATTTGAAATAGCTATATGTTTTTTATTTGATGACGGGGAATCCCGCACGATAAGTCCGACTATTCCCACGGCTTCCATCCAGACGCACTTATAGGCGGAAGACGGCGACTGAACCTGCGTAATGTAAGACTGCAGTTTGAGTTCCATTACCACTGGACCAAGAGCTCTTGGTTAATAGCTATATGTTTTGTTATAATATTTAATTTCAAATAAATTGAATCACAATAGTTCAAGATCTTATAATCGAGTAGTAAGGAATTTAGATGCTATATAGAATTAAGCTTTCGATCAATCTGTAAAAATGTTTATGAACTACATTTTTTATAAAAATTATTCTTTCGTAATTATAAAATATCTTCAAAGTGAAAAGTTATCCACTGTGGAAAAACTTAAAAGTTATCCATATCCAAAGTGCGGAACACGCGCCTATATTGACGGGTGAAATTTGGGGTTTTAGTGTAACGAGAAAGCCACGTCAACGCCAGTGTGCTGTTCCTATCACTTCAATCTCTATCACCCGCCAACGTCTTTTCGATACAGCAATTACCAAATGCTATCAAACGCATTTATTAATGATCTAAATCAGCCAAAATTAATTTTAAATAAATAGGCGGAAAATTATCTTCTTCTTCTTCTTTGATTCTCTTAGCTCGCTTTCCCGTCAATGTCGTTCGATTCTCCGGTGAACAGAGGAATTCACTTACCCTTGTAAACTCTGAAATTTCTGATCGAAGACAGTTATGGATAAATCGTATCGTAATCTTCTCCGGAGAAGCTCTATTACAGAGACATTCGTTGACATCTTGCTATGCTCAGTTCCGATTTGGCTCGCCGTCATGATCGGCCTTTTGATTGGGTGGTCTTGGCGTCCAAGGTGGACCGGTTTGGTTTATCTAGGACTCCGTTCTAAGCTCCGCTTTCTCTGGACTGCTCCCCGGATTCGGCGCTCGTCGTGTTTGGTTTGCGTTCACTGCTCTCAGCTTTCTCAGTCTGCCGTACTTTATGGTCACGGCTTGGTTCGAGTGAGAAGAAACCAGAAGAGAGTGGTGAAACAGAAGCAATCTCAAGGTTAGTCTATGAAGAAATGGATTATTGATCAGTTTTGGTTGGATTTTCAGTTTTGTTGCATTTGTGGATTTGCAGAGTGGGAGACAAAGAAACAGAGAAGGAGCAGGAGATTGTGACAGAGAAGGATCTAAAGCATTTGCTACATCTGCTTGAAGCTGGGAATGCTAATATGGAGTGGCTATCTATGATGGATAAGACTACCCCCAATATGAGCTACCAGGCCTGGCGCCATGAGCCTCAGGTTATCTATGTTTAAAACTTTTGCCTCTTGTTATATCTCTGTTTCTTGGAGTTGCAAATGAAGGAACGAGTCAATTTATTCTTCATTGGTTCCATAGAAAGGGTTATGTAGTTTGATAGGATGGGTATGGATTAGGTTCCTGTTGGGTATGCTTGGGGAAAGCTGCTGTATATACTTCTCTGATGCATTGAGCTTATTTTACATTGTACCTGAAACTTGTTTACCTGAAACTTGTTTTTGAAGTAGTTCATGGACAAAAGGTTCATGTTTTCTAGTTCCCTGAAAAGCTATTTTTTTTTCAGACAGGTCCTGTTGTTTATCGAAGTCGGACTGTTTTTGAGGACGCAACTCCAGACGTTGTTAGGGATTTCTTCTGGGACGACGAGTTTCGGCCTAAATGGGATTCTATGCTTGCTTATTTCAAAACTTTGGAAGAAGATCCTCAGACAGGAACAACTATTGTTCACTGGATTAAAAAGGTATTTTGTGCTTTTCTTTTTGGTCCTCTCGTCCATGAACAGGTCCTCTTGTATGTATGCAATTATTAACGACTTTCATCTGCAGTTTCCCTTTTTCTGTAGTGACCGGGAATACATCATTGGTCGGAGAATATGGGAATCTGGAAACAAGTATTTTGCTGTGACTAAGGTAATATCATGAATCAAAATATCTCCACTAGTTTGGAACAGCAGACCACTTGTCTGATATACTGTTATGGTGTTCAATGCTTGTAGGGTGTACCGTATCCAGCTCTACCGAAGCGTGATAAACCGAGGCGAGTTGAGATTTATTTCTCAAGCTGGATTATCAAAGCGGGTAAGTTGGTCTTACAAACTGCAAGTTTCCTTGTCGTCATTTTGTCGCGTTTGAGTCTAAGCCAGATGCATAAAAATGCAGTTGAATCTCGAAAAGGAGATGGAAAAATGTCAGCTTGTGAAGTATCTCTTGTCCACTGCGAAGACATGGGAATCCCAAAAGACGTAGCAAAGTTAGGAGTCCGTCATGGCATGTGGGGAGCTGTCAAAAAGCTAAACTCCGGGTTAAGGGCTTACCAAACCCCTAGAAAACAAGGGGCGGCTATGTCCCGGAGCGCTCAAATTGCGAGAATCACTACAAAACTGAACGTAGATTTGGTGGAAACATCAAGAGTAGAGGAAGAAGAGAGAGGGCAAGCAATGGAGAACGCAAGGAGACGAAAGGAGCAGTTCACTGTAGATTGGAAACTGATCGTTGTAGGAGGAGTTGCTCTGGCTTGTGGACTCCATTCAAGTGCTATTGGCAAGGCCTTAATGGTTGGAGCTGGGCAGAGACTTGCTCGTAGGTGAAAATCATTGTCGTTCTCTCTGCCTGAGAGATTCATGTCATGATGTGTTTCCATGGAGGATCTTCAGCCTAGCACATAGACAATTTAGTTATATGCATTAAGCGTTGTATTTTCTCTTGTAACCACAAAGGAGGAGAGCTATTTAGTGTTGGAGGCAAAGTGAAGAGAGTGATCTTGAGCCAAGAACTGAAACGTTTGTCGAATGTTCCTGGAACACCGTTTAAGACTATTGGACGTTTTATTACATGTTGTACTCATAGGTGTGGACAATTAGCTTTCAGATTTGTAGAGCTAGAGTCCACATAGATAAATCACCTGAAGACCTTGGAACCTATTGGACATAGCCAAGCTTGTTATACACTAGCCGGATACAACATTTTACTCGTTTGTGTGGACAACTATTTAGCAGTTAGCTCCCAATTTTATTTCCATTGTTCTTCAACGTTGATTTTCAATAGTCAATACTCCGATGCTTTTAGACTAACGTTCTTGCCTATGAACATCTTCTGTTTTGGTTTGAAGATCCTCTACGTAAGGTACATAATCATCACCAAATCTTGTTTCCGATTCATCTGAATCCCAATCTTCACCGTCTATATCAGATAGGTCTCCTGCCAGAATCTCAGCTTCTTCTCCTTCTTCGTATGCATCATCTTCTTCTTCCTACAAACCAGAATAGCACCAAGCCATGTGAGACCTTAATATACACAATCTTATGATGATGAAAGCCAAAGAAAAAAAGAGTGATCTTAGACGATTACGCACATCTGTTTCTTCTGTCTCCTCGTCGCTAGAAGCATAAGCCACATCAAGCTTGTTATACAACTCCTCATCTCCCTTGTCTGCTATCTTCTCCATTTGTTCCTGATAAATTGATTACAAAGTCTTGGGTTAATCTACCATTGCATTCTTTTTTTTTTTGATAAATGTATGATAAAAGAGTATATCCATTACAATTTCAGCTCTCAGCTGTTCTGCTCTTGCATGCATTGCCGAAATGTGTTTTATAAGTCCCTGTTGAAATGCAAACAGAACAAAGATCAGCTGAAGTTCCAAACAAGAAGGCATTAATTTAATATCAAGGAACCTCGCGTCTTTGGAGTTCAATGGAACGTGCTAAAGCCTTCCTCTTTGTCAAAAGATTCTTCGGCCTCAACATGGGCGGACGCTTATACTCTTTTCCTCTATAAACAATAATGGCATATCCTTTAGAGACCTTGTCTATAGAAACCAAGATACCACCACTCTCGGCTTCAAGTGCTAATGCCTCTTTCTTCACACCCTCAAAAGTTTTAGCCTTCATGATTATTTTGACCAGTTCTCGGTATTTCCAGTGCAGGTGCATGTTCTCCACCGTACCATCAAACACTCCTCGCCTACCTGAAGCAACAATTTCAAGTAAGTGTCCAAGAATATCTGCAAAACACACTCATCTGTTATTGATGATTTACCTAGAAGTAAGAAAGCTTTCATCTTCAAACCGAGCTTGCGGAACATAAACCTCTCTTCATCAGTTATGCTTTCTAGGTCTGCTCTCTGCTCTGCTGGCTGTAGACACTCTTCCACCTTAGCCAAACCACGTTCAGCTTTCAAGAGCTTTCTCTCAGCCTAAAAACGAAAGAAACAATTCAAGAAACAATTTGTCAACACAGGATAATATGAATCTAAACTTCACAGGGAGGGAACTCACAAAAGCAAGTTTCTTTTCCAGCTTCCTGACAAGATTTTCATGCCTCAATTTCTCAACCTCGTGTTTCACTTCTTCTGCATGATGACCATCATCATCCAGATTCTTCCCCCACTTGCCAGTCGCGTCAAGAGTTTCACCAAGGGTGCCAGCAGAAACAAGTTTATTAGCAGGTTCAGTACTTGGAACAATCAGAGCCGATGATCCTCCTCTTAAACGTGCCTCTTCTTCTTCGTCTTGTAAACTCCTTACAAATTTCTCTTGCTCCACCAATGCATCAGCTACTTCTCTTGACAAAAAGTTCTTCCCTCGGTAGAAAACCAAGTAGTCTTTGTTCCTTGAGAGCAGTATACCTCCTGTCAATTTCTGCAGTTACTTTGATATCAAATGTTCAGCTTCAAATGCAGATAAAAGACAAAAGGATCATAAATTCTTATTACCTTAAGGTCTTCAGCCATTCTCTCACTTGTGGTCAATTGTACACCACGTTTCATCGCAATCTTTGCAAGCATACTCTTTTCCCATAGCGTAATCATTGCTGTTGCCAAGCCTTGCAGCTGCCTACCGACCTGGAAATCAAAAGAAACTTCTACTCTTCAAAAGTCTCTATCAGACTCGGAGAAGTTAGAAATATAAGTAGGAACTTACCTAAAGCAAAATGTGGAGGGAGAAATCTGGCAAGTCTTCTCAAAGCTGTTGCCTCCTTTGGTCCAAGAGACGATCTCACTCCATAAGGAAGTATCCTGAAAGGCGGTTCGTAACCAGGAACCGCCCCTGGAAGTAAATCAGCATCTATAGGTAATGGATGGTCTCCAGTCCAGTCCTTAAACCTAGGGCCAAGACCATCTAACAGTTCTTCAATTTCATCTTCATACTCTACTACTGGTTCCTGTTCTTTATTTTCCACACTAGTTGTCTCCTGGTCTAGCTGAGGAAGATGCACTTCTTCATCTCCACTTTCTACCATACTTGTAGTTGCAGGTAAGGAAGAAGGTGACTTCTTCTCCCTTTTTTGCTTATTCCATTTTCCTGCTGGAAGCTCATAACTGACACCTCTGTACAAAGAGATGGAAGTCCCTGACCTCCAAATCACCAAACCACCAGTCTTTCTCTGCAACATAGAGAGAGAGAACAAAAGAACATTTAAACAAAGATTCGCAGCCTACTGTTATTAGAGGGCACATAAGAAGCAAACCTCTAACGTCTCATGCATCTTCCTCATGTTAAGCGCTTGCTCCTTCAATCTTCAACCTCACAATCTCAGAGCTCTTCCACTTCTCCTTAATCGCATCCACCACCACCTGAGTCACACGCTCCCCGAATCTTCATCTTGCTCGCCGTCCTAAACGTCAGATTCCTCAACCTCCTCACCTCCGATTCCGGAAGAGTCATCTCCGCAAGAGAGTATCTACTCTCCTTCTTAGCACTCCACTCAGACTCCAACTCTTTCCTCTTCTCAGCACTTATCTTCTCCCAAGGAAACCCAACTTCTCCAAGAACTGACTCCTCACTGAACCCACCTCTTGTATCCGGTAACATCCCTTCTTCAACGTACAATATATCCTCCACTGACCCTTTCTCAATCCTTCTCTCTTGCTCAACCTCCTTATCATCACCACCTTCCACGTATCCATACTTTCTCAACTTCTCCACAATCTTCTCCATTGTAACCCCATCGCCATCTCTACTGACGGAATCACCACTCGTGAATCTACCTTCTTTTCGGTAGTTTACAACTATCTTCGGAGGTTTAGGTTGGTTCCGTTTCTGGGTTCTGTTCCAATTCTCTAACCATCCACCGTTACTACTCTTTACCTTGTTCATAGGAGAAACGCTAAACCTTTTCGATGGAGTTTGATCACCACTCGAATTACAGGCGATGATCGCGTTACGGATCGGTACTAAAATCGATGAACTGTTGTACCTTAAGAAACGGAGGCTTTGAAATGGGTTTAGAAGCTTCGTCTTCGTGAGAATGGTTGGGCAAAAATGGCAACTGGGTTTCATCGCCATCGCTGTGATTAAATATACTCGAGAGTGATGGTTTCAATCAAAGAGATTTTTGAGCTTTATCGGATTCATTGCCGCCGCGAAGCTCTAGCTATGTGTTTATCCATGGCGGGCAAAAGGATTGGAGATGGGAGATATCTTAAAGGGTTGTTTGGATACGAGTCTTTCGTTAAATCCAACCCAACCCAGTCAAAGGAGATCGGCGCATCTTTATTACAGTATCAGAAAGTCTGGCTAAAATGAGCCTCGCTTCGTAAACGACAACGTTTCAGGCATCACGAGAGGTTAGATTAGAACAATTCCAGGTGCTGCCTATACGGTTTCTTTTTTTTTTTTTTTTGTAACTTGGCTTGCCTATACGGTTTCTGGCATTGGTTTGAAGACATTTTATGCTTCGTATCATCCCAATTGTTATCCCGGCCTACCCTTTCATAGCTCGATTACATGTTTCACATCCGATTTTTGGTAAATTGCGTAAACACAGATATTGTAATTTGTAAATGCTAAAGGAGAAAAGGAATACAGATTTTTAAACTATTTTTTTGGTCACCTAATTTTAGTCTATAGACTTGAAAAATCTTGTATTTGATTTGGATAATATATATATAAGGTAGTCATACGGATTATAGAGTTTATCAAGAGGAGCAATACTAAGATCAACAATCGCTGGATAAGCTTTCAGATTATCTGCAACAAACTTGTTCTCTATGCATTTCCTGCAAACTGTTCCCAAAAAATTATGTCTCGATTCAATATATAATCCCAGAATCAGAGAATAACAGATTGATTATTGTCTTTCATTTAGAGTTTTAGTTGGCTTATTTTGAAAAGGATTATAACTTTTAAGGAATTACTAGATTTTGATCCGTGTTTGGAAAGCGCGGGTTTGTTTTCGAAATTAAATAATTGTTTAAACAAATTTCTATAAGATAGTGTATAGGTTTGAACATATTTACCCGGAACCGCGAATTGAACCATACCAAATTGAAAAAAAAAAGAAACTAAAATTGGATTGAATTTCATAAGTAACCAAGCAGATCATATAAGCCTGGAACCAAAAAATTGAAACCGAACTGAGAACGAAATGGGTACCTGAACTTTTAAAATACAAATTATATATTTACAAATATTAATATATTTAATTCATAAATAATTAAATACTACTTATAAACCGAATGCGATCAAGAACTATATGTGATCTACCATGTTACAAGAAATATTGAATGGATTGGCTGTATTATCAATCGAGAAATCTATGCTTGAGAAACTCGACTATACAGATTTGATGGATGATTTTGCAGGAAACAATGCAAGGAGGATCTTATTCAAATAATTATTAGTGCTTTTAGTTTCTTTTGTTTGAGTTCTTTCTCAAAATACTGGTTTTAGAGATACTATACTCTGTTTTTTGGTTTTTGAAACCAGTTAGTATTATTTATCGGTTTGACTTAAAAAGAAACATGGGCACACTTTTTCTGTTTTGGGTAGGGTCTCTGCAAGGCATGGACCGGCGCTGGTTTGAGGATGACTTTTTCATCGATCTTTTTTCTTTTTTCTTGTCCTTTACATTGCTAAGGCTTCTTATTAGGTGATAGTCCACTATGATTTTGTTATTAGTTTAAGCTAGGTGATGATGCCTGCAACCACGTTAGTTTTTATGAACTATTTTATTGCAATTTTGATATTATTATATCTATATGAATGTTTCAATGTACGTAATATTAGAATAGAATATACACAACTCTAAATTAAACCTTTTGCTGTTTGTAGTAGCAGAATGGCGCCTGGGATTAAATCACATCTCAGTGGAGCTGAGAAAAGAAAAAGGAAAAAGATGCAAGAAGAATCAATGAGACAACAAACCAATGCTATCTTCAAGTATATAAAGAAAAAACCTGCAAACTCTGAAATTGATGACATCGGAGATACACAAAGAGAAAGGAATAAGAAACACATGTAGATTCAGAAACTGATGTGGCTGATTTAGATGTAGATCATGAGGACGTGGTCCATGATGATGAGTTTGACAACAAAGAGCAGGATGAAGCTGTTGATGAGAAGAACAAAAGTGTACAGAATGAAGAACTCCCCACAGATACTTCTGATCCAGATAATTAGGGAAACATTGATATGGCGTTAAGAGATTTATTGGTTCAGAATGGTCCAACAACTAGGCTACCAACTAGTTATCAGTTCCTCAAGGACAGCATTGGTAGACATTTTTCTCAGGCATTCTATACGAGGGATTTGATCAATGGAGAGAAGCAGGATAGAAAATGGTTAATTTACTCAAAATCTGTAGACAGAGTGTTTTGCTTTTGTTGCAAGTTGTTCAGACATGACAAAAAAGGAGGTTACTTGACAACTGATGGTTATAATGATTGGAGAAACCTTTCCAAGCGACTCAAAGAGCATGAAGGCAGTCATGATCATATTGTTTGTCTGACTACCTGGACAGAGTTAGAATTAAGGCTTCACAGCAATCAAACAATTGATAAACATGTCCAAGAAAAAATAAAGAAAGAGAAGAATCATTGAAGAGAAGTACTTACGAGGATATTTGCGCTGGTGAAGACTCTAGCTAAAATTTAGCATTTCAAGGAGATAATTAGAAGATTGGCCAAGACAACAATGGAAACTTTTTGAGTTTTATTGAGATGATTGCAGAGTTTGATCCAGGGATGAGAGAGCATATAAGACGAATTGGTGCATGTGAGATAAGACTCTCATTATCTAAGTCACAAGATTCAAAATGAGGTGATATCTATGTTGGCCAGTGAGATTAGGCTTTTGATCTTAAAGACGAACCATGCTTCTAAGTACTTCTCCATACTTCTTGATTGTCACTACAAGAAAAATGCGTATTGATAGCACAATATCACAGCAGTGTTTTATAAAGTGCTATGGAAAATCAATTTTGTGTTTTTTATTTATACTAATTGCAGTTAAACACGGCTATTGGCAAAAATTTGTGAATGGCAATCGAAAACCACTAATACCGCCGAAACTTAAATGAAAATCAAAGGAGCGCGGAAGAAATTACATTTTTTCTCTGTACTCAAACTCATTTTCTATTTAAAGATGTAAAATTTTTTTACAAAAAAAAAAAGAAAAAAAAAAGAGATTCACTCAAACATCGTGCTCTCTTCTCCCATCGGTAGTTCTCTCCGACTCACCACCACGACTGTCACCACCGTCATGTCCCTCTGTCAGTGATCTCCAACTTGTTTCCGTGGCTCCTCCTCTTTACCACTGTTCCTTTCCACCTCGTCTTCTCCCGTTGTAATCTCTCTCTCTCTCACTGCAAATCCCAAGTCTATATTCAAGTCTAGCTTCTTCGATTTCTCCATCCTGAAACCCTAATTTCTCCAAGTCTCTCTCTCTCTCTCTCTGAAACAGATGATGGAGTCGGTTCTTCCTTCCAAGACATTTTCGGGCGTTTGATTTACCCTCGTCAGATTCAATCACATCGATGGGAACAAGGTAATTTCTGATTGATTATTCTCTGGTAGAAACTTTCTAAAAGTATCAACTTTGCTAAAGGTATCCACTTTGCTAAAGGTATCAACATCGATGGGAACAAGGTAGTTCCAGATTCAAGGTTATTCTGCCAAAGGTATCAACTTTCTTCTTTTTTGGATAAGCTTACTGTCTTTTGATACCTGTGGTTGTTCACATTGTGTCTGGTTTGCTTAAACTCTTGCCATCCTTTGAGTATAGGTGGGAAGGGAACCAAGGCTAGGAAATGTACTCTGTCGAAAGAGTCTTAGCCACTTGAGCTTAAGACTGATAAGGGTTCGTGCATCAAAGGAAGGTTGTAAGGATATGACTAACCATTAATGTCGCAGGTTGCAGAGTTTAAGCGTCTCATTGGGGTTAAACCAACACATATGAAGTTATTGCTCATTCTATGCTAGAACCTCTTGGTCTCAATGAACCAGTATTGTAAACATCTTAGGTTCGTGCCTTTTTAGCTTTCTTTTAATTTCACATTGAAAAGTAGAAAAGATTCAATCATTGATTGCTGCTGATTTTAAGTTTATTGCTCCTTTGGGTTGCGTAGTCAAGAAAGGTCCAAACTTTATGTCTGAATCAGTGAGTTAGAGCAGACAATCTTACCAAACAGAAACTGAACTCGAAGATACTTCTGATTTTGTCTGAATTCCCTTTTTGTTTAATAAAAATTACTATTCTTTTTTGTTATGATTAATCTCTAATCAAGATTTTAACTTTACACAGGAAGAGATAGCGAAGAAAGCCAACCAACATCCAAGGTTTATGTTTAAATGATCGTTTCTCCAATTTGGAATGGTAATACACTAATCAACAAATTCAAGAAAACCAACCTAAATTCAAGTAACTTTGGAATGGTAATACACTAATCACTAACCATGTTTTTTTGTTTCTTCATTATAGAACATTACTTTTGTCAATAAATGATCTCTTAGCATGTTGTGGATTCCGTTGTGGTGCTGTGAGTTGTGACGGTGGCTCTGCATTATGTTCATTTTCTCTGTAAAAACCCTTATGTGCTTTGCATTACGTTCATTTTCGTTGGTTCATGGTAATATACGTGTAATTCGTGTGATGTGTTTGTAGAGCTTCTCTCAAGGTAATGTTATCCCTTCTCTCAAGGTCTTTGATAAATTCTATAAATACGTGCACATTTCTCAGTTTCACATGTTTTTTTCGGGTAACTTAAGGTAGATTATAATGTTATCAAGTTGGTTGAAATACGAGAACCACTAACAAAGGTGGATGAGGAGGTGAGCGGTTTATGATAGGTGCATCCTATAGATTCTTGTTTCTTGCTGCAGATGCTCCGGATCAGTTCTTGTTTCTTGAATCGATTCAGGTGCGAGATGGTTTTATCCGTTCCTCTTGAATCAAGATTCTTGTTTCTTGCTGCAGATGCTCTCTCCATGATCAGGTAGCCTTGCTTCTTCTCTGTCTTTGACATTATTAGACAATCAATAGTAGCTTCTTGTTAGTTTGACTAGGTTATGGACCTTGGTTTCATTGTACCCTTCTTCTTTGGTGCATATAATAGTAAGTCATCCTGTCTCTTTTACAAACTTGACACGGTGAATGTTTTTGTTTACAGCTTTTGAACAGGGATCTATTAGCCTTGGTTTTTCTTGTCAAGAATATATTGCTTAAAACATTGATAGGAACTTACTTTCTCACACTAAGCCTACATTATTTTACGCTTAGTGGAGGATCTTATGTTGAGTCATATTTGTTGTTCTTTTCAGTTTTCCATGGAGATGGTTGGGGCTGAGTATGGGAAGATGGAAAAGAGCTACGCTGTGAACATGGTTGGTGCTAAGTATGGAACATGGACGGCAAAGAGGAGTAGTTTAAGGTTTTTGGTTTAGTTTAGGTTTGATTTTGGTTTATTTTTTTAATATATAAACCATAATATTTTGTAAATCAACATTTTTTCTAATAAATTGTATTCTTTAAAAAATAAAAATAAAGCAATAAAAAACAATTATAACTATTAAAAATGCTATCAAATAAAATGTATAGATTTGTGAACAAATGCTATTATAATATTAACCATATAACATCAATCAAGAAATACTGCTATTATATATCTCTGAAACAATAGCGTGTACGAAACTGCTATCGTAAATAAGGTACCTATTATAGCTGGGACAGACATAGCGGTTCATACTACGCTATCTATAACCTATGATAGCGGTTTCTTCGTGCTAAGAAAGAAGGTTTTTTTTGTAGTATGTACTCCAGATATTAGTCATAAGGAACAAATGACTTTGATCATTCCATGTGTGGATATTTCTTCAGTGTCAACCAGTGTTGAAGAATTCTTTCTGTCATTTTTGAAAGTGGATGATAAATCAGGAGAAGGGCTGTTCTCTACTATTCAAGATGCATTGGTTAGCTTTGGGTTAGAGATTGATGATGTTAGAAGACAAGGTTACGAAAATGGATCTAACATGAAAGGAAAGAATAAAGGAGTACAAAAAAGGTTGCTAGAACTTAATCCAAGAGCTTTCTACACACCATGTGGGTGCCAAAGCCTTAATCTTGTGCTTTGCGATATAGCATCTTCTTCCACAAAGGCAGTGTCTTTTTTTTGGAATTATTCAGAGAATATATTGTTTGTTTGCATCTTCAAAAAACCAATAGGATATCTTCATAGAAATGGTAGACGGTCTAACACTTAAATTTTTATCTCAAACTCGTTGGGAAAGTCATCTTGAAAGTGTCAAAGCAATTAGATTCCAGGATCCTGAAATAAGAGATGCTATGCTATACTTGGCTGAAAGTACCACTGATCCTAAAATACGGATGATGCTGAATCTCTTGCATTAAGTGAATCACATGGGATTGGAGGGTTCGAGTTTCTTTTTGGTATGATTATTTGGTATGATCTTCAAGCAGCCGTGAATAGAGTGAGCAAGATATTACAATCAGAGAACATTGACATTGATGTGGTCATTGCTGAACACAAGGGACTTCTTTCCTACTTTCGAAAATATAGAGAGACGGGATTTGAGAAAGCAAAGTCTGAGGCTGTACGAATTGCAGAGGAAGTGGATAAAGAAGCTGGATTTTCGGTGAAAAAGAAAAGGAACATTAGAAGAAGGAAACATTTTGATGAAGATCCAGAAAAAGTTGATGAAGATATGGAGTTATCACCGGAGGATGATTTCAGAATTAATTACTTCTTCACACTCATAGATCAAGCTCTAGTTTCTGTTGAATCAAGGTTCGAACAATTCCAAAAGTATGAACAAAATTTTGGTTTTTTGTTTGATTTCAAGCCACAAACACTTGGGTGGCTTACCGGATATTGTTGACCATTCCGGTATCAGTTGCTTCTGCTGAAAGAAGATTTTCTAAGTTGAAGCTGATCAAGAACTATATGCGATCTACCATGTCACAAGAAAGATTGAATTGATTGGCTATATTATCAATCGAGAAATCTATGCTTGAGAAACTCGATTATACAGCTTTGATGGATGATTTTGCAGGAGAGAATGCAAGGAGGATCATATTCAAATAATTATTAGTGTCTTTAGTTTCTTTTGTTTGAGTTCTTTCTCAAACACTGGTTGTAGAGATACTATACTCTGTTTTTTGGCTTTTGAAACTAATGAAAACCAATTAGTATTATTTATCGGTTTGACTCAAAAAGAAACAGGGGCACACTTTTTCTGTTTTGGGTAGGGTCTCACAAGGCATGGACCGGCGCTGATTGTAAATGCTAAAGGAGAAAAGGAATACAGATTTTTAAACTATTTTTTTTTGGTCAACTAATTAAAGATTTGGAAAATCTTGTATTTGATTTGAATTATATATATATATATATATAAGGTAGTCATACGGATAACAGAGTTTATCAAGAGGAGCAACATTAAGATCACCATCGCTGGATAAGCTTTCAGATTATCTGCAATGAACTTGTCCTCAATGCATTTCCTGCAAACTGTTCCTAAAATATGTCTCGATTCAATATGTAGTCCCGGAATCAGAGAATAACATATCTAGTTAATGTCTTTCATTTAGAGTTTTAGTTGGCTTGTTTTGAAAAGGATTATAAATTTTAAAGAATTACTAGATTTTGACACGCGCTTGGAAAGCGCATGTTTGTTTTCAAAATCAAATAATTGTTTAAACAAATTTCTATAAAATATTGTATAGGTTTGAACATATTTCTCCGGAACCGCAAATTGAACCATACCAAATTGAAAGAGAAAAGAAACCAAAATTGGATTGAATTTCATAAGTAACCAAACAGATCATATAAGCCTGGAACCAAAAATTGAAACCGAACTAAGAACCAAATGGGTACCAGAATTTTTAAAATACAAATTATATACTTACAAATATTAATTATATTTAATTCATAAATAACTTAATGCTATTTACAAACCGAATGACCCGAAAAACCAAATTACCCGAATATATTTTATTAAAAATATTAAATTATTCAAATTATCCGATTTTTATCTGAACAACCCGAATTAGTTGATATCTAAACTGAAAACCTCAAATTATCCGATATTTTTATTTATAAATTTGTAATTACCAAAAAAATCAGAATCGAACCCAAACTGAATTGGAGCCAATTTTTTTTTTTTTTTTTTGCATATTAGCCAGTTTTTCAGCTTTGCTACTAAACCGAACCAAAGACTGAGATAACCCAACTGAAACCAAACCAAAATTTATAAATACCTAAATGGTTCCTAAATTCTAAAATCATAACACCTAAAACCAAAATACCGAAACTGAAACCGAATGATGAGGATTAATAGTGCATCTACATTAAATGGTGAGAAGAAAGTATTCTATTTTTATAAATTATTTCAATCTTTTTAATGGGGTATATATGTGGTTTATAAACGAATTAATATACAAACAGTATTTTATATCCGATCCAAACCCGTGGTCAAACGCTAAACCTGGTGGCCGTATATAATCCAGACACTACAAGAAAATAGTCATATTGCAATAATGATATATTGTTGCAATATGCTCATATATTGTTGCAAGTATAAAATTGCAATAAAATTGTGACAAAGTTTAACTTCTTGCAAATGTTGCAAATTCATGTTTGTCGCATATATGTAGCAAAATTAGCAACAAATTGAATTGATGCTATATATGTCATATCATTGCAACAAGTTTTTATAGCAATTTTGTTGTGTATTTACAACATATTTTTGTAACCATAAATGGTGGCAAGTCATTGCTACGTAAAATATATAGCAAAAAACATTGCAATTTTGCAGTGTGTTTTTTTTTTTGAAATGCAGTAATATCAATGCAACAAAATATATAGCAACTGTTCTTACAAATTTTTCCTATAATTACTTTTAAATAATACATTCGGTGCAAATATTTTTTTTACGGTGATTACCATATGGTTAACAAATAATATTTTAATAAAACTATTAGATATCAACTATGTTGCATAGATTAATTATTTTAGTATTCTATTATAAGCAATATTAGATGTGTTATTTATTTTTACATTTTATATTTTATAATAATCAAAATTCAGATGACCAACTTTATTAAATAAACTAAAATATTAAAAAGTTCAACAATGCATTAATATAGAAAAACCAGCGACAATTTAAAACTAGAAAAACTAATAAAACCTTTGAAGAAATAACTAAAGCAGCCAATTAAAACTTAGTTGTTGACACTCCTGGATAGAATAGCTAGCTGAACAACGGATCCATATCATTTCTCTAAGCCTTCAAGTTTGCTCAGCTTTTCTTTGATATCTGCTTTTTCTTCATAAATGTCTTGTACCTTTTTTGAAATAATTTACCACAATGATCCATTCATTTTGTAAGGATTAAGAACACCTAAGACATTCATTGGCTGGACTGCTTCTTGATTATGACCATCATTTACCATCTGATTCATCTGAAAAAAAATTACTAGATCAAATTTAACACTTAAAAGTAATTCATGAAGGATATAAAACGCAAAATAAAAAAAAAAGAATTTCTGGAGATGAGTTACACTGGAAGAACTATGGTGTGCAGAAGTCAAAAGAATTATTAAAAACACCCATATAAGCTCTATATATATGGAAACAATAAAATCTAAGTGATTCTAGACAATGAGTTATCCATATCTGTTAATATATTATTCTCTAAACAAACCAAAAGTCAAAGCGGTAAATGAAATATAAAGCGGGAACAAAAATTTGACACAATAAAAAAACATTCTAATAGTTTTCTTAAACTAAAAATATTCTAGTAGTTGCAAAGGTATTACGTAACAAGAAAGATCGCGTAAACAAAGGAATTACGATACAATCCATTTTGCAACCGTGATGCAAAAGAAATTTGAGAAGTTACATGTGGTTGTTCTGTATCTTCCTCACCTGTTCTACGATCTATCCGACGTAGTAAAACATGAACTCTAGCAGAGAAGAAACAAGAATTACAATGTATTAGTTAAAAATTAGATGTATAGGATAAGAAAATATTTAGAGAGAAGAGGAGAAGTGAATTAAGATACCATACTAGACCAAAACAAAATAAAATTCATAAAATAAAACTATTAAAGGTTACAAAAAAAAAATATTAACAAATCTCAAGAATCTGAAACTTTTAAAATATAGTGTACATATTTAACTATACAATATAAATGTATATTATATATTTCTTGTAATTAATATATGAAAACATTTAATTTTTTCTACAAAAACATATAATAAAAATATATAATTATTTTCACATTTTTTGCCATATATTTTTCTTATAATTTTTTGCAAATTAGCAATGATTCAAAAGCGTTAACTGTTTCTTGCAAATTTTGCAAGATATTTGTTTAGTTGCGAAAAGTTGCAATTTAGTAACGAAAACATGCAACATCTGTTATAGTTGTTATTTTGCAATAAATTTGTAATGAAAATGTAACGAATATTCATTATTGCAAAAATATAGCAATAATCATAACAAATTATTAACAAAAATGAATGTTTTTTTCTTGTTGCAATAGAGTTTTTTTCTTGTAGTGAGACTGACTTATATTCTTCATGTAGCATTCTATCAGAGGTTTTGCCAATTAGTATGTTTCTACAAAATTTGGATTTAATGAAAACCTGTTAATTAAAAATAAGATAAACTCCTAAAACCTGCTATTAACCTGTGAACTGACACCACTTAACCGACAAAATACCAGAAAATCTTATAATATTTTTCTAAAAATTGATTAAATTTCTCATATACTTTAAAATAGTACATAAAACTGAATAAACTATTTGATTTGTCATATAAAGTAAATACATTGTATTTATGTTATCCATTTTAATTTATGTTTTGTAATGATCAATACTATTACATTCTTAACGTAGTGATTTTTTTTTTTGTTTAGAAGCATACAATAGATTTATAATAATAAAATTGAATTTATGATTGTTAGAATGAGATTTTTTAATGGGTCATATATGCAATGAATTAAACTAATGTTGATCTATAGTTTTAGGCCAAAAAACCAAAAGAAATAATTTGCATTAATAAGAATTAATTTTTTTTTTTTTTGTAAATTTAGAGATATTTTTGAAAAACAAAACAATGGAATTTTCGTTAAAGGGAAAAAAAATCAAGAATGTCTCTATTTTAATAGTATAGATAATCGATAATTGTGCCAAAATTTTCTGATGTTAATTTTAAATTTCCTTGTGCACCACTTTTTTTTCTCTATTTAAAGTCAAAAGATCTTCCTATATATTAATGGAGAAATCACTTTAGTGACTTCTGCTGACGTATCACTCATAAAGTCAGTTTGACAAAAATCCTTATAATTTCATTGGTCAATGATTTTTAATTTTTATGTATTTTAATCAAATCTAAAAATGCAATCCTAGAACCATTAATGTTAGTTACCAAACAGTTTATATAACCTTATACATAATCATTTGTGGTATCTAATGGTAGCAATTAAGGAAATTCTATATAATATTTCATTATTTTTTTTCACTAATAGTCTATTTATAAATTATATGAAGTATTGTTGTTAAAAATTAGTTAATAAAACTAATATATTAACTTTATTTTTCTATTATGAACAGTAGTAAAAGCTTTATCTTCCTATATAAGTCATAATATACATATACATATATAAAACATATAATTTTAATAAAATCATATTATAATAACTACTAATACATCATATAACGAGTTTATAAATTATTTACATTAGTTTAAAATCATCTATGGTGATTAATATATATTTTGTAAAAACATTTAAAGTCATTTATACTGATTCATTTCTAATAGTTTATAAAAGATATATAATATATTATATAAATATTTGGTAATCACTTTAAGGTTAAAAATCATCAATAATGATTATTTTATCATTAATAAGATTTTACAAATAAATATATAAAGATCTATAAAAAATGTTATAAATATTTATAAAACCACTTATAAGGAAGAATTTCCCATCATTTATAGGAATTTAAAAAATATTTATGAAGGTTAACAGGTTTGTAAATTAATTAAAATTAAAAATTATCGATAAGTACTTAGAAAATTATTTTATAAAATTATTAAATCATTTTTAACTTTATAAATTATTGGGATAACAAATTATTTCTTGAGTTATAGAACCATTTATTAGGATTTATGAAACTATTTATAAGGATTTAAAAAAACTTCTGAGAAATAATTCATAAAATTAAAATTTGTAAATATTTTATAAATGATTTATAATTGTATAGTTTCCTTTATAAGAGGTTATAAAAATGTTATCAATTCAGAATCAATCGCAAAATATTATTTTCTTCACAAGTTCATCATTTTCAAAACCTTTTTCAAAAATATCAAGAACAAATTTTTTTTATATTTAATATAAAAGAAAAGTAACCATAAAATTACATCAGTCATTAAACAATCCAAATAATATTTTGAATAAAAGTATATTCCTAAATTTATGAAATTTTTTATATTCTTAACTTTTTCTTAAATTAATAGAGTTCACATATATATATAGTTATGTTTCTTCTTAATAATTTTTGTGTTTTATACTTTAGTTGCAAGTGTGGGTCTATTTGTCACATGAGTTCATGTTTTTGGATTTTAATAATTTTTATGGACGAAAATATTAATTTACAAACCAAATAAACTATATATATAACAACAATGTTATAAAATAATTTAATAAAATATTTTTTTGTATAAGATGTACAAAATCTAACTAAATACAACATAAATCATATTTAAAATTTTTAAAATATTAATAGATAAAACATGTTTGTTAAAAAATTATCTACCAAAAATTCACATTCGATTTTAAAATATATTACTGCATGTCAAAAACATAAAATATTATATTTTATTAAAAATTTAAATTATTTGTACCCGCAAAATTTGCGGGCAATCACCTAGTATATACACAATTAGCTATCTATTATTAAGCTGGAGTAATGCTATTTGATCGTTTATTACAATAATATCATTTGGTAAAGCAATTGAGAAAAAGTTTATTTTACCTTCTAGATGTTAAATATGAGTTTTTAATCGTTTATATCATTTTGGATTCTTTGCATTTATGAATATTCGAAGTATATACTGAAAATCACATCTTCTCGAATATACAGATCTGAATAATCTGAAACATATATATATATATATATTCTATATATTGGGAAATATTTAATAAATAGTTTTAAGAATCAGAATTTAGTGTATATAGTATAGAGTTTATGATTAATACTGGATTATAAACTTAAAAATGTCGTATATATTTTTATCGACAACACTATACAATGTTTTAATATAGTCATAATTATTAACCATGGTTCATGGTATCTCTCTCTCTATATATATCTATATATCATCAAGTTTAAACAATGTTGAATGGGGTGGGGTAAGCATATAATTGGTCGACAACACTAAAGTTTCTGTAAGATTGATAATAAGTATTACTCATTGTTCATGGTATATATCATCAATGTAAAAATGTAAAAGGGATAACTTATAATCAATCAACAATAATAGAGTTTATAAACATTGAATATAAGTATTACTAATGTTTAATGGTCAAATACGTAGGAAATGTGTTATGGAGTAACTTTATAATTAAATACTATTCATATTCACATGAGTATTTCACCTTTTTAATATTACAATTAATATATTTTTTAAATGACATATCGTAGAACAACTTTTGTATATGATAAATATAATAACATGGAAGAAAATAGAATATAGCAAGGTGAAAACCACGGTATGTTATTAAAATAAATTTGATTTGTGTTATAAATCATATGGTGCACGGCCCGTAACCACATGAGGAAAAAAGAGACGGTCCATACTATGTTTTCCTTTTACTTATCTACTTTGTAATTTTCTATATTTGTATTTACCTTTTCCTAATTAGACTAGGAATTGTTAGTTTTTTATTTATCTTATGACGGTCTAAACTTATATATAAGGAGCCTTTAGGCTATGGAATAATAATAAGTTTTTCTCACTGATTCACAACACGTTATCAGCACGAGTTGTTCTCAAAAAACCCTAGCTAAAAATCGACCACCTCTAAACCCTAATCAAGCCGCCAACTACTTTCTCATAAACCCTAACCCTAATTTCCTTTTCTGGTTCGAGATCATCCCATAAACCCTAGATCGATCGACGTACCACCACGCGCATCGATCGATATTGGTTCAACCGACATAGATCAAGATCCATCCGACTTGCATCCATCCGAGCAGTTCCAATCCAACCAAGGAGCTTCCATTCTTGCGGCCGGTACCAGCTCGTGATTTCCTTCTCTTTGGTGGTCCGGTTTTCAATCTTTCAAATCAAAAGGTAATAAAAAAAAAATCTGAAACCCTAAAATTTGAAATCTCTAATGTTGAAAACCCTAAGATAATAGATCCCAAAATCCTTCTTGAGTAAATCGGAGCTCTCAAGTCCGATAGAGATTGTTTTAAACAATTAAACTCAAAACCCTAAAAAGTTTTGAATCTCAAAAATCCTATGATCATCCTAAATCTTATGATCATATCGTGTCCCTTAAACCCCTTTGATCTTAATGATCAAATCGAAAACCCTAGAAATCGATCACGACTTTTTCCTGGTCGATCTCATACACCCTAAAAATTAAATCGAATCTATTTAAATTGATTTATTGCTTAAATTTCTTGATCAAATTTCGTATTGCTTGATTTTAATTGAGGTTAAAAGTTTGAGCTTCTCTGTCTCGAATATCGATCGACCTGCCATTGCACGTGTCGATCGATGATGTCTCGTGTCGATTGATTATTGATTATAAAATCTTGATAATGATTGTTTGATTATTTAAATCCGAATTTTGAATCACCTAGAAACAAATTGTTAGGATCTCATCCGAATTTTGTTGTTTGAATTAACTAAAAATTGTTTGAGGTTTCTTGTTTCATAAATTGCTTAGAAATTGTGATTGCTAAGGTGTTTTAAAATCCAGTTGCATTAAAATCATATAGAATCCGATTGTCCATATCAGTAGTCGTGTGGCTTATATTGCATTCATGTTTGATCAATAGGTCGATCGATCGACCTACCATTGCACGCATCGATCGATGATACCTCGCGTCTATCGATCGATGACTCTATAGGAGTATCGATCGATGCGCCTCTAGCAAGCGTTAGGATTGATGATTCATTATAGCCGTGTGGCTTCATCCTGTATGGCCGTGTGACCTAATGGTTGGGTGACCTAATGCATTATAACCTTGATCATATTGTTTGCATCATATATTACTTGTTAGAATTTTTTTTACTAATGCGTGTGCCATAGAGTATTGATATAAAGATATAAAAAAATTTCTAAAAGTTTATATATATATATTTGATTTCAGATGTTCAAAAATCAATAACCTGGATTTTGCTGCCCTAAATGTCTCTGGAGACAATTACTTACAATAGACTCTTGATACAAAGATCATACTAAAATCCAAGGGTCTCGATGGTATACAGGAATAACGATTACCAGCGAAAAAGATCGTTATGGGGCAATATTAATTATTTATCATCTGATTGAGAGTCTCAAAAATCAGCACTTAACCATTGAGAATCCTCTAGACCTTTGGAATCCATTGAAACAGAGATACGATCATTAAAAGACGATCCTGTTACCAAAGGCTAGACATGAATGGAAAAACCTCAGGATCCAAGACTTTAAGTCTGTGGATCAATACAACTCAGCAATGTTTAAGATCGTTTCTAAACTTAAAATATGTGGTGAGGATATAATAGAGGAAGATATGCTTGAAAAGACTTTCTCTACCTTCCACACAAGAAATGTGTTGCTTACCGTGCAAAAAAATTCAAGACTTATGCAAGCTTGATTTCATGTTTATTACTTGCTGAGCAAAATAATGAGTTACTGATGATGAACAGTGAGATGAGACCTCCATGATCCACACCATTACCTGAAGCCCATGCGGCCACTGAGGCTGATAAAGAGGCTAACCACGTCTATCATGGTAAACCACACGGTCGAGGCCGTGGTGGATGGAGAGGACGTGGCCGTGGTCAATATAATTCACATGGCCGCGGAAGAGGTAACCAATCTGGTCGAGGACATAACCAGGGACACTCGTTTGGACGAGGTCATGGTCGAGGCCGCGGATCTTCGTTCAAACCGCAGCACTCAAACAACTCGACCAAATCTGTATGCTATAGGTGTGGAATGAGCAACCATTGGGCAAAGACTTGTAGGACTCCCAAGCATCTATTTTAACTCTATCAAGAGAGTATGAAAGGGAAGAATCCTGAAGCCCACATGGTGATCCATGATGATGAGAACGATTTCAATCATGAAAAAGATGATCTTATGGAGTATGAAACTTCAGATTGTCTAAAAGATTGATTTCGATATTTGTGTGTTCTTTGCTTGTTCTTTGATTTGGTGTTTTTCATTTCTATCTTGTCATTTCCTTGAAACTATCTTATTAAAAACTTAATAATAAATGAATGAATGGCTTTCATATTGAAACTAAGGGCGAAGGAGACAAATAATTCCTTCAAAATCTATGAGATCGCCCAAGGCCATAAGAAAGTCTTAGAATCCATACCCGCACTCTCTACTACTATTTACCATGCTAAAGTCAGTATGATTGAGGTCAATGCCACATTTAACAAAACAGCCATCGAAAATTTCACTTTATGGCATGACCGGCTGGGTCATCCCGGGTCAACTATGATGCGTAAATTGATAGATAATACCAGCGGCCATTCCCTAAAAGAAAAACGAGTTATCCCTAAACACTTAATGTGTACTGCTTGTTCACAAGGGAAACTCATAGTAAAGCCATCACCTATTAAGGTGACAAAGGAAACAATTAATTTTCCGGAAAGAATATAACGAGACATTTGTGGACCAATACACCCACATTGTGGAATATTCAGATATTTTATGGTCCTGATTGATGCATCGACCAGATGGTCGCATGTCTGTCTCCTATCGACGCGCAACTTGGCATTTCCAAGATTGCTAGCTCAGATAATAAGATTACGAGCTCATTTTCGATATTTTCCTTTGAAGACTATACGTCTTGATAATGCTAGTGAATTCACTTCTCAGGCGTTTAATGATTAATGTATGTCCATGGGAGTAACAGTGGAACACTCCGTGGCACATGTACATACACAAAATGGCTTAGTTGAATCATTTATAAAACAAATACAGCTGATTGTCCGACCATTACTCATGAGGTCGAGGCTGCCGGTTTCAGCATGGGGACATGCAGTCCTTCATGGGCCGAACTTATACACATCAGGCCATCTAGTGAACACAAATATTCCCCATCCCAATTACTTTCGGGTCATAAGCCAGACGTCTCCAATCTAAAAACCTTTGGCTGTGCGGTTTATGTTCCTATTGCTCCACCACAGAGAACAAAGATGGGACCACAGAGACGGATGGGAATATATGTTGTATTTGATTCCCCCACAATTATAAAATACCTTGAGCCAACTACGGGTGATTTATTTAAGGCCAGGTATGTGGATTGTCATTTTAATGAATCCGAACTTCCAGCATTAGGGGGAGATAATAAGCTGGTAAAAGAAATATCATGGAATCAGACATCCATAAATTGGCAAGATCCTCGGACTCAAGTGTGTAATCTTGAGGTCCAGAAAATAATACATTTGCAAAAGCTAGCTAATCAATTGCCAGATTCCTTTGCTGACCCGAAAAGAGTGACTAAGTCAAATGTTCCAGCTATTAATGCACCAGTTCAGATTGATGTTCAAGAGGGACACAATAAAGTTGCTACAGATTCCAAAACACGTTTGAAATGTGGTAGACCAATCGGTTCCATAGATAATAAACCTCGAAAAACAAAGAAAGGTGCTATATCCGAGGTTGGAACCCCAGACAAGAAAGTGGCCGATCTTACCCGAGATGAGAGCGCACATAAATCCATAGAAATGGATATTGGTCCGGACGTACCAAGCAGTGATCCTCGGGACGCCGGGATTCATGGTACTGATGGTCCGGACAATAATGAGATCTCAATAAATTATGTCCTGTCTGGAAAACAATGGAATAGAAAAGATGTCGACATCACAGATATATTTGGTTATGAGGTAGCACTCAAACTAATGGATAATGAGGATCAAGAACCCACGTCTATATATGAATGCATGCAAAGAAAAGATTGGCTTAAGTGGAAAGAAGCCATAAACGTGGAGTTAAACTCTTTAAAGAAGAGAGTTTTTTTCGGTCCAATAATCCGAACACCAAATGATATAAAACCAGTGGGATACAAATGGGTCTGTGTGAGGAAGAAAATGAGAATGGTGAAATCGTGTGGTATAAGGCCCGACTTGTTGCACAAGGATTCTCACAGAACCAGAAATTGATTATGAGGAAACATATTCCCCTGTGGTGGATGCAACCACTTTTAGATTCCTGATAAGTCTGGCCATAAGAGAAAATCTAGATATGAGATTGATGGATGTCGTTACAGCATATCTATATGGCCCACTGGATAATGAAATCTATATGAAAGTCCCAGAGGGTATTGAATTGAAAAATAAAGAGAGCTCTCGTGAACAACACTGCATAAAGTTGAATAAATCACTTTATGGACTGAAACAATCTGGCCGGATGTGGTACAACAGATTAAGTGAGTACCTAGTAAAAGAAGGATACAAAAATGATCCTATCAGTCCATACATTTCACTCGCGGAGCTGACTACTAAAGAAGGCATCGACCGACACAACATTGTAGTATCGATCGATAGAATATCACACGAATCGATCGATATCCGTTTGACTATCGGTCGATGCAATGTCACTCGCGATTAATGAAGAATATCCTATCAGTCCATACATTTTCATAAAGAAATTTGAAAATAAGAGCTTTGTGATTATAGCAGTGTATGTTGATGATTTAAACATCATTGGAACCTCTGGAGAGATTTCCCAGACAGTCGAATATCTAAAGAGAGAATTCGAAATGAAAGACCTAGGCAAAACAAAATTCTGTTTGGGATTACAGCTTGAGTACATAAATGATGGAATCCTTGTGCATCAAATGGCATATACAGAAAAGGTACTCAAGAGATTTAATATGTCCGAGTCTCACCCTTTGTCCAGCCCTATGGTCGTGAGATCTCTGAACTTGGACAGGGATCCATTTCGTCCCAAGGAGGACGGTGAGGATGTCCTTGGTCCCGAAGTACCATATCTCAGTGCCATAGGAGCATTGATGTATTTAGCAACTCACACACGGCCTGATATATGCTTTGCCGTGAACCTACTTTCTAGGTTTAGCTCCTATCCGACCAAAAGGCACTGGGACGGGATAAAACACGTTCTTCGTTACCTACAAGGAACGAAAGATTTGGGTCTGTTTTATACCAACAAAAACAAAGATGGTTTAGTTGGATTTGCTGATGCTGGATACCTTTCGGATCCACACAATTCTAGATCTCAGATAGGCTATGTGTTTACACATGGTGGAACGGTCATAACATGGCGTTCAATGAAGCAAACACTCGTGGCCACTTCCTCAAATCATTCGGAAATATTGGCCATACATGAGGCCAGCCGTGAGTGTATCTGGTTGAGGTCGATGACCCAACATATACGATCAGATTGTGGGATGACAGAAGACAAGGGTCCAACCGTGATGTATGAGGATAATGCAGCATGTATTGCTCAACTCAAAGATGAATACATCAAAGGGGACAGGACGAAACACATCCTGCCCAAATTCTTTTCTACACACGAGATGCAGAAGGCCGGTGTGGTCCAAGTGGTACAGGTCCGATCCAGTGACAATTCAGCCGACCTGTTCACTAAGGCATTACCAATCGCAACGTTGAAGAAACTCATACATCAGCTTGGGATGCGTCAACTGAAAGACATTCAGTGATGCATTCATCAGGGGGAGTAGTGTGTGTTGTACTCTTTTTCCTTCACCATGGTTTTGTCCCACTGGATTTTCCTGGTAAGGTTTTAATGAGGCAACATTAAGCATACTACGAACCCTGAACGGTTATGGCGTCCAAGGGGGAATGTTATAAAACATATGGTGGACGGTCCATAACCACATGAGGAAGGAAGAGACGGCCCGTACTATGTTTTCCTTTTACTTTTCTACTTTGTATTTTTCTATATTTGTATTTACCTTTTCCTAATTAGACTAGGAATTGTTAGTTTTCCATTTATCTTATGATGGTCTATTTATGACGGTCTAAACTTGTATATAAGAGGCTTTTAGGCTATGAAATAATAATAAATTTTTCTCACTGATTCACAACAATTTGTTTATATCTTTCAGTTAATTGGAGGAGAAAAAATAATTATAGTTAGGTTAATTATTATATGGCCAAACAGTTAGTTAACAAATAGTAATAGATAGGTCCAACAACTTTGTTTCGGTAGTTTTTTTTAGAATGTTTTTCTTTCTTTTAATAGTATAGATATTAGTTTGCTTTCTCAAAATATTCTTGTATATATTATTTGATAAGTTCCACAAAATCATGTCAATGTGTATACACTAGCTACCACCGTTTCTTGAAATATCTTTTTCTGTTGGTGTAAAACATATAATATCAATTTTGACCACATATTTACATATTACACAAAATACGAGATTCTTATCTTCATTTTGAAAGCGTAGAATTATTTTAACAAAATCTTAATATGATTACATTTTAGAAAATGATTTGATAATATTATCCTAAGTGAACATCTAAAAGGTAACATTTTCAATTTTGACCACATATTTACATATTACACAAAATACGAGATTCTTATCCTCATTTTGAAAGCGTAGAATTATTTTAACAAAATCTTAATATGATTACATTTTAGAAAATGATTTGATAATATTATCCTAAGTGAACATCTAAAAGGTAACATTTTCAATGTTTATAAATTTTAAGTAACACGTTACACAAAAATCGTTTCCATGTGATATTATTTATGTTTTAATAAAATAGATTCTGGTGAACTAGACACTTGTAGGAACTGTGTTAGATATTGTATATATTATTTGACAAATTAGAGATAATGTTTACAAAATGTTCCTAGTTGTAGCCACTAGAAACGTTTGTTCAAAAATAAAAAAAACATGTGTTTCAGTTAAACTGTAGTTTTATGTTTAAAATCACATATACAATTAGTATGACCATATATATATATTTTTTTTTTTGTAGCACTAGCATGATCATATAATTTATATATTATACTAGTTATACTATTGTTGAATTGGCATTTTAGGAATATATCGTGTAAATCTGTTTCATCTCAGCAAACATAATTAAATGAGTGTCATATTTTTCAAGGAACCAAAAATATAACTACACCTGTTATAAATTTTACTAACCAATCTATTTTTTTCAATGTTGAGAAGAGTCTTTAATCTTTTTCTAGACTTCGGAATTGGACTAGACTTTAGGGTAACATATAACCACAGATAAAAAAACATATATCCACATATGCCATTTTCATTCCTAATAGTACTCAGCTCCGTTTAATAATATTTGATATTTTAAAGAATCTTTTTATTTCAAATTAGATAATATATTTTTAACTTCAGCAAAAATTTATTAGAAATTATGTTATATGACTAATAATATCATGCAGTCTATTATGTTATTAATTAAATTGTGGTTCAGTAAATAATTAATAATTTTTTATACAAAATATAAAACTAATATTCTTTTTAAAATTTGTGATTTTAATTCTAAAGCATTATCTACTAAAAACAAAAATGGATTGAATATTGTTTAACATAAATATTTACACTTGTGTTGTTTTATTTTCTTAAGAACGGGAAGTAGAAATAGAAAACGTATAAGAAATGGCATTTCTAGTACTGGATCTAGAAAAATTTCTCCCTCCGTACTATTGAGAGAGAGAGAATATAACTTTTTTTTTGTTTTTTATTCCTTCCGATAAATTTGGGGAGTAACTCCAAATGCCCTTGTGGGAAAAAATCTATTCTCATTATCCTCTCTCTTTTCCCATTACCCCTTTGTCTTTGAATTCCCCTTATTAACCTTTCTTTCTTTAATATATTTCTTCTCCATCTCATTAATTCATTTAATTTTTCATCCAACCAAACACAACAACCAAAGGGGTCCACAAACAACCTTAACCAATCAGAAGTCTTCTGGCCCACATGTCTTCATTTCTCTCATCTCTCTCCTCTTCTCCACGTGAAACTTCTTCTTCCCCATCCTCCATTGGCGATTTTGAAGCTCCAAGATCAGGTAATTTTTGTCCGTTTTTCATGAAATTTTATGTGAAATATCTTTTAAATGTTTGTCTATACCATGGGTAACTTAAAAAAAGTAAGAATTGTTAAAAATATGAGAGAAAAAAACGATTTTGAAATCTGTGTATATTGATTTCGGGTATAATTTATGTCCGATTTTTATGAAATTTTTGCTGGAATACTTATAAAATAAGTTTATATATCGGCTAGTGTAACAAAAGAAAGATTGAATGCAAATTTCAAGAGATTTAAAAGGATTTTGTAAACTATGTTTATGGGTTTTAGGGTATATTTTATGTACGTTTTGAACTCATTTTGATGATTTCTTGGTTGTAATTTCATTAATATGAATTATATATCATGGATAATGCAAAATCCGAACAAAATCGGACTAAAAAGTTGATTAATTAGTGCAAGGATAATTTCTGGGCATTATTAATATAACTCATTTTACTAAGGCAAAAATGGTATTACTTATATTACTAGTATTACTGGTTTTACTATTTATATAATATTGAAAAAATTGGTACTAGTAAGAGTGTACAGCGTGGAAATTAAATATAAACTTCTTAATAATTCTAATTGTAATTATAATTCATTTTTATTTCAGGGAAATGCAAAATCCGCATTGTACAATCATTTTTTTTGATTATGGAGGATATTATATTAAAGATGGGGCTGAAATGAAATGGATTTCGGGAGATGGTGTAGGGGAAGATGAAATTCACACTATTGTGTTGAAGAAATCAGTGGAGGAGATCACACGCTCTGTTTTGGTTGAACGTATTTGCAGAAAGATAAAGGTAGATAAGATGGAAGCGAAGATTAGTTACTTTCCAATGGTAATGTATTCGAACAAGCCATCATATATCTGGGAGGATGAAGACGTTTTTGGTTATCTAATGCAAGTAAATCAAGAGAATTGTAGAAGTGTTCTACATGTGGAGTTCAACAAAACGGATGATGACACTGATTTCTATGGCGGTCTATCGGAAGAGAGGCTACTGAAAGAGGGATACTGATAGAGAGCTACTGATAGAGAGGCTACTGATAGAGAGGCTACTGATAGAGAGGCTACTGAGACAAAGGGTGGTGATGAAGATGGTGCGAGAAGGATGCAACTGATAATGAAGGTGCGGTGGTGTGCTCACACTTTACGAAGACATTGAGATGCATGAGAATGTCAGCGAAAGAGAAGCAGGACCCTCAGTTGAAGTCGCACCAGTTGTCTATAAGGAGCGGGATGATGGTATGGATTTGGTTTTAGGTCAAGAATTTAGAAGCAAGGAGGAAGCGAAAACTCATATTCAGGCGGCTTCACATCTGAAGTGTTTTGAGTATGAGGTAATTAAGTCGGATACTAAGAGATATGTGATAAAATGCCGAGGAGCCAAAGAAGGCTGCAAGTGGTTTGTCGTGTTGCAAAGTTAACGAATTCAGATCGTTGGTCAGTTAGAACTTACATCAAGCAGCATAGATGTTACATTGTTACCACAAGAACACCGCCTAATAGAAAGAGAGGGACACCACAAATCGTTGCAGCTGTTCTGGCCCAAGATTATCCTGGCAGTTTTGACACACCACGTCCCAAAGCTCTGATCGATTTAGTTCATCACAGGGTTGCTGTGGAAGTGTCGTACACAACAGCATATAGAGGAAAAAGACTAGCTGCTAATAAAGTGCGCGGAACTCCTGAAGAGAGTTATTCTTTGTTATATTGCTATATGTACATGCTGGAGCAGATGAATCCTAACACAGTAACTCGTGTGGTTGTGGATGAGGGAAAAAAATTTAAGTATCTGTTTTGGGCTTTGGGAGCTAGCATAGAAGGGTTCCGAGCAATGAGAAAAGTCCTCGTTGTGGATGCAACACACCTGAAGACTGTTTATGGTGGAGTGTTATTTGTTGCGACTGCTCAGGATCCCGATCATCACCACTACCCAATTGCGTTTGGTGTTGCAGATGGTGAGACCTTTGAGAGTTGGTTCGGTTTATGGAACAACTGAAATCGTGATATCCGATGTCATCGGATTGGTGTTTCTTCGGACGAAACAAAGGCTTGATCAAGGCAGTACGTCTAGTGTTCCCTCAGGCCGCTCATGGGTATTGTATATGGCATTTGTCTCAAAATGTTAAAGGTTACGTCCGTAACAACAGAGATACATGTGCATTTAAGTTTGCAGAGTGCGCAAACGCTTATACGGAGGCTGAGTTCCTGGTCCTTTATGACGCTTTTTGCATGAAGTATCCTCGTTGTGCGGAGTATCTTGAAAAAAGTTGTGAACAAAAGAAATGGGCTAGATGTTACTTTGAAGGAGATAGGTACAATGTTGGCACCACCAATTCTGCAGAATCTTTTAACGGTGTTATTAAGGATGCAAGAAAGTTCACCTTACTTCCAATGTTTGATTTTATCATTGGAAAAATTGCTGAATGGTTTAACAAACACAGGAAGGAGGCAGCTGAAATACCACCCGCGCCAAGCTTGTTCTATCGTGGAGGCGAAATGTCTAAAAGATGTGTTGAAGCGGGGTTTCTTACGATTGGCGAGTTAAACAGCTTCCATCTCGAAAGTACAGTGTGCATGGTAGTGGCGGAAAGCAATATACCGTTGATATGGCTATGAATAGGTGCACGTGGGCAATTTGATAAAGACAAATACCCATGTGTGCATGCAGTAGCTGCTGCCACATTCATGACAGCTAAAGCGGGAAGGGAACTCCATCTATCTGAGTATTGTTCTAAGTACTATTTGGTGGAGCAATGGGCTTTGGCTTATCACAGGACAATATATCCCGTTCCTCATATGTCTGATTGGGTTATTCCAGAAGAAGTTAGAGCAATGAAAATACTTCCTCCGAATTTGAAGTCAAGAAAGGACAACCGCAACAAACAAGGTTTCCATCAGCGGAGAAGCTTCGTGGAAGAGGAAAAAGAGGCAAAGGAAAAGGAAGAGGGAGTGGAAGAGGAGAGCCACAGACATAGCCGCAGGCAGAACACGAGGCACAAGCCGTGAGGAGGCACGGAACCACGGGCCTGAGGAGAAGGTATGGCGTATTTTGAATGTGGAAGTGGTTCAGGTTCAGTGTTTGATTGTTGAAATTGTGTTATTCGGATTATTAGGATTTATGGTATTACTATGTGTTATTGTTATTCTTGGTATTACTATGTGTTATTGTTATTCTTGGTATTACTATGTGTTATTGTTATTCTTGGTATTACTATGTGTTATTTTATTCTTGAATTACTGGTATTACTATGTCTTATTTGAACTACATATATTTTATGATTATTATCGATATATGTTTTATGATTATTATCAATTAAGTAGACTAGTTACCTAATATTAATATATTAAGACTATATTTGATGGTTATTTCAACATTTTCAGAAAAACTTTTCAGTTTTCCAAAAATTCTCTTAACTTTTATTGTTAGTGTGTGAATGGTTAGACCATAGTAAGGAAAATCTACAAAAATCATTATTTCTGGCCAATATGTAATGCAAATGCATTATCTAATGATAATCACAGTGAAAAAGCATCGGTATTACTACAAAAAAGCTCATTTTCTTATGGTTTTACTAGATAAACCTAAAATTCCCAAAAATTACTATGTGTAAGGTAGTATTACTAAGTCCTTGAAGCTTACCAAGAATTACTAAGTGTTATCAAAATAATATATCAAAATATATGACGGCTGCACGTTTTACATGTGGTTTGCATGTTTTTAAGTATTTATCCGAGTTTTTGAAATATTTTCAAAAAATTTTAAGTTTTTTTACAAGTTTTTGATGTATTTTTCAAAAAGTTTCTAAGTTTTGAAGTACTTTTCAAGTTTGTGCGATATTTTTACAAAAATTTTAGCGAGTTTCCCTATAATTTCAAGTTACCACACCTGTTTTCCAAAAACATACCACAACCAATAAACATAAATAAACATCCAAAAGCATAAACATAACATCATAACAAGTTTTTAAGAAGCATTTTAGGCAGAAACATAACATCCTAACTTGAATAATAATACAACAGAAACATTTTAGGCCTTTGTTTTAGGCTTCTTCTTTGGCACTTCTAGCTCATCAGTCTTTCCCTCAGTGAAAGGAGACTGCACCCACCGTGATGGTTCACCTTTTCTCTTCTCCGGCAGCGGCGTACATGGCTTCAATGTAGCAGCATTCTTCTTCGGTCTGCCTCTCTTCTTCGTTGTACCTTGTGCTTTTTGTTGTGCTTTCAGTTTTTCTGCTCTCATTTTTTCTAATCTCTGAGCTCTTGGAATGCCACCTTTCACTGCCATCCTCTTCGGCCTAGCGTGTATCCTCTCAGCTTCTCCAACTGCTCTCATTTCTTCCTTGTTTCTCAGCTTCTTTCACGCTTGTTTCTCAGCCTTCTTCTCAGCCTCTTTCTCAGCTTCTTCCACCTGTTCTTCACTGCCTTCATAAACAATCATGTACCAGCCTTGCTTTTCTTCCTCAGTGTATTTTTCAGCCTCTTCCTCGATGGGATTTTCCTCTGCAACTTCATCATTTTTTTTCTCCTCCTCGCTGGAACTCTTCTCTATAACTTCTTCATCTTTTTTCTCCTCCTCCTCGCTGGAACTCCCTACCATTGCTGGTGTTATCCAATTTGCTCTCACTAATTTCCATTTCCCTGGTGGAGTCTGGGATTGTCTCTTAGCCTGTGCCTTAGTCCTACCACGTGGTGGTGGTGTAGGAGTTGTCTCTTCTTTCTCAGCCTCTTTCTCAGCTTCTTTCTCCGCTTCTTTCTCAGCCTTCTTCTCAGCCTCTTTCTCAGCCTCTTTCTCAGCTTCTTTCACCGCTTGTTTCTCAGCCTTCTTCTCAGCCTCAGTTTCCGCCAATTCATTTTTCTCTTGCTCATCAATACTCCTCCAGAATGCTTCCGCCTGTACTCTCGCTGTCTCACCAATACTGTCCTGCTCTTCCTCCTCTTCCTCCTCTTCCTCTTCGTCACCCTTCTCACTGTCTTGCTCTTTTTTCTCTTCCTGCTCTTCCTCTTCTGCACCCTTCTTCTTTCTCTTTTTGCTCTTCTTGCTCTTCTTACTCTTCCTGCTCTTCCTCTTCTGCACCCTTCTTCTTTCTCTTTTTGCTCTTCTTGCTCTTTTTGCTCTTCTTGCTCTTCTTACTCTTCCTGCTCTTGCTCTTACTGTTTTCCTTATCTTCCTCACCCTTCTCACTGTTATCCTCCCCTTCATCTCTACCATAATCAAAATCATTCCATTGTCTAACCTCCACATCCTCATTTCCCTTACTTTCAATAGAAGTCAGCCTGTCTTCTATTTTCTTACCCATTCTTTTCAAAAAACGCTGGTTCTTCTCAAGTTCACCCATCGTCCAGTACATAGCCTCCAGCTTTCTCTCTACTGTTGTGTTTAGACTAGAAAATCCTTCTTCCATGGTCTTCACCATCCTCTCTTCCAGACCTTTTAAGATCGACTCCAAACCAGAATTAGAAGATGAACCTTCTACAACCGTCACCTTTTCTTTGTCTTTCGTCTTTGTAATCACTCGTGCAGCAACATCTGACTCATACAATTCTTTCCACCAAATCTTCTTCTGCTTCACATTTAGCCAGTAGTTCCACCTATCACTTGTGCTGCCCTCACGGTGATACTCTGGCTCGGATCAATGATCGAGCCAGCAAAGTTTCCTCATCCACAGTTGGAACCAACACACTGTCAATAGTCTGAAAAAAAACATTCAGAAAAATCAGTTTAAATATTCTGCTATTTTCTACTAAATGATATAAAGATATACCTTTGTATTTCCAAAGGCAGCATATATATCTTCCAAAGGATAACCCTTCATGCTACTCTTTGTAAACCGGCTCTTGCACATCCTAGGACAATCTCTAAAGCCATCCGAAGAGATTCGAATTTTTCCCGGCTTAGGAATGCACTCAAAAGCCAAAACCTACAAAAATAAAATGTTACAGAGTCAGATATGCGGTTATGAATAACAAAAAATTGCACTAAATTGTATGTTTTACCTCTAACGGAATTATGAATCCATTGAAGCCGGTTGCATAGCGCACTTCACCCTTCAGACGCTCCATCACATGCTTAATCTCCTTCATTGCATCCTCAAATGTTAGACGACCCCACGGAAATGTTTTGCAAACATCCAAATCTTCCACTATCCTTAAGATGAACGGGTCTAATGGTCCAGAATCCTTCCCTCCTCTGATAACCCGACCAAGGAAGAACAAGACAGCCATCTTCAATCTATCAGCACATGCCGTCTCCATAGACCGCAGCTTCTGCTCCACATCTGTTATGGTGATCTTCTTCTTATCACCAAAGTAATAATCCACAAACTTAGTACCCCCGAGCTCCAAATGTCTACTCGGATACTCATGGCAGTCCAAGCCAGAGATGAGAGCATGCTCCCTCATAGAATAGCGGATGGGCACACCATTCACCGCAAACCATGCAGCATCTTCTCCTTCAATATTAATGGTGCATGAGTAACATCCACATTCCTTGGAGCTTCGTGAATTCTTCATCAGGCATGTGGAAGAAATGACGAAACTGTGGATGGCTTGTGAACCAGCTGACCTCCTCCTTGAACTCCTTAATCACATCGACTGTCTCCTTCACCCTGCATTTCGTCTGAATCTTGCAAGTCTTCGGGTACTCTGTGCTCTTGAAGTACAATTCAAGAGGCTGCGGTGGTTGCCTTTCCTGCAATCAATATATATATGTATTAGTCATTTCTTACTAATAAGACTTGTAAATAAATGATTAAAATGGATGCAAAAATTACCTTGGAGGACACAGCAGACATGTCTTCACTTTCAGCATCAAGTGATAGCGAAACTACATCCGTATCTCTCACTGGGGCACTCTCTTGCTGGACTGCTACTTCTTTGGCCGGCTCATTCCCATCTGACACCGCTTTTCTAGCTCTAGTTCTACTGGAGACTCCACCTCCAGTACATGGACGTCTCCTTTTTTGGCCCTTCATTCTCTGATACACAACATTGACACTTAATTAAACCATAACCAATACACGCACCAAGCAGTGACAATTTATTACTAAAACCAAAAGAATATTATACTTCAGAGGGGTGTACAGGCAGATCATCACTAGTGTTCCCATCTGATAGCTCTTCAACAACAGGAGCATCAGATTTCCCACTTTTCTTTTTAGTTTTTCCTCCACCTTTACCTGCCATTAGCTTGTTCCTCTGAACATCCAGAAACAACAACACACATTTAGGCACAACCCATGATATTACAAATAATAAATCACAAAACAAATTGGATTCAACTTAGGGAGAGAAAGAACCCACAAAAATCGAAACTTTTTCGGGTTTTGTTCCAATTTATACCAAATCTATGATTTCAACATGTTTTGCCCAATTTCAAACCACAATTTCGCTTACTAGTCCATTACCTTTACATTTCGTTAACAATTTACAAGTTCTCCCCAACTTTTAAGTAACCAACATATGAAAAAACGAAATAAAGGTCAAGAAATCACATACCAAGATGAAGGATGTCGATTCGGAAGATAGAATCTCGATTAGAACAGAGGAAGAAAAAACGAGGAGGAGGAGTTTGTCGATCTACGGTTTCTATCTATTTTTTTTTTTTCTGATTTTGAATCGCACAGAAAAGAGAGGAGAAAGACACGGGAGAGGAGAAACGGGAGAGAAGAAACGGGAGAGGAGGAGAGTTTCTGATTTTGAATCTCACCAGAGAAAGAGGAGAACCCGTTCTGAATCGCACCAGAGAGGTGGAAGAGGCGGAGAAGGGAAAGACACGGGAAGAGGGGAGGTCTTTACTCTTTAGCTCAAAACACATCGTTTTGGTTTGGTGGTAGGATAATGTAATTATCTGATTTTTTTAGGGTTACTGATGTATTTAACACGTTTTTCTATTTAAAAATAAATGAAAAATATATTATATTTTATTAAAGGGAGAATTCAGGATTTTTTTTGAGTCATGGGGGCATTTGGAGTTGATCTCCGATAAATTTGGATCATTTCTTCTGTTGCAGATCATAGTTCCGGTTAATCCGGATTTAGGTGTTAGTCTTGTCTTTCACAAATCTATCTCTTCATCCCGTTTTGTTTTGACACAGATTTTCTCATTCTTTGGACATGCTCTACTCTTTTTCTATGGGATTAAATCTTACTCCTACCTTATTGGCTGTAATGGATGTTGGAGGTGAAAGAGCTTTCTTGATAGATCTATGCAGATTTATTAGAATTGGCATCTCCTGGTTTGGTGATGGTACAATAAAGAGTCTTGGCTAAATCTATTGAGCTCTCTCAGCTTTAATAACTGGTGGAAGTTTGAGAATATGTTATAAAGCAGCGGTTAGTGGCGAAAGACAAGTTTTAAAGAGTACAAATCTTAGTATTTTGAGACATTGAAGAAAGGAAGAAAGAAAGCTACGCCGGCAGTTCAGTGATCGACAAAATTACCGACAATGGAACTAAGTAAGGAGATCATCATTTGCATGTTATTTCTTCACTATGTGTGTGGATCTATTTCAATTATCTTACAAGTGTATTGTGCTCTATTAAGTGTTTTGAGATTGAACTTGTACTCTTTTTAACCTTTAGTTTGAATAAATATTAAAGTTGAAAAAGGTAATGTATCTAGAAAATAAAAAAATCTCTAAAAGAAGTAAACTAGGTCTTCCATAATATGGCCCATGAGTTTTTGTTAGACTTTTAGATCCGTATGAATTTATTTGTTTTGCAATTTGTTAAGTGCTAATGTATCAGGTTTTAAAATTCTGTGGCCCTTTTGGTCATTTCAAGAAGCAAATGGTTGTAGGAAATGAAAACATCTGAAATCAATAATTTATAAGTAAAAATTATATGTTCTTGATATTTGATGTTAATTACTCTGCTGCTTATGTTTGACCTAAACTAAAAGTATTAAAGTTCAGTAAAAATTAGGATGTAAGAGTTCAAAATAAGTTACAAAAAAAAAAAAATCAGAATTCAACTTTCGACGTGGATAGATGCATGGAGGTAAAAAGAGTTCATATCTAGTAATTTAAAATCAGAACTTTTAGCAGAATTTCAGAAGTCATATTGCGTGAAGACCATGCACCCCTAATTTTTTCTCCCAATCCTATCTTCCTCAACACCCTCTTTCCCGTCTGCTGCTTGCTTCTCCAGTGCCGTACAGCGCTGTGAGAGAGCTCGTCCCGTTTCTGTCTCATCCAATTAATCTCTTCACCGGCGTGGGGTATGTGGTGAAATGCTTCCGTCTCTGGCTGTCGTTTGTGCAAGCCTCTATGTTGTTTGCGAGTTGAGATGGATTTGAATGGTGGTTCCTTTAGCGACTGAGCCACCGATTGAAATTTCTCATAGGCACTGGAAGTCACCTCCCCTAACTCCGGTTGCACCCTGAGTTGAGGGCCTCATACGTTGTTTTTGGTCGTCTCCTTCAAGGACTTTTGGGTATGCGTCATCTGAGCTAGAGATCTCGGGATCTCGGACCTGGTTGTGGCAACAACTTCATCGTATCTACACTAGGTCAAGATTATGCGGTCTTGCTATTGAGTGATGCATCAATTTGGCTCCTTGTCCCTCTTTGTTGTTGATATGGTGTCGTTTGTTAGTTTGGATTTGATTTGCAGGTTTCATCGAGTCGGGTAGTGGAGGTTTCTTCGAGTCACACTTTGCAGTTGGAAGAGGTAGTAAGACCCGGGAGGTGGTGATGCTGCACCTTCCTCTTTACCGCCTTAGAGGATGAGTGAGGTTGAGTTAGTTGAGTGATTTTAAACACTCATGGTGTGTGTTGTCCCATATTTGCAAGAACATGGTTCAGTTCATTATCCCAGCTCAGATATTGAAGGCAGTCCTTGAGAGGATTTGATTATGCTTCGAGGAAAAATAATTTGTTCAGGCTACCGTTTGAATCAGCTTTCAGCTAACGTTTAGTTCCTCTTACATGTTTTGGTTTGTCGGGTTTCTTCTTTTGTTCTTATTTCGGTTCAATCTATCATCTAACTATTCAAGATTTTATCGTTACTTGTTGTCCTGTTCTCTCCAAAGCATAACGATTCAGGTTCGATTTCTTTTCTTTCCATGTTTTTTTTTTAGTTTTTTGCCATGGGATCAAGTTTAGAGGTTTTATAGTTTTATTCATCAAATCTTGTTAACCACAACAGTTCATGACTTGAAATGATATTTACAATTTAGCAAAACAATAATATCAGAATTTGAAAAATTCACTTCTTTGATTATTTCTTTAAAATGAAACTATTTTTTGTTAAATTAACTTGACAATTCAGATTTTTTTGGGTGTAATTTCGGATTTTTTTCCTAATGTTCTTTTCAATAGAATCAACAGTACTAAATACATAATACCAAGGTTCTAAAATGCGGCCGCCTCGACCGTGTTTGCGGCGTTTAAACGCTGAGCGGTTTCCAAACGCGTCGATTTGATCCAAATCGGAAAACTATGCGGATTTTTTTTTCTAAACTTCATTTTTGGTCATTCTAAAGCTCCAAATCGTTTTATATATGACTAATCTGCATGTCAGAGTGTAAATTGTGGTTAAAAAGAAAAAAGAAGTGAAGATAATGTGTTAGAAATCAATGGTGGCCGCTCAAAACAGTTGTAGAAACCCTAAGAAGAGAAGAGGAAGATGAAGGTTTATTACGAAAATACCTTTTATTAAGAAAATAGTGAGAAATAAACAAAATTGAGTCAATGGGGACTCGAACTCAGGAACAGAAGGCGAAAGTGCAGGGTAACAGCCACCAAACCACGCCACTATCATAGGAATCAATCACATAACTATAAGTATATACATAAATATATTAAATAATATTAAAAAGTATGCGTATTCTCCGATTACTCCCCGATTTTTCGTCAATTCGCTAGGCGTAGACCAACCGCCCGACTAGCGCCTAGTGTGTTTCCGAACAGGGCGTAGTACCTATAAGCATTTTCATATTTATTGTTTGTGTAGTTTGGTTCTTTAATTATGTTTATACATTCTTACAGTTAGTATTGTATTATATGTATATTATAAATTAATAAACATGGCTTTGTATTAGAGATGTAACACAAGATTTTGAATGACATGTACTTTCAGAAAAGAAAAAAAAACAATAAGATATAGTTCCCAAATTTATGAGATTTGACCTAGAACTGGTGCATGGCCCTATTAGAGCATCTCCAACTCAGCCCTTTATTTTAAAGGAGAGATCCACTAAAAATAAAAGGATAAGGGGAAGGATCTCCAATGCAAACCCCTTAAATATTTTCTGTACAAATTTTATTTATTACATTTTAATCCTCAATATTTTTAATAATTAACCATTGTCACTAGAATTTTACAAAGATGCAACAGACCTATATTTAAATTAATAATTAATAAATATACTCTCAATTAGTCTTGTAATATATATTAATCTATGTAATTTTTTCAGTTTATTATGTAACATGCATTTTAATGTAAAATATTATGCTTGTATTATGAGTTTTAATTCCTAAATGTAATATTATTGTTATATAAAATGCTATGTTTATATTATATCAATTTTTATTAATATAATTATTTGTGTAGAATAATTATAAACATATTATTAATGTGTAAAAATAACTTTGCAAAACCAAAAATTATAATAATTATGTGTTAATAATACAAATAGATAACATAAAAAGTGTTAAGTACGAATTATTAAATTTATATAAATGGAAGGACTAAAGTGAAAAGCGAATAGTGTTTAAGGGGATGAACAGTGACCCCTTATATTTGAGGGGCTACTGTTCATCCACTTAAAATATAAGGGGATAAACTCTTTAAAAAATAAGGGGATAAGGGGTGGTTGAAGATGCTCTTAGCTTTAGTATTTTTTTTTGGTAAATTAGCTTTAGTATTTTTCATCTATTGGCTTATACAGTAAAACCTCTATAAATTAATAATGTTGGGACTTTGAGATTTTATTAATTTATAGAGATATTAATTTATAAAAATTTCCTTATTTAGATTTTTTTATTTTAAGATATATTTATTTTATGATAAGAAAAATATTTGATTTTAGTGTATAGACATCAATTGTTATTTTATGAAATTTGACATTTATATTAATTTTAATGTATTATTTGGTGTATATAATATATATTGTATATAATTTAAATGTGGTTTTAGATATAATATTACTAAATCTCATCAAAAATATATTAAGTGTTAAGAAAATATAAATATAATTCCATTGTGAATATAAAACAAACAATATATAATATGTTCTTACTTATATAAAATATGTATACATATCAATTATTAATTTATGATTTTAGTGGGACCATATATATACATAGAATTTTCTAAAAAAATATTATCTTATTATTTTATCGATTCGTGTCAAATTTTGAACCGGCCCAAGTTGGGACCGGTAAAATTTATTAATTTATAGAGATTATTAATTTAACGAGTATTAATTTATAGAGGTTCTACTGTATTTTCTAAAAAAGTTGCATCGTTGCGTCGGATCCTATAAAATGCCGGGTACGTATTCCATGACATTCATTTCTTTATAAACAGAAATATAACAAATAGATTTTGAGGTCCATTTCACTTCACCTTTAAAGTGTAGTATATAATATTATGAAATAATGTTCATTCCTACTCATATGTCAAAATTTTAATGGGAGCTGGCCTAGTTTGTAGATTTTATGGGATTTGTTGATTTGGTAATTTTTTTTTCTGTCAATTGTATTGCACCAAGGTTTGTCTTCCAGTTCCGCTTTAAGCTTAGAATGCAAAATGATATTAGGAATTTTCCTAAGGGAAATTAGATTACATATACATAAAAATCAATGAAACTAAGTTTATGACTATAACAACAATTTGGCTATGATATTCTGTGTATTTCTGTATTAATTATCTTTTTACCCTTGATACCACACGCGGGGCACAATTTCTTCTTCTCTCTCTTTATAATTTTGTCTGCTCCATCTCCGATCATTTAACTTTCTTCCGCTTCAATCACTTTTTTTGTAACATCACCACAATCGTCGTTGCCAAATGTTTTAGTCTTCTAAACCATCAGCGCTTCCACCATTTTTGACATCACCTCTAGTGTTTTTTATTCCACCACCGCCATTGTGGATTGTATGATTCTTCACCACCACCATCGCTTCCACCGTCTCCACCTTTTTCTCTTCCACCATTGCCACTACTCGGTGATCTCTTTACCTTTCCCCACTATGTATTTTGGATTAATAATTGTAGTGAATATGATATCATCAGTGTCAAAGCAACCTGATATTTCTGTGTGTTATCTGAAATCAAAACTACTGTTTATTTTTCAGATCTGGTTAGAAGGGGTTTACGGCGAAACAACGAGAAACATTGGAGTAAAATCTCTGTCTCCTATACTATATGAGAACAGTAAACAGTATAGTCACATGGGTGTGCTTGAACTAGTTCACCTGTTTCATTTGCGCGCGAACTATATAACCATTTAGACTTTCGTGCATGTGCTTCTTTGTGTGTGTGGCTTCCTTATAATGTATGAAAATGGTTCTACCTTCCATACTAATGTAAAGAGATGTCATGAGATGAGAAAAGTACATAGTATAGTCACCATGTTTCTTTTGTATTCGCACTTTATACATGTAGACGTGCATTCATGCGTTGGTTTGAGTGGGTGGCTTCAGTATAAAGTCTAAAAATGGTTGGGTTATAATCTACAGGCTAAGGGTGTGTCTTAGCATATTTTACTATACTATATGATATATGTGCATATTATAGAAATATATACTGAATTGAACATGCCATGAGATATATGACCATATTATATGCCATATAGAATAGTTGAAATAGTCATTAAGTTGGTTTGTATGTTTAACGTACAAAGATTCATTTTTGCAGGTTGATCGTGGGTTGCAATGCTTGTTCTCATGGAACTCAATGACAGACAATGCATGAATTAGTGTGCGACCCTGATTGAAGAGGCACTTGAAACTGCAGCTATGACATATGCAGTTGAAGCTTTCTCCACATATAACCCAGACCAACTCTCGTAATAACCTAGTTGCTGATTTCCCCTCTGTTTAATTTTGTTCAGTTGAGATTTGGAACTTTTCACATTTCCTTAACTTTTCCCTAAGCTCCTAGTTTGAACTTCTATGTCATGTGCATCTCACATATTATTTCATATTGTATCTTATTTTCAATTTAACGCAACATACTTATTTATCCTTCGCCGTTACCAAAGATTGATGGTTTTATATGTCTGTATGACTTAACTTAAATGCAGAGGCTATTACATTACTAATGTAGTATAATATCGGTTCAGCTTGTTTGGATAAAAGCACTCAAATCTGATGTTATCATACTATATCGAATATAGTATAGTCAAATGCCAATCTTTTTCCATACATGGACAAGTGTACATATATGTTTCCTTCCTCGGTGAACACACCAGATTTTTTATAAACTTGGTTACTAATACGGTTTCTTTGTACGTTAACATTCTTAAACTTACACTAACGTTGACCCCTCTCCCGAATTGGTAAAATATTGTGGGCATACACAAAAATAAAAAGCCTATGTGTTTATGTCGCGTATTCTATACTATGTCGTAATCATGTATAATATAGTCACATAATGGATGAAATTTTACTTTGTAACTGATTAAGTCATTTGTGTGACTATACTATATGGTATGTAGATATGACAATTTTAGCTCTGGAGTATCAACATTACGCACATGCGCATGAAGGGAGATTTCGGCCACATTTGTGCGCAAATTGTCCCATCCGTCCTTAGTTACTGTAGTGTGGACATATTCTTCATTCTTTTGGCTCTTATGAATATTCAGCAAATTGTCCCTATTCCTAAACCATGTGCAGAAATAATAATGTTAAATATAATATTATTATTTTAAAAGAAAAAATTAATTTATACTTAGAAATTATTATTTTCAACTTTTAATTTCAACAGTTTGAAAAAATAAAAAAGGTATTTTTGTAGTTTTATTTTTTATTTAGTTTAAAAATTTTAGTTTGAATTATTTAATTCTTAATAAATTTAAGATTATATTTTATAAAAATAAATTTTAATTATATAATTTATATTTTGTTTAATATATTTCATTTTAAAATATTTTTTATTGTCTAGTTCTAAATAAACATATTTGTATATATAAATTTAGATATATAAATTTTAATAAATTTTGAGTTTTTTTTGTTTAAGAAATATGTTAAAATGGAAAAATTAATTTGTCAATTAACATGATGAACAAATAAATTTAAATAACCTTTTAATCATTTAACTATCAAAAAATGTTTGACTAAAGTTGCTTAGTTTTGGATTTTTTGATGCATACTTACAATTAATTTTGGTTAAATGTATAAATTTATAGAAGTGTAATATATATAAGTTGATATAGAAAATTATACTTATAGTTATATTTAGCTTATTTTTATTAGTGTAATATATATATATATATATTAATTTAATAGTGATATATTTCATAATTTTGCCAAAAATATTTATATAGAAAATTAATATTAGTGAAGATATATGAATTAATAGTCATTGCCGTGTTTAAAATATCTTACCAAAAAATATAAAAGTTTATAAGACTATTTACAATGAGCTTTTTGAAAAAAAAAAATTCAACTGTTTAATTGGTGTAGTGAGGTGTTGAATAAAGAGTTGAAAGTGAGGTGGATTAAAATACGTTGAATTTATTCAACCCGTTGAAACAAAGAAAGAGAGGAGAGACAATATCAAATGGTGATTTATCATTGGTTGTTGATATATATGTTATTTTCTTTTTTTACCCTAATTATTTTTGGTTAACTTTTATATAGTAAGTCATTTTATTTTTTTATCTAGTTTTATAACAAAATTTATCATTTTTATTCTTTATAAATAGAAATATGTTTTATTTGATTTGGATACGAAATAAAAATAAAATTTTCAAATAAAATTTAATTAGTTTTAAATAAATTTAAACTTGATGTTTTAAAATAATAAAAAATGATTCATTTGAATTTTAGTCAAATTTTTTTTGTTAATAAAAATCAATAGTGTAACACAAAATAGTAAATTAGGGTGTTGAAATAAAACCATTATATGATATTAAAAAGAAAATATGAGGTGAAATATTATGTGAAAGAAAGAGAAGATGTGCAATTTTAAAAGCTAAAAATCAGGATGTTGAATATACAAACCATTGTAAGTAGTCTAAGGAAAATTGTACATGTTACAATTAAGTTAATATCATGTCATATTTTTAAGTCATGTCATCTTTTCCTGTTGAAATTAAATGTGGTGATGAAATGTGTCAAATTATTTCACAAATAATATCTAGGGATTTGACTGAGGTGATCACATCAGATGTGTCAAATCACTTCGCAAATAATGTCTAGGGGATTGGTTAGAAATATATAGTGTAGTTACCATAAACAGAAAGAACAAAATTGTCAAATATTGCTAGTGTATAACTACTTCATTAGGATCTTGTGTTAGGGGATTTTTGTGTAAGTCCTTTTTGAGTACTACGGAACTGAGGACAAGGTATAGGTTTTGTATGTGCTTGGAAAGATGGCCGAGAAATCGAGAGAAATAGACTTGAAAAGATGTTTTTATTAGATCCAAGAGCTAGAATTACATGGGATGACATAAGAATTCTAACCCTAGCCGTCTAAGTCTAATCTCTAAGTCTTGAGGTGCCAAATTGGTCGATCCCCCGCTTTAGGGTTTTGTTTCGCCTTATATAGTCGTCCTTAGGTCGGTTTTAGTCGATCTGAATAAGAGGAATTCTTCCATATTCAGAAATATGGAAGGTTCTCTTTGTCGGAAGTTTTCCATTTTCCCGGGGGAAGGGGTAATTTCTGAGTTCCTGAGTTTCTGAGTTCCTTTCAATGAGGATCCGGGGTACTCTATAGCAGGGACCCAGAGGTCTGAGTCCTGCCTGGAGCCTGGAGGAAAATGATACCTGAGTATTTTTCCCCAATAGTTTGCCCTTTATTTCTTGATTTCGTCATCGAATTCGAGGAATAACCTGTGCACTCAAGTCAACCGGAGTTGCTCATTCTCAGCAGGCTTCCCCTAGGCAGGACTTCACTTTTGTAGTTCTGCGTTTCGGAGTCTTCCCTTAAGTCGGAGTCTCAGCTTTCTCGACGTAATCTGGAAGCTTTAGCAGCATTTGAGGACGGCGAGGTTTGAAATTCTGGAAGATGATCGAGTCGTTGAAACGTGGTTCTCGTGGACCTGGAACTGGCTGCGAAAGTTCCGGATTTGCCAATGGTCGCTTGGTGAGGATACTTGCAAAAAAGGAAATTCTGATATTCAGATCCCTTTTCTTCGCAATATTTCCATTTTTTGGAGGGAGTTTCCCTTTTTCCGGGTTGGAAGCTCTTGGCCAAGGATTTTTGAAACTTTCTGGGAATATTTCTCCTTTTATCCCTGGGTAGAGGTCGGCAGCTTGGGTGTATATAAAAGGAAGTCGACATGCTTCTCGCAGTCTTAAGCTTTCTTGACTTGTGATTTTCGTAAAGATGAATCCCAAGTGTTCCTTGTTTCCAGCTGCGCCTGTGGGTGGTCATGTAAAGCCGCGTCTGTTTTCAGATGATCCTTTCTCGTCCCCCATTTCTTCTTGGGAGAGGGCTTCGAGGACTGATGATGAAACGGCTCCAATGGCTCCTTTGAAGCAAGGGCGCTCCCACCTTCTCCGACGATGGTCCTTGTTCCCGGGTTCGGGAAGACGATCTTGTGTAGATCTGGAGGAGGTATGTGATTCCTTTGTCGGCTGGAATAAGAAATCCTTCCGAGTTCGAGCGCACGCCTGACGGAGGAGTCAACGAGGTGGTTATATACGAGGCTTATCTGGAAGCCAGCATAAAGAATGGCGTTCCTTCTCTTGTTGTCGAAGTGTCTTCATACTTTGGCTTCTGTCCTTCTCAGCTCACTCCACTATCTTGGAGAACTTTGATGGCCATATAGGTTCTTGGGGAATTGCGCGGCTTCCACATCGGAGTGCACGAGGTCCTGTACTCTTACTGTTTTGCCCCATTGGTAAGTAAACCCGGGTTTTATTTCACGAGACCTCGTGATGGTATTCGTCTAGTCGGGGAGCCTTCAAGGGGTGCTGGAGGTAATTACCCCTTTGGAGACAACTAGGATAATTGATATGTGTTCATGAGGGTTCAAAAGCCCATCCGTTACCCCACGTTTTGGCGTATCGTAGGTAAGTCCCCTGATCTTCAGCTTATTCTGCATTACTCGAGCTCGTGCGTCCTCTAATCGCTTGGTTCCTTAGACGTGTCTCATCCCGTGTCCTTTGCTGGGGAGGCAGTGGGTGATGAACATTCCTTTGCAGTTCCAATGGGTGAACTTTCTGGTGAGTAAGGAAGCTTTGCGCCATAGTCGTCTTTGGGGTAAGGTTTCTTTACTTCTCGTTTTTGATTTGACGTGTTGTCGACCTCTCATTTTTTTGATTTTTCTTAAAGAATGTTGTGGAGCTTCCTATATATGTTATCTTCAGGAGCTACCAAGGGGTGATGACGAGGAGAAAGTGCTCCTCTCGTGCTATTCCGCCGAGATTGGCGAGGGCTGCTTCTTTGGCGTCCGGTCCTCCCCCTCTTCCGTCTGTCGATGCCGGGGCTTAGGTTAACCGCAGCTTTCTGGGGGATGCCCACCAGAAGTTATTTGCTGAAGTGCTTTCTCTTCACGGCCAAGTTCAAGACATGATGGTTCACAGAGATCCGTTGGTTCAGCAGGTGAGAGTGGCGGCTAGGTGGGAGCTTATGAAAGAATGGTTGGAGGAGAGAACGGGGTGCTGGATCCCTGGCGAAGAATACCGGAGATACTTATCCCTGTTCGGTCGACCATCGGTGGAGTCTGGGCATCCTATGATCCCTATGTTTACAGGATCGCGAGTCTCGGCGGGACTGCCTTTCTAGATTTTTTCTTTCTCGTTGGTTTTTGTTGAGTTTGCCTTCTTCGGATAATGTAGCTTTGACGATTTCCTATAATGCATCTCCTTTTTTTTTTTTGCTAAAATGCCTTCACGTGCAAGTGGTAGAATCGCCTTTTGTCGAAGTTCACTTGTGAACTCGGAAGTTCGCTTGAAAACTCGGAAGTTCGTTTGAGAATTCGGAAGTTCGTTTGAGAACTCGGAAGTTCGTTTGAGAACTCGGAAGTTCGTTTGAGATCTCGGAAGTTCGTCTGAGAACTCGGAAGTTCGTTTGTTTGCAATGACCTTGGAGTCTTTGCATTTGGGCCCGGAATTCATAAGAACTTAGAGTTCGTAGGAATCCGGAGTTTTTGGTTTTGCAGGAACTGTATTCTGTTCACCTAGGCAGGACTACTACCGATACCTGTTGTGATCTCGCATTCTACTGCTTGAAAGCTGGCCACTATCGAGTCCTGTGCTGCATTTTGCTTCTGCAGGAAGCCACTGTCAGACTTAGGGGTGCTGGTATGGATTCGGAAATCCAAGTGCCAGACTTTTATGCTTTCCACGTCTGGAGAAGCAAGAGTTTGTGTATTGCTCCCTGTGCGTAACATTACTTTTGCAATATGCAAATTCCCTGTTAACCCTGAGGTGTTACAGTACTCTTGCTTTTGGGGCCCCGATATTTCTATGGCTCAAGGTCTATACTGGGGTTATAGGTAGTGTTGACAAGCATACTCGGGTTTTGCGCAGACCCATTCCTGCCTTAATTCTCATACCCGTGTTATCCGTGTGGACGTGCCACGTATTGGTGAGATTCAGCCAGGATCGGAGGTTTCAAGGGACCTGATCCAGCCATGTATGCCCCTTTAAGGGTGATGGTTTTTTGTCATCTTCATAGTCGGAACTATTTTATTATATAAGCTTTGTCCGTGGACGTTCAGCATACATAGGAGTAGAAAACCATCATGCTTAAATATAAGTAGTAATATATCATAGTCCGGAGACCTTATTAGAAATGGTATGTTTTTAGATGTAGAGCGTTCCAGCAGTTTGGTAATGTTTTACCTTTGCTATCTTGCAGTCTGTAGGCTCCTGCTCCTCGTACCTCGATCACTTTGTATGGTCCTTCCCACCCGGGGGCGAGTTTTCCAGTCGTGTTTTCAGGTACTTGTCTTAGAACCCAGTCTCCTTGCTGGAAGGTTCTGGTTCTGACCTTCTTATTATAGTTCGATGGAAGGACCAATTTCTTAGCCTAGCCGCTTCCCTTTTTTCGTCGAGCAGATCGAGGCTTAAGGACATTAGTTCGCCGTTCTCCTCCTGGGAGATAGGACCTGAGGCGGTTGTCCTTCCTTGCATTTCCGTGGGTGTTATGGCTTCGGTGCCATAGACTAACGAGAACGGAGTTTCCGACGTCGCTGTTTTAGGAGTAGTCCGATGAGCCCAGAGGACTCCGTGTAGTTCTTATGCCCAGTTTTCCTGGGAGCCTTCCAGTCGCTTTTTAGCATGTTGCCACGGTTTTGTTCGTAGACTCTGCTTGTCCGTTAGATTGCAGGTGTCTAGGCGTGGCGAAGGTCAGTTGATACCCCAGTCTTTGCAGAATTTTCTGAAGTTGTGGCTGGTGAACTGGAGTCCGCTATCGGTGACGATTTCTTGTGGAACCCCGAAGCGAGTGATCACGTTCGTCCACAGGAACTTACGGATCTGAAGATCCGTGATCTTACTGAGCGCCTCTGCCTTGATCCATTTCGAGGAATAGTCGGTGACGACTAGGAGGAAGACCTTTTGATCTGGTGCCATAGGGAATTTCCCTACGATGTACATGCCCCATTTCCTGAAGGACCATGGGGACTTATGCATTTGAGATTTTCCGGCGGGAGCTTGGAAACGGGGGCGTGTCTCTGACATTGATCGCAGTGCTTGGCCTGCTTGTTGGCGTCCTTAGCCATCGTAGGCCAATAATACCCGACTCTTTTTGCTCTTAATACCAAACTCCTTCCACTAGAGTGGGATCCACAATCTCCTTCATGGAGTTCCACGAGAATTCTGGCGGCTTCTCGGGTCGTGACGCATCGGAGGTATGGACCGGAAAGGATATTTGGAATAGTCTCCCTTGAGAGATACAGTACCTAGCAGCTTACTCCTTGATCTTTCTGCTCTCGTTACGGTCCTCCGGGAGGATATCATCTTCCAGGTACCGTACTATGGGGGTTATCCATGTCTCGCCTTCCTCTATGGGAGACACTTCTTCGTGCTGCGTTTCCTCCAAGGTGGGCGGCCATTGCAGTATGAGCAGGGGGATACTCATTTGTTTTGTAGTTTCTAGGGCGGATCTCAAGTTGGCCAAGGCGTTGGCTTGTGAGTTTTTTTCCCTAGGGATCTGAGTGAGGACACAGCTTTTGAATTTCTTGATGAGGCGTTGAGCAACGGTCAGATATTGGATCATGCTGTCCTCTTTAGCTTGGTATTCTCCTTGTACCTGGTTGATTATCAGCTGAGAGTCGCTGTAGACCTGAATGTTTTCTGTGCCCATTTGTTGAGCTAAAGTTAGTCCGGCGATCAGGGCCTCGTACTCACTTTCGTTGTTGGTTGCTTTAAAATTGCACCTTATGGCCGTGAAGCCTTGTTCCCCGTAGGTGAAGTGAGTACTTTCCCTACTCCGGCTCCTCTGACATTGCTGGATCCATCCACATACAGAATCCATACTCCTTCCGATGTCGCCTTATCCTAGAGGAAGTTCTCTTGTTCTAGCTCCAGGAGCATGTTGGGGGAGAATTCAGCCACAAAATCCGCCAGGACCTGAGATTTTATAGCGGTAGGCAGTCGGAAAATTACATCGTATTCCCTAACTCCACTGCCCATTTGGCGAGGCGCCCGGAGATTTCTGGTTTGTGGAGTACCAATTTTATTGGATGAGAGGTGACGACCACGATCGGGTGTGCCTGGAAATAAGGTCGTAGCTTCCGAGCAGCTGTCATTAGGGCTAGAGCCAACTTCTCCAGGTGATTGTAACGGATTTCTGCGTCAAGGAGAGCATTACTCACATAGTATACTGGTAGCTGTTTATTGCCTTCTTATCGTACCAGGACGGCGCTCACCGCGTGCTAAGAGACGGCCAGATATAATAATAAGACTTCATTGAGCAGCGGTTTAGATAAGAGAGGAGGAGTCGTGAGGTAGACCTTGAGTTCGTGAAGGGCTGCTTCGCATTTCTCGGTCCACAGGAAGTCTTTTGGGTTCCTGAGAGTCTCGAAGAAAGCGTGAGACTTGTCGGAAAGCCTGGAAATGAACCTACTCAGGGCCGCCATCCTTCCGGTTAGTTTCTGGACCTCCTTGATATTCCTTGGGGGAGGAATTTATTGAATGGCTCTGATCTGGTCTGGACTAGCTTCGATGCCCCGGCAGGTCACGATATCCCAGGAACTTGCCGGAGCTAACACCAAATGAGCATTTGGCAGGATTGAGCTTCATATGGTACATCCGGAGAGTAGAGAAGGCTTGCTGTAGGTGCGAGACGTGGTCCTCAGCATCCAGAGATTTGACCAGCATGTCGTCGATGTACACCTCAATCGTTTGTCCGATCTGATCTGCAAACATTGTGTTTACCAACCTTTGGTAGGAGGATCCAGCGTTTTTAGGCCAAAAGGCATGACCTTATAACAATAGATCCTCCTTGATGTCATACACGAGGTTTTCTCCTAATCCTCGGGGTGCACGAGAATCTGATTGTAGCCAGAGAATGCATCCATAAAGCTCATGAGCTGATGTCTTGCTGTGGCGTCGACGAGTTTGTCGATGTGAGGCAAGGGAAAGGGATCCATTAGGCAGGACTTGTTCAAATCCGTGAAGTCTATGCAGACTCGCCACTGTCCATTCTTCTTTTTCACTACTACCACATTAGCTAGCCATTCGGGATATTGTACTTCGCGGATGAACCCTGCATCGAGCAGGTTCTTGATTTCCTCGTTTATTATCGCATCCCTTTCGGGAGCGAACTTCCTTCTCTTTTGTCTAACCAGTTGGTATGAGGGATCCACCTGTAGCTTGTGCATGATAACTTCCGGATCGATTCCTGGCATGTCGGTATGGGACCAGGCGAAGCAGTCAGAGTTAGATCTGAGGAAATCTACCAATCTCCTTCTCAGCCCCTCCTCCAACTTGGAACCGATTTTAAGGCATTTAGCATGCTCTCCTTCGATCATGGGCACGTCGTCTAAATCCTCGACCTTCGGTTCTTGAGAATGTTAGGCTGGAGCCTCTTTGTTCAGCTGCGATAGATCCTTAGTCTTCAGGGTGATCTCGTAGCACGAGCGGGAGTTCACCTGGTCTCCTCTGATCAATTTTGTGCCCCAGGATGTTGGGAACTTGATTATCTGATGGAGCGTTGAGGGGACGGCCCCCATATCATGGATTTAGGGTCGTCCTAGAATCACGTTGTACGAAGAAGAACTATTGAGGACCAGGAACTTGGTTGGCATACTGATCCCCTCTGTGTAGACAGGTAAGGTTACCTCTCCTGAAGTATGCTTAACTTCTCCGCTGAACCCAATGAGTGGGATCACTCTCCGTATGAGGGCATGCTCGTCCAATCCTAGCTCTTGATAGGTGGCTTGGAAGATGATGTTGCCGGAACTCCCATTATCCACCAGGATCCTTCTTACCAGACAGTTTGCTATGGTGAGTGATACGACCAAGGCGTCATGATGGGGAGCCAGTACCTGCTCATGTTCCTTGGCTGCGAAGCTTATCTCGTCAGTGCTTGGGGGTGGACGCTCCGACTGGATCGCCTCCAGACTTCGAAGATTATCATGGGTGCCTCTCTGCGCGGCTGCTGAGTATATATCATATGTTTCTGAGCCACCGGATATGACATTGATGACCTGATCCTGCCCCGGGTAGACTGCGGAGGACCTTTCTGCTACCGTCGTGTCTGATGCTTCCTGATTGGTCCCGGGATCTGAGTTGTTATCTTCTTTATTGCGAGCCTGAACGGCTACGGCTTCCTCGCGTGATGATGGATACACGATCTTGGTTTTGAGGCCGCGTTTTCTGCGGCTCGCCGTGTAGAGAGCTAGATCCAGTAGATCGTCAGGCTGCCTCAGAGACTCGCCCTTTCTTTTGGTAACTTCGGATAGTTCGTCGCACTTGTCCACCGCCATCGTCACGTAGTTTGGATTACTCCCCTCCTTCTAGCGCCAAACTGTTAGGGGATTTTTGTGTAAGTCCTTTTTGAGTACTACGGAACGGAGGACAAGGTATAGGTTTTGTATGTGCTTGGAAATATGACCGAGAAATCGAGAGAAATAGACGTGAAGAGATGTTTTTATTAGATCCAAGAGCTAGAATTACATGGGATGGCATAAGAATTCTAACCCTAGCCGTCTAAGTCTAATCTCTAAGTCTTGAGGTGCCAAATTGGTCGATCCCCCGCTTTAGGGTCTTGTTTCGCCTTATCTAGTCGTCCTTAGGTTGGTCTTTGTCGGAAGTTTTCCATTTTCCTGGGAGAAGGGGTAGTTCCTGAGTTCCTGAGTTTCTGAGTTCCTTTCAATGAGGACCCGGGGTACTCTATAGCGGGGACCCGGAGGTCTGAATCCTGCCTGGAGCCTGGAGGAAAATGATACTTGATTATTTTTCCACAACACCTTGTTTTTTTTACATCAAACGGCTATTCTATTACTCAAACTTGAGGTGGTCTGGGTAACCACACCGGAATAGAATAACAATGTAACACAACTCTCTATAAAAAGATTTTGTAGTCCTGGCTAAAGAGTCAGTTACTCCATTTTGCGTTCTTGGAATATGAAAAATCTTGAAGTCCGGAAAGCAAATCAACAATGTCTTTATCGCCTCGAGTTCTATTGCAAATTTTGGCCATGCTTGAGTCTCCTTTATCACCGAGAGTAGATCCTTACAATCTGTCCCAAAGCTCTGACATGGTGAATGTTAGAGCATACTCTCCATTTCCTATCGCAGAGCTTCCACTTCAGACTGTAAAGCTGTTTCTCGCATCCTTAGATTCCGCATCCCCAATAGTTGAGTCTTCCCCAAGCTATCAATCCAAACTCATCCGCACCAGCTAAATTGGGCAGTAGAGGTCTATGAACCATCCACCATGCAACTATTCTCTAAGCTTATGGCTTGGGGAACTTCTGTGCTATTCTCTTGTGGAATTTCCTGTGGAGACATTTCATTCGCATTAAACCAAGCTTGGCATTCACTCTCTGCATATCTGAATAACTCCAAAAGATCTTTGTCAATCCCTATAAATAGCTTATCATTCCGAGTTTTCCAATTATACCAGATTATCCGAGGATAAGGATCTCTGTCTAATTCTGGTTCAGCAATACTATTCTTCCTCCAGAAGAGATAATCCATGTTGATATAAACACTTGATAGTGGAAATAAGTTTGGACTAGATGGTGTTGTCGATAAAGACCATGCTTGTATCAATGGAGGGCACTCAAAAATGGCATGGGTAACAGTTTCTTCTGGCTCTCTGCATCTCGGGTAATAATTGTCACATGTCATATTTCTGCGGATGAGGTTACGTGTCACAGCCACATGTCCTCTTATTAGTTGCAATATAAGATGATATATCTTTTTAGGAGCTTTAATCTTCCAAACAAAGGCTTGGAGTTTAGTTATACTGCGTTCCAAGACCATATCTCCTTCTTCTATTTCCATCAAGTTCCTTCCTACCCAATATCCAGATTTCACCGTACACTGTCTATTCTTCGTATAGTTCCAACAAAAAGTATCTCGTCGATGAGTTGAGCTTATGGCTAAACTTCGGATGAGAGGAATGTCTTCAGGAACAACATAGTTTTCCAGTAATCCTATATCCCACTCCTTTGTCTCTGCATCAATAAGAGCACTGACTCTCATTGTTGGGTGCATCACAGGGGCAGCAGGTCTTGCCGGCCTAGCTGGTGTGGTAGGGATCCACGGATCTTTCCATACATTAATCTCATATCCAGAATGGATTTTCTGTTTAATCCCCAATAGCAGAAGCTTACGTGCCGCTATAATACTTATCCACACATAAAATGGATTACTCACAGAGCCTACTCGCAAAGACGAGCTCAATCTATAGTATCTTCCTCTCAAAACTCTTGCTACAAGTGAATCAGGGTTTTGAACTAATCTCTATAGCTGTTTAGCAAATAAAGTCAGGTTGAACTCGTGAATCATGCGAAAGCTAATCCCACCCTTTTCTCTTGGTAGATAAATTTTTTCCCATTTTACTCAACAAATTCATCTTTAGGTGGATTCGAGCTCCATCAAAATTGTGCAATGGCACTTGCCAGTTATTAATTGTTTCAAAATTGTGCATTAAAACCTTACTTTAGTTAGTTTTCTGTTCACATAACTATATTTCCATTTTCAAGTCATTTTCATATTGCACGCTTGACTTGGTCTATTTATTTTTCTCTTTAGTATAAATTTTTTATATTTTATAATATGACACAAAACATTGAGACAAATTCTAAAATAGTATGATAAATTTTTCAAAATAGGGTACAAGCCCTGTTCTAAAATACGGGCGCCTAGCCGCGTAATCGTCCGAGTTTGCGTGATTCAGTTGTTGACCGTGGCGAATAACATCAATCCGGCTTCACTATACGGCTGACCGATTTTATCCCAAATTGAACGTGGAAATTGATTACGCGTCCGCATTATTAACAAATCGTTGGTTTAAAAACGTTACGCGAAATATGTTATTAGCCCAAATGTATTTTGGCCCATTTAGCAAAACGCTCTTAGTTGACTAAATCTTTCTCCTGACAACATAACTGGAAATTGTCTCAAGTGAAACCATAACGTCATGTCTCTTCTATTTGTTTCTTATGGACTTTTTTTTTGAATTTTGTTTCTTATGAACTTTATGTTAATTGTTTGGTCTTTCTTTATTTCAGGTTTTTTTATATCAAGTTCTAACTTCCAGCACTCTACATGAACTACTAGAAGATCAATATATATATTGCTGATCACTGAAGAAGAATAGGACTGGAAGATGCAATCCTTAATTATTTTTGTTTCTTTTCTCATGGTCAAAACTATATTTTGTGATTTTTGTGAGTGAACTCCTTTTGTTTTGTTTTTGTATTAGATGTGACTGAAGAAGAATAATTATGATATATGGTCTAATTAATTTGGTATTTGATGAATTTTTGTATATTTAAAACTAAAAACTAGGCCCCGCTTATCCCGAGTTTATCCCGATTTTTGATAACTCAGCAGCCGAGGCCAAGCCAGACGGATAATGCAGAATAGCGATTCCAACAGGGGTACAAGTTACAATATCGTAATGGCCATATGAATTAAAAAGACCCATGAACATGCACATGCTCTTGTTCCCTGCCCCTCTCGTGGGCCCTAAATTTAATAAATTTCTCATTAGATCGCAAAAAGTCAAATTACAGGATTTAATGATCTTATTAAGTAGTAATACATAATCTGAATGATAATAATTCTAAAACTCGATCAAAAGTTTTTAAAAAACCATGGCATCATCAATGATAATAATATTAATAAGAACCATTAATGAGTGTAGTACGAACTATGTGTACACATAGATATCCGAATCCTTAAATTTTGTGTTAAATGTGTATCCGCTTTTGCGAATGTATAATAGTAATTAACTTATAAACTTTTTCTTCTTGAAAAATATGAATTTATTGATTTGAAATTAGGAAAATAACATATAATTTGAGAGAGTTGACTTAACGAAATCTTATAAAGCTCCTCCACACATATAATCATCAGTTAGTTTAAACATGACAAATTACGGACCACATGTCCAGGAAAACTCGGATACCAATTTATGATGAAATGACAATAAACCAATTTTAATTTCTCGTTTTTTTGGTCTATAATAAGATATGTTCATTGCTAAAATTTCGAGTAAAAGTCAATACAATCAGGTTTTTAGAAGAGTTATTCTTGGGTTCACCCCATATGGTGAATCTCTAGGTTCACCAACCAATAGAATTCTGTTATTTCAAATTTGATATCTTTTAAAAAAGGAAATAAAATCTTGTTAAATTATATTATGTTTTTAAAAATAAAAATACAAAAAATAATAATCATTAATAAAAACGAAAATAATTCATAAAAAAATATATTTTAACACTAAACCCTAAACTCTAATTCTAAACCCTAAACCCTAAACCCTTGGGTAAATCATAAAGACTAAACCTTAAAATCTAATCCTAAACCCTAAACCCTTGGATAATTATAAACACTAAATTTTTAACACGAAAACACTAAACCCTAAACTCTAGTCTTAAACTCTAAACCCTTGGGTAAATCATAAACAGTAAACCCTAAACTCTAATCCTAAACCCTAAATCCTTAGGTAAACCATAAAATAAAAATACAAAAAAATAAATAAAAAATAGTAATATTTACAAAAAAAAAAAATCTTTTAAAAAAACACTAAACCGTAAACCCTAATCCTAAATCCTAAACCCTTGGGTAAACCATAAACCCTTTGGATAAATATTAAACATTAAATAAAAAATTAAATATTAAACATTAAATCAAAAATATTTTGCAATTATTACTTTATTTATTTATATTTATCTTTTTATTTTAAAAACATAATATAATGTTACAATATTTTTTAAAAATATTTTTTCGTTATTTATAAATATTATTTTTTTTTTCTATTTTTATTTTAAAAACATAATATAACTTAACAAGATTTTGTTTCCCTTTTTAAAAGATATCAAATATGAAATAACACTATCCTATTGGTTGGTGAACCTCTAGGTTCACCTTAGGGGGTGAATCCAAGAATAAGTCTTTTTAAAACCAACGAACACTTCTATATAGAGCATGATTATCCACAGAAATTCAATAGGGTTTTTTTAAAAAATTTTTACGGACTAAAAAATTAAAAATATCTCAATCACGCATACCACGCCGCTGTTTTCTACCTAAGAGTGCAAAACCCATGGCAAGTGATCTTTTCTTCACGCCTTTGGTGACCGATTTTAAAGAAATTGTAGGGCCTACCTGGGAGAGAAATCGATTGTATACCCCGATAATTGTGCTCAAGTGACATAAAAGAAAAAAAAACGATCACTTCTATCGTGTTAAAAAGAATATGATCAGCACTAGTAATACATACGAAAATCTGACATGACATGTTAAATGCAAATGTTATTAAGCTTCAAATATCCATTTGGATATCCAAATATCTCCATTTCTTTGATAAAAAAAAAACTCACAATAGATTAACGATGCAATTTTAATTTAGTAGACGAGGGATTTATATCACCCACGAAACCATTTCCATAAACTGGTGTATCCATGAATCAAATTTGTGATCAATGAAGTAAAAAAAGTAAACATCAATAATGTCGCTGTGGGTGCGAGGAGTGTTGAAACGGTTTTGTCGTTCTTCCTTGGCGCCTTGGTTTAGCTTGCTGTATTCTTTCTCTGTGTGAACTCTGGAGTTCACCTTAGGGGTGAATCCAAGAATAAGTCTTTTAAAACCAACGAACACTTCTATATAGAGCATGATTATCCACAGAAATTCAATAGGGTTTTTTTAAAAAATTTTTACGGACTAAAAAATTAAAAATACCTCACGCCACACGTGTCGCTGTTCTTACGAAGAAAGGCAAAACCCATGGCAAGTGATCTTTTCTTCACGCCTTTGGTGACCGATTTTAAAGAAATTGTAGGGCCTACCTGGGAGAGAAATCGATTGTATACCCCGATAATTGTGCTCAAGTGACATAAAAGAAAAAAAAACGATCACTTCTATCGTGTTAAAAAGAATATGATCAGCACTAGTAATACATACGAAAATCTGACATGACATGTTAAATGCAAATGTTATTAAGCTTCAAATATCCATTTGGATATCCAAATATCTCCATTTCTTTGATAAAAAAAAAAAAAAAAACTCACAATAGATTAACGATGCAATTTTAATTTAGTAGACGAGGGATTTATATCACCCACGAAACCATTTCCATAAACTGGTGTATCCATGAATCAAATTTGTGATCAATGAAGTAAAAAAAGTAAACATCAATAATGTCGTTGTGGGTGCGAGGAGTGTTGAAACGGTTTTGTCGTTCTTCCTTGGCGTCTTGGTTTAGCGCTTGCTGTATTCTTTCTCTGTGTGAACTCTGGAGGTTCCAGTTATCTCAGAGGAGAGTTCTAGTCCTTGCTGTCGGCGTGTGTCGAAGTTCGTGGTGTTGGCTCATTGTTTGCGGCTTCACAGCGGTGTCGGAGATAGTCGTATATGGCTTCTTCGAGGCGGTGTAGTCTCATCTCTCTCATCAATTTGTTATCTTCCCGGCTTTTGGATTCAGTCAACTGTGGGAGTCTTGTCGACTGCTCCTATTGGATTGTGCTCTCAGTGTTATCGTGTTTTGTCTTGAACCGTGCCACCGGTTCAATTCATTGACGTCAAAGGCTTAACCTTTCTTCGGTTCTCGAGGAGGGCGACTGGCGAGGAGTCGGGTGGTCCTTGTGGTCAGAGGATTTCCTTATCCTTGGTGGCTCAGTCGGTGTTGTGACATATCCCTGTGCCGCTAGTTTATCTCTCGGTAGTATTGCAATGCTATAGTTTTTTGCAGGTCTTGGAGAGTTTGCTGGATCAAGTAGCAGCCGTCATTCCTTTCCCGTCTTCTTGCATTCTGTCCTTGGTGAGGGGTCTTCATCGATCTCCTCTCTTCGGGCGGCTTTCGGCTTTGTTGAAGATTGCACATGCGGATATGGGGCGATTTTCAAAGGTGGTGTTCTATATCCCTACTTCTATTCTGATTGCACGTTAATTGAAAGTGATGATTACAAGTCTGAAACTCACCGGGAGCTAGCTACTCTGGAGACGACGTGAATATTCCCAGCATCCGAAGCAATGAGGAGAACCTCACCTAATCGCGGTCATCGTTGAAGGTTGAGAACGGCATCCGGATTTTCTAATGATTCTAAAACGGACCACGTGAATGTGCCGGGTTTAGTGAGTGGGCGAAGTTGGTCATGTTTATGTTTTGATTTGGGAAATTTTTGTCGGGCTTGTAATCGGACCTTAATACCCATTTTCGGGCTGATTAATATATATTATAATTAAAAAAAAAACATCAATAATGTCACGACTCAAGAGGAGATGGTCTGGAATTTATTGCGATGATGATTGGAATACTCGGAACTAAGTGGCAAGTAGAGACTCGGATGATGGAGACCTCGCATTTTATAAACGCGCTTGTGTCAGTAAGTATCCATAGTAACTAACTATTGCTAACCAAAACAATATTTCTATTTTTCTTCACATTTAATTTTTGACCAATATTTTTCTTTACAGTTTTTCTTTTGAACAAAAAAAAATATATCTTGGTTTAGGAAAACATATCTTATATATGATTTTCTTTCATGTGACAAACTAGACGTTGTGTCGCTAATGTACGTATGTTTTTTATATGTATATTGTTTTCTAGAATACTACGTTAAGGTAACTAAATACTAAAATTTATCAGCACATGAAAACAAGAATTTTAATTTGAAGGCTGGAACTTATTATACTAAAAAGCAAAAGTAACATTTATTTGTTGATGTTTATTTTATTTGATAATTTTGTTATTTTATACTAAAAATTATATGTTTTATATAACATGCATTATAGACCCCGTATAGCACCTACATCCACTAGACCAATTATAATGGTGAGTTTTCACCAATAAATTCTCAAAATTCATTGTATAAATATTAGTATTTAATTATGAATATTTTAAAATTACCAGAAATCCAACAGAAATTATTCAAATAAATATTTTTGGTCGGGTTTTCTGTAATTTTAAAATACTCACTATTAAATACCAATGCTTATACATACATATTTATATGCTGAAAAAATACATACATATATATATATATATATATGTGTGTATTTTGAGAACCCAATGGTAAAAGCCCACCATTGAAATTGCTTTTACTATCTCAAAAGTTAAAACAAAGTTTCTCATAAATAAAATACTAATAAATGTAACATAATTTAAAATGATTAAATTTTAAATTATAAAATTAAATGGACTAGTCGATATAACACAATTCTATTTTTTTTTGTTGAGTTTCTGACAAGAATCTCATTTGCTTTTGTCACCATTTTTTACAATTTTTTTTTTTACTTTTTAATGTCTAAATACTCTCATAGAAACCTCCAACGGAGTTGGCCTTGCATACTATCACCACAAACTACCATTAACGATCCTTTTTAATCCACCAGTTATCATTGCATCATGATTATAAATAATTGTTCTTGTCAAAATTTAGTTAGTATAATTTAAATGGTGGCTACCCAATTACAGATACATGCAATGCATTGACATATAAAATTCATGGCGATTTTTCACAATAATTTGATGAATCACAAAATATATAATTTCATGAAAACTTTACCTTTAAATTGATATCATTATTCAAGTGCTATATAGATTCAGTAATCTAGTTCTTGTAGCGAGTGAATGGAATTACGGTGATCTAAAAATCAAGCGTTTATGCATTTTTAGAAGCAATTTTCTATGCACATTTTAGTCAAAAAAAAAAGAATCACTTCATTTTTATCATTTCGACAAGTGCATTACAAAATTGGGGACTTCTTCACACATAAAACAACAACTAATTCTTGAATTTTTTTTTTTTGACAAAAATAAGAATAACAAGTCTAAGTATATGGAGTCCAAATGGAGTAGATTCAAGCGTCTTAAGAATTGCAGTATCTGTAACGATGAACACACAAATAGTTATTGAATTTGGAGAAACAAATTATCATACGCACATAAGAAACGACAAGAAGCATAGTATGGATCAAAACACATGTACATACATATATAATATACATATGCATATATCAAGTGGTGACTGATCATCTAACCGACAGACACATGTTGGGCAATAAATATGACACACAGACACAGAGATTTTTAAGTCTCCTCTCTTTTGGACACATTACAAAGTTGTCCACATCTTACTGGTAAACAATACTATTGCCCTATGTACCCGATCAAATATGTTATATTACAACACGTATATATAGGAGCTAGCCACATAAAATCATAAAATAACATATAGAAATCAAGAACCCGCCATATTGATCATTGATAAATATACTTTTTTCCTTATTATGAAGTTCAGGATCTGTTCTTGCAGTACTTCTCCATTGCTCTCGGAGCTATAACAGAAACAAACAAAAAAAATCAATTTTTATTCGAAAAACAGAAAAGTAAAAAGAAAAATAAAATGAGCAAGATATACCAAGTCCAATTGCTTCAGATCCCTTCATCATGCGCAAACGTTTGCATGACTCGACAAACATTCTGAAATAGTTATTCAAGTTTCCGGTTAGAACATTGGTATGTGAGTCCTTAACACTTAAAGTTTATTCTATGGTTTTAGGCAATAATGGTGAGAAGAAGTTGATTGTGCCAGCTACGAATGAGCTACTTAGACTTATTGATATATAGTATATACAATTGCATAATTTGGAAGATCCTCTCGTCCCTTACCAGCAAATGCATGGTTGTACGTATTTATAACACATGGAGTTTGAATATCTTTGGCTTATTCTCTACCAATTTTTGGAAAAGTGTGGCTAATGAGTCGAGCTATTAGTTAAAAATCTGAGACATCAAAGATTAAATTTGACTCACTCCCATGGGACATCCCCGACGAGCATCCAATCGCCATCTTTGTCCTCGTAGCTTGGAACGTATTCAGAACTGTTCAGCAGATCTATTAGCTTGCTCTCGTTCATGAAATCTATCATTCCTTGTGCTCCGTAGTTGCCTTGAAATTATTCAAAAAATTAACAAATCATATAAATTTATGTGCAAGCAAATTTACTCACCCACTTTTATAATCTAGTTTTAAGATACATGTAGATGCTAAATTATATATGCTTTAAGTGATAAAAAGGTTCGTGAATTTCCAAAAACTCTTTATATACCAATTTGTATGTTTCGCATTTTTCGATATGAAATTCTAACACGTACCCATTGTAAAGGAGCTGAACATTTTGGCCAAAGCATCAGAGAGATCCTGATAGCTTTTGTACATCTTAAGGTCAACTTTCCTTAGGTAGGGAGCTCCGTCCATGGATACCTTCACCAAGGCAGCTCCGGAAGCTCCTCCGCCGCTATTTTCAGCCTTCTCGCTGCTGGCCTCCTCCTTGCCGCTTGTCTTCTGCTGTGTGATGATGTTCTTCCGGTAGTTCCTCACAGGTGGCCATCCCACCACTTGGGCTCTACATACAACAACATATACATGTAAACAAATCAATGTTATTACTAGATCTTTTACTGTTATAGCTGGATTATAGATAAATGCTTTATTGTTTGCTTGTGCGATGGATAAATTGCTGTTTAAGCGTCAACCACGCTTAATTGTTTTTTTTTTTTTGTAGTGGCTTACAATAATGCTAACAAAATTAACTTCGAAGTTATGAATATATATATATATATATATATATATATATATATATATATATATATTAAAAAGTTTATGTATACATTAAAGGTTATGTATATGGTAATATATATATGTAATTTTCAACATTACCAGTTTCATAAAGAAAAATTAGTTGGTGGTATGTTTACTCAAATCAGTCACAAAAATAGTAAACTTGAAGGATAACTATTTTTATATTATAGTACATAATTGGTGAAAGAGTGCGAATACGTCATCATGCAGATATGTTATTTTATAACCATGTATTTATATGTATAGCTTACTTAGCAGGGTTTTTGAGGAGAGCTTTCTCTTTGGAAGCTGAGACAACTTTGTAAAGATCAACGGCTCCTTCTTTGTTGGATTGAAGATTGACCATGAAATCAACGGTCTCTGAGAAGCCTCTCTTGTTTCCCACCGCCGATTTTGCCAGATTCTCGTTGGCCTCAGCGCCGCCGGGGAGGCCTAGACAGAGCTCCGTCGCCTTGAGGTTCATAAGCTGTCCGATCATGTTACCTGTAATAGATTATAGATGTTATTTCTCTCTCAGATTTGGTAAGAGGGGAATAAGGGAGAGGAAGGGGGCAATAATAATATAAGGGGATAGGATGGTGGTGGGGTGTATGAATTGCATGTGCATGTCCTTTGCTCTATTTTTCCTCTTCATGTGTGGGGTTTCTACCACTTGGGATTATTAGATATTTTTTTTCTTTGTAACTTGGGAATGTTAACAAATCTCTTTTACTACAAAAGCTAGGATTCTTTGTTTCATGATGATCAATAATTTTCAAGTTAAAAACTTTAGTTTGGTGATTGGCAATGGATAATTGTGTTTTGCTATAAAAGACAGTGGCGGAATTAAAAAATTTCTAGCAGTTTAAAACTATTTGGATTTTTTTTTTGAGAAACTATTTGGATTTTGGACTATAATAACCTACAAAATTTCTTTTTCTAATACCCAAAACATTTAGAATTTTTAGTCTCAGTCTCCTCACACTCTAATATAGTGAATTTAAAAGGGATTTTTGCTGGTAAGGAACAACTAATGTACCTATTGTCTTTTTGCCACAAAACCAATTTTTGGTGATTTTAGACATTCATTAGCTTTGCATTGTCTAAATAAATCGTATTAATTTATAGAAAAGCTAAAATATGTAAAATTGTAAAACATGATATTAATATACAAGTAGACCTATTTATGAAAAATATTTTGTGATGAAATTATTAACAAAATAACAATTTCAATACAGGTCTACAAGTACCAGTTAACTCAATCTACCATTTACAGCCACTTGAAAATATAAATTCACTGAAGACAATAATCCATTGGATTTAGAATACGAAATATAGGGAAAATTGCCAATTGTGATTCAAAACATGATTTCAAATACAATAGTAAACCCAAACTTGAATCAAATGCAAAAGTAATCTAAAAGGCTATTGAAATTACAACCAACCCCTTGTGAACAAACAAAAAAACCGAACTTTTGTTACGCTTCTACCCCCACGTAAGTCGTGCGGTTTTGTTGAGCTTAAAAATAATTTATAAATTAAAAGAAATATTTGGACAAGTGAAAAATAAAAATCATGTAATTATAAACAGTTTTAAATGATGTAAATTAACATATAATAAAAATGAATAGTTTTCAACATAGATGAGTGAAAGTAGTTAATCATGATATTCTTTGGTTTCGAGGGTTTGAAAACATATGTGGTAGTATTGTATGTATTCTTAGGGTTAGATTTTGGAAACCTTGGATACTTTTTAAATTTTTTTTTTCTTACTTATATGTCTTTATTTCTAAGTATAGTTAACACTTTTTAAGTTTAATTTGATTTTTTTAAGTGTCTAGTTAGTTAATTAAGTTTAGGGGTTATGTTTAGGTCGAGACGACTTAATTATAAGTCGCCTGTTGAATAATTAAGCTAGGCGACTTAAATTTAAGTCGCCCAAACCGGACCGAAGCTCGAAATTTAACAAAGTAATTTAAGCCTAACAGAATAATATACCGACATATAAATACATTTTTTCCCTTTTTCACAAATTTTGGAAACCTTGGATACTTTTAAATTTTTTTTCTTACTTATATGTCTTTATTTCTAAGTATAGTTAACACTTTTAAGTTTAATTTGATTTTTAAGTGTCTAGTTAGTTAATTAAGTTTAGGGGTTATGTTTAGGTCGAGACGACTTAATTATAAGTCGCCTGTTGAATAATTAAGCTAGGCGACTTAAATTTAAGTCGCCCAAACCGGACCGAAGCTCGAAATTTAACAAAGTAATTTAAGCTATGAGAATAATATACGGACATATAAATACATTTTTTCCCTTTTTCACAAATTTTGGAAACCTTGGATACTTTTAAATTTTTTTTCTTACTTATATGTCTTTATTTCTAAGTATAGTTAACACTTTTAAGTTTAATTTGATTTTTAAGTGTCTAGTTAGTTAATTAAGTTTAGGGGTTATGTTTAGGTCGAGACGACTTAATTATAAGTCGCCTGTTGAATAATTAAGCTAGACGACTTAAATTTAAGTCGTCCAAACCGGACCGAAGCTCGAAATTTAACAAAGTAATTTAAGCCTAACAGAATAATATACCGGACATATAAATACATTTTTTTCCCTTTTTCACAAATTTTGGAAACCCTAGCGCCGTTTCTCTCCTTAGGCGACAACGAAGGCAAAATCCATCTTCTCTGATTCTTCCCTTCTTCTTTTCTCGTCGATATTTGCAGATCTGTAACCACTGGTGTCGTTATCTTCTCCTACCGTAAGTCATTCATCCATCCATCTTGTAATAAGAGTCCTTAGAAGACTTGCTGGAAGTCATCCAGAAGACTTACGAAGTCTTCTGGATGACTTCCAGTATTGTCGTGACGATTTAAAACTTCGTAGAAGACGTCTTCGAAGTCGTCTAAGTAGTCTTCTCACTATATTTTACAAGCAATATTTGTATTTAGAATAGTTTGCTTGTTCTGATGCTTGTATTTGATTGTATTTGATTGTTTTGCAACGAAAAATGGATTTACCAGAACTCCCGCAGAGGATATATACGTTTGGGGAAGAGCCCACTGCAACGAAGAGCATTTCGTATCATAGTGATAACTCGAAGTTGTTTGCTGCTCTAAGTGAAGGTCTAACAGCTGACGAATACGAGGAGCTGAAGGAGTCGAAGTTGGGAGTGTTCATCAAGTTCAAAGAGCTGAATTTTAGTTGGGCTTCAAGGCTGGTGCATTATATACTCGGTTTCCAACTTAAGATCAAGAAGAAATATGAGCTCTGGTCTCTCGTTGGTCCACAACCGATGAGGTTTTCACTGATAGAGTTTGAACACCTCACTGGTCTGAACTGCGCGGACATGAAGGACCTCGAAAATCCAAGGTGTGAGGTTACGAAGGAGATGGCTGTTTTCTGGGAGAAGATGGGTGTTGATATCGAGGCTGAGCCAAATGTTGATCAGATAATATCAGCATTTAAGAGATGCCAAGAGTGGTCGCGGGAAGATCGCATACGGCTCGGATACCTTGCTATCTTAGCTGGATTCATTGAAGGGAGAAAGTTCTCTACCCCTATACGTGCTAGTCTTGCAAAGCTAGTGATGGATTTAGAAAAATTTGAGAATTATCCTTGGGGGAGAGTGGCGTTCAATGTGCTGATAGATTCTATGAAGGCAGCAAATTTGGAAGCAAATTCATACACTGTTGATGGCTTTATTCAAGTTCTTCGGTGTGGTTGTACAACTTCCCGCCGAATTGGGTGCAAATTTTGGGAATCCCCAACCAAACAGGCCGACTCCACCGTTGCTGGCTTACAAGGGTGGCAAAGGGCGCCGATGTTTTAAAGAGGCCATCTTGAGCCAGGTATATAAACTTCAGTCCCTAATACTTGAGGCGACTTAAATTTAAGTCGGTGGAAAGTCGTCGAAAAATGCTTCACGAGGCGACTTAAAATTAAGTCGTCTGGTTCGTGAAGTTTTTCTCGACGACTTTCCGACGACTTAATTTTAAGTCATCTGTGAAGTTTTAGGACTGAAGTTTATGCATTTTGCAGACTAACGTGATCAACTTTATTGAGAAGGAATTTGGTGAAATGTTTCCACGCTAGAGTTTGATGCGAGGACTCGCCATGATAACATAATCAAAGTTATGTTTAATTTGAATCCTAAATGGAAGTGGACCATGGATTGCTGGGAAGTCAATCGATGAATGAAGTGATTGCAGCGAGACTTTGAGTGGTTTGAAGGAAGATAGTGGAAGGCCTCGGAAAAAGGTCGTAAAGGGGTCTCAAGGAGGCTCGCAAGGAGGCTCGCAAGGAGGCTCGCAAGGAGGCTCGCAAGGAGGCTCATGTAGAGGCACCTAAAGATGAGATTGAAAAAGCTTGAACGCCTTAGCTGCAGCCATGAGGGATGGTTTTGAGAGATGCCTTAAGGAGATTAAGTTGCTGGGAGATAGGTTGGAAGCTGTAGAGAAGAAGGTGGATATCACCAAAAACCGAACTTCTGGCTCGCCGAAACCACCTGTGCACGAACAAGGGGTTAGTACCATAACCTCTCCCAAAATCACAGAGCAGAGAGTCACTAAGAGAGTCACTAGGCAAAGTGATAGGAATAAGAACTGATGTGCTTTGTTTGTTGTGTGTGCTTGGTTGAACCTTTGTTGATTTGTTTCTTTTTTTATGTATGTATGGATTTTGTTTGATTTGTTTGATTTGTTTGATTTGCATGTATGGATTTGGTTAATGATTTTTAAACCCGTCTTGTACATCCAAATTTCAGAGTGAAAGTGTGAATGGAGCGAACGAGTCAACCCGTCTTGAAGCTCCAAAGGCTTAAAGCTCCACGTATATGCGATTCCACAACCGCATGATTCTCCGCAACGAGTCAACTTAGCGTTCTTGTATTGGACAAACGAGTACCCACTACTTCAGACATACGGCAGGGTGATCTCAGAAGGCAGACAAAGAAAGATAAAACGATTGCAGAAATCCATGAAAAGATTGAGCGAAAGAGGAAACTTTCTCCTTCACAGCAAACTCCTTTTAGGAAAACAGCACTGTCAAACATATCATCCCAAACAAAAATGTTGGACAAGCCTATGATCCTTTTGCCTTCGCTAACAAGAAGATGTTGGAGGTGCTCACAGCCTGGTTGAAACTTGATCCGTAAGTGAGAGAATGTCCCATAATAGCTTGCTTTGTGGTATAAAATGATTGCTTATCTACATTATGTGTGTGCAGTTATTTCAAAACACATATGGATAAGAAACCACTTCTATGTCCAAGTCGGTTCTATTTCAAACTCCGAACCTCCTTAGCATGGCTGAACGACAGAGTAAGTTCTGCTATTTACTTTAGAGAGCTAATGGACAACTTAACGGCGACTAAAAGATAAGTCGTCCTATAAGTCATCTCAGATAGATGACCTAACGAACGACTTAAAGATAAGTCGTTCTATAAGTCATCTACACAGATGACCTAACAAACGACTTAAAGATAAGTCGTCCTATAAGTCATCTCAGATAGATGACCTAACAAACGACTTAAATTTAAGTCGTTCTATAAGTCATCTACACAGATGATTCCAACGCATCTAACTTAAAGATAAGTCGTCCTATAAGTCATCAGATAGATGACGAATGCATCTAATTTAAAGATAAGTCGCCCCATAAGTCGTCCGTAATGTCTTCTATCACTGACTTGTCTTGTTTTATATGCAGCATATGGATGCTTTTATTTATTTACTGAGGCAACGGTACCAAAAAAATCTCATCGCATTTCAGGAGTGACAGAATGTGCTTTCTAGATCATAACTTTGCTCAGCATTGGATCTACAAGTACCCGGAATTTAAGGCAGGCAAGCCCAATGTCAATGGTTTAGGAAGAAAACTTCCGGTGGGCGGAATTATTATGGAGGCAACTTACCATCATTTTGCAAATCTGGGAAGGTTTGGGGGACTGATGTGGATGATATTTATGCGCCACTCAACTACAAAAACAACCATTGGGTTGCTATGTGTATATCGATCCCAAAGAGGCATATAGACGTGTGAGACAGCATTGTCGGACATATCAAAGATCGAGAACTCGCAGTGTTAGTGGAGCATTTTGTCAACATGATCCCTTATCTGCTTGCTGATGCAGCTGCCTCGGATGAAGAGCGTGTCAAGTTGTCTCTGGAGCCATACACATATGAGAGACTAACCGTTGGAGTACCTCGGTGCGAGGTGGTGATTGTGGTGTGTTCACTCTCAAGTACATTGAATGTCATGCTCTTGGGTTTCAATTTCTTCCAGATTTGTTGTGTCATAAGAACTCAAAGCCGATCAAGGAGAAGATGGCGGTGGAGATATTTAAGGAGCTTCCTAATTTCCATTCTACGAGAACTAAGACATTTTCCATCGTTGATGTTCGTGGATGATGATGTACTTGACTCAGGATAGGATGTAGTATTTTGTCAACTATCCAAACAATTATGCTTTTGTATAAGGAAGCGTAGCAGGGTCAGGATAGGAGGTAGTATTTTTGTAACCTATCCTCCTACCAAACTAACAAGTAGGAAATGTTAGTTTGGTAGTGCAAGAACCTAATATAACCTAGCCTTTTCATGCTTGTCCTTTTCATACCAAACATAACATAACATTTTTGGCATAACATAACATAACACATAAAGTCATAACATAAAGTTCATAGGACACATAACGAAGGTCGCTCGACTTCGGACGACTTAACTATAAGTCGCCTGTTGAATAATTAAGCTAGACGACTTAACTATAAGTCGTCTGTTGAATAATTAAGCTAGACGACTTAACTATAAGTCGTCTGTTGAATAATTAAGCTAGACGACTTAACTATAAGTCGTCTGGTTTTGTTGAGCTTAAAATAATTTATAAATTAAAAAGAAAATATTTGGACAAGTGAAAAATAAAAATCATGTAATTATAAACAGTTTTAAATGATGTAAATTAACATATAATAAAAATGAATAGGTTTCAACGTAGATGAGTGAAAGTAGTTAATCATGATATTCTTTGGTTTTGAGGGTTTGAAAACATATGTTGTAGTATTGTATGTATTCTTAGGTTTAGATTTTGGAAACCTTGGATATTTTTTGATTTTTTTTTTACTTATATGTCTTTATTTCTGTGTATAGTTAACATTTTTTAAGTTTAATTTGATTTTTTAAAGTGTTTAGTTAGTTAATTAAGTTTAGAGGTTATGTTTAGGGTCGAGACGACTTAACTATAAGTCGTCTGTTGAATAATTAAGCTAGACGACTTAAATTTAAGTCGTCCCAACCGGACCGAAGCTCGAAATTTACAATGTCCTTTTAACCTAACCGGATTATTTACCGGACGTATATAATGTCTTTTTTTTACTCACTTTTTGGCGGAATTCAGAAAAAACCCAAACGTCGTTTCTCTCAAAGGCGATTTCGAAGGCGATTTCCGTCGATTCTCTCCAATCCATCGTTCTCACCGTCGATTCTCTCTAATCCGACGTTATCACCGTCGTTCTCAACACCGTTCTCACAGCCGCTTCCTCTATTTAAGTTCTGAGAGGAAACCCTAGCCGCGCATTCTCAGCCGTCTCGTTGAACTCCGCGGCTGTTAAGTTATACATAACCGCCGCTGTGTCGGCTTACTATATCTTCTCGAATTTTCAGGTCTGCTATAAAATGTTGTAATTTAGGGTCTGGAAAGACTTATAATTAAGTCGTCTGGAAAGTAATCCATCTGGACGACTTTACGGACGACTTATTGGATGTTTGTGTGTTGGACATTGTTGTCTTTGATTGTTTTGCAGAAAAAAATGGATTTACCAGAACTGCCACGTAGGATACATACATTAGGTCAAGAGCCCTCCCAAAGAATAGCATTTCGTATCATCCAACCTGGAAGCTGCATCTTGCTCTGCGTCTTGCTCTTCATAAAGACGAATATGAAGAGCTGAAGGAGTCGGTTGGGAGTTTTCATCAGGTTTGGAGAGCTGGAATTTGAATGGGCTTCAGGCTGGTTCACTTCATGCTCAGTTTCCAGCTGGACATAAAGAAGAAGTATGAGCTTTGGAGTCTCGTTGGTCGAGAACCTGTGAGGTTTTCACTGTTAGAGTTTGAAAACCTCACTAGGCTAACCGCGAGTACATTGAGGACTTTGAGACCTCAATGTGTTGTTACAGAGGAGATGACTTTTCCGGGGTTGTTGGGAGTTCATGTCGGCTGGGCCAACTACTCAGCAGATAATGAAGCACTTCAGAGGTGCGAAGGGTGGTCTCCGGATGATCGCAAGCTGCTCGCTGCACTTGCCATCTTCACCGGATACATTGAAGTGAGAAAGTTTTCAACCCCTACACGGGTTAGTCTGGCAAGGCTAGTGATGGACCTAGAACAGTTCGAGAATTATCCATGGGGAGAGTCGCTTAAGGTGTTGATGGACTCGTGAAGGGCAGAGATATTTCAGGTTGTTACACAATTCATGGGTTTCATGCAGCTCTCCGTGTCCGGGTGTACACAGCTCTGCGGAGTGGGTGCTACTTATGGTCAACCTCTCCCAAACAATCCGCCTCCACCGATACTGGCTTTCAAGGGTGGCAAGGACGAGATTGTTTGAAGAGGCTATCCTCGACAGGTAAAATCTTATAATTAAGTCGCCTAGAAAGTAATCCACCGACGACTTAATAGACGACTTATAAGTAAGTCGTTTGGAAAACTTTCCAGACGACTTAATTATAAGTCGTCTATTAAGTCATCCAGCTGGAATACTTTCTAGATGACTTAATTATTAGTCGTCTATTAAGTCATCCAGCTGGATTACTTTCTAGACGACTTAATTATAAGTCTTCTGCGAATTTTTTTATTTATTTTTACATCTTTCTTAATCCATCTAACTTCATATCTTCTATTTACTGCAGACTAGGGTGATGAACTTTGTTCAGAAGGACACCGTTAAAGAAATGATTCCAAAATGGGAGTCTGATGCTGAGGATGTCGCCGCAGACAACATTATTAAAATCATGTTTGTGAAGAAAAAGTGGAAATGGACCAAGGATTGCTGGGAAGTCACTGGTACTCTAGGAAAGAGACAGCCAGCGAGGAAGAAAGATACTGTGAAGGATGACAGTCCAAGACCTCGGAAGAAAGCTAGACTAGAGGCACCTACAGAGGCTAGTGAAGAGGCACCTACAGAGGCTAGTGAAGAGGCAGCTAAAGAGGCGAGTGAAAACGGACCTGCAGAGGCGATTCAAGAGGCACCTGCAGAGGCTCGTTCAAAAGTGACTACGACTGTTGATGGGTTGACCAGAGGGGAAATTGAAGCCATGTTCAAGAACATAGTTGATTCCATGAGGGAAGGGTTTGGGACGTGCCTTGGAGAGATCAAGTATCTCTCGAAAAGGGTGGAAGCTTTGGAGAAGAAGGTTGGTCTCATCACAAAACGGAAAGGGACATCATCTCAAAAAACAGGGAGAGGGACAAAGGCACCAGATGTTCCTGGAGATGGTAGTTCCTTGCCGGAGGATAAAGGGCCTGAGGTGCCTACAGATGCTAGTTCCTTGCCGGAGGATTAAGGGCCTGAGGTGCCTACAGATGCTAGTTCCTTGCCGGAGGATAAAGGGCCTGAGGTGCCTACAGATGCTAGTTCCTTGCGAGAGGAGAAAGGGCCTGATGTGCCTACAGATGGTAGTTCCTTGCGAGAGGAGAAAGGTCCTGATGTGCGTAGAGATGCTAGTTCCTCGCAAGAACTGAGCGTTGTTGTATTGAACAAAACTCAACCCACTGTTGACGATATACAAATTAGGCAAACTAGACCTGAAGAAAGGAGGGACGCTGCTATGGCCATTGGCCGTGGAAAGAGTGATCGAAGAAGGAAACCTGCTGCTTCACAGCAATCTCCTTATGCGGGCAACACGACGGCCAAGGCGATCATTCCAAACACGAAGCAGCATCCAGGCTATAATCCTTTTGCACCAAATGACAAGGATAAATTGAAAGAGCTCGCTACTTGGTTGCAAGCCTGTCCGTAAGTGTTTGCTTTTCCCATAATAGCTTGCTTTAGTCTACAAAAACTGATCGCTTTTATACATTTTGTGTTTGCAGTGAATATAAAACACCCTACGACCAAAAACCACGGAATAGTCGCACTTGGTGGTATCAGACCCTCCGGAGAGACTTAGAATGGCTGGAGGACTGTGTAAGTCTTCTGCTTGACTTAGTTCAATTACTTGTAAGTCGTCTGGACAGTCATCTACGAACCAGACGACTTACCGTGATGACTTACCAATAAGTCGCCTGGTTCGTAGATGATCGTCCGCACGACTTACCTTTAAGTCGCCCGGTTCGTAGATGATCGTCCGCACGACTTACCCTTAAGTCGCCTGGTTCAGATGACTGTCCGCACGACTTACCCTTAAGTCGCCTGGTTCAGATGACTTTCATTACTAACTTACGCTACTAACTAAGTCGCCCGATATCTTATATGCAGCATATTGATGCTTGGATAAATGTGCTGAGGAAGAGGTACACGGATAACCCACATCATTTCAGGAGCGGCAAGTTATGCTTCCTTGATCATCTCTTTGCTCATCATTGGAGTTTTAACTACAAGGAGTTTAAGGATTCCGAGCCCGATAGGAATGGTTTAGGAAGAAGACTACCTGGTGGGGCGTTTAATTATTATAGCGGCAGTGTACCATCATTTTGCAGTTCAAACAGGATTTGGGGCGTTGATATCACAGATGTCTATCGCCCGATGAACCACAAGGACAGTCATTGGATTGCTATGTGGATCCAAATCCCTAAGAGGCACATTGTCGTCTTTGACAGCATCATTTCAAGTATCTCCCCAGAAACACTCGATGTGGTAATGGAGCCTTTTCTCCACATGATCCCTTATATGCTTGTTGAGTGTGCTCCCAATGACGTGGTACGTGCCGAATACAGCCTGGAGCCATTCACTTATGAGAGACTAATGGATTTACCTCAGGCCAGATCTGGTGATTGTGGTGTGTACGCTCTAAAGTACATTGAATGTCATGCTCTTGGATGCCATTTAATATAAAAGACTTTGCTAAGAGCAAGGGGAAGGCTATTAGGGATAAGATGGCGGTGGATATATTTGAAGAGTTTCCTGACGTGCATCTGTGGAAAAACAGGGATGGCGATGAAAACTATGATGCGTATGGTGATGACAGATAGATCAGGCTGTAACCTTTTGTATTTGTAAACTTTTGTATATAAACTTGATATTTTGTGCAGTAGTATTTGTAACCTTTTGTAATCTTATGTGCAGTTCCCTTTTGTTATCATTTGTTTCATTTCTCGTCTGTTTAATCCACAACCATCTCAACTAATATTTTTTTTTGGACAACCATCTCAACTAATATAAAACACTAATAATAGACTTTTTGACACATAAGTTCATTACATGAAAGTCTTCCTGAATAAAAAACTCTGGACGACTAAATGGACGACCTTCGGGACGACTTAAATGAAGGTCGTCTAGAAGACTAAACACTGGACGACTAACTTGAAGGTCTTCTTGAATAAAAAAACTCTGGACAACTAAATGGACGACCTTCGGGACGACTTAAATGAAGGTCGTCTGGAAGACTAAACCTCGTCATTCTTACATTGTGGTTTCGTATGGCCAGGTTCTTGCACACGAGCATCTATAAGCTCGTGTTGCTTCCTGGGTTTGCGTCCTCTCATCCTGGATAGCTCCAACCAGGATTGCCATCTTGATTTCTTCTTTCTTCCCCGACCACGCTTTACTTCCGGAGGAAAGCATGTGCATTCCTCAACTTGTTGTCCATTACAAGGATATATATTCTCTGAGTATTCTGCAAACAGAAAATCCTTTGAGTACACTGGAGATACAAGTGTGTTGATATGCAAACCAACAGAATCTCCAGCAGCTATAGCATGAGAGCAAGGTATTTTCTCCACTGCATAGACACCACAATCACACTTTCCATGTTCCAAATCAACCACATAATCCATTTTGCCACCTTTCACAAAGAATTGCCATCCGCCAATTGGTTGTACCGTCATCATATCTGCTATCTCCGATCGAACAGCAAGCAAGTATTCAACACCCCGACTATGTTGAGTAGTGAGACTCAAAGCATCTTCTCTCCTTTTCCAAAACCACTTTCCTAGCTTCTCCCTTATGAACTCTAACAGGAAATGAATCGGAAATCCTCTAGCTCGCTTCAGTGCGGAATTAATAGATTCAGCGATAGCTTGTTTTTATGTTGTACCTGTCCCCCTGGCAATAAACCCTTGACCGTAGGCTGACATCGGCATCCTCCAAATACGTTGCAAGGTCCGGATTTGCACTCCGTATCTCAGCCATGTACCGGTCAAAATCTGAACGGTATGAGCATAAGCAGCACCTTTCACCAAGTACAAGAGATGTTTCCCTTTAAATTTTTTGACAATGTTTTCTTGAAGGTGATAATAACATATTCCTCGGGTTGCCCAAGGAAACACCTTATCACATGTACTTTTAATGGCCAAGTGCCGGTCGGAGACTATCACTAGAGGCTGGTCATCAGATACACAACTATCCAATTTTGTGAAAAACCATTCTCAAGAAGGTGCATCTTCAGCATCTACGATCCCAAAAGCCAATGGAAATATCTGAAAATTTCCATCTCAGCGGCTGCAACTAGCATAACACCTCCATACTTCCCACTTAGGTGAGTCCCATCCACCACAATGACCCTTCTCTGATATCTAAAACCTTTGATAGAAGCTCCAAAAGAGAGAAATAGATACTTAAATCTATTCATAGAATCAAGTTCTATAGCCGTGATAGAATCGAAATTTGCTAAGGAGATTTGCTCGAGATATGATGGTAGACGCGAATACCCATCTTCTGCTGTTTCTCTCACCAATGTTTGTGCATATAAAAGTGCTCTGTATGAAGTGGTGTAATCCAGAGTCATGCCAAACATGTTCTTCATTGCAACAGTGATATGCTGCGGACTCAACCCATCAATGATTCCAACACGATCAATGAAAAGCCTACCAACATACTTAGGAGTACAGTGTCTCCGCTGAGTGTTTCGGTCTCCCACTGATCATGTATGTTTTTCCACATACTTTGTTACCCAAAACGTTTTTGTCCCATGTTTCACACTTGCTCTGACCTTCCATTCACAACCACTAACCGGACATGTTGTCACAAGGAGAGTTTTCGTTGACTTGTATATTCTGAAGGTGAACTTAAGCCTCACTGCTGTCAACCGCAGCTCTGAAAGCAGTCCATCCTTGCTACCAAAACTCTGGTTGACATAGATATTGTTACCATTCGATCTTCCACCTTCAATCTGTTTTAATTCTTCAAAACATATATCATCATCTTCTTCATCCTCATCTTCAACCTTTCCATAAACACTGTAATCCTCACCATTCTCGTCCGCTTCAGCAACAATAGAGATATCAGCATCCTCCTCCCCATCATCCTCCTCCTCCCCATCATCCTCCCCATCATCCTCCCCATCATCCTCCTCCCCATCATGATTTTCATCTTCAACCAAATTATCATCATCCTCTTCAAAACATTCATCAGCTTCATCATCTGAAACCGTTTGCACCTTGCTACGGCTTGATACACAAAGCCGTACACCATGCGTTTTGGTTATCTCGAGCAAGTTTCTAACTTGTCTATCACTTGTAACATGAATAGAAGGGTGTCCGAGCCATCATCATTTCTGCTGGTAATGAGTAGGTTATCTCCATAGATTCTGTGCTCATGTCCAGGTTATAATCTTCTAGAGCCATTGCAAGAAGTTCCGCATGCGTCGAACCTTCACTAGAAAAAAACACTCTCGCTCCTTTGGCATTATCAACCACAAAATCCCAATAGCAATCTTTTAACAACCATTCCCCATACACTGCATGTAACTGACGCATCATCTGCAAAAATTCAAAATAAAACACATTAGTAAACATAGAGAAAATGAAAGTTTACTAAACATTAAGCGCACGACATACTAGGAAGTCGCCTAGATGACTAAACAAGAAGTCGTCCAAACAGGTCATTTTGCAATTGAATTTTAATTAGGGCGACTTACCATTAAGTCGTCCAGCTTGTTTGTTAAAAATACTCTAGGCGACTCCCAAGGAAGTCGCCTAGATAACGGGTTAGTTTTGCATTTGACCTAATTGTGTCGGATATTTGATTTTCTGGGCGACTTACGGGAAGTCGTCTGCAGATAAACAAAAATTACAATATTTAGTTGAAGCTAGGCGACTTATTTGTAGGTCTTCTAAGGTTAGTTTGCAATTGAAAAACAAACTTAATTATTTAACTTATCTCGGGCGACTTACGGGAAGTCGCCCAGAAGATGACTTAGGAGAAAGTCGTCCAAGATAAGCAAGGTTTGACCAGAATCTATGAAGTAAATCGGGCGACTTTGCTTATCTTGGAAGACTTTCAACTAAGTCGTCTTCTGGGCGACTTACGGGAAGTCGCTCGGGTAAACAAAAATTACAATATTTAGTTGAAGCTAGGCGACTTATTTGTAGGTCTTCTAAGGTTAGTTTGCAATTGAAAAACAAACTTAATTATTTAACTTATCTCGGGCGACTTACGGGAAGTCGCTCGGGTAAACAAAAATTACAATATTTAGTTGAAGCTAGGCGACTTATTTGTAGGTCTTCTAAGGTTAGTTTGCAATTGAAAAACAAACTTAATTATTTAACTTATCTCGGGCGACTTACGGGAAGTCGCCCAGAAGATGACTTAGAGAAAGTCGCCCAAGATAAGCAAGGTTTGACCAGAATCTATGAAGTAAATCGGGCGACTTTGCTTATCTTGGAAGACTTTCAACTAAGTCGTTTTCCGGACGACTTACCGTAAGTCTTCTACGCTAACCGCTCGAAAAAATTCAATTTCCTACCTTAAACTAGTGAGATGACTTCCTTAGCACACGAGTCTTCTCCAACCACCCAGAACCTCAAACGAAAGTAACCCACGATGAATTGTATGCTTGATAGCTCTATCAACCATAAAAGTTTTGAATCAAAAGCTTGAGTTTTTGGATGAATATTGAGGCAAAGTGAGAGAGAAGTTGTTTTTGGTTCATAACAATTGAGAAAGAGAGAGTGTAAATCGTACGAGGTGCATTAAGAGCTCCAAATTGGTAGTTCGTTGTGGTTGGTGTATTGATGGCAATGGCAATCTTGTAAATTTGTGAAGGTGATGAGGTTGAGAGAGTAAAAGAGCCATTTTCGAAAAAAATACAAAAAATAATGGCATTTTCGTGAATAATGTGAACAAGTGGGGGTGAATAGAGCTAATGATTGTGCTTCATGAAGGAGATGTTAGTTTTGTGGTTGACTTTGAGTTGTGAGTTACTTTTGCAAAAATCTCCGAAATATACCGCATATGAATCCATCTATCTCGTAGTATTTATACTCTACGACTATTTTATGTTCTCAAAGACGGCATATAACCGGTCTTTAAGAAGAAATTTTTTCAAAATATTGTTTTTATTTTCCAAGTAGTAACTTTTATTTATAAATTTGTACAAATTTACATTTTAACTTTTACAAGATTTTTATAAAATTATAACTTCATTTGAATTAAAGCTTCGTTAAAAAACCACTATGTAAATAAATAGTGTGTTCTATTTTTCTATAAAAATGTATAGTCCAAGAAATATTTTTTTTGTTATAATTATAAAAATTAAAAGTTACAAGACCATTTTAAAAATAAAAAATATTACTCTACAATACACAAATGTTATTTTTAGTTTTATATTTAAAGGAAAAAATAATAATCTCCTTATTATTATTTGAAGAGCAATATACGTGTAAACACTAGGATCACTCTCACACCCTTTAATTTAAAGTTCTCTTCTCACTAGATTAATTACATATACTGTCATTATTCATTACAATATAGCTTAACATAATATACTATATGCTTCCTATCTATATAACCCATAACTCACTGATTTATCGCGAGTTCAACCTCTCTAGATATATAACATGTTAAGCCATAATTGTGACAGAACATGATATATAACATGTTAAGATTATCGATATGAACCTCACATATATAAACTCATTATAGGGTATAATTCAGAAGATATAAATTTCGTATATGGGTTCAAGCTTTAGCTTCTACAATCCATGGTTCTGATGTTTGGTACATAGTCAGATTAACCTTTTAATAGGTTCTCTATTAACAAGAAAAAACATCTCAAAGCAGACAATCCAAAAATTTAAGTGGTCTTAGTAACGTCAATTTCGAAATTATATTGGTTCTATGAACATCTCAAAGTAATCTGTCAAGCATATATTTAATCATCAGTAACTTGATTATATTAGTTATATTATTCTACATAATTTAAGCAATATGAACTAAATTATAACCTTGACATGTTATCTACGTATAATATTGTGTTGAATTTGAAAAATAAATTAGTCTGCATGGACAAATTAACGTTAGTAATCAATTAATAAGTTTCACTAATTGATTTTTTAAAATCAATATATATTTTTCGGTAATTACGGTTGTATATAAAGAAAGTTAGATTAGTCTAATTGTACAAATTAAATTAGATATCAATTTATAATTTTCATTGATTAATTTTTTTAAATCATTAAATATTTCTCGGCAATTATGGTTGTATATAATGAAAGGTAGATTATGTACCCAAATTTTTAAAATTATATCACATAATTTTGTTGTTGAATTATCGTTCTGAAATCGCAAGTTTTGTTTAAGCGAGATGAACTAAGCTATAACCTTGACATGTTATCTACGTATAACATTGTGTTGAATTTGAATAAAATCAATAAGTATTTTTCGGCAATTACGGTTGTCTATAAAGAAAGTTAGATTAGTCTGATTGGACAAATTAAATTAGATATTAATACATAATTTTCATGGATTGATTTTTTTTTAACAAATTAGTCTGGAATGAAGTTTATATTTATTTAACAAATTTTTCTTTCAAACCAAATAATATAATTTTTTTTTTTAGAATTTCAACCTTTTGTAAGACCTAACACTATCTTCTACTATTGTGTTCACATAAAAACTTTTCAGCTAATATTATCGGAACTCTAAGAAATACTTTTGACACATGTCAATTGTATATACTTTGTAAAATTACTGTGATGGCTATTTGTAAGTGTAAGATGCAACACAATACAATATTGCAAAGATAAATCAGAAATAATAGATATAAGCAAATAGAATATTTTAAATATGTTTTACAAGACTTGATTAATCAATTTTACCCGATTTATGTTCACCCTAAGAATCGTTATTGAAATATTCCAAAGCTACCTAGCTTCTGTCTCTTTATCGCATGTTATGTTAGATTCTGACTGAGGACGATCCCAAGAACATTTCCAAGGGATTCTCACTCTTCCTTTATAATAATCAGCCTCGACTGTTTTGTTGATTCTTCAAAGATCTCATGCTATTTTATAGTGAACTCCACATTCTTAAGGCCCTAATCCAAGGATCATACAAGGAAACCATGTATACGGATAACTTTCGTATTAATAAGTATAACTTTTTCTTTTGAAATTATACGCAATCCTTTTCAAGGCATAAACTTGATTTCTAAATTTATCTTTTTACCTTTTTCACGGTATAAATTTGCTTCTAAAATTTATCATACTACAGCTCAATTCTTGCATCCACATAGTCTCCACTACTCTGCATGCTTCCTAGAACACTTTCTGACATAACCTTAGCGCTTGGTTAAAGTCGCTAGCTTGACTTTGGTTAGCCCTTTCAGGCTATGGAGGGGTCGCCTAAGGGGATTTCTTCTCCTTCTGCGGTTATTGTTTCAGCAAGGTATGGCTTGAGACGCTGACCATTCACAACAAATTCTCCTCCTTTTGTGTCCAGCAACACAACTGCTCCATATGGTCGGACCTCTTTAATGGTAAAGGATCCAGACCATCTCGACTTCAATTTACCAGGGAACAGCTTAAGTCTGGAATTAAAGAGCAGGACCTGATCGTTTGGTTCAAAGTTCCTACTGATGATCCTTTTATCATGGTGCTCCTTGGTTTTCTCCTTGTAGATCTTTGAGCTCTCATAGGCCAGATGCCTGATTTCCTCCAGTTCGTGAATCTGGATTGTTCGTCGTTCCCTGGCTGATTTATGTCAAAGTTAAGCAGTTTGACAGCCCATGCTGCCTTATATTCCAGTTCCACTGGAAGATGGCAAGTCTTTCCATAGACCAGGTGATAGGGAGTGGTCCTGAGTGGAGTCTTGTAGGCTTTTCTGTAAGCCCATAGCGCATCGTCTAACTTGAGAGACCAGTCCTTGCGGGTTGTTCTTTGTTTTCGAAGAATGTTCTTTATTTCTCTATTAGACACTTCCACTTGACCGCTGGTTTGGGGATGATATGCGGTTGCGACCTTGTGTTTTACACCGTTCTTTCTCAGCAATCCTTGGAACACTTTATTGATGAAGTGAGTTCCCCCATCGCTTATGACCACTCTAGGCACTCCAAATCCTGGAAAGATGATGGAAGTGAACATCTTGGTTACAACGCGTGCATCATTGGTTGGACTAGCAATCGCTTCTACCCACTTGGAAACGTAGTCCACAGCAACCAAGATGTAATCATTCTTATGAGAGACTGGGAACGGTCCCATGAAGTCGATCCCCCAGCAGTCAAGCACTTCTACTTCCAGGATGTAGTTCTGAGGCATCTCATTCTTCTTGTTTATACTCCCCATCCTTTGGCATGCATTACATCGTGATATGAAAGCGTGGGCATCCTTAAACATAGTAGGCCACCAAAAACCGGCTTGGAGGATCTTGGAAACCGTTTTGAAGGTGGCAAAGTGACCAGCATAGGATGAACCGTGACAGTGATGAAGGATCCCTGGAATTTCAGCTTCTGGAACACACCTTCTGAAGATCCCATCCTTGCCCTGCCGATACAAATATGGCTCATCCCAGAAGTAGTGCCTTGCTTCCCTTAGAAATTTTCTTTTCTCATTCCTTGTGAACTTCAAAGGTTCCTTCTCAGCTGCTAAGAACTTGGCAATCTCAGCAAACCATGGGAGATTCGGGTACTGCTTCTGGATCACTGCAGCGAATGCTTCGTCTACACGGGAACAACCCTTGCAGACAGGGAATGACTATTCTGTGTTGCACAGACCAATCGCGTTGACATATTCCATTGGTTGTTCCTCATCAAGAGCTGTCTCATCTGACACTTTCATCCTGGAAAGATGATTTGCCACTCCATTATCAACTCCCTTCTTGTCTCTTATTTCTAGATCGAATTTTTGGAGTAAAAGAATCCACCTTAAGAGCTGCAGTTTAGCATCCTTCTTCGTGAGCAAGTACTTCTGAGCTGCATGGTCTGTGTGCATGATCACCTTTGATCCAACTAGGTAGGATCTGAATTTCTCAAATGCAAACACGATGGCAAGGAGCTCTTTTTTGTGGTTGCATAGCGACACTGAGCTTCGTCCATAGTTGTGCTAGCATAGTATATCACGTGCAGCTTCTTGTCTTTCCGCTGTCCAAGAACTGCTCCCACTGCAAAGTCACTCGCGTCTGTCAAAAGGAAGATCCCAGTCTGGAGGTTGAACAATCGGTGCACTGACTAAAGCTCCCTTGATCTTGTGGAATGCGGCTAGACAGTCGCTGTCAAAGGCGAACGGGGTTTCCTTGCAGAGCAGCCGAGTGAGTGGCCTTGCAATTTTCGAGAAGTCCTAGATGAACCTTCTATAGAAACCAGCGTGACCCAAGAAACTCCTTATTCCCTTTACTGAAGTTGGTGGCTGTAGACTCATCATGACCTCGATCTTTGCCTTGTCCACCTCGATGCCGTTCTCTGATATCTTATGTCCCAGAACAATCCCATCTCTGACCATGAAGTGGCATTTCTCCCAGTTCAGCACCAGATGCTTCTTCGCGATCGCCGTAACCCCGCACAATTTGACAAACAGACATGAAAGGAGCTTCCATAGACGCTGAAATCGTCCATGAAAACCTCCATTATGTCTTTGATTAGGTCAGTGAAAATTGACATAATGCAGCGTTGGAAGGTCGCTGGAGCATTGCACAAGCCGAAGGGCATCCTCCTGTATGCGTATGTTCCATATGGGCATGTGAACGTCGTCTTCTCCTGATCGTCTGGGTGAATGGGAATCTGAAAGAAACCTGAATAACCATCTAAAAAGCAGTAGTAAGGGTGGTTAGCCAATCTTTCAAGCATCTGATCAATGAAAGAAAGTGGGAAGTGATCCTTGCGAGTCGCAGCATTCAGTTTACGGAAATCAATGCACATGCGATGACCAGTTTACGGAAAGTATTGATTAGTTCATTCTTTTCATTCGTTATAACAGTGATCCCACCTTTTTTAGGTACTACATGAACGGGGCTGACCCACTTACTATCAGAGATCGCATAGATTACACCAGCTTCTAGAAGTTTTATTATCTCTTTCTTTACAACATCTTTTAGATTTGGGTTTAACCTCCTCTGATGTTCTATAGAAGTCATCGATTCATCTTCCAGGTGTATTCTATGCATGCACAGATCAGGTGAAATGCCAGGTATGTCAGCCAGAGAATATCCTAATGCCTTACGATATTTTCTAAGTTCACATAAAAGCAGAGCAGTCTCGGCATTGTTCAGGTCGGCATTCACTATGACAGGATATGTGGAATTGGGTCCAAGGAATGCATACCTGAGTCCCTTGGGAAGGGATTTGAGCTCTACCATTAGAGCTTTCAGCTCGCTCCATGAGTCATCGTTCTGAGCTGTCGGAACAGTCGGGTTCTGATACGCGGTTGTTCCAGCTGGTTTGCTGAGCTCGCTGTTCTCCCCCAGACTTAGATTTGCCACTATCTTTTCCATACTCCTGGCTGAATCTAGAACTTTGGCATAGGCATCAGCATCAATACTCTCTAAGCTTTGCTCGGCTTCAGCTCTGACTAAGGCGAGTTCAAGAGGGTCATCGGTGAGAATCTCTTCAATCATCCCCTCATGCGGTTCTAGTGGATCGCTCTCTTCTTGGACAGTGAAGGTTTGTCCATCCAGCATTGGTTTCTTGAGCATCTGATTCATCTCAAACTTCATCACAATGTCTCCAAGATGGAGATCAATTTTCCCTTGCCGAAAGTCTATGATAGCTCCAACAGTGCACATAAATGGTCTGCCCAGGATCAGGGGATCTTTTGATTCTTCCTCGAGTTCCAGAACAACGAAATCGGCAGGGACAAGTGTGTTCCCAACCAGAACTTGGAGATCTTCAAGGATTCCAACTCGAGACTTCACAGATCGATCAGTAAACACTAGGGACATCCTGGTAGGCTTGAAATCCGTGTATCCAAGACGCTTAGCCACAGAGTATGGCATGAGGTTTATGCTTGATCCTAGATCGACGAGTGAGCATGAGAAGATTGTTCTCCCAATCTGGACTGAGAGGACAAATTTTCCCGGATCACCCAGTTTCTTGATCCTTTTGTTCTGGAGTACTGCACTGCACTCTTTAGAGACGATCATGAACTCGCTGTCGTCAGATATCTTCCCAGAGATCAGTCCCTTCACAAAACTACGCATGGATGGTATCATCTGGATCGCACTCATCAGAGGAAGTCTGACTGTTAGGTCTTAGGTCTTACAGCATCTTTCTGCACTTCATCTCCTCCTTATCCTTGCACGTAACCTTAGCTGGAACAGGGTAGGGTACTTTTGGTACATACTGACGAGCAGGAGAAGATTCTGCAGTTAGTGGAACAGCCCCAGCAGGTCTCTCTGCGTCTGTCGGAACAGTCTCAGGAGGTTGTCCTGCACCTTCCTCATCTGTAGGTACAGCTTCAGGCGGTTGATCCGACTCTTTCTGCTTCCCTTTCTCGGCCGACGTGAATCTCCTGGTGTCCGGATCAGTCAGTTGCTTCCCACTCCTTAGCACGACTGCATTGCATTCCTTGGGGTTCTTATCTGTTTTTCCAGGGAGAGTACCTTGCTGTCTCTTCACACTCTCAGCAGTCTGAGAATTCTAAATATCCATCTGTCTCATATGGCTTGAGACATTATCGTACTTGGCACTCAGGTCGTTGAACATATGGTTCATTCTGGTGTTGATGTCATTTGTGACCTGGTTCAGTGCTTTTCCTTGGATCTGCTGTCCTTGGAGCAGTTGGCTCATAATCATTGCAAGACTCTTCATATCTTTCTGCGGAGCAGTCTGAGCCGGTTGTGCAGCCTGCTGATTAACCGGCTGTTTCTGGTTGTGGAACTGGGCATTCTGAGCCGGGCTGAGGACATAGGTTCTCCCTTGATTTCCATACCCCCTTTGATATCCACTGTTCTGACCCTGATTTCCTTGAGCATTTTCTGTGTTACCGTCTGGCTTAGGGTTGTTGAACAGGTGGGGATTGTTCCTCACGTTAGGGTTCGGGTGATAGTTCTTGAACTGCCATCCTTGCCCATTCACATAGCTCACTTCGTGCTAATCTTCAGTCGACTGATCTGCCTCTGATGTGGCATCCGCGGTTGCTTTATCCTGAGGGGATTCTTCCATGATGAAGACCTGGTTCTGATTACTCTTAATCAGCTGATCGACCTTGGCAGAGAGCTCATCAATCTTGCTGTTGTCGATGTTGTTCACCTTCTGGGTGCGATCAGTCTTGCGGTTATTATCAGCTGAGCTTGAGGCCATGTTCTCAATCAATGCGAAGGCACCTCGAGTGGATTGGGTCATGAAGTCTCCATTACTGGCTGAGTTTAAGGCGTTCCTGTACTCCCAACCTACTCCATCGTAGAACACTCCAAGCAGATAGTCTTCCTCAAAATCGTGATGTGGGCACTCTCTGCGGTAGATGTTGAATCGCTCCCATTCGTCGCAGAACGGCTCATCTACTAGCTGTTTGAAGGTCGCGATTTTCTGTCTCAGAGCTGCCGTCTTCGATTTCATGTAGAAATGACTCAAGAAGGCATATCAGACTTGTTCCCAAGTGGTGAGCGATCCAGTAGGTAGGGAATCTAGCCAGCGAGCAGCCTTCCCATCAAGCGAGAAAGGGAACAAGGTACACTTGATGTAATCGGGTGGTACTCCATTCGCTTTAGTGAACCCACACATCTTCTCAAAGTGCTCAATGTGGTCCATCGGTATTTCTGCAGGAAGTCCATTGAAGATCTTCCTTTGCACCAGACTTATCAAGGCTGGCTTGATCTCAAAGTCTTGCCTAGTGCACGGTGGAGGGTTGATGGCAGATCGCGTAGTAGGCAGATTACGCAGTAGATTTCTCTGATTCGCAGCGTTCAGAGCTGCTTGCTCGGCAGCAGCTTGCTGCGCTTGGATGGTTTTCTGCATCTGCTGTTGCATGAGTGCAAACGCGGCAGTGAGATCATCCTGGTGATCACCCATGTTGGTGTTCGTAGGTCTAGGTTGTTGACGGTTCTGTCGTTCCAATCTCGCTAGTTCTTTGTTGGTAAGACGATGCAGTGGTCCTTGTGCGTTGCTCCGAGTATGCCTACTGGTCATGCAACTGGATCATCAGCTGGAACAAAGAAATAGAAGCGAGTTAGATATCTTAGACTAGATATGAAACCGAAAAATAGAGGTAAAAAATCTGGTCCCCGTCGCAACGGCGCCAAAACTTGATACACTAAAAATGAATCTTTGCTACCGCCAAGTTAACAGTTGTAATTATAGTACTTTAGATTCAAATCCAGAGGACCAGTCTACACTTTATTTCTATGAGTTTTGAAATCAAGCTAAGAAGAAGATTTTGTTTGGGTTTTAAGAATGACGATAGGAAACAAGTAAAACTAGAGATTGGTTCTAATTAAAAAGTAGCTAGCCTAGGGTGTTTCATTGGGTGTTGAATTGGAGCAAAACAATTATTCAAGCGCAGAGAAGCGCTTTCTAGAACTCGGATCACTCAGCTGGAACACCCCACTGTCGTGGTGGTGATCTCTTTGCAGATCGATCTCACCATTTAACTGTCATTGAGATGAGAATCGATTGCAAGCTTGGAGGACAAGCCCGATCAGTTCACTTACTATCCTAATATCAACTTTCGCTGACGATTAGGGATATTAAGCTCATTCAATACAAGTCAAGTTATCTCCTAAGTGGTTAACTAGGTGATGAACTTAGGATCTAACAATAAGTGATCAGATTAATGAAAGCATTAAGAACAGAATGAATGAAGAATTAATTGAAATCGCTTATCTATGTTTAGCTCATGTCTCAACACCCTAAAAACCCTAGGCGAACTAGGTCACTACTCGATCATGATGCAAACAATCAAAGACATAATTCCTGAAGAGTATTGCATAAGAACAAGAGTAGAAACAAAAGGGTTCAGATGATCTTCTCTATGAGAAGATGGATTCTTCTCCCTTACAAGTTGCAGATTGCAAAAGCTAATAATTCTCTTGTAAAAACTAGCGTAGTCTAAAAAAATAGGGATAAAGGCGCTTTTATAAGGAGGCGCCGTCGATTTCTAGAGAGGGAAGGTGATTAGGGCAAATCTTCAAAGATATGGAAATTTCCATGATTGTCGGGAACAGTCCACCTCGTTGCTCCGCACGATTGTTCTGCATGGAAAGCTTCAGTTCTTGCACCTTTCTTCATGTTCCTCCCTTTAGCTCTTTAGTCTACTCTAGACCTGAACTGACTCAAAAAGGACTAGACTAACTCGATAAAACAATGGAAACTGGTTAGAAAACATATGCACTGTGGTGTCAAAAACACCACATATCACTTTTGAAGCACAAAAAAAAAAACTTTTGGTCCTAGCTTCAGGCTTGATGCTCAAAATATCATCTCTGACATAGTCCCATCCTTCTTCTGGTGTCTCTTCCTTGATCTCATCAAGTAAGTCACGCTTGGTTATACACGCCTTTTCAAGCCTCTTTGGGTTAATGAACGACTTGTTCATCCTCTTGGCTTTGTTTCTATTCTTCTCACGAGAAAAACAATCCACCTTCTTGTATCCAACCTTCCCACATAACCAACAACACACCTGATGTTGTTGCTTGTTCCGCCTACACAATGGATGATACTCCAATCAGTCTCTTTCCTTGTACCACACGCACAATCTTGTTTCAGGGCCTCATTTGGCTTGTTACTCATAACTCCATGCTGTAAAACTTCCTATCAAACTTCTTGGGGTACGTCTCGACGTACTTCATGAAAGACTTCCTTGCCTTCACTTTTTGATGTGCTCCTTCCCATGAAGTGTCTTTCTCATGTACTTCGTCAGTACCAGCAACTCCTTGATATCCCAGTCTCCAATTAACCTTGGATAATTGTCCCATTGAGAATTGATACGTGCTCAAATTACCCTAGAGCAACTTTACTCTCATCAAAAGAGGTCAAGCTGTAGTACTTAGGGATCAAATCCACAGGGAGCTAGGGAACACACTAGATCTTATTGTAACAAAGCTAGGTCAAAGATTTCAAAGCAGCAAATAGCAAGTAAACTGAGAATTGGTGAGCAAGACAATTACTCAAGTGATTGATTTGGTGTTAAAAAAATATGGTGAAGGTGTTAGACTAGGGTTACTATTCAGGTTATCAGGATTATAATAGTATGAATGCTTATATGAGATGCTTGCATGATATTAAAGAACCCAGCTATAACAATAACTTTAACTGTCGTCCTAGGTTATCTAATACTAGAACCGATGAAACTCCCATTGGCGAGACATAGGAAGGCGTCGATCGACCAGCTATTGCACGTATCGATCGACAGTGCCTCGCGTCGATCGATGACTCTATAGGAGTATCGATCGATACGCTTCTAGTAAGATTTAAGCATGATGGCTGATTAACAGTTCGCCTAAGGAGTTTGCCAAATCAGCTGTCGCTTGTTTCCAGCAAATTCCTAAGCTCAAAGAAGATAGATCCAAGGATAATATCCACTGTTATCATCTATAGGTTAGCTATTCCTATACAAGCATCAAGAACAATCTTCTAAGATGAATATCACATGCTCAAGTATTCATATTTGGGGCTAATCCCTCAAAACTTATTTGAATCCTAGATCTAACAAAGGTGTTTACTCAGACATGGTCAAGCAAAACATCATAACAGTAAAATAAAACTGCATAGATTGAATAGATAGAAAATAAAGGTGTTCAAGAAAGCTCTCAATTGTAACATTCTCTCTCACAAAACAATAGAAAAGAAACTCTTAAAAGACTCTCTCTGAAAGAAACTCTTAAGAACCAAAAGACCTAAAACTATGAAATTTTGAAAACTGTAAACTCTCTAAAACTCTTGCTTCTGCCAAAACACTTAGGCAAAGCATAAATACTTAAAATTAGGTTAAAACTTGTCAGGGGTATCTTGGTAAATTGGATGAAGTCTTGGGCTTTAAGTCGGCTATGACCAAACTGGGCTTCTGTGTGTTGAATATCGATCGATTACACTGAAGGTGTATCGATCGACATATCTCTCTCCATGTTGACCTTGAGTGGTCGATATGGTCATCTCGGGATAAATCTCTAAAATGCTTCAAAATGCTCTAAAAATATCATTTTATCTCCAATTGCTCCTGAACATGTAGATATGTATTCTAGACTCCAAAATAGGTTAAATATATCATAAATCTATCATATACCATGAATAAATCAGATCAAATTCATGGTATATCAAGAATATATGATCCAAGTCTTTGGTTCCACTGTTGAGCATTTTGATCTTATTGTGATTCTCAGCCAAATCACATTCCATCTTCCTTGCTCTCTCTTTTCACATGTATCAACTTCCGTCCTCAGCTTGCTGACCTTCTGTCCAAGAGAATTATTCCTCTATATTACAACAGCAAATTCTTCAACTAACTTGCTCTGCTTCTGATGAGTCTCCTAAGCCACACCATGTTCCTGAATTTGTACCAGACCATGAAGTAATCTCAGATTCTCATCCTTGAGCTTTAACCACTTGTCGAACATGTGGTACTCCTCATCGTATATAGCAGCATCTGAATCAGAGGATTCACTTGATTCAACCTTGTGTGCACCAAATAAAACAAGATTTTTCATCTTTTTCCGTCATCATCCGACTCTAAATCATCAAACGATCACGAAGATTTACTTTTCTCTTTTGGACATTTGGATATTCACTCATGATGTGTCCATGATCCTTACACTCAAGACATACAAGCCCATTTCATTGGGTTACAGGGCAGTAACTTTTCCTGTGACTGAATACCTAACACTTAAAGGCTGATGGATCCTCTTACCAGGTGACATGCTCTGATACCAATAGTAAGTGCAAGGTGCAACACAAAGTATAGAAGAAGATAAATCAGAGACAGTGGATACAAGTAAACACCTTTTCTTATATTAGAAATCACTTAAACAATATTATAAGACATGTTTAATCAAATTTACACAATCTATGTTAACATCTTAACAATCAATATTGAAATATTCCTAAGTCACCCACCTTATGTCTCTCTGTCGCCTGTTATGTTAGCTTTTGCCTCAGGACTACCTCAAGAACACTTCCAAGAGATTCTCACTCTTCTTCTATAATAATCATCCTCATGTATCTTGTCGATTCCTCAACGACCTCTTGATGTTTTATAGTGATCTCCACGTTCCCAAAATCCTTGTCAAAGGATCATACAAAGAAATCATAGTTATGAACAACTTTCATATTAATAAAGGGGTGTTAGTGGAAATTAAATTTATCTAGAGTTTGTTAATTTTAAAAGTTGATAAATTTGTTAAATTTGCAAAGAATTGCAGAGAGTTTTGTATATTTTGAAATCTAAAAAAATAAATTATCATAACGATTTTAAGAATCTAAGGGATATATGTAATATTCTCAAAATCTTGTTTCATGAATTAAATGGTTAAGAATACAACTCTCAATAACTCTAACTTTAATAGATTTTTAGAATCATTAAAATATAATTTTTTTTGAAAAACAATAGATTTTGCATAGAATTATAAAATAATCATACCAATAATTATAAAATCATCATATCAATAACACTAGATTTTAGAAATTCTAAAAATCATTAAAAATATAATTCCTACTAACACCCCCTAAATATAACTTTCTTTTCTTGAAATTATAATTACTCTTTTTAAGGCATCAATTAGATATCAAATTTATCTTTTTTACATTTTCTTCATGGTGTAATTTTTTTCCCAAATTTACTCTACTACAGCTTAATATCTTGTATTCACATTGTCTCCACCATTCTATATACTTTCTGGAACACTGACTGACGTAACCTACATCAGGGATTATGTCATTGACTTCGTTAAGGCATAAACCACATGTTTATCTTTCTTCAATTCAACATTTTACATCGATATGATATTTCCACTCCACATGTCTTTTGTATTAACGACTGATACAATCATGCATCATTAACTATGTTACCAACTTCGTTAAGGTAAACTGTTGACAATCTATCAACTCCAACTTGCATCTTCACTATCCTCGTACAAGGGAGCATGTGTGATCGTTGATTTGAATGTGCTATATACTACCTTTCATATCAATCTAGAACCATCGAACTTAAAATGATTTTCGCAATCTTGCAAATTATCATCATCTTGGCTTAAATACCCTTTTTGTTAAAAAATGTAAGCTCATGTCTAACTAACCATATCTATTAATATAAAATAATTAACAGACTTTATAGAATGTTGAAAAATCAAGGGCTTGTGCGTAAATTTTTTTTAGCACTGGCTTGTGCGTAACTTTAATTGAAGAAAATAATTGGTAGGATATCAATACAAATTTACTTTAAAAATTAGACAACTATTGTCAAGTATTAAGCAGATTAAGCCATCGATAGAAGCAATGGAAGCCCATGATTTTGGCCTCCAAAATAATAATTTTATTTTTGGTTCATCTAATTTATTAAAACAGAATCATTCTTATTTCTCCCATGATTTTTGTCTCCAAAATAATAATTTCATTTTTGGTTCATCTAACTTATTAAAACAGAATCATTTATCTTATTAAAACAGAAATATAGTGTTGGACCTAACCTTTATTTTGTAAATTTTTAAATTAAATACATATTTCTACTTTATAACTAAAGCTACATTAAATTATTAATACTCGTTTCTTTATATGATTATCCATGTTTCTAAACAATATATTCCTTTCTTTATACTACAATACAAATTTTCAAACAACACTATAATTATTTTTTGTGTCCAAACAATATATAACATTAGATTTCATATTTTGAATAATTTTAAAAATTTTATTTTAAATTATTTAAATAAATTAAATCTTTTTTAAAAAAATTCAGTCAATAAAAATCAATGAATTTAACGGGTTGTTTTATTTTTATTTCATAAATAATGGTTATATTATTTATTGAAGTAACATAGTAATTCAATAATGGGATAATTTGAAAAAAATACCCTATTTATAGTTTAAATTTTGAAATATATACCTATATTTATAAGTTTTCTAAACTACACTTTTTGAAATGTGATAAGACATTTTTATCCAACTAAAATACAAAGTCAAGATTAATATTATTATTATTATTTATGTTTATGATAATACAATTTTCATGAGTTAATTTACCTTCGTAGAACATTGCAGTAGCCGGAGAGAAAAGTCTATATCACAACAACATCAAAGTATGTGGATTTTAGATGTTGACGGCGGTAGACTACGGTGTAATAATAGCTTACTCTGTAATAATAGATTGACAGTTGCCCAAAAAAAGTAATAATAGATTGACTTCATCAATACTATTAAATTAGGATCATGACCAATTGATAAATGATTAGTCCAACTATTTATATAACTGTTAAAATAACTGCATCAAATATGCACATGACCAACTTAAAGACTAACTAACTATGGACGATTCAGTATATATTTTGTAGCCATTCCTTAATTCCAAAATAACCAGGCCCACTTCTTCCTATAACTTTTTTCTAACGACCTATACAGATAAATAATGCATGTATCCTATATTTTTGCATTGGTCCATTTTCTTTTTATTAAATCTATGTATCTATTCTTTCTTTTTTGAAACACACTATGTATCTATTCTATCAAATTAAATTAATATTAAACAAAAAATATAATCATGAAAAAGACATAAATATAAAATTTAAATTTCTCAAAAAAAATTAAAACATAAAATATACCCACCCTTTTAAAGGGTGGTTCATAATCTAGTACACATTAAAAAGAGTGTGAGTTATGAATGTCTGTTAAAAATCAAAGCTTCCTTTGAACTGTTGTGTTAAACAACTCTTTATAAGCTTCTCAAGAGGTAAAATATTTTTTTTAGTCGAACCTTTTATTTGTTTCGTTTTTCATTTAGAACGGTCACAAAATAAAATTTAAATGATTGATCTTAGTTGGATTCGAAGGTCAAAACACACATGTCCATTAGGTCAACGAAATTGAACAAACAAAGTCCAATATAAATAACTATGTTTTCAAATTTTGATTTGTTTTTTTACAAATTTTGATTTTTACAAATTTACAGATTTTAGTTTAGTTCACTTCTGCTAGCATAATTGAGAATTGGCAAATATCCAAAATTTCATATATGTTCCGTTCAGTTTTTTGAATAATTTATATTTAAAATATCGAATAATTCCGATTTCTCAGTTTAAATATCGGATTGTTTGAATAAAATATCAGATAATTAGGAAATATTTTAAAGTTAGTAAATAGTATTTTTAGTTGATTCAGTTATTTAGAAATTAAATATAATTAATCTTTGTATGTATTTTATTTTTAAAATCTAAGTACACATTCGGTTCATGATTTAGATCCAGTTCAGTTCTATTTTTCTTTGTTCCAGAAATATATGATATGCTTGGTTATTTATGAACTCGGTTGGTTTTGGTTTTGGTTTCGGTCTTTTAGTTTCCGATAAAGGTATCTAGATCTATACAATATTTTATATAAAAATTTATATAAATTCTTTAATTTCGAAAATAAATCTGTGCTTTGAAAATGCTGGTCATAATCTAGTATGTTTTTTAAATCTACAAGTTTAGGCGGTTTTGGTTCGAAAGAAAAAATCTTTTAAAGGGAGGTAAAGGGTTCGACCACTTTTTAGTGCACTGTTTGATAGACTAATATTTTTCTACTTCAGATCTTAGATTTTCAAGGACGGATCTGTATATAAATAAAATCAAACTTTTAGCGGTATTAAATCTTTTTAGGAAGGAAGACAACAACAATGTAAAATTTATCAGGACGAATTAGTTCTAGTCAGTGTTTTGAAAACCGGACCAGACCGGCCAGTCGAACCGGACCGGACCGGCCGGTCGAATTGGTCCGACCGTGACTCGCTGAAGAAATCGATTTCGGTTCAGTTTAAGATCCGGATTTGAGAAAAACCGGTAAAATCGTCTGAAAACTGGTAAAACCGGTGATCCTGGTTAATTTTAAAACCCGATTCTTAAAAATTAACATATAATTAAGTATTTTCAATTATTACTAGCTAAAATTAAATATTTTATAATTAGTGTTCAACTATCACTATTTAATTGATTTTTTATTTTCTTAAGAAATAATGTGAAAAATATATCTTTGACTCTCATATACTATCTTCATTTTACTATATTCATAAAATTTGAGTGTTAGTTGTAAAAATAAATAAATATGATAATTGTAACTGTAAATCATTTGTTATTTTTTCAATTTCAGTTTACAACACTAAAACTACTGTAATTACCGCCATCCAGATTCGATTCGCATATTACGTCAGAAATGGTATTTATTCCAGCTAATCCCAGGTCTTAAGGGAATTATTTGGGCCGAAAGCTTTTTCTGAATATAAGAAAAAAACAATGTAAAATATGATATCTAACCAAAAATAATAGTTTTGTTATGAATAATATATTGTGGATGTACATTAACCAGCCCGGCCCTCAAGAGAAGACAACGGCCCATTAGAATAGAGATAGAGTCTAGGCGCCGTTTATGGCCCATTATGTACTTGGCCCATTTGTCTATGGCGGTCTATGTAATCCTATATAAGGAACCCTTTGATTATGAATAAGATAACCTTTACTTTCACAACACGTTATCAGCACGAAAGGTGCTCCCTAAACCCTAGAAGCTAGTCGACGGCCACAAATCTCTTAAACTCCCCGGCGGCCACAAAACCCTAATTCCGTCCGCCCTTAAACCTTCCATGTTCGAGTTCTTCAGCCGAAGCAGCTCAACCTCGAACCAGCTCATCCGTACCTGACCTGCAAGAAGAAGTTCGATCCATCTCTCTCTCTAAAAAGGTGGTCCATCCAACCCGTCAAACCTTAAGAATGATGAAAGATGATATGGCCAAACTTGTGGTGGATAGTGGATCAAGCCATACAATACGTGGAGAAAAAAGATATGTCATCAACCTCAAAATGCAAAGTGCCAATATAACTACAATTGCAGGAATATCAAGCCTTATTGAAGGCCACGGCCAGGCTTGTATATCATTGCCCATGGGTACGCATTTAGAAATGTCTAATGCTTTATATTCACCCAGTTCCAATCGAAACCTATTGAGTTCCAAGGATATAAGGTTGAATGGTTTCCACCTTGAAACAATGGACAAAGGAAATAAAGAATTCCTTAATATCATAGAAAGCGTCCATGGCAATAAGGAAGTCTGAGAGACTATACCTGCAATATCTACTGCTCTATACTATGCGAAGATCAGTATGATTGAGGCTAATGCCTGCGAAAATTTCACTCTATGGCATAACCGGCTTGGTCATCCCGATTCTGGAATGATGCGAAAATTGATAATGAATTCCAGAGGGCACACATTTAAAGATAAGAAATTTATCCCAAATCTCACATGTGTAGCATGTACACAAGGAAAACTTATTACTCGGCCATCACCAGTCAAAGTGACTAAGGAAATTATAAATTTTCTAGAAAGGATTCAGGGAGATATATGTGGACCAATATACCCACCAAGTGGGACATTTCGATATTTTATGGTCATAATTGATGCATCGACCAGATGGTCGCATGTTTGCCTATTATCCACACGAAATTTAGCATTTGCAAGGCTGCTTGCTCAGATCATACGACTGAGAGCACATTTCCTTGATTTCCCTTTAAAGGCTATACGTCTAGATAATGCTGGTGAGTTCACGTCCCAAGCGTTTAATGATTACTGTATGTCCATGGGGGTAAGTGTGGAACACCCCGTGGCACATGTCCATACACAGAACGGCTTGGCCAAATCATTCATTAAACGTATTCAGCTTGTAGCAAGACCATTACTAATGAGGTCTAACCTCCCTGTATCAGCATGGGGACATGCAGTATTACATGCAGCAGAATTAATTTGCATCAAGCCATCTAGTGAGCATAAATATTCACCATCCCAATTGATTACGGGTCATGAGCCAGACATATACCATATTAAGACTTTTGGATGTGCCGTTTATATACCAATAGCTCCACCACAGAGAACAAAAATGGGACCTCAGAGGAGGATGGGAATATATGTTGGATTCGACTCCCCAACCATTATTAAGTATCTTGAGCCGACCACGGGTGATCTATATAAGGCCAGATACGCAGACTCCCACTTTGATGAGTCAACATATCCGACCTTAGGGGGAGAGAATAGTCGGCTGGTAAAAGAAATAGAATGGTCTCGACCATCAACATCTTGGCAAGATCCTCGGACTAGAGAATGTGATTTAGAAGTCCAAAAGATTATTCATTTGCAAAAGCTAGCTAATCAGTTGTCAGATTCATTTGCTAACCCAAAGAAAGTGACTAAGTCATATATACCAGCTTGTAATGCACCAGTAAGAATTGAAGTCCAAGAAGGACATAATCAAGTTGCTACAGAGTCTAGCCAACGTTTGAAACGTGGTAGACCAATTGGTTCTAAAGATAAGAACCCTCGGAAAAAGAAAGGTGCAAAAGATAATGTCGGATCCGAGGGCACCATGGAAACCGTCCAGGACATAGAAAATATCGACCATGATATACCAAACAATGAGGCTCGGAACGCTGAACTTCATGGTACACAAGGTCCAGATAATAATGAGATCTCAATAAACTATACTATGTCTGGAACACAATGGAATCGAAAAGAAATCGAGCTCGATGACATATTTGCATACAAGGTAGCACTTGAGTTAATGGATAAAGATGAGGATCATGAACCCACGTCAATATTAGAGTGCACTCAACGATCAGACTGGATCAAGTGGAAAGAAGCTATAAACGTGGAGTTAAATTCATTAAGAAAGAGAGGCGTTTTTGGCCTATAATATTGACACCAAGTGATGTCAAACCAGTGGGATATAAATGGGTCTTTGTGGGGAAAAGAAATGAGAAAGGAGAAGTAGTGAGATACAAAGCACGGCTTGTTGCACAAGGATTCTCACAGAGACCAGGAATAGACTATGAGGAAACATATTCCCCTGTGGTGGATGCAACTACATTCCGATTTTTAATCAGTCTGGACATAAGAGAAAAGCTTGATTTACGCCTTATGGATGTAGTAACAGCATACCTATATGGTCCACTGGATAATGAAATTTATATGAAAATCCCAGAGGGTATTGAGCTCAAAGGAAAGAAAGGTTCTCGAGAACAGCATTGTCTAAAGCTGGATAAAGCCTTGTATGGATTAAAGCAATCAGGTCGACTGTGGTACAATAAAATAAGTGAGTACTTAGTGAAAGAGAGCTATAAGAATGACCCAATAAGTCCATGTATTTTTATCAAAAGATTCGACAGCAAGGGCTTAGTTATCGTAGCTGTCTACGTGGACGACCTGAATATAATTGGAATCCCTGGAGATATTTTCCAAACAGTTGAATACCTCAAGAAAGAGTTTGAGATGAAAGACTTAGGAAAAACAAAGTTTTGTTTGGGATTACAGCTTGAGTAATAAACAATGGAATCCTTGTGCATCAAGAGGCATATACAGAAAAGGTACTCAAGAAGTTCAATATGGACCAGGCCACCCATTGTCGAGCCCCATGGTCGTGAGAAGCCTAAATCCGGACACTGATCTGTATGGTCCAAAGAAAAAGCACGAGGAGGTCCTTGGTCCCGAGACGCCTTACCTAAGTGCCACTGGAGTTTTAATGTATCTGGCTAGCCACACTAGACCAGACATTTGTTTTGCCGTGAATCTATTATCTAGATTTAGCTCTTGTCCGACCCAAAGGCACTGGAATGGGATCAAACATATATTTCGTTACCTCCAAGGGACAAAAGATCTTGGTTTATTTTATACTAATCAGTCCAAAGAAAGTTTGGTTGGTTTTGCTGATGCAGGATATCTATCTGATCCACACCAGGCCAGATCTCAGACCGGATACGTTTTTACATATAGTGGGACTGCGATTTCTTGGAGATCCATGAAGCAGACACTTGCTGCAACATCCTCCAACCATGCTGAGATCATCGCCATTTATGAAGCAAGTCGCGAGGTCGTGTGGTTACGGCTCATGACCAACCACATCCGTGTAGACAGTGGCTTATTCGCGGGACGAGATGCACCAAACGTCATCCATGAAGACAATGCAGCATGCATAGCTCAACTCAAAGATGGATACATCAAAGGTGATAAGACGAAGCACATCTTACCTAAGTTCTTTACCACCCACGATCTATAGAAAGCTGGAAAAGTTCAAGTAGTCCAAGTCCGTTCCAGCGACAATTCAGCAGATCTCTTCATCAAAGCACTACCAACCGCGACACTCAAGAAGCTTGTGCACCAGATTGGAATGCGCAGGCTCAAGGACCTTCAGTGAGGTCCAAATCAGTGGGGGGGGGGAGGTAGTGTGTGTTGTACTCTTTTTCCTTCACTATGGTTTTATCCCATTGGGTTTTCCTGGTAAGGTTTTAATGAGGCAACATTAAGCACACTACAAGCTCTAGATAATTATGGCAACCAAGAGAGTGTTATGAATAATATATTGTGGATGTCCATTAACCAGCCCGGCCCATCAAGAAAAGACAGCCGGCCCATTAGAATAGAGATAGAGTCTAGGCGCTATTTATGGCCCATTATGTACTTATCCAATTTGTCTATAACGGTCTATCTAATCCTATATTAGAATCATTTGATTATGAATAAGATAATCTTTATTTTCACAACAAGTTTCGTATATTAATTGATAAACTTAGATATAGGCTTTCAAACACCTACCACTATTTAATACACTCCGTCACCACTGGTCAACTGTTCACTGCACGTACATCAAGTGGAATTGGGCGGTGAAATTCCGTTAATCAAATTGGTCAACATTCTAATTAGTTTGTGTCCAGCGTTATCACTTACCAGTTACCACTATTGTTATATTACTTAAACTTAATACGGTCTCCCGTTCTTTTATTTTAGTCATCTTATTATTAATTTAATGTGTCTTAAATGTTAGGGGTAATAAATAATAGTACTATTGTACTACTAATCATTTAAGAGAACCGTAAACATTGTGGTATTAAAGGGAGAATCTAATAATTGGTCTAGGTTCATGCTCTTAGTGGGACACTTAGTATGTAGTGACGTCAATCCTCAACATTCATAACAACTAAAACATGGTATATTGATTTTTAATGTG